>JAGIQG010000003.1:95786567-96386567 GCA_024679065.1 Sphyrna mokarran
GACCCAGCCTCCCATCGTGTTATCTCTCTCCCAACCAGCCTTGTCCCCATCTCTTTACGTCCACCCATCACTCTTCCTCCACTCTCTTTTCTCCCCCAATACTACCAGCCTACCCCCTCTCCCCTCGCCTCAGCCAGCCACCACCCTCCCTCTTTCTCTTCCCCACTCTCTCCTCTCTCCACCCACTCCTCTCTCTCTCCCCAACCCTTCCTCTTTCTCTATCCCAACCCTCACCTCTCTCTCCTGTCCCACCTACCCTCTCCCTGTCTCTACCTCCATCCACCTCCCCCTTTATCTCCTCTTGCCCAGCCTCCCTCTTGCTCCTCCCACCCACTCTCCTGCCTTTTCTCCTCTGCCCAATTTCCCTCCCCTCTAATGTTTTCCCTCTCCTCCTCCCCAACTTTCTTTCTCTCTCCTCCAACCCTTGAGGGTGAGTGGCTGGGAGGAGCGTGAGGGGGATGGGTGGCTGTGTAGGGGGAGAATGAGTGGGGGAGGGTGGGGAGGCAAGTGGCAGGGAGGGTAAGTGGGGCAAGTGGGGAGAATGGGTGGGTGGGGTGAGAACGGTGGGTGGGTGGTTGGGGGCAGAGTGAGGGGGAGGGAGGGTGAGTGGAAGAGAGAAGGTGAGTGGCTGGGAGGAGAATGAGGGGGAGGGTGAGTGTAGCGGGGAGAGTGAGTGCAAGAGAGTGGGTGGGTGTGAGTGGGGAGGGTGGGTGGGCAAGGAGGAGAGCGGGGGGAAGGTGAGTGGGTGGGGAGCAGGGGGAAGGGTGAGTGGGTGGGGAGCAGGGGGAAGGGTGGGTGGGTGGGGAGCAGGGGAAGGGTGGGTGGGTGGGGAGCAGGGGAAGGGTGGGTGGGTGGGGAGCAGGGGAAGGGTGGGTGGTGGGTGAGGGGGGAGGGTGGGTGGATGGGGAGGAGAGCAAGGGGGAGGATGGATGGGAGGAAGAGAGAGAGTTGGGTGGGTGGAGGAGCGAGGGCGAGGAGGGTAAGTGGGTGGGAAGAGAGTGAGGGGAGGATGGATGTGTAGGGGGAGTGAGTGAGGAGGGTGGGTGGGTGAGTGAGAAGGAGAGCTGGGGGAAGGAAGGGTGGGTGGGGAGTGAGGGCCAGAGTGGGTGGTTGTGGAGGAGAGCAGGGGTAGGGAAGGTTAGTGGGGGGAAGAGCAAGGGGAGAGGGAGGGTGGGTGGATGGGAGTGAGAGGGGGAGGGAGAGAGGGGGGGGGGGGGGGAGGGGGAAGGAGGATGGGTAGGTTGTGGGGAGAATGAGGGAAAGGGAGAGTGGGTTGGTGGAGGGAGAGTAGGTTGATGGGAGGATGGTGGGTGGGTGGGGGTAGAGTGAGCAAGGAAGGAGGGTGGGTGGATAGGGGGAGAGCGAGGGCCAAGGGTGGGTGGGTGAGAGGAGAGCAAGGGGAAGAGGGTGGGTGGGTGGAGAGGAGAATGAAGGGGGAGGGTGGATGGAGGGAGAGCGAAGGGGAGGGTGAATGGGGGGAGGGAAGAGTGGGTGGAGCAGACAGCATGAGGGGGAGGGTGGGTGGAGGGTAGAATGTGAGGAGAAGGGTGGGTGGGGGGAGAGCAAGGGAGAAGGTGGTGCGGGAGTGAGAGGGAGGGGGAAGGTGGGTGGAGTGAGAGAGCAAGGGGGAGGGTTGGGTAGGGAGAGAGAGCGAGGGATAGGGTGGGTGGGGGAGAGAGCATGGGAGAGGCTGTGTCGGGGGGAGAGAGTGAGGGGAGGATATGTGGGAGCAAGAGAGGGAAGAGTGTGTAGGGAGCAGAGAGAGGGAGGGTGGGTGGGACAGAGAGAGAGAGGGAGGGTGGGCAAGAGAGAGAAGAATATGATGGGTGGAGAGAGTGGGGGAGTTAGAGGAGTGTGGGTGGGAGAAAGAGAGGAGGGAATGTGCGGGGGATGAGAAATGGAGGAGCAAGGTTGGAGGGGAGAGAGGGAGGGTAAAGGGGAAAGAGGAAGGAGGGAGATTCAACAGAGAGTTAGGAGTGTGTGGGGGGAGAGAGATGAAGGAGTGTGGGTGGGGAAAGTTAGTGGGAGAAGAGAGAGCGTAGGAGTTCATTGGACTAGAGAGCGAAGGGAAGTTGGGTAGAGAGAGAAAGGAGGAGGGACAGAGAGGGGAAGAAGGGGTGTGGCAGGAGAGGACAAGGGACAAAAGATAGTGGTAATGGATTGAGAACAAGGTGGGGGGGGGCAAAAGAGAGAAACAGGGTATCCAAAGATAAATGGAGAGTGTGAGTATTGGCATAGGAGATGGGGAACAGTGGAAGGGGAAATGTGGAGGGAACAGAGATATGAGGGTGAGTTTAAAGGAGGGGTGGGGAATGGGGAAGGGAGGGAGGGATGGAAGAGAGAACCAGAGGCATGGGGAGTGGGATGGAGAATTGGGAGAATGTGGGGAAAGAGGCCGGGCACAAACTGAAGAGATGGGGGGAGGAGGGAACTAGAGAGATAGGGGAGGGAGGAATTGGGATATGAGGGAGGGAGGAGAGAATCTGGGGAATGGGGGAGAAAAGGGAATTATGAGGAGAGGGGTAGGGTGGGATAAACTAGGAGGGGATGGTGATAGGATGAGGTCAACCAGGGGAGAGAGGAACCAGAGGAATGGAGGAGGGGGAGAAACTGGGAAGACGTAGGGTGAGAGGGAAGGGGGCACGAACCCAGGAGATGGGCAGTGGGGACTGATGGAATGGGGAAGGGAAGGGAAACCGGGGCAATGGGGGAGGGATGGAGTCAGAACTGGGCAATGGAGAAATGGGAGGGAGGGGTAACCGGGTGGATGGGGAGGGAATAAGGAACTGCGGGCATGGGGAAGAGAGGGGGGAACTGAAGCGATGGAGATGGGAACCGGGGAGGGTGGGAGGGAGCCAGGAATGATGGAGAAGGTGAGTTGGGGGGGAACTGAGGGGGGAGAGTTGATAATGGAAGTGGAGGGGAGGGGGAGTGGGAGAACTGGGGGGCATGTGGGAGAGAGAGGAGGGGGCGAACTGGGAGGAAGGAAACTGGTGGGATGTGAAAGGGTGACATTAGGGAAATTAGGGTGGGGAAACGGGATGGGGTGATGAGGGAGGCTGTAGGAACATGACAGGTGTGGGGGGGTGCTGGAGGGACAGAACTGACTGATTGGGGAAGGGGCAACTGGGGAGATGGGGGGAGAGAATGAGGTCAATCAGGAAATGGGGGGAGGGTGAAAGAGGGGAACTGGGGGATGTGGGGAGAGGGGGAAGGATTGCAAACCTGGGATATGGGCGCTGGGTGGAATGGGAGAGGGTGGGGTATCTGGGGGAATGGGAAAGGGAGGGAATAGGAACTGGGTATGGGGTAACCAAAGAGAGGGGTAACCAGGTGGATGGGGAGGGAGGGGGGAAAGCAGGAGGAATGAGGGGATGATTGAGGGAGAGAGAGAGGAACTGAGGGGATGAAGAGGAAATCAGAGGTATGAGGAGGATGGAGGGAAACTGGGGGTGGAGTGGAGAGGGGTGGAGGACAGGAAGGGAGGAATAGTGGGATTGGAAAGGGGACATTGGGGACATTAGACAGGGGACGCTAGGGGTTGAGGGGGGATGGGAGTATTGGGGATGGTGGGGGAGGGAGGAGGAACCGAGGGGCTAAAGGGCAGAGTAGGGTGAACTGAGGGATGGAGGGAGGAGTAATCAGGGGGATGGGGAGGGAGAGAGTGGAACTGGCAGGTTGTGGAGGCTGGTAACTGGGCAGAGGGTGGGTTAAATCAGGGGAATGGGTTGGGAGATGGGAATGGGAACCAGGGAATATGGGGAGAGAAGGAAGGGGTAGCAAAGATGGAGATAGGCGGTGGGGATTGGTGGAATGCGGGAGGGAGACGGAACCGTGGGTGGGGGGAATGGGGGAGACAGGGACCGGGAAGTGGGGGATGGGGAACGGGAGGGAGGGGTAACAGGGAACTGGGGGAGAAAGAAGGGGGTAACTGAGGAGGATGGGAGTGGTGGGGGGTTGGGGGAGGAAGGGGGATGGAGGTTAGGGTGAGGAGGGGAACTGGGAAGATGGGTGGGGAAAAGGGGGGGAATAGAAGGGGTGAATTGGGGAATGTGTGGGGGAATGCCTCAAGGGGAACTGCAACATTGGGTGTAGGGCGAAGGGAAATGTGAGTATTGGGGGGAGGGTGAGGGAACTGGGGGCATGGAATAGTGAGGGTGGGGGCGGGGTGTGTGTGGGGGTAACCAGAGGAAAGGATGGGGGTAACCAGAGGAGTAGATGAGGGAAACCAGGGTGGAGGGATTGGATGTGAGGGTGAGCAAACCTGGGGAATGTGGGGGTATGGATGGGGGAGAACTACAGGGGTTGGGAGGCAGGGTGTGTGGAACCAGGAGGTATGGGGGAAGGTGAAGGGAACTGGGAGAGATGGTGGGAAGAGAGGGGGAAACTGTGGTGATGGGGAGGATGAGTGAGGGCTTTCGCGGGGATGGAAGAAGGAACAATGGGAGTGGAGGATGGTGAGAGTTGGGGACAATAGGAGGACAAGGTAGTAGGCAGGAGGGAAGGGAGAATGAGGGGAAATGGTAGGAAGTGGAGAGACGGGGGTAAGGGAGGACAAAATGAGAGAAACTGTGCAGAGATAAAAATGGAGAGTGTGGGAACAGGTGGGAAGTAGTAGAGCAAAGAAAGGGCGAACAGATGGATGGGGAACAGACTTGAGGAGAGAGAGGTTAAGAGTAGGGAACAAGGTCAATGGGGAAGAGGGGTGGAACAGAGGAGAAACAGGGTACTGGAGGGTTGAAGATGGTGGTGCGAGATGGATAAGGATTCAAAAGGGAGGGGGAAAAGAGAAACAAAGCAGAGCGACGGAGCAACAGAGGAGTGGTTAGAGGGAGAGAAATGAGCAGAGAGAGGTTAGAACAGGTGGCAAAAGGGAGGGGGGAAATACAAGTGGGGATTGTGGAACAGGGGCCAGAGGGGGATGGGAGAACAGGGGACAAGGACTGAGGAAGTTCTGTGGAGTGGGAGGGGCAGAATGGGGGGAGAGAGCGTAGATGGGCACATGAGTACTAGAGAGGGAGAGAATGGAAGGGGGAGAGAGGGCTATAGGGAATGGGCTGAGTGGGGGAAGGGAATAGATAGAGGAGAGAGAGGGATTGAATAGATGGAGGTAAGAGAGAGCCTCGATGGGGATTTCTTCACCAAATAGATAGTGAGGGAAAGAGTGATGGGAGAGTTGGTAGTTGAATAAATTGGGGGTTGAAATAGATGGGGGACGGGAGAGAGGTAGAATTGATGGGGGGAGAGAGAGAGATGGAATAGATTAGGGTGAGAGAGATGAAATAGGTGGGGCAAGGGGAAAGAGAGGTGAAATAGATGGGGAAGAGAAAGAGAGATGAAATAGATGGCAGAAGAGAGAGAGGGAGGTGGATTAGATGGGAGAAGAGAGAGAGATAGGTGGAAAAATTGTGGGGAGAAAGGTGGAATAGATGGGGGGAAGAGAGAGAAGTGGAATAGTTGTGGGGAAGAGAGAGATGGAATAAATGAGAGAAGAGATAGAGGGTTGAAATACATGGGGGGGGGAGAGAGGTGGAATGGATGGAGGATAAGAGAAAGAGGTGAATGGAAGAGGGAAGAGAGAGAAATGGATGAGGGGAAGAGAGAGGTGGAATAAATGGGAAAGAAAAAGGTGAAATATATGAGAGAGAGACAGATGGAATAATGAGAGAAAGAGTTGGAATAGACGAGAGAAAGAGAGAGAGATGAAATAGATGAGAGAGAGGTGGAATAGATAGAGGTAAGAGAGTGGTGGAACAGATGGAGAGAAGAGAGAGAAAGATGGAATAGGGGGAACAGAGAGACAGAAGTGGAAAAGATAGAAGAAAGAGAGAGAGGTATAATAATTGGGGGGGAAGAGAAAGAGGTGGAATAATTGGGAGAGAGGTGGAATAGATGACGGAAGAGAGAGAGTGAAATGAATGGGGAGAGAGAGAGTGAAATGAATGGGGGGAGAGAGAGAGAGAGACAGAAAAGATAGGGAAAGAGAGAGATGGGATAGATGGAGGGAAACAGAGAGAAAGGTCGAGTAGTTGGGGGAGGAGAGAGAAGTGGGATAGACAGGAGGGAAGAGAGGAAGAGGTAAAATAGATGGGAGAAGAGAAAGAGATGGAATAGATGTGGGAAAAGAATGAAAGGGGTTAGAGGAGATGAGGGGGTCAGGGCATAAGCGAAGGACAGATGGGATAGGAGAGAGGGAGACATATTTTGTGCACAATTCCAATTTTCTTTTGCTGTTAAACCAGTTTATATATGTTTCAACCAAACAATATTTCCTATTTCTTCCCATTGTGGGCAATTAAACAGTTTGTTCATAGCTCTGCCATCTTCTCTATTTCTAGGGTGGAGAGACACTTACCATCATCATGCAGCGAGACTCAGGTTCCCTGGGATTTAATATTATTGGTGGCAGAGCTTGTGCGGTATGTTTATTGGTACAATTGCACTATAACTAGGGCAATTTTGTGGCATTTTCAAAATTTGTTTCTTTTCTGGAATATTTAATGTTGATTCTGTTTGGGGTCTGCAACAAGATTTACCTCATGATTTCTTTATTTCTGGTCCAAATCCTGGAACTCTTTCCCAAATAAAACTGTGGATAGACTAACGCCTTGTAGCGGCTCAAGGAGGTTGCTCACCACCATCTTGTCAAACGTAATAAGGAATGCCCAATAAATGCTGGCCCAGCCAGCAAAGTCCACATACCCTGAATGAATAAGAAGTTGAACATGTTATTTCCACAGCAGAGTTCCAATGGTGTACACATATCTAAAGTGACTGTATTCATAATATGGATGGAAATATCTTTGGTAGCTCCTGCTGCCCTCATATGGAGGCATTAGATTAGATTAGAATATTTAAAATGAGCTTTTGTCAGCTGTGGCTCTGATTCTGAGTCACAAGCTTTTAGTTTGAAATACAATTTTACGATTTTAAGCACAAAAGTCAAGTTTGCAGTTCTGTCAGAGGTGTGGTCTTTTCAATGCGAACTGATGCCTGATTGGCTTTCTTGGGAAAATGTAAAATATCCCATGGCACCAGTTCGAAGAAAACAGGAATTATCCTTGCTGCCTTGCCCAGCGTCTATCCCTTAATCAACATTAAAAAAAATCTGGTTATTATCACAGTGGTGTACATGGCAGCTTGCTGTTTTCTATATTGTAATAGTGATTGCACTTCAAAAATACTTCATTGGCTGTAAATTGCTTTTGAGACATTCTGTGGCTGTGAAAAACATTATAAATGCCAGTCATTTTTGGTCATCCTCAGCAACAAGCTGACTGTTAGCTTTTGTCACCACTTCTGCAGTTCGACGGTCAGCTGCCATCATCACAGAAATATCTTCAATTCATTTCATGTCACATTGGATCACATTTGTCATTTGAAAGTTGGCATCTCCCCATGCTGTTAATGCCTTCATGTTTTCTGTTGTAGATTTCAAACACTAAATTAACTATTTTTGCTTTTGGCACTCTTTTTAAAGGAAAATCAAGAGGGTACAGCATGTGAGGGGATCTTTGTGTCAAAAATAGTGGAGAATGGGCCAGCAGACAAAGAAGGAGGATTACAGATACAAGATAGGATTCTAGAGGTATGTGGAATAGTTACCCTTTCCTGTTACTTTAATTTAAGGTCAGATAGTTTGATGAAGATTCATTCAGCATAATGTACACATCAGTATAGTGCTTGTTAGTGGGCAGGATGATGGCGCTGTATTTTTCATTTCCAGAAGTGATATGACAATATGTTGGATTAAAGGTTTTGCAGGATATGGAATAGCATTCCTCAAACTATAGCCTTAGCCTGAGACACAACAAATATTGCAGCACCTGCATTTTCTAGTATAATCTTTGCTGGGGTAATCCTATGAGTTGCTGAGGTCTAGCACAATAGGTTGTTTTGATACACTGGTCTTGTGACCACTGGTGGTGAGGTTGAAGCTGAAGAATTAAATTTTATTTGGAGCTTTCAGGCAACAGAGAGAGCGATTGGAAAAATAGCAAGGATTTCTTTCCAGAGTTGAGATGAAAAGACACTGCTCAAAATCATTATACAACACATTCTACTAGACTTGGTAAACTTGACTATGTACATTCAAAAGCTTACTCATTCATGTTTTCTGCTGTAAATTACAGTTGTGGGGTTTGATGTAATTGAATTCCTGCTGACCTTGGACATGGAGTAATCATGAGTGTTTGCAGCAGACTTGTCTGTTACTGATTCCAGATTTAATATTCTAAGTGTATTGTGGAAGGAACTAGTTCTAATTTGTGAATGTACTAATTTATCTCCTACATTTGCCAAAAACAGCTATCTCTTGATTTTGCTTTAATGACTGGTTTGGGAGCAACTTGATTGATTCTGATTGTTTTTTTCGCTTTTAAGTAGCAAGGTCCCACAATATCTTCATTGTTGTTGTATATTTATCTGTGTGAAAAATTGTAATTCATTATGTTTTTTTTCATACATTGTCAGTTAACAGATTTCAATAATTTCCAGTTGTTAATGCAATATTGCTTTGATTAATGCTTAAAACAGAAGCTGGCTATTGGCAAAAGTAATAAGTGCACCAAATTATTTCAGTTTGTTTTGTAAAGGGTGACAGCTCCAGCTGCCGAGCCGATCCAGGGAAGTTTGTTTTCCATTTTATTGCTTATTGTGTGTATACAGAGAATATGTACGAATGGTTTACACTAAATAAACTGGAGTTAATAACCGTGAAATTTGAGTAAGTCAGCTCAGTTTGGTTCACAGTTCCTGATGTAAAGCCTGCACTGTTTATGCAGTGTGTTCATGATTTCAACATATTTTCCATTTCTGGCCAGGTTTAAAACATATTTGCTGTCTGCATGTAAAGTGCTGCTTCTGTGGTTTGACATGAGGCAAGGTGTTTTTTTTTCTGTCTCTTCGGTTAATTCCCTTGCCGTCAGCAGTATCCTCAGGTTTGATTCCATGTGTGTTCTTTCATTTAGGAAGGATGGTTCATCAATAGGGGGCTTTCCCACCTGAGTTTTAGTAACTATCGTATTTTCCAGTTATGAGCAACTTGGAGCAGGAACCCTGCCACATTTCCTTTCCATGCCCGAGGATAGTTACAACGGCCCACTGATGCTTTGACCAGTATAGTGTGAGAAGGTTTAGTGAATCGTTTGATGTATACAACGTTAGCTATTAGATGTAAGAATTATGGTGCAAAAAACCTCAAAGGCAGATCCCATGACACCATGCTGGCGGCAGAGCCTGCTCCACCAACAGCTTAGCTTTTTAAAGATTGGAAGGGTGCCCCGGTGCACAAAAGTTCAAAGGAGTCCCCTTGCAATCCCCTTTCCCAGTGGACAGTGTAAGGGGCCAGTGCCTGGGTGCTGCCAGGCATGACCCTTTCTGCCCTGGAAGATGCATTCACTTCAGCTCCTCTGGGAATCCACCCAACAGATGCATGCCATGGGGTATTAGTCACGATTCACAATGGTATGCCCTCACACTACTGTGGATGGATTATCTTGCAGGGTGGGGGTAGTTATTTGATAGTCATATTCAAATCATAATGATATTCCTGACATTGAACATTGAGATTCCCATTATGTCACTGGAAGGGGGCAAGATCAATTATGAATTTTCTGCTGATGTAAAAAGCGATTTGTGTCTCTCGTGCAACTTTCCGCTCCAGTCACCAAACCAGTCCAAAAAAGCAGGAGTGGAAAATCTCAGCCGGTACTTTTTCCTTTTTCAAATTTTGATATATTTTGGTGTCAGTTAAGAAAGATGTTTTTTCCTGGACACCCTCAGCTTACTTATGCTATCACTTAGCAGTTTATCTGCACATTACAACAGCAAATTGGTCAACAGAAAATAACTTCAAACATCTTCTTGTATTTATTTTGTCTATTTTATTTAATTCACATTTACACTACAGATTTAGGCAATAACCTTTGTCATTACATTCACTCAAATGTCAGTTTCTTATCTGTTTTGTATTTTTGTGCAGACACTTAATATCTTGAGTTTGACTGTAGGATATTCAGCATTTTATTTCCAGTAGCATTTTAAACTGATGAATAACCCATGAATTCATTACTAATACAATTCTTAATTAGCTTTAAATTTATTTAGGTAGATGATGTGATTTTTCCTTCAGGCAATGCTCCATAATGATGCACTATTAAATGTATAGCTTTAAAAAAAACCTTTCCTCCATGGCCCACCTCAAACACACTGCCTGAGCTTGTTTCCATTCCTACTCATCCCAATACAGTTCTTATAATCGCTTCTACTCCCACACCTGCATATTCACTACATTATAAAGCATCAACCATACTTGGCTATTTCCTTGCCTGCATGATGTTGAGCAGTGATCTCATTCAAGTGTGTGCCTTAGTCTATCTCTTTTTATTTCCACTGTCAACTGTCTGACCACGGCCCTGATACTGGATTATTCAGCTGTATTGATTCCAGAATAAGCAAAAAATTCCTTTAATAAAACTAGAACTATCAATTGACTTTCACCAGAAGTTCCACATCTTGGCTTCTAAGTGGGTGACTTCTGGGCTGCTTTTGTAAGCTGAACCTACTGATGAGACATCCAGTGTCTTGCTTGATATTCGTGGTTAGGAAGTGGGGAAGTGTTCTGATTTCACCTGCACTCTGAAACTCTTATCTATGCCTTCAATTTCCATTTTTGACTACCACAAATTTCTCCTTTTCACCTTCTATGTTATGTCCTTTAAAACTGCAGTTTGTTCAAATTAGCTGTCTTAAGGCTGCCATCCTAATTGGAATTATTATTCTTGGCTGGTTTATTATTTTTAAGGAGGCTCAGGTAAAACATATAAGTAACTGCTGAAAATGATATTTTAATAACTGTTTAGTAATCTAAATATCATGACATTGTCTATGTACAGTTCCAAACATTGAGTTATAAAATTATCTAAACTATGTAGTTTGTGCATGTCGGAGGAGAATTGCTGAGAATCAATTCTCCAGATAACCATTCTGAATAGTGATTTAAACCAATCATCAAGAACATTTTGAACATGCCATATAATACAAGCACAATTTGACTTGGTCATCATAATTTCAATAATCAATCTGCATAAAACCAAACACCTATTTAAAATGCTAAGTTGATTTTGAGGCTGTAATTTCATTTCAGGGTGGAGTCATTTTCTTTCTTGAAGTAGTTGTTTGAACCTCTAAATCAGATTAGTGCCCTTCTATCAGATCCAGATGACTTCTGAGTCTTCACTGTAAACATGGGCAATTACAGAAATTATTTGCTGCATATTCTTAATACTTAAATATAATGGCCTTTTACGGATAACTGACTTAACGTAGTAATTTGCAAGTGGGCATTAAGTGCGCTTTTAAAGGTAATGCAGAGCAAATTATTAGTGAAACTGCAGTAATGATATAGTCAGCTTTAATTGTATACAGTGTTATATGTAGCTTTAATTGCATAGAGGGCGGCACAGTAGCGCAGTGCCAAGGACCCAGGTTCGATTTCAACCTTGGTTGATTGTCGGTGGAGTTTGCACATTCTCCCGTATCTATGTGAGTTTCTTTCTGGTTCTTAAGTTTCTTCCCTCAGTCCAACAATATGCAGGTTATCTGAATTGGATAGGCTGAAGTGCCCCTTAGTGTCCAGGGATGTGTAGGTTGGGCAAATTAGCCATGGTAAATACAGGGGGTTAGGGTGGGGCATGGGCCTGAGTTTGATACTCTTTTGGAGACTAGGTGCAGACGTGATGGGCTGAATGGCTGCTTCCTGCATGTAAGGATTCTATGGATAAGCAGCTTTAATTGTGTCTTAATTTTGAACTAAAATGTACAAATGTCTGAAAATTTCATGAGACATGAAAGTACTCTGAACACCCCAATGAATCTTTATTTTTTTTTAGCTGTATCAATAAATAAATTGTAGTTACTGCCAAGAGGTTAATTTATTACTATAGGGAAGTGATTGAGCAGAACAGGGCTCATTAAGTGGCATTTAATTATGATTGCCACCACTGCATGTCAGTGTTACAAATATTTTGAATGATTTTAAAAATGTTTTGTCTATCAGCAATGGTGCAAGCCAAATGCATCTTACAATTATTTTTGTCCTTCAGTTTTCCACTGTTATTGCAATGCATTAATTGATGATCGCGGTTGCTGAGGGTTGTGGCCTCACAGACAGTGGTAGCTGTCTGATATTTTGCTGAGCTTACCATTCTTTCTGCATAGCTAGGCTAATGAGTGTCAGATATTTGGAGGGCGTCACAATCACACTCTTTTATCCACACCTGAAAGCCACTTGTGTGTCACTTGACAGAGATAAGCAGCAGGCATCTATCTGCTAATGCGTACCCTCTCTCCGTTTCAAACCTACACAGTGTGGGATTCAGGCTTCAATTTTACACTCCATTGTAAATATATTGAAATTAGATAGCTCGGCATAGATATCTAATTGGAACACTTGAAAGATGAACATTGCTAAACAGGATGGTGGATGATAAATTGTTTCAACTTCTTTAGCAGACAGATGTTAGCTGTTACTTAGTATTTTCCATTCTCTACCTGCTCAGAATTAAAGATTAAGCTGTTTAGTTTCAAAACATTCTTTCAGCTGTTATATGAAAATTATAAATCTCATGTACGTGGTGAAAACTGGCATTAAATAATATATTATGCATGCAACATGTATTGAAATGCTTTTCAATAGTAATGACATAGAAGATTCAGACAGTTATTGATAATTTTAGGAGTAGGGTGTATTTTTTGGAGGTATGCAGTGAAGTTTATGTTGTAATTTATATGCAGTTTCAACTGCCAAGCATGTATGAAAGACACTAGGATACATACAGCATGTATTGGAATTTTTTTCGCTTGAGTTTTTGACTTCTAGCTAGACTTTATAAACTAACTTAAAATTTTAGACAAGATTTTAAATTAAAAATGAATTGCTTGAGTTTTTCTTCTGTTTAGTTGAATTAAAGAATGACAAATATTCATTTGCTATGTATGGTGTATGTGTTTGTATGTTTCGTTTCATTTGGTCTTGAACTTAAAAGTACCATACTTGATAGTGGATGAGTTTCTTGTGATATTTTGCAAAAAACAACAGGAATGTTTCAGGATAAGGAATTATAATGATTTAAAAGATTGAGCTTGGACATTTTTTATTGAGCAGTTGTAATTTTGATTGCAAAAATAATTGTGATGACTGACCTTCAGGTCATAGAATCCTAACGGTGCAGAAGGAGGCCATTTAGCCCATTGACCACTATCCCATCAGAACCTATGCCTGTAGCCCCATGCATTTACCCTAGCTAATTTAGCATGGCCACTCCACCTAACCTGCACATCTTTGGACTATGGAAAGAAACTGGAGCACCTGGAGGAAACCCACAGAGAGAACATACAAACTCCACACAGACAGTGGCCCGAGACTGGAATTGAACCCAGGTCCCTGGTTCTATGAGGCATCAGTGCTAACCACTGTGCCACCTGCTGCCCTCTCTAAGAGGAGTTGAGCGTGCGACAGACATGCTTCTTTGAAATGCATTTTTAAAAATACTAGAAGTAAACAAATACTACAAGATTTGTGAAGAAGAATTTTGATGAACCAAATCCATTAGCAGTAACGATCTGAACCAAAAGAAGAAATTCGCATTAAAAAGTTCTTCCACATAGTCCAAATATTGCACACCTTTTGAAACACACTCGCTCCGTTCTGTTCATTATAGCAGCTAATGTACACACAGGTCCAGTAAATGACAGAATGACCTGTTAATCTATTTGAGTGTGGCTGATTGAGAAATTGTGTGTATGCGTGTACATACATATATGGATATGTTTGTTAATGTATGATACATAAATCTCCCAAATAACAATTCTAACTATTTGACACAAGGTTACCTTTTTGAAATGAGTCTCAGATCTATAGACCTTTTTAAAAATTAATTGCAAGCTGTTACCACTCTCCAGAATTCTTAGGATTTGTTCTGCTGATTTCAAGTTTCTTTAGCCTCAACACTTCTGTTTAAAGTAACTGCTGACAAACATGTCAGGATGCTGAATTCCAAAGGTCCAACTGTGCAATAAGGGGTATGCACATATTAACTATGCAGCACCGAGCTGTCAGATAACAAACGCTTTACTTTATATACATGACATTTGTCATTTTCTTCCCAAGCTAATCCACCTTTTTGCATGATTATCCACACTTTAATGAGACATAAATTGCAAGGACCAAAGGAGCTTTAGAACATAGAACACAGAACATTACAGCGCAGAACAGGCCCTTTGGCCTTCGATGTTGCACCGACCAATTAAGAAAAAACAATGACCCTCTAACCTAAACCATTCCCTTTTCGTCCATAAACTTATCTACTAACCTCTTAAACGCCACCAAACTTGGCGCATCTACAACTGCAGCAAGCAGGGCATTCCATACCCTTACCACCCTCTGGGTAAAGAACATACCTCTGACATCCGTCCTATAACTACCACCCCTTAATTTAAAGCTATGTCCCCTCGTGCTAGCTTTCTCCATCCTAGAAAAAGGCTATCACTGTCCACCCTATCTAAACCTCTAATCATCTTATATGTTTCAATAAGGTCTCCTCTTAGACGCCTTCTTTCTAACGAAAACAACCTCAAATCCCTCAGCCTCTCTTCATAAGACCTGCCCTCCATACCAGGCAACATCCTGGTAAACCTCCTCTGTACCCTCTCCAATGCCTCCACATCTTTCTTATAATGCGGGGACCAGAACTGCACACAATACTCCAAGTGTGGCTGCACTAGAGTTTTGTACAGTTGCAACATGACGTTGCGGCTCCGAAATTCAATCCCCCTACCAATAAAAGCTAAGACTCCGTATGCCTTCTTAACAACCTTATCGACTTGATTGCCAACTTTCAGGATCTATGCACATATACACCAAGATCCCTCTGTTCTTCAACACTATTAAGAGTCCTACCATTAGCCCTATACTCTACACATTTGTTATTCCTGCCAAAGTGAATTACCTCACCCTTTTCCACATTAACCTCCATTTGCCACCTCTCGGCCCAGCTCTGCAACTTGTCCAAGTCTCTCTGCAACTATAACACCCCTCTTCACTATCTACCACTCCACCGACTTTAGTGTCATCTGCAAATTTACTAATCCATCCTTCAATACCCTCATCCAGATCATTTATAAAATTACAAACAGCAGGGGCCCCAAAACAGATCCCTGAGGTACACCACTTGTAACCGAACTCCACGATGAATAACTTCCATCAACCACCACCCTCTGTCTTCTATCTGCTAGCCAATTCCTAATCCAATTAGCTAATCACCCTCAATCCCATACATCTGCATTTTCTGCAGAAGCCTTCCATGGGCCACCTTATCGAACGCCTTACTAAAGTCCATATATACCACATCAACTGCCTTACCCCCATCCACCTCTTTGGTCACTTTTTCAAAAACTCAATAAGGTTAGTAAGGCACGACCTACCCTTCACAAAACCATGCTGACTATCCCCAATCAATTCATTTCTCTCTAAATAACTATAAATCCTATCCCTAATAGTTCTTTCCAATACTTTGCCTACAACGGAAGTAAGACTCACCGGTCTATAATTCCCAGGAAAGTCTCTATTCCTCTTCTTGAACAATGGGACCACATTCGCTATCCTCCAGTCTTCCGGCACTATACCCGTAACCAACAACGACCTGAAGATCAGAGCCAGAGGCTCTGCAATTGCCTCTCTCGCCTCCCAGAGAATCCTAGGGTAAATCCTGTCCGGCCCAGGGGACTTATCTAACTTCAAACCCTCAAGAATATCTAGCACATCCTCCTCATCTACTTCAATACTTTCCAGTTTGCAACCATGTATCCCAATGTTCTCCACAACTACATTTACATCTCCCTGCGTGAATACCGAAGAGAAATATTTGTTCAGTGCCTCTCCAATCTCTTCAGGCTCCACGCACAACTTCCCACGGCTGTCTCTGACTGGCCCTAATCTTGCCCTAACCAATCTTCTATTCTTAACATATCTAAAGAAAGCTTTAGGATTCTCCTTGATCCTATCAGCCAAAGTCTTCTCGTGTTCCCTTTTAGCTCTCCTCAACTCACTCTTTAGCTCACTCCTGGCTAATCTATAGCTATCCATTGCACTAACTGAGCCTTCAAGCCTCATCCTGACATAAGCCTCCTTTTTCCTTTTAACCAGCGAATTAACTTTTTTAGTACACTATGGTTCCCTTACTCAACCATTTTCTCCTTGCCTGACAGGGACATACTCATCAAGGACTCGCAGTAGCTGCTCCTTGAATAAGCTCCACATTTCAGATTAACTGTATAATTGTATCCATATTAAAAATAAATGACAGGTGTTTTATTCTCAAATGGAAATAGCTGGGGAGACTCAATGTTTACTGAGATCAAATATAAAAAGACCCCAAATAGGACATAGCTCCAAGAAATCACAAAACTACCATTTTCATGTAAATATGAAAATCTGATTCTAATGTATTTGTAAAAATATTAGTTTACACTCATATAAGCTTAGGTTTACATATTTACTGTGAAAAGATTTGGTGAAGCCTCCCAGTCCTCCTCCCACTGGCTCCTGATCCATGTATGCATACACGTTGTGATGAACCCCACTTTCCCTTTCTCTGTCTCACAGACACCATCTTTCCAAGTCCTCTTCTCCACTCAATTGCCAAGACTCAGCATCCATTATCATTCTCAAGTCATGCCCATTGCCCCCTTTTGCTGAGACTGTTGTGAAAGAACTGAATTACATTTCAAATGCCTACAGCTACAAAGATGAACACAGCTTTATCTATGAAAGAAGAAGTACCTGGTTCAGAGTGGAGTGCTAAGAAATTCATGAGCTAAGTGGTCTCCCAGTTTTCTTCCACTTTGCCTTTTCATGTTAGATTACTGTAAAAATCTTTAAAATTACTTTAAAAATTATGCCCTCTCATTTCTGTTTGGATCTAATTGGAGAGTTGTTCTAAACACAAACAAATAGTATTTGCAAGACTATCTAAACTGGAGAAGCTTCCCAGCTGAGTCTCAGGTCCAACTCTGATGAGAACATGCTTCAATCAGCATATCCTATTCTCACAAGATTGAGTGACAGCTTTCCCAGGTTAGTCCTGGCTTTTTACTAGGAGCTTCCTCTAATCTTTCCTTTCTGATCCTTTTCCTTGGCCCCTGAAGACTTTTCAATGATTAATGATGTTGCAGCCAAACAATTCCAACAAGGCAGTATTTGGATTGACCAGAATAATTCTTCTAGTACTGCCAATCATAGGTTTTCTTCCTCCCACCCTTGTTGCATCTCCAATTGTAGAATTCTTCTCTTGAGGAGCTGCACAAGTGGGAGGAAAGGAACCTCTGATGGGAGGAGTTGGAAGAGCCTCCATGGTATGGATGGAATCTATGATTGGAGAAGGAGCTCCTGATAGATTCTGTGTCTCCCAAATCCAGTGATGTTTCTCTCACTTCTCACCCCCATGCTTGAATTTTTGAGGCTCTCGTGCAATTAGTCCACTACCATCCTGTACTTCGAACCCTAGCATTTGATTTGATTTATCAAATTTACCTAATCGAAACATATAAGATGATTAGAGGTATAGATAGGGTGGATAGTGATAGCCTTTTTCTTAGGATGGAAAAAGCTAGCACGAGGGGACACAGCTTTAAATTAAGGGGTGATAGTTATAGGACGGATATCAGAGGTAGGTTCTTTACCCAAAGGTGGTTCGGGAGTGGAATGCCCTGCCTGCAGCAGTTGTAGATGCGCCAAGTTTGGTGGCGTTTACGAGGTTAGTTGATAAGTATATGGAAGAGAAGGGAATGGTTTAGTTTGGAGGGGCATTGCTTTTTATATTGGTCGGCGCAACATCGAAGGCCGAAGGGCCTGTTCTGTGCTGTAATGTTCTATGTTCTATGTTCCATGTTATTATTGTCACGTATGAAGTATTGTTTCTTGTGCACTATACAGACAAAGCACACCACACATAGAGAAGGAAAGGGGAGATGCAGAATGTAGTGTTACAGTCATAGCTAAGGTATGGAGAAAGATCAACTTAATGTGAGATAGATCCATTCAAAAGTCTGATGGCAGTAGGGAAGAAGCTGTTATTGAGTTGACTGGTACATGTTCTCAGACTTCTGTATCTCTTACCCAACACAAGAAGGTGAATGAAAGTATGTCCAGGGTGTGTGGAGTCCTTGATTATGCTGGTTGCTTTTCCAAGGCAGTGGAAAGTGCTGACAGTATTAATGGATGGAAGGCGGTTTGAGTGACGTGTATTGTAACTTCTGACCTGAGTTGAAAGTATTACCAGTTTGGGTTAATATTCAAATTGATAGATTTTGTTGTAGATAGTTGGATTCACCAAATCAAAAGACATAATTGAGCTTAACTAATAGGAATATGTATATTTTATAGGTTTTTTAAGTTAAAATGTTGGTCATTTCATCAGTGATGATTATATTGTGACAAGATTAAAATGGATTTCAATTGAAAATAACAACAGTAATAGAAATGAGTTTGATCTCCAGAAGAACTGAAGGAGATGCACAACTCTATGCTTAAGGAAATTGTCTCAGAAGAAGCAATCATAATATGGTTGAATTTAAAATACAGATGGAACATGAGAAGGTGAAATCTAATACCAGTGTCTTGTGCTTAAACAAAAGAAACTGCAAAGGGATGAGGGAGGAGTTGGCTAAGGTAGACTAGGAGCAAAAACTTTATGGTGGGACAATAGAGGAACAGTTGAGGACTTTCAAAGCGATCCTTCACCGTGCTCAGCAAAAGTATATACCAGTGATAAGAAAGGACTGTAGGAAAAGAGATAATCAGCCATGGATATCTAAGGAAATAAAGGAAGGTATCAAACTGAAAGGAAATGCATACAAAGTAGCAAAGATTAATGTGAACCTAGAAGATTTGGAAATCTTTAAGGGTCAGCAGAAAGCCACATAAAAAGCTACAAAGAAAGGTAAATGGGTTATGAGAGTAAATTAGGTAAGAATATAAAAACAGCAAAAGTTTCTGCAAATATATAAAATGAAAAAGAGCGACGAAAGTAAACATTGGTCGTTAGAAGCTGAGAAAGAGGATGTAATAACTGGAAATAAGAAAATGACTGAGGCATTGAACACGTATTTTGTATAGGTCTTCACGGTGGAAGACACAAATAACGTGCCAAAAATTGATGACAGGAAGGCTATGGCAGGTGACAATCTAGAAACTATCATCACGAAAGAGGTAGTGTTGGGCAAGCTAATGGGGCTAAAGGTAGTCAAGTCTGCTGGTCCTGATGGGATGCATCCCAAGGTACTAAAAGAGAAGGCAGGAAAAATTGCAAATGCACTTGTGGTAATTTACCAAAATTTACTGGACTCTGGGATGGTTCCCGCAGATTGGAAAACAGCAAATGTGATGCCATTGATTGAAAAAGAAGGTAGACAAAAAGCAGATAACTATAGGCTGGTTAGCTTAACTTCTGTACTAGGGAAAATGCTTGAATCTATCATCAAGGAAGAAATAACAAGATATCTGGATATAAATTGCCCCATTGGTAAGACACAGCATGGGTTCATGAAGGGAAAGTCATGTTTGACTAATTTGGTGGAATTCTTTGAGAACATTACATGTGCAGTGGACAATGGGGAACCTCGGGATGTGGTGTATCTGGATTTCCAAAAAACATTCGACAAGGTGCTGCACCAAAGACTGCTACTTAAGATAAAGTGTACGGTGTTATGGGTAATGTATTAGCATGGATAGAAGATTGGTTAACTAACAGAAAGCAATGAGTAGGGATAAATGGGTGTTTTATTGGTTGGTGATCAGTGATTAGTGGTGTGCCTCAAAGACCTCAATTGTTTATGATTTACATAGATGATTTGGAGTTGGGGACCAAGTGTAGTGTGTTAAAATTTGCACATAATCATTAAGATGGGTGGCAGAGCAAAGTGTGCAGAGGACGCTGAAAGACTGCAAAGAGATATAGATAGTTTAAGTGAGTGGATGAGGGTCTGACAGATGGAGAACAATGTTGGTAAATGTGAAGTCATCCATTTTGGTAGGAATAACAGCAAAATGGACTATTATTTGAATGGTAAAAAATTGCAGCGTGCTGCTGAGCAGAGGGATCTGGGTGTCCTTGTGCAGGAATCTCAAGGGGTTGATTTGCAGGTGCAGCAAGTAATTAAGAAGGCAAATGAAATTTTATCCTTCTTGCTAGAGGGATGGAGTTGAAAAACAGCAAGGTTATGTTGCAGCAGTGTAAGGTGATGGTGAGGCCACATCTGGAGTACTGTGTACAGTTTTGACATCCTTACTTGAGAAAGGATATACTGGCTCTGGAGGGGATACAGAGGAGATTCACTTGGTTGATTCCGGAGCTGAGAAGGTTGGCTTATGAGGAGGGACTGGGGCTATATACTCACTGGAATTCAGAAGAATGAGGGGAGATCTTATAGAAACATATAAGATTATGAAGGGAAAGATAAGATTGAAGCAGGGAAGTTGTTTCTACTGGTGGGTGAAACTAGAAATAGTGGGCATGGCCTCAAAATAAGGGGAAGCAGATTTAAGACTGACATGAGAAGGAACTTCTTCATACAAGGGATTGTGAATCTTTGGAATTCCCTGCCCAGTGAAGCAGTTGAGGCGATTCATTGAATATTTTTAAGGCAAGGATAGATACGTTTTTGAATAGAAAAAGAATTAAGGGGTATGGTGAGCGAGCAGGTAAATAGAGCTGATCTTATTGAATAGCAAAGCAGGCTCGAGGGGCCAGATGGCCTACTCCTGCTCCTAGTTCTTATGTTCTTATTGACATTGGGATGAGAAGAAGTAACAAGAAAGTTATTTAAAGATTATTTACTGCAAGTTATCACCATGCAAAGACAGACTAGCTTAACTCTGCCTGCCTGCTTAACCTTTTGATAAGGTTAGAATATGAGGTAATGGAATAAAGTTTTCTTTTCATTTGCATTAAAATAGTGGTTTCCATAATGAGCATAATTGTTAGGCAATACCAATTTTATGCCTTGGTGGCAAGTTGAGAGTATACCCCATTGTTTGATCTGTTCCATTTCAAAGATAGATTTATTCCGCTGAGGGACAAGTAAAACCCACAGATGCAATACTTCATTCTCCTGTTTAATAAATACAAACTTGTTCACATTTCTCCCAGTACGATATGGTGGCTATTTGCAATCTGGTTCTGTCATCATGTGCAATATACAATCTTAATTGAATGTAAATTAAGATTGCGAACTTCATATCTGCTGAAACTCAATATCTAGCTCTTTGTGGATATGGTACAAATTCTAATTTTGAGTAGGCATTTCAAAAAATAAATCATAGCATAACTTCTGGGGAATCTCTTATTGCTGCTGCCTGACCTGCTGAAAATTTCCAGCATTTTCTGTTTTTGTTTTTTCATTCAGGAATGACGTAACATATAGAATCATCTGAATTTGCTGCCAATGTAACACATCAAGCTCAGTATTTCATAGATTAATAATATGGTGTATGTTAACTTTCCAGTGCAGTTTTGTAAATTTTTATTCTGATTTAAGCCACTATGTTTTTGAGTTGGCGGACAATATTTAAATTGGACCAATAGCACCAAAAAGGTCAAAGAACTGCTAAAAACAAGAAATTTGGAGACTAAGAAATAATTTTGCTAATACCTCTAAACTAAAATGTTGCATGATGCAATTTCTCTGTTTGAGATTGCTGTTTGATTTGGTAAGTGACCAGAATAATTTCAAATGTCGTCAACAACGAGTCTATGAATTATAGGCCACAATTCTCCCATCCCAACACGCTAATTTTTTGGCAGGTCGAGCTGGGAGAATCGCGCATGCGCTGATTCATGGGATTTGTGCACACATTCCTGACACACGTGCATCTCCCAGTGACAGGTATCTGATGCAATAGTGACCCCATTGGAAACGAACAAGAAAAGTGGGTAAATTATTTTAATCTTATTTGAATGTAATTTAAATGTCACTCTCGGGCCCGACTGAAGTCTCCGGGCCTGATAACATCTCCCAACCCTTCAGTCCAATTTCATTCTGACAGGGTTTAGATAGCTCTCCACTTCTGGAGAACTAGTGGGAGACCCCGCTGAATTGAAGGAGGGGGCAATTGGGGCCTTCCAGGGATTGAGTGGTGCTGCTAGCCTATGCCCCTGACATTGCCCAAGGGGCAAAGTACTTATGCCTAAGGGGAACCTTCGCACTGCCCACTGGGCATGGGGCAGTGCCAAGAGGACAGTGCCAAGGGGACAGGGTCTTGGGGGAAGGTCAGGGCTTGGGGGCAATCAGTGGGACTGGGGGGTCCCACACTGCCACTCTGCACTGTGATTGGGACTGGAGAGAGGCCAGCGATTGGCAATCAGACAGGCTGATGGGGGGGTAGCTGCCTTCAGTGGGGAGGGGGTCACCAGTGCTGAAAGGGGGTGGGTGGTGGCTGGAGATCATGGCCCTCTGGGCCAGTAGGGGTATCAGGTTGGGACTGGTCCGGAAATATTTATGGCAGCTGTGATTGGGCCATGGGGGGGATGGGGAGGGTGGAGGGGTAGCACTGCCAAGGTCCCAAGCTGGTCAGCAAAGTGCAGGCTGACAGTTTGGAGCCACTGCGCATGCGCTGAGCTCCAGAGCTATCAGATTATGTCATGAATAGGCCCTGCCCCCTGAGCTTTCATGTTTGTGACCTCTGCATTGCACAGAATGTGGGAGATTTGAGTGCAAACTCTCACTGAAAAAATAATAGTGATTCACATCTGTTTTCCTGCAAATTCAGCACTTAGAACATTTTTTGGGAGAATTGCCCCATCATGTTTTGTGCATGCCAACATTTTGCAATAAACTGTTTTTACTCCTTTTCTAATCTCTTCTTGTGTTCCATCTAACTGATTTAAATGGATGTTCTCTGATTTGTGGAACAGCCTGTAGACATTTGAAGTAATTCCAGGTTTATAATCTTAAAGGATATGTGATTCTTCTGTCTTTCCAGATGAATTCTCTTTGATAATTTGATACAATCAAAGTTTCAGAGGACAAACATTCTAGTTGGAAATGCCCTGTCTCACATCAGGAATCAGCATCTTGTGATTGGAGTTGTCATTGATTGACGTGCATTGATGTCCAATATACATGAATTTTGCACTTGTATTGCCCTTGATACCCATATTGCACTAATAAGAATAGAAAGACCTTCATGGAGAGGTTGCATGCTCCCAGCAAGATTTTTTTTTGAGTTTCTTTGTGATTTTAACTGCAGTCTTACCAAGCTCATTGCACTGTTTGGTCAGCATGCCTCTTTGTTTGACCAGCGCAGTAAGGTGGTAAGATTGCATGCAAAACCAAAAATCAGGTTTGTGCCCAGTTTCTTGCTGCGTGCAATATTGCTGGCACTATTTTGCTGGCGGGATTGGCTTTGTGTCCAAAAAGGAGCTAAGGTGGGGGAGGGGAGGCAAGAGGGAGCTCTGCAGGGATGGGGTGGCAAGGAAGGTGACTAGCACAAGGTGTGAAGCACATTTAAATATTTCTGACAGGTTTAACATGTCATTTGTCAGTCCCAGATGTGCTCATTCAGGCTCACTTGTGTTAACTCTCACTAATCACGCTTCCAACATCCACATGACTGTCCTGAGACAATGCCAAAGGAGTGATACCTGAGTGGGGGTGAGGCAATAACAGGACAGAGCTCGACGATAGAGTGGGAGTGTGGGGGAAGCCCTGCAAACGGGAATGATCGAGGGGGAAGGGGAAGCTCTGCAGACAGCAGGTGATCTTGGGGGCCGATGGCATACTCGGCAAAGTGGTGATCGGGGGGTATGGGTAGCCAGTGGGGATAGGCACCCGGACTCTGCAGGTAAACTCATAGAGGTTTTTCAGCATGGAAACAGGCCCTTCTGCCCAACTTGTTCATGCTGCCCTTTTTTTAAAAACCTCTTAAGCTAATCCCAATTGCCCGCATTTGGCCCATATCCAACCTCAGGGTTGGATATGGGCCAAATGGGAGAATTGCCCCATCGTGTTTTGTGCATGCCAACATTTTGCAATAAACTGTAAGATGGGGATGATTGAAAGGATCTCTGCAAACAGGAGTAATTTGGAGAGAACACTGCAGATGGAGGTGATTGGGGCAGGGCTGGATGTGGGTAGGGGAGACCGGCACAGGGAACTATCATTTTTGTCAGATGGAGGTGGCGTAGACCAGCACGGAGCAATCTGTCGGGGGGTAGGAGTGGTGGGGGAAGGACGGTGGCATTCCGGTGGAGTTTGGGGAGGGTGGGGGCAGGTTGGCAGGTGATCTCACACTTCACTGGGTGATCGTATACCAGCCCAATGTCATGCCGAGAGCTCAACTGTAGGCTTTACCAGTGAATTTAAGTTCCCCCCTCACCTCCACTGGTGAGAATTGCATCCTGGTTCCTTCTTTGTATTATGTGGAATAAGATTGCGATTTACAACTCATCAAAAAACTGGTGTGAATCTCTCCTGTTTTCTCACTTGTTCAGAACTTAGAACCATTTTCCTAAGATTATGCCCAGAGGGCCTGACGATACAGTTTTCTTTCTAAGTGCCGAATCTGGGCGTAATGCAGATCCGACTTAGAAATCTGCTTTCAGCTGGCCCCATACGCTCTCAGCCACCTCCAGTCCCATTTGCGCTGTGGGCGAGCGTAGCAAGGCTGAAACGATCAGAGCTCTGAACGGTGCATGTGCAGTTGGAAAAAAGTTGAAAAAGCGTGCCTGTCACATCACTCCCAAGCCAGATAATGCCTCCCCTTAGCCCCCACAGATATTGCCCTACCCCACAGCGTTACAGACGTACCTATCTCCCCACCCTTCACCATCCAGAACAATTCCATCCCCCTCTCCCCCACCGACCTCAGAATGGCAGCAAACCCTCCCCTCTCCCTTCCCTCACTGATCTCAGGCAGAGAGCTCCCCCTCCACCCTACAGTTATCAGGCAGAATGACCCCTCTCACTCCCAGCCGGGACCCTCCTGCACAAAGCCCCATCCCAGCTATGCTTCAAGGCTGTGTGACGCCTCTCTCTCGCACCCCTGTCGCTAATCGTTGAGGTGAAGACAAGGGGTGGTGAGCCAGACCTCCAGGTCCTTACTCCATCTGAGGAGTGGGCACTGGAGCTCACTAGAGAAGGGGAGACATGGGCTGTCAGCAGCAGCATGGTCGGTCTGCCATCCCGATGTGAGCACCTGTCATTCTTACACTCACGTTAATGCAATTTCTTGGGGGCACGAGTTTCGGGTGCAAGGGCTAAGGTGTAAAAGAGATTTATGAGGCATTTTATTTACATTGAGAGGATAGTGGGTGCTTGGAACTCACTGCCCAGGGTGGTGGTAGAAGCGGAAACTACAGGGACATTTGAGGGGCATCTCTACAGCTATCTGAATGGGATGGGAACAGAGACATATGGGGGCAAACAAATCAGATGGGCATCCCGATCACTACATGGTGGAGAGCCGAAGGGTCTGTTCCTGTAATGTACTTGTCTGGGTTTAGTGTTCTGTGTTCAAGGGAGCCACGTGATTAATGTTTTGGCATAATGGATTCCTCTCCCTCCCTTGCACTTAACCAGGGACAGACCCTGACACCTCAAGGCCTTCGGATGCAGGCCTTGGCTACAGCTGCCATGCATTCTGGGAATGATAGCGCGGACAATTCTTTGGAGTATATGGGTGAAGGGACCTCTGAGGGTGGCACCGTTTATCCATCAACTTCTACCTCACAAATTATCGTTGCAGAAACAGACAAGTTGGTGGGTCCTGTTAGTTTTGAGACTTCTGGTTCACAATCTAGTGAGCACGACACATCTGCTGATGTACATTGGGTGGAGGAGGAAACGTCTGAGGCCTCTGGCATGCGAGGGCTTGCTGCAGGCGAAGATACAGCTGGCCTCAGGCTACATACTGGGCCTCTGATATCACTTCTCTCTCAACTCAGGGAATGCAGGAGGGGCTGATGATCACACTGGACCAACTGTGAAGTTGCTAGGAAGAGTCCCAAGGCTTTCAGGCAGACCAGCTATTGCCTATCATGCGTGCTTCCAATGCCAACACTGCAAGGATGACACCTGCACTGGAAAGCCTGGGGCGTGGAACCCTCATTGTGGGTGACGCCAGTGCTTCTAGAGCTTACTGCAGAAACACCAGTGTCCCAGTGGGAATGTTAAATTGCTGGTGCGGGCTCTTTGGGCCGAATGCTTGTTTTTTATGCTATGTGTTCTTTTGTTGGGGAGTCACTTGTTGGGAGGCGTAGTGCAAGATAGCGTAAGGTTAGGAAGTTATAATTGCACTGAGATGGCAGGGGTGAAGGCTGGGTCACCTGAAAACTTGTGGACATCAGCAAGGGCAGCTGCAGTGTCCTTATCTGGGCACATGAAAACAAAATTTGCATCTATCTGACATACATGAAAACAAGCTGCATGTAAGTTGCATGATATTCTTTTTCATTCTCAAAGTATTACAAAGTTCATTAACCCATTCCCTACAATAAGGCATTCAAATAAGTTGGTGAAACACAGAAACTTATGAAAAGAAAACACTAAGGTTCCTCCAGTCCATTCTAATTAGTGCAGTCCTTCACCTATGCCATCTCAATGCAATTACAACTTCCTAACTTTACACTGCCTCGTACTACGCCTCAGTGACTCCCCAGAATGTACACCAGCCAGCTGCCGACCTCACCCCATGGCCTGTGATGTGTGTGGCAGACATCCTTTGGAGGCCCTGGACTTTGAGGGCCCTCTCGGAGTCTGGGATGTTTCCATAATACCATCTTCATCCCTGAGATATCCCAGTGTCAGGACAGGGGGAGTCGGAAGGTGTTGCAGTAGCCATAGTCTCCTGGTTGGAAAGCCTTGGCATGGGCTCTTGCCCTTCCTCCTCCCTTGGGGTCCCTTTTGGCCCCTAGCTCACTCCATGGAACACTGATGCTTCTGCAGTGAGCTTCAGAAGCTCTGGCGCCAGCTGGCACTGCCAGTCCTGGAGGACCATCTGCATTCTACCCATGGTGGTCGACCCTTCCGCAATGGCCACTTGAATTGTGGGCCATCTCTCAATAGTCGCAGCAAATACTCTCTGAGACTGGGCCATGCTTTGCAAGCCCTTAACATGGCCGTCTGCGACTGCCTTCCAGGCCGCATGGCCATCCACCGCACTAAGTCTGCGTTCTCCTGGGAGGAAGCGTATGGCCTACCTCATCTTAGCTGCATCCAGCAGCATCCCCAAGTTGTCAGAAAATTGGAGGCGTGGTGAGGGGGATCTGATTGTGCATACATTGTCCTGCACTGCATGTCTAACCTTTTTTATGGAGCTGCCCTTCATTAGGACAGATCAGCTGCAAGCAGTTTGACAGAGCATTCCAGCAAGTTCCATACAGTTTGCTTGTTAGCATTGGGAGAAGGCAAGTGAGCACTTGCAAATGTGCTGCTGGTGGAGGGAGGGTAGTGGTCATGGTGGTGGATGAGTGCCTCAATGATTAGCAACAGGAAAGAGAGAGCGAAGTGTCACACAGCCGTTGGAGTGTAGGTGCGATGGGGCCTTGTGCGGGAGGGTCTGGGTTGGGACTCAGGGGGATCACTCTGCCTAGTATCTGTAGGCTGCTGGGGGGAATCTCTCTGCCTGAGCTCAGTGAGGGAAGGAGGGCGAGTCTGCTGCCATTCTGCTTGAGATTGGTGGGAGGAAGCAGGGACAGAATCGCAATTGTTCTGGTGGTGGAGGATGTGGGGATAGATGGATCTCTAATGCGATGGGGGTGGGGCAATATCTGTGGGGGCTGTGGGGAGGCATTATCCTGCCTGGGAGTGATGTGATAGGCGTGCTTTTTCAACTTTTTTTCCAACTGTGCATGCGCAGTTTAGTGCTCCAATCATTTCAGCTATGTTATGCCCTGCCCACAGAGCGAATGGGATTGGAAATGGCTGAGAGCATATGGGGGCACTTAAAAGCAGATTTCTAAGTCAGATCTGCATTACGCCCAGATTTGGCATTTAAAATGAAAATGGTAAAATCAGTCTCTATATGTAGTTTAGATAACAGCATATTCTGTTATATAGTCAATCTCATTTGCTAAATATAACATTACAACAAATGACAAGTTGAAACAGAAACATTTAAACATCTCCATTGTGGTAAATGTTCGGCTAATCAATTTGTATAAATGGAAGTTCACAATGTCATGTGAATCTCATTTATTCTGAGCTATTTAAATTTGGACTGAATGCTTTGGATTTCTAAGCATGAAGCCACAATCATGATCTCAAATTAATAGTATCAAACTATATCAAATCCTAACATTGTTACTGCAAGTACAGTTGATATATTCATTAATCATCCCACACTTGCATGTAGTGAGCAGCAACCAATTGTAGTGCAACTCCCAGTTACAAGTCTAAGAGATGTACCCGACCTAGAAGAAATGGCAGTGTGTTTGATCATTTGCTTTAATCCAGTAGAAGTAATAAAAAAGGTATGTTTAAGTAATATCCTGTGTTTCTGTATTTGCATGATTAAAGCTGTCTGTGCAGCTTAATTCAGCATTTACACAGCACTGTGTGTTTATATATAGCTGTTTATTTTTCGTCGGTAAATCGGAATTTGTTATAGATAATATTGAATATACAAGGATAAAGTACTTAATTTGTTCTGAGATTTTTGGTATATCCTGGAATTCTAGAATATGCTATATAAATGCAAAGGATCAAATCTTTGTTTGTATGAGTAGTCACAATTGCAAGGAATCCAATTTTCCTGGCCCTGTGCTATTTTCCTTTTTGTCGATTGAGCAAGCCTAGCATGGAAACTCAGTCCCAATTGAGGATGGGTCCTCTATTTTAAATGGTGGACAAAAATTCAATTTTCCTCTCTCACTATTTTTGTCTGATGGTGCTCGAGTTCTGGAAACCAGGTTTGAGAGCTCCTGAAGAAAAATTAAAACCTTCTGAGCAGCCACTAACATTCTGAATGGTTTGATGTAATATATTTTCTTGCCTTCAAATGTCACTTTTAGTGCAGCATTGTAGCATTGATGTGTTTTTAATGCACTGATACATCATGAGGATCAATCCTACCAATATTATTGATCAGCATTTTGTAGTTATTCACACGCATTACAATATTTTTCGAATGGAGAAATATCATTTTAAAAATATTTTTAAAAGTGTAAAAAAAATCCTTGGTTTAATTGAACCAGCAGATGGGGTTTTTAAAAATTTTGATCCCCTTCAGCGGACCTGTAAATGGTGCTCCAAATTTTTGTTGCACCTGCTATGATTCCCTTGGTGGGCAGGACCAGAAAATTTTACCAAAATGAAAATTGCTATCTGTTCAGCTGGTTGATCTGGAAGTTTTTGTCATGAGTTATCTACTATCAATGTTTGGCTGAGAGTCTTATTGATCTCAGAAATTTTTGTAAACCTATAAAGCAGAACATGTCTTTGTGATATCTTGTTTGTTTGCACATTTAATAGGCACTTAAAGGATTACACTATTTGCCCTTGGGTTTTTTGGTCCAGGAATACTCACAGTAAGTTTGAATTCAGGGTTTCTTCGATCAGAACATCACTGAACCTTTAACTGAGTTTTCAAATCAATACTCATTGCTCTGCATGGCTCCTGAGAATTACCCATACTGCACATAGGTGAGTGGCTATGGAGAATATGTGTGGTAGAATAGGGAGCATAAAAATAACATGGGGGAATTTGAGGAGGCGTGAGGCGATGTCAGTGAAAAAGGTAGCATGGGGTAGGTAGGGTGAAGGGTGAAATTTAGGCAATCTTTAAATTATGTTGCGAAGTGGGCTGCTGAGTTAGAGAATGAGGCAGGCCTGCTAACCAGCCCATCTCTGCATCCACACTCCTCATGCTCTCCATCGCAAAATGTTCTGTGAACCCAATTCCTGTGTGAAAAAATGAAAACCCCTTGTAAAATCACACATGGTATTTGTGAGCTATGAATGTGCATGGGTTGGATTTTCTCAAACTCTGATAACATTTGGCTCGAGGTCTTTATATTTATGCGGTCAGTTGAGCAAAACTGCTTAATTGTATCACACTTTCTGGTGTTCCCCTTCTCCTTATTCAATGTCCAACTTCATGAACAAATTCACACTGAGATTGTTCTATTGCTTTTAACATGGAACTTGCAAGATTAAGGAATGTACCTAAAATCTGGGCTGGCCATACAATGTCAGGGACTTTGCAAGAATGTTACCATTAGCTTGCAAGATAAATTGAAGGGTACAGTTCATTGATAATTGCCATGATCTACTGGATCCACACTTTTTTGGAGAGCGAATAATTAAGGCCAATTTGAGAGAGTTTCCAAGTTGTCTCTCTAAACTTTGTACAGAAATGGAAAGCTTGAGCTTAAAATGAAATCTTTTTAATTTATGAACACATACGTGAATAAAAATACACCTTTATAGCTATAAATATCTTCCAAAAAGCCATACAACAGCAATAGGAATTATCGTAAACTCTATAGAATTAACAGTGGTATATTGTAAATAACGAGAAGCATAAGGATGATGGGAAGAGACATAAACAATGAATTTGTCAGGAAAAATAGCCAACTCAACTTCCTAGAAGTTCGCTTCCAGATCATGCGGCCTGCTTGAACAGCTGTTTGTATCAAAGACTCTGGCACAGAATGATAATTTTCTTGTTTTCACAAGTATATGCGCTTTCTTAAAGATATAAATGAGTGACTATAGTCTAGTGTTACTTCATTGCAGTGTTAATGTAAGCCTTATGACAAATAAATAAACTTAAAACTTAAATTGCAAGCAGTGATTGCAAAGTTTCAGAATTCTGTGAAGAAAAGCGGTGAAATTAAGAGTCTCAACTATTAGCCCCACCAGAAGGAAAAGCTTGATGATAAAATTCAGTGAAGATAATCAAAACCAGACCTGTGTATAAAGCTGAAGGTGTGGAAAAATGCTAATGTCTTGTCAACCTCTCCAGCACTGATTTTAAGGTAGATTGGTCCCAGCAATTAAATTATTTGTTGCAACCTGTGGAAATGATGTCAGTTTAGGGGCCTGATTCTCCCATTGCGATCTACGACTTTTCTGATGGGTCAGGTTGGGAGATGCAAGTGTTGGCCACTTTGCGGGTTCCCCTCGAGCTTTTATGACCCGCGCACATCTCCCAACTAGAAGAAAATGGCACCACCGGGAACATGCAGAAGTCCAGCGGTATATGAGCAAAGTCATTTGAAATGTATTTTAAATGTGGTTATCGGGCCCAGCATGGAACTTGCCGGGCCCAATAGCATCTCCCATTCTGCCAGGAGTATCTCATTCCAGCTCATTTAGAGCTCACCACGTTCAGAGTGAAGGAGTGCACAATTGGGCCCCCCTCAAAGGGGTTGGGTAGAGGGGTAGTGCCCCCTGGCACTACTCAAGGGTCATGTCTATGCCCAGGGGGCACTTTGGCACTGCCTGTTGGGCATGGGTGGGGTCTTGGGCCGACTGCATTGGGATCAGTCTGGGCTGGAGGAAGACCAGCAATCAGGGCGGCCGTGGCTGTGGTAGTCTGCTGGAGGGGGAAGGGGGGGGGGGGGGGGGGGGGGGGGGTGTTGCTTGGAGGGAGGTCCGGCCTGAGGGGGTCTGGACATTGGGGCGTTCGGGGATGGGAGTGGGTGCAGTTAGGCATGGCCCTGGAATTATTGAATTGTTGTGAGGTCGCATTTGGGCTTTTCAGGTTGGGGGGCTGGAGGGGCAACATTGCAACAATCCTTGGCTGGCAGCGATTGAGCTAGTCAGAAAACGGAGAGACTGCATGCACAGAGTTCCAGAGTTGTCAGAATCTGGTGCGAATGCCCCCACCACCACCACCACCACCTCGGGTTGGTAATGATATTCCTGATTGTGACCTCTGCACAGAGCGGGGAGATTCAAAAAACAGACGTGATGTAGAACAGTTTTGAAAGAATTGCCTCCTAGGTGGTTGATGATGACATTCTATAGAGCTGAATAGTCTTGTGTATGTGTAGTGCGTGCTCCATGCTTTTATCACTGAATTGATGTTCAGTGAGCTGAAGGATGTAAATATAGGATGATCAAGTTCTTCATAAGTTAAGTAAATCTCCATTATCATTAAAAGTAGTATGACCTTTATCACAATCTAGCTATTATTTAGGGATGGTGAAAATGTATTTTAAAGGATTTTGAAGATTCCTGCAGAGTTTTTCGATAATTAAATTTATAATTTGTTCAGTTAGTCAATCCTCCCAAAGTTGGCACTTGTGACAGTCACTGATTTCATCTGCTTTTTTTCTGCTGAAAGCATGCTCATGGCTTGCAGCCAGAAGCAACGACAGAAAAAAAGTCGACGCTTTTTTCTGAGATTAACTAATTAAGGGTCTTCAGAGCAACATATGTGCCAAGGTTATTGTGGTTATTTTAACTCTCATGCCAGTTCAGAGATTTACAGCTGTTCTTGATTATATTTGATATATGGTGCACAATCCACCTCTTTAATAAACTTGTGGAGGTTAAATGGCCACTGATTCAAAATTTCATGTTTTGAAGTCATCTGCATAATGTTAGTGATTTGCTATTTCTGAAGGGTAGTTGGTACCTGGAACTTATTGCCGGGAGAGATAGCAGAAGCAGATATGGTAGTGACTTTTAAGAGGCGTCTTGACAAAGAATGAATAGGATGGGAATGGAGGGATATGGTCCCTGGAAGAATAGGAGGTTTTAGTTAGTGTGGACAGCATGGTCGGTCCGGTCTTGGAGGGCCTCAGGACCTGTTCCTCTGCTGTAATTTTCTTTCTTCTTTATTAAAACTAACTGTGCGCGGTTGTTAGTATCAGGGAAGGCTGACCCTTGTGAGTGTCTACTCAGGGTTGAAAATTTTTGCCATGGGTCTTCACATGGCTCAACTGACTGATTTTTCCACCCATAGATCTTTGGACACGTGGGGCTTTGCTCCTTGAGCAGTGCCAGGGGCACAGATCCAAAATACAAGATTTTCTTCCTTTGGGCGGCATGGTAGCACAGTGGTTAGCACCGCTGCTTCACAACTGCAGGGTCCTGGATTTGGTTCCTGAGTTGGGTCATTGTCCGTATGCAGTTTGCACGTTTTCCCTGTGTCTGCGTGTCTTTCCTCCGGGTGCTCCTGTTTCCTCCCACAGTCCAAAGATGTATGGGTTAGGTTGATTGGCCATGCTAAAATTGCTCCTTAATGTCCTAAGATATGGATATCTTAGTAGGGATATGGGAATAAGGCCTGGGTGGGATTGTGGTCGGTGCAGACTCGATGTGCCGAAGGGCCTCTTTCTACATTGTAGAATTCTATGGTTCTTCTCTCCATTCGTATCACTTTGCTTCATCATTATGATTTTGGGACTTAGAAGTGCTGCGCAGTTTGAAGACCAAATTGTCTGGTAGCAAGCTCCTCCCAATCATCAAAGCCAACACTACCAAAGTACAAGGAGAGCTCCAAAGGACTGGAGAGGAGCTAATGTTCTGCTTTTCAAGAAAGGAAAAAAAAATGACCCTGGTAATTATAGGCCAGTTAGTTTTATTTCAGTGGTTAGGGAGTTAATGGAAAGGGTCCTGAGAGATAGGATTTTTGACCATTTGGAAAGATGCAACTTAATCTGGGATAGTCAGCACAGTTTCGTGAGGGGTAAGTCCTGCCTCACAAATTTGATTGAATTTTTTGAGAAGGAAACTAAATATGTAGATGAAGGTAGAGCAGTTGATGACATATACATGGGTTTTAGTAAGGCATTTGATAAGGTTCCTTACGGTAGGCTCATGAAGAAAGTAAGGAGTTGTAGAATAGAAGGAAATTTTTTCGATTGGATAAATAACTGGCTGGCTCATGAAATGAGAACACTGCATTTGCCTGACGAAGACACAAGAGTGTCGAAAGCTCGCAAATTTACTATCAAATAAATCGGTTGGATTTAAAATTGGTGTTGCTAAATTCTTACTAGCTCATAAAAGACAGAGGATGGTGGTGAAGGGAAAATTTTCAACTGGAGGCCAGTTACCAGCAGTGTATCACAGAGATCCTGTACTATTTGTATTGTTTATCACTGACTTGGAAGAGGAGGCTGAGGAGTGTTTAGTAAATTTGCTGATAACATCATGATTGGTGGAGTAGTGGATGAGATGGAGGGGTCTTGTAGGCTGCAAAGAGACATCGATAGGATGCAGAACTGAGTTGAAAAGTGGCAGATGGAGTTTAACCCTGGTAAGTGCGAGGAGGTGATTCATTTTGGTAGAACAAACTTGAGTGCAGATTACAAGGTCACTGACAGGGTCTGAGGAATGTGAAGGAACAGAGAGATTTTGGAATTCACATCTGCAGATCTCTGAAGGTTTCCACTCAAGTGGATAAAGCCATGAAAAAGGTTTATAGTATGTTAGCGTTTATTAATAGGGAGTTTGAGTTTGAGTCATGGGGTTATGTTGCAACTAAAAGGATCTTGGTAAGACCACATTTGGAATATCATGTGCAGTCCTGGTCACCACACTATAAGAAGGATGTGGAAGCATTGGACAGAGTGCAGAGGAGATTTACCAGGATGCTGCCTGGTTTGAAGGGTAGGCCTTATGAGGAAAGGTTGAGGGAGCTGGGGCTTTTCTCTTTAGAGCAGAGGAGGATGAGAGGTACTTAACAGAAGTTTATAAGATGATGAGGGGAATAGATAGAGTGGATGTTCAGAGAGTATTTTCTCAAGTGGATGTAGCTGTTACTAGGGGCATAACTGTAAAGTTCGTGGTGGGAGATATAGGAGGGATGTCCGAGGTAGATTCTTTACTCAGAGAGTGGTTGGGGTGTAAAATGCACTGCCTGCTGTGACAGTGGAGTCGGACACTTTAGGAACTTTTAAGTGATTATTAGATAGATACATGGAGCACACCAGAATGATAGAGAGTGGGATAGCTTGATCTTGGGTTTGGACATAGCTCAGCACAACATCGAGGGCCAAAGGGCCTGTACTGTGCTGTACTACATTAGTACTATGTTCTATATTAGTCTTAGCAGAAACTGGTCATGCTTCAAAGTTCAATGAAACTCATATTCTCTTACCATTACTGTTGCTAGGCTGAAAAATGCCTTTGTGTCTCCTGAGCAATCCTATTGTGAGCAGTCAAAGTGTCTACCTTATTTTGGTTAAATGCGAAATGTATCCTCTAATTGTACCATCTACAAAGCTAACCTTCTCCCCTAAAACACTGTCAAGTTTGGTGCATACATTTGAGTAGTGATAGAGTTAAGGTCTGCTTGGCTTATTTGGAGATGCTGCCAAATAAATAAATTTTTGCTTTTTGCTGTGATTACAACTTTGAGAAGCTGACTATATTCACATATCATATGGATGGAGGAAATTAAATCAATAATGGAATCATCAGAATTTGCAAGGGAGTTAAAATCAAATTACTAATCATCCTGTCCCTACCTTTGCCTCACTGTACATTGCAAAATCCCAGATCTACAATGTCTCAAGAAAAACTTAACCCTCATGTTGTTTTGCATCTTAATTTTAAAAATCTCACATTTATTTATTAAAACTGAATAGTTTGCGATGTTTTTGTTAAATCCTGATTGTTTTTCTCTTTGCTTTAAGCAAAACAGAAAATGCAAACATTAAACTGAGGGTAAAATGAGATGGTCACCTGTAAGCGTTAATCTACATTAGAAACATATGGCCCTGATTTGAGTACAGGGCGAATTTTTATTTTTTCATTGCTGCTGAACTGACATGAATGCATAAAGATGCATACCAAAAAATGTGGTAAACAATGGCCACGATTCTCCCACCCCAACCTGCAACATTTCTGGTGGGTTGCGGTGGGAGATGCGTGTTGCATGCCTTGTTCCTGATTTGTGCATAGGAATGCATGCACATCTTCCAGAGCCAGCGAACAGTCACCAGTCAGACCATGCTGAAAACCAGTGGGAAGACAGATCCGTAATTTGAATCTATTTTTAATATGTTTTAAATGTCTTTAAATGTAATTAAGGGGAGCTTACCAGTTCCAATTGAATCTCCTAACCTGCCAGGAGTACTTCATTCTGGTGAGGTTTAGAGGAGCTCCCCATGTTTGGGGATCTAGCTGAAGACCCTGCGGGAATGCAGGGTCCACAATCGGGGGTTGGGCAGCAAGGGATGGTACTGTCTGGGCATGGGCACCTTGGCAGTGCCAGTGAGTACCTGCTGGCACTGCCAGCTGGGCACCGGCTAGTGGCAGTGGGGTGGGGCCTATTGTGGGCGGGGTGCAATTGGCTGTCACTCTGCATAGTGATCGATCTGAGCTGGAGGGAAGACAGTGATTGGGGCAGGTTAGGGGATGCTCAGTGGGGTGGGGGGGCTCCATCTTGGCAGAGGTCAGACTCTGGGATTGGGCGGGGTCTTCAAGGTGAGGTTGGTGGGGGGGGGGAATGCACTGGACATCGGGGCGCTCCAGGGAGGGGGGAGTCAGGGCTGGTCTGGGAATTGTTATGGGGGCCATGATCAGGCAGTGGGGGAGTTCTGGAGGGGCAGCACTGCAGGGGTACTTGGCTGGCCAGCAATCAGGGACTTTGATAAATCAGGACTACTGCGCTCCACGGAGTTCCAGAATTGTCAGACTCTGATGCGAATAGGCCCCACCCTCTGGGTTTTTAATGAGATTCATGATTGGGACCGAGAATCATAGAATCATTGACCTCTGCAATGCACAGATTGGGGAGATTCAGGTGAGAAATTGAACTGACAAAACAGTTGTGATCTTGAACAGTTTTCCCAGCAATTCAGCACTTTTATCCGTACTTCCCTCATAAATAATATTCAATTTACTTGTTTTGAAAGATTGAAAGACTGACTGTACCTTGCTGGGCCTAACTTTAATGATTGACTAAGCTAATTAACTTAAGATCCAATGATGAAAAAGCTGATATGATGAATAGACATAGTCAATGTATTGTATACTAGTCCAGCTAACAAGATATATTGGAACACAAATCCTGTACATCATCTTTGTAAATAAAAAATCTGATTTCTTTTAAGCCTGGTTATAATAGTAATAAACAACAAACTTAAGAGTGCAGAAGACCATGCTGTGACAATCTTTGACCCAAAAATGGTAATAGTAAGCATATTCATTCCTTCAGAATATTTGGGGAATCTGTAATTGTTCTCAATATTTCAAAAGCACTTTTAAGCATTTGCGCCAATTGTGAATGGACCAGTTATAATTTTTGGAAGATAAGAAATGCTGGTCCATGTGATCCGGCAATCCTTGACCTGAAAGCTGTACTGACAGGAAAGAAGTTAAAATTGGACGTTATTTGATAGACACTCTGTTTTATGCCTTCAGTTTTTACTTTTCTTTTTAATGCAAGTAGTTAAATTAGTTATTTTCCATGTTCTCCAATCTCAAATCATCTGGAATAAAGCATTCCAAGAAAGTTTGCATTGCATTTTATGGCAGCTGGTAAGCCTGTTGAAAAGGTACTGGACCTCAAACCAATCGGAAAGCTTTTTTCAAATTCCTGTTTGACAATGGTTTTAGTTCTACTTTGTGCCAACTCGATTATTGACCAAAGATGGATCCTTAGTGCTTTTATTTGTGCAGCCTTTTGTATCATTGGAAACAATGGGTTCAAACTTAATTGTGTCAAGTTAAATCAATGTGGATAGGAAAAACACTGGAGGAAATAATATAATTGTTAACTCGTTCAGTTAAAACCAATGCTCATCTCACTTGAGGTGAAAATTAATTCTTTTGGACCCAGATATATGTAAGAACCTATTCACAGTTGCATTTTGTTTACTGAGAGTCTATCTCGTCACGTGGTCATCAAGGTGAGATTTTTTGGAAGAAGGATTAAAACTTCTAAGGATACTGTTCCCCAGCTTTGCCAGCAATCCAGAATGTCATAGTCATAGAAGTTTACAGCATGGAAACAGGCCCTTCAGTTCAACTTGTTCATGCCGCCCTTTCTCTTAAACCCCTCAACTAATCCAATTGCCCGCATTTATCAGTGTTTTTGTCATTAACCAATATATTTTTCCTTTAAACTCTTAATTAATTTGCTGAAAATTAGCAGCCTCTGCCCTGATCTCCAAGCGGATTTCCCAGAAGAAGGTAAGCAGAAGCTGCGACAAGATGGAGGAAAGGTTATCATTTTAACTATTTCCTCAAGCAAATGCCACAGAGCATTCCTTTGCTTTCACTCAGCACATAGTTCTGTTGATGAATGAAATACTCAAAATGACTCTCAATTGAGAGTCAATCATGGCAACACTCTACTAGAAAGATCCTTATAATAGACTTAATTGATTTATTTGGAGGCTAAATTCTTGCAAGTTTCAATTGTCTCCATCAAAATAGGACTGTCAGAAAAACCATTTAGTAGAATGTGTCATAATGGTTATGTTTTATTGTATGTAGTTTTAGCACCTGTTAAAAATATATAGGAGAGGAATCTAAATGATAAGTTAGATATATGTAAAATTACATTGCAGCAACAGTTTCTACCCTAATGTCCTTTCCACAATAAAGAAAACTCATTTACCTGGCCAACAGCAACTTCACCCTGCGCTCCAAGGACAAGTAAAAGCTTGGAGTTCTTCTATTTAGGGTAAGACTTTAGTTCTATCAGACAATGAATAAAAGCAGCTGATGTTATTACGCGTTTGGTAATTGTGGTTACTATTCTGACAAACTTTAAAAAATATCAGCAACATTTGTGAGGTAGACCTTCTTGACCCTGAAGAATTTGGTTGAGGGGTGCAATGCTGGAAGGTTCCAGAACAAAATGTTAAGCAATGTTTCTAAAGCATGTGTATATGTGCTCATATCATTGCACAGTTAATTTTAAATTTATCTCAAACTAGTTCTGTTTGCTATGAGTTCTCCAATTTGTTTCAGACTGAAGTACATGCCCAAGTGAGCAATGATTCAATATGCCTACTATTTGCGAAATGCCTGAACATCATTGGATTCCTGATAGTTTTTTATTCAACAAGGGCAGAGTGTTAATTTATTGCTGAGACTGGCATGTTCCTTTTGTTTACGAATGACATGGGAGGACTCGATAGGCTATTTATTTTTCTCATTGTCCGAATTAACAATTTATTTTGTGGAATATAGAGAGCACGAGAAATGCTTCCCATGCTTTGTTATTACTTATCTCCTTTCACTTCATTACAAAAACAATAGTGTGAACAAGGAAAGCTGTTCAAATGTTACTGAATAATATAATTTTGCTATTAACATTTAATTTCTTCAATTTAATGCAGTGGAGGTTAATTATCAAATTTTATATGCATGGACAAAGTGTCACCTTTTGAAATATTTTGAATATTTCTTTGCTGTTTAAAAATGTGCCTGTTTTCTTCTTGAAAAAAAATCTCCTTGGTTTTAAAATGATGCATATTATACACAAGCTAGAAATGTTCTTTTAATCGCCCATTGAAAGAATGATATGACAAGATATCATGTTTTGAAACTTTTACGTAACAAAAGTCTAAAAAAAAACTAAACACTATTTTCTTTTTGTAGGCTACTTATATTTTACAGAAAGTAACATTGTATGCTTAAGACCCATCACGCATTCCACTGAATTACAATCCCCTTTACCAAATGGTCCACATTTGCTCCAGCCTCAAGTGGGTTCTCACAAACCCATTTCATAAGTAGTATCTTCAGGTGATAATCTCCAGTGCTTTTAGTTTTTGAAGAGTTTCTTAAATCAATGACCAGCACAAAAGCCTATTCCGATGACTATTCTTTCCCTTTGCCATGCAAGAACAAATCTCTCAGAATTCTTAGAAAACTGCAAGATGCATCATTTTGACCAGAGACTATCTCCATCCCATGTCTGATTGTGTCAACTTGCAAAGTAAAGCCATCTTTCTTCTGAAAACCTCTGTTTGTTTGTAATATTCATCGACTTTTAGAGAAGTCTGTAACCTGATCTTAAAAAATGACTATCTGTATCCTTTTCCTCATGGCAATGTGAAACACATTAAACTGGGCATTCAGATAGCAATGCTAATGAACTATTCTTGACTTGAACTCCCTTTCATTTTAGAAGTAAATGGACAGTTTACAGTACAGCTGTTTACAACCTAACACCTGAAACTTTGGGACTCTTAGCATCTACTCATTGTAAATCAAGAGATAGCTGCCATTTCCTCTAAGCATAAATACCTTGCATCTTCTTCTCAATAAAGCAGTTAAAGCTGACTCCCAAGAAACAAACCACTGATACAGAACAGGTTACATGACCAACATCATTCCACGCTAAATTTAAAACTAAAACCTCATAATTATAATAATATATAGATCTATTAACTATAAATTCAATAACTAAAATGTTTTCTTGATGTATTTAAAATCAATACTTTTAGCACAGAAACTAAGTTTTTGAAAAGTTAGATAGTTGTGATCTTTGAAATTCTGTAGTTTCATATAATGGATGTCTTTGACAATCTTAAAAAACCTTGTTATTAATTCCCATAATTGGCTCAATAGAAAAGGTTTTGTGTAATGAATGCAATTTTAAAATGAAAACTAAAATATCTGGACAGTCAACATCTACATTAGCACAACATATATAATGTACCTAGTCTCATTGTAGAAGCCTAATTGAATTCTGAAGAAGTAAACAATGATATGCAAGTTAATGAAGAATATTTCTTAACAATTTACCAAACCACTTTTACAAATTTTAACTTGGTAATTATTTTAATCCATATTTCTTATGCTTTGCATGTTTTTATTGCAAGATTTTGTTGCAATAGGTGAGTTACTGAAAGAAGATTTTGTTTATCTTTAGATTGGTCTATATTATCGCACTATTTCATAGCAAAGAATATTTTACCTAATTATTACACTTGCCAAGAAGTATGGAATAGAGATATCTTGTTTGTTAGGCTAAATTATCCCAATATTGTTTATGAAACATAGATCAAAAGTGCTTTATGCAGCACTTCTAGCAAATGTGAAACAAAAAACAATTCCATATTTTAACTTTGCATTGTATTTTCTGAAACTCAGGCCTTTATATGTTCAAACTTGGGTTAAAATGTATGAAGCTGTGTAATATTTTATACATAAGATTTAGTAGACATAAAAATAATTTATTTTACAACTAGTGGTTGTATAACTGATTATAAAAAGAAACCTTTTGCTATAGCGAAATAACAGGTCCACTACATCTTTCTTCAGAGTTACCATTGAAATAATCAGATTTATCTTCCAAGCTCTTACGTAAATTCGAGACTGATGGTATCTGAAATATAATTCCTTAGATGTGGAAAGTTAAACTTAAAATAGCCTGAATTTGTTAGGACTGGAAGTCATAATTTCTGGGCTGTTTCATAAAATACTCAACACTGTACTGGCAACAGGAAGTCATAACCTCCCTACATTTGCTTGATTAAGCTAAGCTCTCAGTGAAGCGATAAATCATTGTAGAATTTGTTTAAGCTGCCATCTGGGCAATATGCAAAGGACTTGGAAATTAAATCTGTAGTGAAGGTCTTGGGAAAGGTCTTGGTTGGTTTGTATATTTAGGCCAATAATCAAACCTAGTCATTAGGATTCAGTGAGAATTTTTTTTTCATTTAATCCTTGATTAATCTCTCAAAAAGATTGTTGTATTTGATATCCATTCATGTTGTTAGACTAAGCCCTGACATTTAAAAGGAAAACCAGGTCATGCTCTCATTGGTAAATATTTACTGTGCTTTTTTTAAGAAAAGCACTATGTACATTTTCCTATATTTTCTTCAAAAAATGGTGAAGATTACTATAATTTTAATTTAGCAAAAATCTCAATAAAATTTTTGTAAACATTTGATACTGAGCAGAAGTTCTCCATGTGTCAGTCGGATTCTCATCATGATTTAACAAACCATTTTAAGATGCAAAGTAAGTATACAATAGACTTTCGATGCAATACTGTAATTTTTAGTTGGCTTTGATTCAGCTGCTTTTGAAGCCACCTTACCTTACAGCTTTGCATGTTTTTCATTAAAGTAAGATATTCTAAATAGTAAATGTAATCTGTTCAATTAAGAATTTTTTAAGAAGAAACCAATCTACAACAAATCCACATTCCAGAGAGGATCTTAATTGAACTTAAGATTTTTGAGTACCTTGGAGGCTAATTCTTAGAACAGTACACTTCTGTAATGGAGATATGTTTGGCACAGAAAGACTGTCTGAAGTTGGAACTAGGTGGACATACTTGATATGAAAAGACCTGATGCTAGATCGATAAAGAACCAAAACAATATCACTGTGGTGCAAATGTAAGCTGTTTTCAAAAAAAAATTAAAAATCAGGTTGATTAATGCAAAAATATATATTTACATAGCACCTTTAACATTATAAAATGCCCTACAAGTAGCTATTCACAGAAGTATAATCAGACAAATTGACAACAAGTTTAAAAAAAAGAAACATTAGTTGTGGGTTTTAAGCAGAGAGATGAAGAAACTGTAAGGTTTTAGAGGGAAGTCTGGAGTAGCACACCTTAATGGTAGATGGCATGACTGTCAATGATGGGCGAAGAAATTGGAGGATGCACAACAGACTGCAATTGGAAAAATGCAAAATGCTAGAGTGGTTATGGATTTAGAGAAATTTAAAAATGAATGCTTTTGGAAGAGAACGGGGACCGCTATAATATGGGGTAATGAATGATTGAAATTTATTTTGGGTTAGGATCAGGCAGCTAAATGTTAGACAGACTGAAGCTCAGGGACTGAAATGGTGTTCCTTGCACAATCTTGAGTCTCTTGAAGTTGTTGCATTTTGGAGGCAGGATGTAAAATTAGATGCGTTGAGATTGAAAAAGAGAAAAAAGTGAGATTATGTGTCTGAGTCAATTGTGAAGCATCTTGAGCTGGACAAAAATTTAATGAATGGGAATGTACTTATCTCTTTCCAATTAAACTGAACTCCAAAAAAATTTACAGATTTGTGCATTGTGTTGTAATTATTTAATATTGGTTAAATGCCATGCAAATTTTTTTATAGGAATAAAATTCTGAAACCAATATGAGCTAATTATTTTTTTCCATAAATTGGCACAGTACTTCAAAGATATGCAGGCTTTTTTAGTTCATTAATTATTAATTGATTTCTATTGAAAGACAATTTCAGCTCCTGATTTGAACAAGAACATTGGATTATTGACTTTTGCTTTGAAGACCTGATTAAACTTATGAGAAATGGTGATATTTTATATAAAGTTTTCAGTTTCAATAGTGAGTACTTTAAATTGCGTTCTGGCCTACTGTGCAATGATGGTTGGGCTTGAATTGACAGACCAATAACTTAAAAAATAGGTGTATTTTCTTTAAAGGTATCATACCCCAGAAGTCCATATTGAATTGGGATCCTCTTCTTGAGCTGGAAGTACCCAATCTTCAGGGTCTAAAATCTGGAAGCACACCTGAGAGCCGTGGACCACTGCCAGCCATGTGGCTGGGCCACTTAAGGTTTGGGAAAGGTGATGGAACATAGAATAGTACAGCACAGTACAGGCCCTTTGGCCCTCAATGTTATGTTGAGCTATGTCCAAGCCCAAAATCAAGCTATCCCACTCTCTGTATTTCTAGTGTGCCCCATGTGCCTATTGAATACCGCTTGAAAGCTCCTACAGTGTCCGACTCCACTGTTGCAGCAGGTAGTGCATTCCACAGCTCAGCCACTCTCTGAGTAAAGAATCTACCTTGAACATCCCTCCTATATCTCCCACCATGAACCTTATAGTTTTGCCCCCTAGTAACAGTTACATCCACCCGAGGAAATAATCTCTGCATGTCCACTCTATCTATTCCCCTCATCATCTTACAAACTTCTGTTAAGTCGCCTCTTATCCTCCTCCGCTCTAAAGAGAAAAACCCCAGCTCCCTAAACCTTTCCTCATAAGACTTACTCTTCAAACCAGGCAGCATCCTGGTAAATCTCCTCTGCACTCTGTCCAATGCTTCCACATCCTTCTTATAGTGTGGTGACCAGAACTGCACACGATATCCAAATGTGGTCTTACCAAGATCCTTTTAGTTGCAACATAACCCCATGACTCAAACTCAAACCCCCTATTAATAAACGCTGACACACTATAAATCTTCTTTACGGCTCTATCCACTTGAGTGGCAACCTTTAGAGATCTGTAGATATGAACTCCAAGATCTCTCTGTTCCTCCACATTTCTCAGACCCTGCCACTGACTTTGTAATCTGCATTCAAGTTTGTTCTACCAAAATGAATCACCTCCTTGCACTTACCAGGGTTAAACTCCCATCTGCCATTTTTCAACTCAGCTCTGCATCCTGTCAATGTCTCTTTGCAGCCTACAACAGCCCTCCACCTCATCCACTACTCCACCAATCATGGTGTCATCAGTAAATTTACTAACTCACCCTTCAGCCTTCTCTTCCAAGTCATTGATAAAGAACACAAATAATACAGGATCCTGTGGGTACATTGCTGGTAACTGGCCTCCAGTCTGAAAATTTTCCCTTCACCACCATCCTCTGTCTTCTGTGAGACAGCCAGTTACTTATCCAATCAACCAAATTTCTTTCTATTCTACAACTCCTTACTTTCTTTATGAGCCTACCATGAGGAATCTTATCAAATGCCTTACTATGCTCAGCACTAAAATCTGAGCTGAAGATCGAAGCAGAAGTAATGATAATTAGAAGTTCAGAATTGACTGAACATTTTTCCATTGAAACAAGTGGAGCTTTGAGAAACTAAAAGATATAGGTAAATCCAACACTACAATTATAAATGCCAAACTGCTGTTTTCATAGTGCCGGTCTAGAATCTGACCAAATTTAACTATTTCTGATACAGCTCATGTAATTAAGTAATGTTATATTGGTACTTGCAGTAGTATACTTTTGTAACTGGAGTACAAGATGTATTAGTGGACTGCTCTAGTCAGAAGTTGTGGGTAGAATTCTTCCAAAGAATCTGAGTGTTGAATTTGCATGAAAACTGAAGTAATTAACATTTTTTTTCAGTGGGAGTTCGGAGTAGAATCTCTTACACTCTGTGCACTGCTGAGTGCAGCAACGTGAATATCATTAAATGTCAGGGGGCTGGGCCAATTCCTGCTGGAGAGGCTAAAATCAGCAAGCTGAGAAGGGCCCTGTGCATGTGCCGATCTGTTACTGCTGAGATCAGCATATGCGCAGTGACCAAGTCCTGAGCCCAGTTAGAGTTGATGAGCATAATGTGGTTGATGTGGTGTATGTGCACTTGCAAAAAGTGTTTGATAAAATGCTACCTAACAGGCTGTTCCATAAAGCTGAAGCCTTGAGAATAAAAGGATCATTGGCAGCAATGATACAAAATTGAAATTGGTGGTGAATGGTTGTTTTCTGAGACCAGAAGAAAGTACACAATAGAGTTTCCAGGATTCTGTATGAGGACTACTTTACTTAATCTATATTAATGGGCTAGGCTTTAGTGTACAGGGCATCACTTCAATATTTTCAAATAATGAAAAATTTTGTATTTAAAAACTGTAAGAAGGATAGGAACGGATTTCAAGAGGATATGGGTGGGCGTTGGAATAGGCATACACGTGACAGAGAAATGTGCAGTAAATTAGCTTGCTCAAAACAAAGTCCTGCTGCCTTGACAGATCTGAAAGCTCCTATCAATATGCCTCAACAGAATTTTCCAGAATTGTAATGGCCTGTATGAGCAGCATAAAATGACACTGTGAAGAGGATTGGAGCTAGTGCCAGAAGATGTGCATAGTGGCATCCTTAGAGAAGGAGGAGCATCTTGAAGCACAATTGCTGTCTGCCCGAGAAGTTTGCACATTCTCATCCAGGTACTGCTTCATTTGAGCAATGTGTTTGCAACAGTGAAGACCTCCTATCATGACCACTGCGCAAGCTCCTCTCCCATCTTGATGCCACCCTGCAACACCAGCAAATCCCTTCACTCAATAAGTCAAGTGGATTGGCCATGCTAAATTGTCCCTTAGTATCCAAAGATGTGTAGGTTAGGAGGATTAGTGAGGTAAACATATGGGGTCATGGGGATAGGGCTTCTTTTGGAGAGTCAATGCATGTGGCATAATTTTATGATCACCCAGCTTCATATCACAGTCACAGTTGTACTCCCATCTTCAAGGCAGCTAATGTTATTCGCCAGAATTAAACTGACCACAGTCAAGGGGGGAATCCAATAATGTAAAGACTGTGAAAATGAATAGTTCACATACATTGATGCTCTTTACTTAGATGATTGAATATTATCATCCCATTGATTCCCTTTGTGCAATCAGGACCTTTTCCAAGTAAATTTTCCAATATATCTACATGGTATTACTAAGCAAAAGAGAATGCATGAGATCACTGCTTTCGACACAAACTTTAATATAACCTAGCAAGCATTGTGTGTTGTTGTTCGTCCATTGTCATCAATGAGGACCTCCTCACCATTAGTCATTTTGAGGCTGGTTGTGGTGTGTCCAAAGATGATGATCACGCCAATTCGGGCACAGAATGTCTTGGCACATATTGGACAGACTTGTGTAGAGACTGCAGATGCTGCGCTGGTGGCTTTGGACTTAGCGCAGCTCGCGCTTAAATTGTGCTTCAGCAATACACCTTGCTTCGTGAGCTTGACAGCCTTTGTGGATGAGGCAGCGCCAGGTAGGGAAATGGAGAAGTGAAAGAATAGCAGAGCAGGGTTCCCCTGTGGCCATACCCCTCCACAACCAGTATACTGAATTGGATACTGTTGTGGGGGATGCTTTACCTGGGACAAGCTGCGACAGCCAGAACTCTGATACTAAGTCTGGTTCTGCAGTGCCAAAGGGTGGGAGGATGAAGAGGAGAACAATAGTGATAGGGGACTCAATAGCCAGAGACAAAGACAGGAGTTCTTTGGTCGGGATAGAGACTTCCACATGGTTTGTTGCCTCCCAGGTGCCAAGGTCAGGGATGTCTCTGATCGTGTGCACAGCGTTCTAAAGTGGGAAGGTAATGTTGTGGTACGTATCGTTACCAGTGACATAGGCAGGTCCTAAAGAGAGAGTATAGAGAGCTTGGAAGGAAGTTAAAAAGCAGGATCCTGAGGGTAGTAATCTCAAGATTGCTACTTGTACCATGTGCCAGTGAGGATAGGAGTAGGATGTGTGGGCAGATGAACAAGTGGTTGAGGAACTAATATAGGGGGCAGGGTTTCTGATTCTTGGATTATTGGGAGTTCTTCTGGGGCAGGTGGGACCTGTACAAGAGAGACGGGTTACACCTAAACTGCAAGCGGACCAATATATTTTCAGGGAGGTTTGCTAGTATTTCTGGGGAACGTTTAAACTAGATTTGCAGGGGGATGGGAACCAGAGCGCCAGAGCAGATAGTGAAGCGGGGGTAAAAAACAGGTTAGTTCAAGCAAAATCACAAATGGAAGAGTTGAGGGTGGTGGAAATAATCTTTTGAGGTGTGTCTATTTCAATGCCAGGAGTATTGTAGGGAAGGCAGATGAGCTGAAGGCATGAATTGACACATGGAAATATGACATTATAGCCATTAGTGAAACTTGGCTAAGGAGGAGCGGGACTGGCAGCTCAATATTCCAGGGTTCCAATATATCAGGCGTGATAGAGTCAGAAGGATAAAAGGTGGCATTTTTTATCAGTGTTGGCATTGTTAGTAAGGGAAAATGTTACGGTGGTACTCAGGCAGGATAGATAGGGAGCTTGTTTATAGAGGTCCTATGGGTGGAGCTGAGAAACAGAGGAAGGGTATGACCACATTAGTGGGGTTGTATTATAGACCACCCAATAGTCAGTGAGAATTGGAGGAGCAAATCAGCGGAGAAGTAGCTGACAACTGCAAGAAACAGAAAGTTGTGACAGGAGGGGATTTTAATTTTCTACATATAGATTGGGATTCGCATACTTTTAAAGGTTTAGACGGGGTAGAGTTTGTTAAATGTGTTCAGGAGAATTTTCTACATCAGTATATAAAGGTGCCAACTAGAGAGGATGCGATACTGGATCTCCTGTTGGGAAATGAGTTAGGGCAGGTGATGGATGTGAGAGAGAGGGAACACTTTGGATCCAGTGATCGTAATGCCATTAGTTTCAACCTGATCATGGGTAAGGATAGATCTGGTACTCAGGTTGAAGTTCTGAACTGGAAAAAGGTTAAATTTGATGGAAGGAGAAGGGACCTGGGAAGTGTGAATTGGCATAGGCTGTTCTCAGACAAGGATGTAAATGGAAGGTGGGAGGCCTTCAAAGCAGAAACTTTGAGAGTGCAGAGTTTGTAAGTTCCTGTCAGGATTAAAGGGAAAATGAATAGGAATAAAGAACCTTGGTTCTCGAGGGAGATTGTGACACTGATTAAGAGGAAGAGAGAGTTGTATGAAGTGTACAGGCAGCAAGGAACAGATCAGCTGCTCGAGGAGTATAAAAAAAAAACAACAAGCTACTTAAGAGAGAAATCAGGAGGGCTAAAAGAAAGCATGAGGTTGCTTTGGCAGATAGAGTGAAGAAAAATCCAAAGCGCTTCTATAGGTATGTAAGGAGCGAAAAGATAGTGAAGGATAAAATTGGTCCTCCTGAAGACTAGAATGGTAGACTCTATGGAACCAAAAGAAATGGGGGAGATACTAAATGGTTTTTTTGCATCTGTATTTACTGAGGAAATAGGCATGGAGTTTACGGAAATTGGGCAAACAGGTAGGGAGGTCATGGAACCTTTACAGATTAAAGAGGAGGAAGTGCTGGCTGTCTTGAGGCAAATCAGGTGGATAAATCCCCAGGACTGGATAGAGTATTCCCACTGGCTTTGAGGGAGGCTAGTGTTGAACTTGCAGGGACCCTGACAGGCATATTTAAAATGTTAATATTCATAGAGGAGGTGCTGGATGATTGGAGGGTGGCTCATGTTGTTCCGTTGTTTAAAGAAGGTTCCAAAAGAAATCAGGGAAATTACAGACCAGTAAGTTTGACGTCGGTGGTTGGCAAGTTATTGGAAGGTGCGATAAGGGATAGGATCTCCAAATATTTGGATAGACAGGGACTAATTAGGGAGAGTCAACATGGCTTTGTGCGTGGTGGGTCATGTTTCACCAATCTGTTAGAATTCTTCAAGGAGGTCACCAGGAAAGTGGATGAAGGGAAGGTGGTGGATGTTGTCCACCTGTATTTCAGCAAGACCTTTGACAAAATCCCTAATGGGAGGTTAGTTAGGAAGGTTCAGTCTCTAGGTATAGATGGAGAGGTAGTAAATTGGATTATACACTGGCTCAATGGAAGAAGTCAGAGAGTGGTTGTGGAGGATTGCTTTTCTGAGTGGAGGCCTGTGACTAGTGGAGGGCTGCAGGGAATATTGGGTCCATTGTTGTTTCTCATCTATATCAATGATCTGGATGATAATGTGGTAAATTGAATCAGAAAATTTGCTGATAATACAAAGATTGGAGGTTTAGTGGACAATGAGGAAAGTTTTTAAAGTTTGCAGAGAGACTTGGACCAACTAGAAAAATGGGCAGAAAAATGGCAAATGGAATTTTACACAGACAAGTGTGAGGTATTGCACTTTGGAAGGACAAACCAAAGTAGAACGTACAGGGTAAATGATAGGACTCTGAAGAGTACAGTTGAACAGAGGGATCTGGGAATACAGGTGCAGAATTCCCTAAAAGTGACATCACAGTTGGATAGGGTCCTAAAGAGTGCCTTTGATACATTGGCCTTTATAAATCGGAGTATCGAGTATAAAAATTGGAGTGTTATGGTAAGGTTGTAAAGGGCATTGGTGAGGCCGAATTTAGACTATTGTGTACAGTTTTGGTCACCTAGTTACAGGAAAGATGTAAATAAGGTTGAAAAAGTGCAGAGAAAGTTCACAAGGATGTTGCCAGGACTTGAGAAGCTGATTTACAGAGAGAGATTGAATAGATTAGGATTTTATTCCCTGGATTGCAGAAGAATGAAGGGAGATTTGAAGGAGATGTATAAGATTTTGATGGGTATAGATAGAGTGAATGCAAGCAGGCGTTTTCCACTGAGGCTAGGGGAGAAAAAAACCAGTGGGCATGGGTTAAAGGTGAAAGGAGAAAAGTTTGAAGGGAATATTAGGGGGGGTCTTCTTCACAAAGAGAGTGGTGGGAGTGTGGAATGAGCTGCCAGATAAAGTGGTAAATACAGGGTCACTTTTAACATTTAAGAAAAACTTGGACGGGTTCATGGATGAGAGGGGTATGGAGGGATATGGTCCAAGTGCAGGTCAGTGGACTAGGCAAAAAATGGTTTGGCACAGACAAGAAAGGCCAAAAGGCCTATTTCTGAGCTGTAATTTTCTATGGTTCAATGGTTTTGTGCCAGAGTTTCCAGGTGGTCATATCAATGTAAACAACTTCAGGGAGGCTTTGAATATGTCTTTGAAACATTTCGCTTGCCCTGCATGCAAGCATTTTCTAGCAGAGACTTCCTAAAAAAGGAGCTGCTTGGGTATGTGCTCGTCTGCCGTATGGAGGACATGATCTGACCAGGGGGTCTGCGCTCTCATCAACAGTATGTGAAGTGATGGTGGACTTTCTCTAGAGGGAACGTCAGTGTCTAGTACTTTGTCTTGCCATTTATTTTGTCTGTGAAGACAAGTGTGAGGTGTTGCACTGTGGAAATGATTGGACTGTCTCGCATGCCTTCGTTACACAGTCCATGTTTCACAGGCATACAAGAGGGTAGTGTGTACCACAGCGCTGTAGACCTTCAGTTTTGTTGCTGGGCTGATTCCTCAACATTCCCATACAGTGGAGCACAGTCTACCAAAAGCAGAACTTGCCTTTGCCATTCTGCTCTAAACTTCTGTATCAATAATCACTGCTTGGAGAGGGTTCTACCAAGATAAGTGAACTGGTCCACTACCTGTAGTTTCTGCCCTTTGATTGTGATTATGGATTCTGCGTACGTGCATGTGGACCAGGCTGGTGTATGACTTTGGTCTTTTTAATGTTGATGGTGAGTCTAAAGTTGTCACAAGCCGTCGAAAATTTGTCCATACTAATTTACATCTCTGGCTCTGAGCCAGCATACAGGGTACAGTCATCGGCAAAGAGAAAATCTCTCAGAACAGTCTCCTTCGCTTTGGTAATGTCTTGAAGCCTCCTCAGGTTGAAAAGCTTCCCATACACTATGTACTTGAGGCTGATTCCAGCAACACTGTCCTGGAAGGCAACATTCAGCATGGCTGAAAAACATCATGCTGAACAATGTGGGTGCGAGCACACAGCCCTGTTTGACACCATCATGGAACTGGCGTACCATCTGAATGAATTTGGGGAGGCAACCGAACTTTTATGTGATCCGCCACAAGCCTGTCAGCTTACAGTGTCAAAGGCTTTCGTGAGGTCAATAAAGGTTGTGTAGAACTCACGATTCTGCTCCTGACACTTCTCCTGAAGTTAGCGCTCAGCAAAAATCATGTCGGTAATCCCACAACCTTTGCGGAAGCCACACTGTGACTCTGGAAGCTGGCCCAGCTCCAGATGAGTGACCAGATGACTTAGCAGGACTCTTGCGAGGGTTTTTCCTGTGATGGAGAGCAGCGAGCTTCCTCAGTGGTTGTCGCGTACTTGCCGATTGCCCTTCCTCTTGTAGAGATGTAGGGTGGAAGCACCTTTAAGTTCCTGAGGAATGGATCCTTGCTTCCAAAAGGGCTGGAACAACTCAGTGAGCTTCTTGATCAGTGCAGGACCAGGAGCTTCATGGATCTCTGCGGGTATGGCATCTGCCCCTGGGACTTTGCCACTGGATAGCTGGCTGACTGTTTTCATGACTTCAGCTACTACTGGTGGGTCATCCATGGTGCTGTTGATATCAACCTGAGGAGTCCTGTCTATTGCCGCATCGTTAATGGATGACGGTTGGTTGAGGACAGCTTCAAAGTGCTGAGCCCATCTCTGCAGGATCTGAGCCTTTTCTGTAATGAGAGTTGTACCATCTGTACTCAGGAGGAGGGACCTCCCGAGAGATTGAGGTCCATAGAGAGTGTTGAGGGCTTCATAAAACTGTTTCAAGTCGTTTCTGTCAGCATATCCTTGTATTTCATCTGCCTTGGCGCTCAGCCAGGCACCCTGCATTTTATGTAGTTTATTCTGGATTGGCCTGCGAGCACTGGTAAAGGCATTTTTTTTGGCAGCTGAAGGTGGGTCATTCTGACAGACAGTGCTTTTCAACAAGTAGAGCCTGTATCTCCTCATCATTCTCATCGAACCAATCATGCTGCTTGTGGGTGGATGGTCCAAGCATCTTCAGCGAAAATGTATGGATAGCATTCCTGAAGCGTTCCCAGTCGTCCTCAATACTGCCTGCGATGTGTAGGTCAGCAAGCTTGATTTCTAAGTCTTCAGCCAGTGCTGAAGCTATATTTGGGTTCTTTAGCTTGGCTGCATTGATTTTTTTCATAACATTGCTTCCTTGTGGTCGCCTCTTGGGTCTGACGCAGAGCCTCATTTTGAAGACAATGAGCCTGAGATCTGTTCAGCAGTCAGCATCACACATGGCCTTGGTTACTTTGACATCCTGCCTGTCTTTTGCCCTATAATGACAAAGTTGATAAGATACCAATGCCTCGAGTGGAGGTGCATCCAGGAGGTCTTGTTACGGGTAGGCAGACAGAAGGTTGTGTTGGTGATGAGGAGGTCGTGTGCTGCACAGGCCTTCAGTAAGAGTAGGCCATTATTGTTACACTTGCCCACTCCATGCTTTCCAGTGACTCCTTTCCAGATTGCACAGTGATGATGTAGACATTCACTTGACGAAGAGGACAGCCTTGAAAGCTTGTGTGAGTTTACTATTAAATAAATTGGTTGGACTTAAACCTGGTGTTGTCAGACTTCTTACAGATTGCAGAGTCACACCCTACTCTTGCATTGAAATTGCCAAGCACGATCTGCTTGTTGGTACTGCTCACTGCTGATAGTAGGGCATCTAGTTTTTCTTAGAACTTATCTTTCATCCCGTCCAGGTTGTTCATTATGGGGACATAGGTGCTGATCAGAGTGGCTTGACTTCTGTTCTGCTGTGGAAGCTGTAATGTTATAAGCTGGACGTTCACACTCTTGGGTAGACTATCAAGTTTCTGAACAAGGTGACTCTTGACGGCAAATCCAACTCCAGCATCACGATGCTCATCGCTGCCGCGACCACTCCAGAAAAAGTGTATCCACCTCCACTTTCAGTCAATTGACCTACGTTGGCAAGACGAGTTTCGTTCAAGGCTGCAATGTCAACATTGTATCTTGCAAGCTGTCTGGCAACTAAGGCTGTTCTTCCCTCTGGTCTGTCTGCTGTAGGGTTGTCCAAAAGCATGTGCATGTTCCAAATGCCAATGATGAGCAGTGTCACCTCGTGTTTTATTTTGTGTGTTCGACTGCAAGATGGGATCCCCGCCAGCCACGGTAAACTGACCAGGGTGTAGTGAAGCAGGCAATGTTTAGGGCACCTTTTCTAGCCCCTTTCTCATTCTAAGGAGGTGAGCAGTGCATTCCTGAAGAGAACTGCTCAGTCGCATAGGTAGACGCCGAGTTCCACTGCTGCTTTGGTCAGCAGAAAATGACCATTAGACCTGAGCTGTCTGCGTGCAGGTCATGACTACAGCTTCCGGTGTATCCACACCTGCTGCCCTGTTGCTCATACATCGCCACAGGATTTCAAGGGTTGAACAGGACACTGATGATGATGATCATCATCATCATCATGGTGTTGAAACTAACGCTTGATATGTATTAAAGTGAGGGAGAGTTGCACAGCGTCAGCCTCACTCTCTCTTCCCAATTCCCATCTGGATCCAGTGGCAAGACAAGAGTCAGGATGGCTGGAGGTCGGACTAGGAGCAGTGGATGACCAGGACATCTTCTGCATCTTGTCCTGCTCTTCGCCTTTCACAATGCTTGCAGAAACCACCTTCTTGGCCGTTGGACTTCTGTTGGTCTCTTCTGCTCAATTTGCCGGACTCTGTCTTCACATGCTGGGATAGACAATGCTGGGGGGTGTATAGGGTGTCAGAGAGAGGTAATATCTTCATGGGGGAACATGTCGCATCCTTTCAGGGCTGTTTGTCCGTCCTTTGTCCCCACCTGGAACTCAGCTGTCACCTATGGCTCCCCGTGGCTGTTTGCGTGCGACAGCGGCCATACCCTGGGCAACAGCCTCGACAAACTGGCTTAACCAGGTGAGGGTAGCCAACGGGTCTCAACACTCAGTAAAATAGGGGGATATCTATCCCAGCATTGTGTGAAGATAATGGAATAGACTAACATACATTCAGTGGCTTGTTATGCCTATCTCTCCATGAGGTTGGCCATTCTTTCAGTGGAGATAGTCATGAGTGCAAATGCTCAGGACACCATGGCACTCATGCTTGAGATGGCCTCTTCTATTTTTTGGTAACCAGAGGATTCAAATTTCACCTAGCAAAAGAACCAGATGGTGAAAAAAAAATTCTGCAGCTTGTATGATCTGGAATGCACTGATCTAAAGGTGGGGAAGCAGATTTGTTAGTAACCTTAAAATGGAACTTTGGATGTATGCTTGAAAAGATGTTTATTAAGCTATGGCAAAAGGCAGTTAAGTGAGATTAATTAGATTGCTCTTTCCAAGAAATAGCACAGACAAAATGGCCTCCTTCTTCTGTATGATTCTGTGAAGTTCTTCAGATCGAGGTAATGGATATCTGTCTCCAATATGAATATTTCTCTTGGAGGCTCTACCTCTCGATCACCATCTTTGACCCTATAAGAATAATGTTTGAGCTAAAGTCATCAGAATCTACAGACATGTTTCAGAGTGGTAACAGCTAATTCAATAAAGGTCCTTTCACATGAGACAAAGGCAAGTTTAATTCCCAAATTGCTGATCCCTTTATGAAGTTGCTGCTGTTTGGGTATGTTTCTTAAACACCTTGTGTAGCTTTTATTCAAGAATGAATAAATATACAAATGAATGTGCTTACTTTTGGTGTCAGCTGAAGTACTTTATCAGGCTTACTGATAAACTTTTCAGCTCCATCAAGAAAGATGAGCAGCAATATCCTGAGAACATTACACAATTTTGACTTGGGTTATATTGTTATTCTTTCTGGATTATGAATTGCTACCAAGAACTATCATGGGAGCACATTCTCAATAAGGATTGCAATTGTTCAAGAATAAAGCTACGACTAAAATCTCCAGACAACTAGTGATAGGCAAATGTAACTTTTGCCATTATCTTTGACACCCTGTAACATTAAAAAAAAGATGTGTGTAAAGGCTACACCATTGGGTACAGCTCTGTTTGATTACTTCTGCATCTCATTAATAGACAAGGAATATGATTTGTTCATTATCAGGAAAAGCTATCTGATAAGAGTAGCTATCTTGACTTGAATCATGTATACTGTAACTTATACTGATTTCAGTGGTAGTAAGAAAAAATAGACGATGCATTAAACTTATTTTAAGGAATTCTTTGTCTTATGCAGTAGTCTTGGCCATTATTGAAAGATGGTGCTATGTGAAATACATTTTGCTAGTAAATCATTTCTTATGTTGTATGAGTTCTAAAAAACTTTCTGGGGCTTTTCCTCTGATGTAGAGATGCCGGCGTTGGACTGAGGTAGGCTCAGTAAGAGGTCTGACAACACCAATTTTAAATCCAACCGATTTATTTGATAGTAAACTTGCTAGCTTTTGGCCTTTGTGCCTTCATCAGGCGAATGAGGTGTTCTGGTCTGCAGAGAACACCTCATTTGCCTGATAAAGGCACAAAGGCTGAAAGCTAGCAAGTTTACTATCAAATAAATCGGTTGGATTTAAAATTGGTGTTGTCAGACCTCTTACTAGCTTTGCCTCTGAGACAATATTTTAAAATTAATTAACATCTCTGAAATGTTCTGGGAATTAAGTTTTATGTCTGAAAATGTAGGTTTAAGGACATAAAAATAAAATAATGATGTGTTTAAAAGTGAGAGTCTGATATATATGAGTTATGCTAAAAGTTTGAGAATTGTAATGTACAATGAATCATGTATGCCAGTTGAAAGGACAGCCTTACCTCAGTGCTGGCAAGTTTTTTTTAGCTTATTGTGAAGAATATAGCATTTGTAATTTTTTAAAAAATATTATTGCAAGAATCATAAAGGTGAAGTGTAAAATAAGGCAACATGTAGGTTTCTTGATCTTTCTCCTTTGCCTTCTTTGAACAGTGTAGTATTTGCTAAGCAGAAGAGTAGATCTGCTAACTGGTCTTGCAAGTACCACCTTTGAGTTGGCCAACTGAGTGACTTCTTCTTCCCTTTTCCTTACTTCTCTTTGAGGCAATTTAAATACTTTGATATGCAGCAGTAAATAGAAAAATGATCAATGAAATGCTTCTATGACTAATAATTTTCTTGAATTATGTAAAAAGTATCTGTAAAATTACTGTCTTCAATTCATCTAGTAACAGAAGTTAAACTGTTCAGTTGTCCTCAGAAGATAGCAAGAGCAAAGAGAACTGTAAAAGAATTCAGGGAGACATGAGGCCAGATTTTTAGGCCTCTGCTAAAGTTCAAATGGAGGTGGATGAGACTTAAAAATGGCGGACGGGACACAATTTTGTGACTCTCTATCCCATTCTCATCTTGTGGCATTTTTAAGGGTATAGACAGTGAGTCCATTGAGGGGGTGAGTATTTTGAACCCAATCACTATGTCCATAGAATTGTACCCAGTTTGGTGGGAAACATGGTTTCAAACATCTTGAGGGTGTCATGAAACATGGGGAAATCCAAGTCTGGAGTTGGGAGTCTATTAGCAGTTAAGCTCAAAGGTGCTGATAGCTTCATTTCATAAAACAAAGGTAGTTTTAAGAGAATTATTTATATGGTATAGATCTTGCTTGTCTCTTGAGGACGTCAACTGTTGAATTTCTCATTATCATAGAAACTCTACAGTACTGAAAGAGGCCATTTGGTCCATTGAGTCTATACCGACCATCCTTACATATTTACTCACTAATCCCCCTAACCTACTCATCTCAGATCACTAAGGGCAATTTTTAGCATGGCCAATCAACCTAAACCGCGTGTCTTTGGACTCTGGGAGGAAACCGGAGCACCCAGAGGAAAACTATGCAGACACAAGAAGGATGTGCAAACTGTACACAGAAAGTGACCCAAGCCAGGAATCGAACCTATGTTGCTGGAGCTGTGAAGTATCAGTGCTAACCACTATGCTACCGTGCCATCCGTCCAAGGGTCCAGATAATCATATTGGACAAAGATCCTGGATCATAAACTGGTTTAACTTACAGCTTATCAGTAATATTTGAACAAACAAAACACGCACGTTCTCAATATATCTTTCTTCTTAAAAATGGTTTGTTTAGCTCACTACTTAGTTTTTATCTATGACAGGTTGCAAGACTCATAACTCGGACTTGTATGTTATCCATGCATGATGAAATGGCCTGGTTCATTCCCCTATTCTTCACTAGAGTTTCGAACTCAGTCTCTTCTTTCATGGTCGTTTGGGTGCTGAGGGTGCTTGTTTGCCCAAGACCCTCACAGTTTTGAGAACATGCATCCAAGGGTTATTAAATGGATCTGTTCCATTGTTCCCTATTGATTGTAACCACAAAGGTCAAGTGACCCCTATTGCAAGGGCTTGTTCAGTCAGCAGTCTGGTTTCACTTCTCATTATCTTCTTGTTGTAGAATGAAACCTCAGCTTCTTCTGATGCTGTGTGATTAGCTATTTTCCCATCATGCATTGAATAAATTTTGTTGTTAACCATGCAGTATAAATAAGTTATAGATTAAAGTGAGTTGAATTTAATGTTTCTCGGCTTGAAAGGATAATACCTATAGTTCGATTCATACTGGATGAAGATATTTGTATGTGTGGGGATTGATTTAGTTCCAATTGGTTTCAATTGTGCTTAGAGGGGGCTATGATATGAAGAATAAATAAACTAGCAAAGGTTGCTTAGCAGCTGGGGCTTTAAGTTAAAAGAACCTTTCAGTTTTAGTTTAGGTGGATATATTGCAGTCAAAGAAATTCACCAGAGACCAAACATCTCTCAATCTGCCAGGAGAAAGACTGGTTAAGATGGGAGCTGCAGTGTGGCAAAAGAATCAGTTACTGTCCAGATAACCAGAGAATTGCAACAGAAAGAATGTCATAAGATGACCAAAGTTAAGAGAATAGAGACTGAGATGTTGTTCAGAAGAATTCAAGGAAGAGTTTTAAAAAAGTGTTCTGAGTTAAAGAGACAATTGTAATAACCATTTAAAATGGGAAAGCAGACTTCAGAGATATGTCAAACATTTAATGCTGTTTTAATAGAATCTGGGAATTGAGAGTTAATTGTGAATAGTGTGTACAGCAGGCAAGACAAAAAGAATCTTAAAGGGGTAAAATCTTGATAATGGATTCACTATTAAGAGTGGAGCAAATGTTGTGTTTTAAAAAAAAGTTATTTGGAAAACTTGCACAGGATTTCACAATACAAACCATGAATGGAAAACATTACTGTGAACAAAGCTTTTAAAGAGTGTTTTTTTGGGTGGAGTTTGGAAACATTCATGTTATAATCATCTGGAGAATTTTGAGGAGAAATTCACAGACAGTAACTTGGGCTCAGGATGAAGTGTGTATATTTGACCCCAGCCAATCTGTGTGCTTAAAGGGACTTTGTGTTGCTAAGACCATTGTATCTTAAGATTTGTTTTGTAATCCATGTTAACATTAAAATCTGTGCGTAGTTATGAAGTTAATGGGTGAGTAAAAGAATAATGTACCGTAATCTGGTGGTTCCTATTTTTATCTTATCCCTTGTTGAAACTGATCAGTGGTTCTTGGACTCTGTTCCTCCATGTTTTCTCAAAAAAAAGTAAATGGTCTTATGAGCAAGAGTTCCATTCTGGATTCTTCCAATCTAGTTGTAACATCTACTGGAAATGTAACATTCACATAGCACCATATAATACTGTAGAAGGAGTAAATGTGTTTAATACAGTGATTAATGATGGGACTTTGTTTAGAAAATTTAAGTGACCATTAAATTGAACAACATCAAAGTGTTCAAAAAAAAAGAGTACTTTAGCCAGTGAGTAATGTGCTCTTATGCATTTAAAAGTTATGACATTCAGATTTGAATATGTCAGTTTAATCTTTGATTCACATTCCAGATAACAATTCAACCTTTGAAAGAGGGTAATGTGTGGTTGGCTTCTTTGGTTGAAAGCCCAGTCATATTTTGAAGTGACTACTGCAAATATTTTAATAAATTAAGTTCTGGAGGCTTGATTGGGCTCCAGACCTCATAAATGGATTCAGCTCAGCTGGGGCTGTTGATACAGAGTGAAGCAGACAGTAAACTTTGTTTTAATTGACAGTTTTATGAGCAGTGAAAAGCATTGTTTATGAAGAGGTTTTGAATGACCATTTTTGACAGTTTATAAGCCTTTAAGTGGATTCTTTTTTCAAATAGCGTTTAAATAGTATCTTTGACTTTTTTTATGAGCTAAGAGGATTGAGGTTTTTTGGAAATTATGAATGACTATTTGAGTGGCTCATAAGTTGCTCAACATCTTCAAAGTATTGTTATAGGGCTCATGAGTTCTGCCAATATAGACGTTGGGTGAGTAGACATGGAGAGGGGCATTATAGGGGGTGTGGGACATGAGGCGGCATGAGAGTGATGGGGTGAGCATAAAAATGCCTCGCACTCATGTACAGAACTGGGATATTCCAGGGAATGGAGATGTGCCTTCTAACTTGTTCACCTCAGACCTGTATCTAAGTGCAGTGTCCCCAGCTTCAGCCCCTCTCCATGCCACACCATTGTGTATATAATATGGGTAGGAGATGGAATTGTGGTGTTAGGAAATGACCTGACTCTCAATTCCCATCTTGTGGATAAAAATCTGTGCCATAGACAAGTTCTTGAGACCAGAAAAAGGTTTTAAATGCAATTTAATGTATTTTTCCACTAAAATGTGGACGTTGGTAGATACCAAAGGTGGAATTGAGTATTATGCACTAAAATTAGAGTCATAGAGAACACATAGTAGATTCACCAGCTATATACCAGACATGGGTAATTTATATCATGAAAATACTGGATATATTGGAACAATTTGAACTGTAACACTGAAGACTGAATGGGCATTTAATGGTTTTCAACTGCGAAGGGTATTAAGGTGAATTGGGAAAATCTATTTGTTGAGGCAGCTAGTGCGCTAAAAGTGGGCGTGCTTCACTTCTCTGATACAAAGCCCAGGACATGGGGTATACTGCACATGTTTTAACAGGTCTGATTAGAAAGGTCATGCAAGAATTGTGCAGCTCCCGACTAAGTCAAATAAAAAGGAACAGAGTGATCATCTGATTGTGATTGCCACTGCAGAAGGCCTGGCCTATTTTTTATATGTAACTCCACTTAGCCATTGTTGTAAGGATGCTTCTTGATTAATTCTGCTAGTGATGCTTTGGGCTTTGACTGCTTGTCCCTAGCAACCCTGGCTAATGCAACAGTTATGACTTCAGACATTCTTGGGTTTTCTGTTTTACCCTGATTTTAGTTTGGTATTATTCTCAGTTAATTGCTGCCTAAATGTCAAAGGAAAGTTTCTCGTCTCTCTCTTTCTCCCTCGCTGTCTGTGGCATTTGGCTTTTACATCCATGTTAGGGCTCTAGTGAGGTGAGTAGCTAATTAATTGCAGTAGATCCCAAATTAGTGAACAGGTTTTTGGTGTGCAGGTGTTGCTTGTTTGTGTTATTGGTGATTCAGTTCTATTACTAATGGTTGGGGGCAGATTCATAGACCAGTAAATGATGGGGTTAGATTCTTGTGGCTAATAGATCCCTGAGCATTATTGATGGATACCGGTGTTGTACTGAAATGGCTCAACTAAGTTAGTAACTTCCTCTGCACAGATCTCCAGCTGTATCATCAAGCTTTATGTTTTTGATGAAATGTTAATGTTGAAGATTTATGAATTAAGTTAGTGGACTTCAAACACTATGTTTCCTCTGCTTGGCTGGTTGCTTTGTTGAACAATATGATCAGGCTATGCCTCGCTAAAGTTGACTATATGATAATGAATGACAGAATCAAGCATTATGCACTGAAATTAAAGTTACAGAGAACACATAGTAGATTCACCAGCAGTATACCAGACATGGGAAATTTGTATAATGAGAAAATACTGGATATACTGAAACAATTTGAACTGTAGTACTGAAGACTGAATGGGCATTTAATGGTTTTCAAATGTGAAAGGTATTAAGGTGAATTGGGAAAATCTATTTGTAGAGGCAGTTCATGCCCTAAAAAGGGGCTATGCTTCACTTCCCCTGATACTACAGACCAGGACACAGGGTATACTGCACATTTCTTAACAGGTCTGATTAGAAAGGTTATGCAAGAAATGTGCAGCTCCTGACTAAATTAAATAAAAAGGACGAAGTGGTCATCTGACTGTGATTGCCAGGGCAGCCTAGCTATTGACCTTTATAACCATGTGGCATTAGGTTACTTTAGTTCTCATTTGAATTAATTACTATTTAAAGCAGGCCAGTGTGCTGAAATTTAGATTTGTTGAAATCTCTTGCACATGGATCAATTTTTTCTCTTGGTAACTTCAAACAAAGAGTTGTTAGTCAGAAATAACTATGTCTAGTACAGTAGCTATAGGAGGTCAGACTTTAGTCTCCAACCTATAAACACTGTCATCTGAAAAAATCTTTTAACTTCCAGACTACTTACTCTGCAATGAAATTACTGTTACTGGGAGCAATCTTACTTATCATCTACTTTGCTGGAACCTTTCTGGAGTGAGCTAATTTGAATTTACGTGGCAGTGTGAATAAATAATGTTTATTCAACAATTAATTGGAGATGTAATTTGCCAGATATAAATCATGTTTCTTTTCAAAATAAAGTTCAAATATAAAAAGATGTTTTATGCAAGACAGATTGGGTTTAGTAAATCTAAACAATGCCTGTGTAATCATAAAATCTAGTAATTATTTGTATACAATAACTTGATTCTAAAGCACCTACAAAGTTAAACTTCTCAGATATTCCATAAGGGTATATGCAGCAAAATATGTTTCTGAGCCCTATAAGGAGATATTAGGACAGATGATCAAAAGTATGATCCAAGAGCAAGGTTTTAAGTAGTGATTTAAAAGAGGATAGATAAGTGAAGAAGTTTAGCAAGGGAATTTCAGAGCTTTATGCCCTGGCAGCTGAAGGTTCTATTGCAATGATAGAGTATTTAAATAATTGCCTCTCAGATCAAGGATGAATTGCTTCTACTGGGGCTGTTTGATTTTTTTCAATTATTTCAAAGACCAATCTGCGGATTCTGAGGAATACAGGGTAGGGTGAAGTTTGCAGGGTTGGGTTGATGGTCTATTTGACAGTTGATGCGCCCCCTCTGATGCCTCAACTTTGCTTCTGCCAGTTCCTGGTGATGTCTCTATGTTTGGTGCCCTTCTAAATGAGCCATCTCCATTTTGATTGATCATAAGCCAGGATCTCCCACGAGTTGATGCAAATTTGACCTCTTCAGTGATGATTTGAGGACATCCCTAAAGAAGTTCCTTAGATTTGAAAACAGGAATGAGGATTTTAAAATGGAGGAATTGCTTAATTGAAAACCATTCTAGAAACCCTACTGTGCAGACGAGGCCATTCAGCCTATCAAGTCTGCACTGACAACAATCCCACCCTGGCTCTATCCCCATAATCTCACTTATTTATCCCACTAATCACTCTAATTAATGCAATTAATTAAGGGGCAATTTAGCCTGGCCAATGCACCTAACCTACACATCTTTGCACTGTGGAACACCTGGAGAAAACCCATGCAGACGCATGGAGAATGTGCAGACTCCACACAGGCACTGACCCGAGTAGGAATTGAATGCAGTTCCTGGAGCTGTGCCACCATGCTGCTTAGATCAGCAAATAAAAAGATGATGGATGAACAACGTTTGGTATGAGTTAAGTAGGCAACAGAGTTTTGGATAATCTCAAGCCACTGGAGGTTAGAAACAGGAAGTTAGTCAGGAATATGCTGGAATAGTGGAGTCTTGGGGTAAGACAGGAATGGAGGAGGTTTTGTTTTTTTTTCCAGCAGCAGATGAGCTAAGGACAGGGTTACAGTTGGGAGATGTTACAGAAGCTAAAATAGATGGTTTATGTGGTTGGTGAGGACATGTGGTTGGAGGCTCATCACAGAATAGAATATCATAACAATGTTGCAAAGAATATGGTTCATCCATACACTAATGCGAGGGAGAAGGAAAGGAGTGCCTATGTCTGAACCGAAGATTATTCCAGATTTCCCTTTTTTATTTTTATTTCAATTCAATCCAATCAAGTCCAATTCAGAGTCTCAACAAGTTGAGACATTCCTGATGCAAGCTGGCAAGACAGGGCTTTCACCTCCTATCTTGGGCTTGATCTACATGACCCAAGCTGATTACAGTAGGCACAGCTCCTCCTCCAAGGTTTGTTCTCATTTGCATCTTAGCCAAAAGGCCGAGATGCCACTTTTAAAAATTGCTTCAAATGAAGCTGAAATGTAATCTAATGACCTCAACCAAGCATAGCATGTCCGTAATACATTTGATCTTAGTCAAAAGGCCGAGAAGCAATTTCCCAATGTTTCGTTGGAGAAAATTTCTGCCCAAATTAGGAATGTTGAACAATTTAAGTAAAAGAGTCAAATGATGTTGTGATGAGGCAGAATTGGGTGACATTAATATGCATGTGCTAATTGACATCTCACCTGTATGGATCAGCCTATGCGTGTTTATTTATAATATACATTCAAATTAATGTTGCTGGAAAATTCTGTTGTAACGTCTGGATTTTAAGCCTTGAAGTTTTATGGGGGAATGGTGTTTTGTAATGAAGGTCAGCTGTTACCTCATTAAATGGCTAACCTCTTGAACAATGTTACCATTAAATCTTATTTCTTAATTTGTACTATAATTTGTTAACTTCATGGGTCATCACATTGCCAGACAATTCTAACAAGGCTGTTTGACCGTCATATTGACACAGATCATGTGTACTTTAGTAACTAAGCATCAAAGTCAAACATCAATGTCTAGGATTGACCTTTGCCTCTTAGTGCCATTTGGCTGAAAAACGGAATTTAGATTCATATAATGTTATATAAGCAGTGTTGTATTAAGTCATATGTGCAACTTGCATTGACAGAGTGGTGAAGTATTTTCAGCCCACAATGTATCCAAAATATTTGATTTATTATTTTTGCACATAATTGAGATTGTAAAATACAAACAGCACAACATCTTACTAGCATTGGTATTTTGAAATCAGGCCAATTTATTTCAGAGCTGCTTTCATCAGGAACGTAATTGAAATTAGTCCCTGATGTTAACTTAGGTTTACATAGCAAAATGGTGTGAATATCTGCTGCAAAAATGTTTAGAAAGTTAGTAATTCTGTCTGTTGTGTATATTTTACTGAAAGGATTAGAAGTGGTGAAGAGTTGTGAGATTGGCAACATTTTGTACCAAAAGAACATGAAATTATTGCATGGAAAGAGATTTTTTTGTGTACAAAGTTAACGTAATTTTTTTAGTTCAAAATACTTGTTTTGGGAATAAACCACTCTTGTTTTATAAAATGAGATATAATTTCCAGATGTTCACTAGAATAGACATGCCCTACTGACAGTGTGAAACAGTGGCATGGTTTAGGAACCAGTATGTTTTCAATTATTTCGTTTCAACAAAATTTAGCTCTTATTTTTTCATTTTAATTGGATTTGAATGCATAATCTATACTGGTTTATGATCACAAAATCTTATTAAGTTAAAATAGCTTAAGTCAATTTTCAAAACTTGAGAACAGCTAAACTTAAGACGCTTGACATATTTGTAGAAAGTGACAATGTAAACAATGTTAACCCTTTCCATCACACTAGATCCAAGGGCCAATTTTATCATTGCCAGGCGTGAAAGCGTGGTAAAGTCAGGCGTGAGACCATTAACGTAATTTGTGTCTGTGCAGATGCCCACTTCATCGAAGCCCAAAAATGGTTGCAATCCAATACATGCCTGAAACGAGTGCAACAGCGATTTAATTGCATTTGAATGTATTTAAATTGAATTAATGAACTGCCTATCCAACTTCATCTGTATTTCTGCCTTTACTATTTCTCCCTAACACTGTTGCGTTCCGACATCCAAGTTTGGCGTGAAACAGACTTGCTCGGCAGAGGTCTGTTTCAGGTGCTCCAGATTCTGAAGAGCTTCCAACTGCTCTCTAACACACCAGTGGAGGGGGAAGAAGGAAGGCAGGCCAGACCATTCTCTGGTGAGGAGGGAGGCCCGATCATTTTCTGGTGGGGCGGGTTGTATCTCTGATGGAGAGAAGCCCAATCGTTGTCTGGTGTGGAAGAGAGAGGAGGAGGCAAGTCAGATCGTTGTCTGGTGGGGGGGGAGGGAGGAGGGCCAGATTGTTGTATGGCGAGGGGTTTGGTGGGGAGTGTGGTGGGAGGCCTGAACTTTCTCCAGGGATGAAACAGGGGGAGAGGGAGGGAGCAGATGGTCACGATCAGTCTGGACAGTGGGGTGGATGGATGGATAAGGGGAACAGTTATGTTCTGGGGATGGGGTGATGTCTGTGGCGACCATCGCTCCTGCTTTTTTGCTCCTGGACCGCTTTATTGCGGCCTGGGAGCGATGTAACAGCGATGCATTTTTTCAATTTTTTTTCTCACTGCACATGCTCAGTTCAGAACTCTAAGCATTTCAGGCACACTAAGTCCTGCCCATAATGTGATTCGGACTTACGATTTTTTTTCCAGGCTAAGTGCATATGGGGCCATCTGAAAGCAGATTTCCAAGTCAGATCTGAATTGTGCCAAGATTCAGCACTTAGAATGAAAATGGTTAAATCTGGCCCCTAGTTTTTTTTCCCTAGTGAGGTTGCTGGTTTGTATGGAAATTATGACCAAGGACTAACAATTCAAAACACTTTATTTGGAGTTCTTTAGCAGCTCTTGTATGCTGAGTTTATGGCCATGCCAGGGAGGTCTCCTGCACTACCAATACATCACTTCCTGTGTACAGGTCAACATAATATACACAGGTAAACCTCTGTTCTGTCATAACTTGTTTAAGTCTGAAAATACTCTAGTGTTGTTTAAGTATAAACACTATTTTGAGGTTCATGTTCTTCACGCTTTCATTTTTAAACAGGCGCTGCCATCTGTGAATCTTCTGAAATTTAAAATGTCTGCTTTAATATTTTGAAGCTGATCTTATTCTGTCAAAGCTGTTATATTTGTGGATTTGAAACTGTGTAATTCAATAACCTTAATTCTTGGAGGCATGGGGAGAATTTTCCTGTCCTGCGCATTGTAGGAATTGGAGAGGACGAACCAATCAAAGATTTGTTTATCTTGGGGGGGATTTTCCAGTTTTGGGGCAAATGCCGAAAAATCCTGCTCAGTGTTTTTGGAACTTAAATTGATCTTCCCCCTCAGCATATCGGCGCATCAATCTGATTCTGTTCTAGGGGAACAGTGATTCTGTAATGCCAGCTGCTGGAAAATACATGAGCACTAAATGATGCAACACTTCACTGCTTGTTACTTGACTCTTTCTGTTGATATTTCTTCACTGTCCGTTCAATTACTCTTGTTAGACATGAAAAGTAGGCATGGGGACTGCACTTGTAATTATTGGTGTATGTACACTTTGTAAAGCTTGTCCATAATCGACAAATCAGCAAAGTGATGGAATACTGCCCAAGCTCTAATAACAGTCAAGAAGCTAGACACTAGAACAAAACAGCCTGTCCAATTGAAACCCATTCACCATCTTAAACATTCATTCCATCTGCCAACAGCAGACCAGGGAGACTGTAGCCTAGTGGTATTGTCGCTAGATTATTAATCCAGAAACTCAGCTAATGTCCTGGGAACCTGGGTTCTAATCTTGCCACAGCAGATGGTGGAATTTGAATTACAGAAAAAAAAAATCTGGAACTAAGAATCTACTGATGACCATGAAACCATTGCTGCAAAAACCCATCGGATTTACTAATGTGCTTTAGGGAAGGAAATCTGCCATCCTTACCTGGTCTGGTCTACATGTGATTCCTGATAGACAGTAATGTCGTTGACTCCTAACTGCCCTAGGGTAACTAAGGATGGGTAATAAATGTTGGCCAGCCAAGAATGTCCACATCCCACAAACAAATTTTTAAAAAAAAGTAACATCTGCTAGTATATTATAGAAACTTATCGAGGCTCTTCAAAGACACCTTCCAAACCTATGACCTCTATCATTTCAGAACAAAAATCAAAGGCAGTTGCTGCATTGGAACACTACCGCTGGCAAGTTCCCCTACAAATTACGCACCATCTTGACTTGGAACAATATGCCAAATAGACCATGACAGGAAGGGATGGGATGTGCAGATCTGAGACTGAATCAATAGATAAAGTTCGAGCTTACAAAAGTAATACAAGGACAATACTTAAGGCTTTCTATCTTTCTATGTGGCATTTGAAATAAAATAGATGAACTGTTGGTGCAAATAAAGATTAATAATTATGAAAGCCATTATAGGAACATGGCTGCAGGGGGGATATAGTCTGAGTTGTTGAATGTATCTATTCTGAAATTTGTGAAAGAAAATGATTTTTAGGAAGGATAGAAAATTTGGAAAAGATGGAGGAGTAGTTTTGTCAATTAAAGACAACATTAGCACAATAGAGAGAGATGACCTAAGTTCAGAAAGCTAGGACATAACATCAATTTGGGTGGAGATGAGACAAAATATCACTTGTGGGAGTAGTGTACAGGCCCCTAACAATAACCAAACTGTAGAATGGAGTATCAAAGGTGAAGTAGTGGGAGGTTGTCAGAAAGGTATGGTGATCACCTTGGGGCACTTTAATCTAAATACAGACTGAAATAAACAGATGTGCAAAGATACTATAGATGAAAATTCATAGAATGTTTTCTTAGATCAATGCATTTTGGGTCCAACCAGAGAGCAGGTTACAATAGACTTGGTATTGTGCAATGAGATAGGATTAATTAATGACTTTGTAATGAAGGCACTCCTCAATAGCAGTGATCAAAAATGATTGGATTTTGTATTCAGTTTGAGGAAGCGTGTGCCAAAGACGAGCAATTTAAACTTGAATAAGGACAATTATGAAGGTGTGAAAGCAGAACTAGTGAAAATGAACAAAGAACCAAAGAACAAAGAGCAACACAGCACGGGAAACAGGCCCTTCGGCCCAACGAGCCCACGCCGCCGTCCCAATGTCCTAATGACATATCCTTGTCTTTAGGCTATGCCTATTGTTGAAGATTCCCATATAGGGACCAATATAGGGACAACTTGTTACCCAATCAGCCTAAGAGCACATTTTTGGGATGTGGGAGGAAACCGGAGCACCCGGAGGAAACCCACGCAACCACAGGGAGAACACGCAAACTCCTGCAGACACAGGCCCAAATCCATGTGTCAGCACAGCAACAGCGATAGTCTCTGAGCTGTCATGTTGCCCATCAGATGGTCCAGTTTAAGCATACACTGACGACGTGAAGCACTAGGCAACTCCTGAAGCAACCTCCAAGAGCAGCTCTGGCATGACATGCGGCATGCATGCCCCTTGTTGGTCAACAAGGTGGACCGAATTGCCTGCAGAAACAAATAAGACTTAATTAAACATGCTAACAAAAAAACTAAGACATTCCCGAGACAAAACTAAAAGATAGTCTACTACTATTTGGTCCTCCCGATATTCAAACAGTCCTGCTATATCCCTCTATCTGTAGACCGCTCATGTGGCTGTCCAAGAGACCCTTAAACAACCCTAGCGTGCCTGCTCCCACCACCTTACTCGGCAGTGCATTCCACACCCCCACTACCCTTTGAGTGAAAAACTGCCCTCTAATATTCGTCTTATACATAGCCCCCCTCACCCTAAGGCCATGACCCCTCGTTCTATCCATTTCTAATGGTGGAAAAAGCTTACCACCATTTACTCTATCTATACCTCTCATAATCTTATATACCTCTAATAGATCCCCTCTCAGCCAACATCTTTCAAGGGAAAACAACCCCAGTGCGTTCAATCTTTCCTCGTAAGACAGCCCTTCCATACCAGGCAGCATCCTGGTAAATCTCCTCTGCACTCTCTCCAGGGCCTCTACATCCTTCCTGTAGTACGGCGACCAGAACTGAACGCAGTACTCCAGATGAGGCCTAACCAATGTTCTATACACCTGCAACATCAGACTCCTACTCTTGTATTCTATACCCCTTCCTATGAAGGCTATCATACCATACGCTTTTTTTAACCACATTCTCCACCCGTACTGACACCTTCAGAGACCTGTGAACTTGCACCCCCAGGTCTCTCTGCATCTCTATACTCTGGATAGTTTTACCTTTTATCCTATAACTTCCCTGTACGTTATTCCGGCCAAAATGCATCACCTCGCATTTATCCGGATTAAATTCCATTTGCCATCTATCTGCCCAATCTACCAGCCTATCTATGTCATGTTGTATTGCCAGGCACTGCTCCTCAGTACCCGCCAATCCAATCATCTTAGTGTCATCAGCAAATTTGCTGATCACACCACCTACCCCCTCTTCCAAGTCATTTATATACACCACAAATAGAAGGGGTCCTAGTACAGAGCTCTGTGGCACATTTAGATTAAAGAATAGGTCAGTAGAGATGCAGTGGAGGATATTTAAGGAGATATTTCAGAATACACAGAACAGATACATTCCAATGAGAGAAAAAATACAATGGAAAAACACACCATTGATAACTAAAAATGTTAAAGGCTGTATACCATTTAAAGAAAAATAATATAATTGAATAAAGATGTGTGGCTGGACAGAATATAAAGGACAGCAAAGAATTAAAAAAAAATGAGAAGGGAAAATTAGAGTAAGGGGGTAAGCTGGCTAGAAATATAAAGACATAGGTTAATTAACTAGATATTTTATATATTAACTAGATATCCCTAAAGAAGATACAAGTAATTTCCCAGAAATTTGTTGTATGTCATGAATTGAAAGAAGAGAGGAATTCAAGAAAATTACAATCACCAGGGAAGTAGTACTTGTCAATCTGCAGTTCCAGCAATTCAGGCCCTAATGGATTTATCTTAGCATCTTAAAAGTGTCAAGTGAGATAGTTGATGCATTAGTTTTAATTTACCAAAATTGGCTAGTTTTGGGGAAGGTTCCATTAGATTGGAAAATAGCAAAAGTAACTCCTTTATTTATAAAGGAGACAGGAAACTATAGTTAGCTCAATGTCAGTCAGACAGCACGTGCTAGAAGATGTTTTAATAGTGCACTCAAGGTAATCAGGCAGAACCAACATGTTTTTGTGCAAGGGAAATCATGTTTATCCAATTTTTTGGAATTCTTTGGAGAAATAACAGATGCTGTGCATAAGAGCGAACCAGTACATGTACTGTACTTAAATTTTCTGAAGGCATTTAATAAGATGCTTCATCAAAGGTTATTGTGAAAAATAAAAGCTCATGGTGAGAGGCTAATATGTTGCAATGAATAGAAGCGCCCGGAGTATGGCGACTAGGGGAATTTCACAGTAACTTCATTATAGTGTTAATGTAAGCCTACTTGTGACTAATAAATTAATTTTAAAATTGACTAACTAACAGGAAACAGTAAGTATATACATCATTTTCTAGTTGCAAGATGTGCCAAATGGTGTAGCACAAGGAACATTTTTGGGGCCTCTTTATAATTTATATAAATAATTTGAATGAAGTGACCGATAGTATGTTGCCAAATGAGCCCGCACCACCACCCCAATGTTCCCACCTCTACCCGTGATCCCTGTCAATGTTTATAGATCTATGGATTAAAAACCAAATTTGAGACAATTTAGAGAGAATTTGTTTTGTCAATTAACCTAAGAGCACATCTTTGGGATGTGGGAGGAAACCGGAGCACCTGGAGAAAACCCATGCAAGCAAGGTGAGAATGTGCAGACTCCCACAGACACAGGCCCAAATCCATGTATCTGCACAGCATAGCGATAGTCACTGAACTGTCATGTTGCCCATCAAATGGTCCAGGTCAAGTGTACACTAACGACGTGAAGCACTAGGATACTCTCGAAAAAAATCCAAAAGCAGCCCTCTCATGACCCATCACGTGTATGCCCCTTGTTAGACAACAAGGTGGACCAAAGCACCTGTAGGATAAAAATAGGTACATCAATATCATCATCTATTTACACACTTCCCAGGAACTCCCTAGGCTCATGATCCTTATTTTAAATCAGTTTTCTATACCCCTCCATTCCCATTCTGTCCATGTGCCCATCTAAGTATTTCTTAAATAGCTCCAGAGTGCCTGCCTCCACCACTTCACCTGACAGCGCATTCCATACCCCCACCACCCCCTGCGTGAAAAACTCTCTCTAGCATCCAAATTATACCTTACACTATACTTACATGGGCACACTAAGCCCATGACCCCTTGTACTATTCGAGTCCATCCTAGAAAAAAGCTTAACCCTGTTTACTCTATCTATACCCCTCATGATCCCGTACAAAGTTTGTTTGCAGGTGAGCAATTAATTAGGTAAGTTATGAGAATGTTATCTTTATTGTAAGAGGAATTGGAGATAAGACGTAGGAGGTTATGTCTCAGTTATACGTTGGTGATACCATATCTGGAGTACTGTGTACAGTACTTGTCTCCTTCTTTAAGGAAAAATATAAATATATTGGCAGCAGTTCAAAGAAGTTTTGTTGGTTTAATACCTGGAATGAGCAGGTTATCTTATGAGGAAAGGTTGGATAGGCTATGTTTGTATCCATTGGAGTTTAGGAGAGTAAGAGGAAACTTGATAGGACAGTTGACTGGCTGGAAGAAATGTTTCCTCTTGGGGAAGATCTAGATAGGATCACTGTTTAAGAATAAAGGGTTGCATATTTAGGATAGACAGGGAAAAAAAAATTTTCTCTGAGCGCTGTGAGAATTTGAAATTCTCAAAAGGTGTTGGGAGTAGTTTAAATATTTTAAGGCAGAGGGTGAAAGATCATCAGCAGAGACAGGACTATGAAGTTGAGGTTAAAATGGCATCAACCATTATTTTAATGGCAGAACAGGATTGAGGGCCAAATGTCCTCCTATTGCCTTTAGTTTTTGGGTTCATTTCTTCACACACGGTTCAAAATCCCAAAACTTCCTTTCCAATGAGCATGACTGCAATGGTTCAAGAAGATGACTTCCATTACCTTCTCTAGGGCAATTAGTTGCTTTGCCAGCAACACTCAAATGAAAGAAATACATCTGTTTGGCTGAGTTGCCATGTTGAAATTTTTTAAGGGAGATAGTATGTAAAAGTTTAGCATGAATGGATTGCTGGAATGTTTGGCTGCTCTGTCTTCATTTAAAATGATTGTATCTTGTCTGAGAGCAACTATTGTTTTCATCTTCTCAAGGGTATTTAGGGTTGAGCAACAAATATTGGCTCTGCCAGTAATAATTGCATCCAATGGAAAAATAGTTTTTGAGTTGACTGCTTATCGGCACTGAAGGTTCGCAATTCATTCTCTTCACTTTATCCAAGTGCAAATCTTGCATTAACGTCACTTGTAAGTATTGGGTGCAACACACAATTCAATTGTCAGAGCAACACACAAACTGTATTAACCAATTGTGTGTCATCTTATAGTACTGGAAATCCACATCTTTTATCTCTCAAATTTTTTTATGACATTAAATGAATTCCCTTCACGTGACTGAGTTCTTGAAAGAAACCGCATTGGAGTGAAAGAACATTGCAGATCCTCCCAGAGAGCAGGAGAAAATTGCAGCTCTTAGCTTGTTAAGGGTGAGTAGTAGCGAATCCAGGGAGTAGGTCAGTTGCTACCACTTTTGCAGCTGGTACAAAGAACAAAGACAAAGAACGATGTAGCACGGGAACAGGCCCTTCGGCCCTCCAATCCTGCACCAATCATGTGTTCCTAACTAGACCATCCGTTTGCAGCCCTCTGTTCCCAGTCTGTTCATGTGGCTATCAAAATAAGTCTTAAATGATCCTAGTGTGTCTGCCTCAACCACTTTGCTTGGTAGTGCATTCCAGGCCCCCACCGCTCTCTGCGTAAAATACATCCCCTGCATATCTGTATTGAACCTTGCTCTCCTTACCTTGAACTTGTGACCCCTTGTATTAGTCATTTCCGACCTGGGAAAAAGCTTCCAACTGTTCACTTTATCTATGCCCTTCATAATTTTATAAACTTCTATTAGTTCGCCCTTCAACCTCCATATTTCCAGGGAGAACAACCCTAGTTTACTCAATCTCACCTCATAGCTACGATCCTCCATGCCAAGCAACATCCAGGTAAATCTTTTCTGCACTCTGTCCAAAGCCTCCACGTTCTTCTGGTAGGGTGACAATTAGGACTGGATGCAGTATCCCAAATGTGGCCAGACCAATGTTCTATATAATTGCCAACTTCTATACTCTATGCCCCATTCAATAAAGGCAGGCATACCATATGCCTTCTTTACCAACTTTTTCACCTGTGTCACCACCTTTAAGGACCTATGGACTTGCACACCAGATCCCTCTGTGTGCCTATACTCCTGATGGTTCTGCCATTTATTGTATAGATCCCCCCTGCATTAGATCTACCAAAATGCATCACTTCGCATTTATTTATATTAAATTCCATCTGCCATTTCTCTGCCCAATTTGCCAGCCAATCTGTATCCTGCTGTATTCTCTGATAATGTTCATCACTATTCGTAATCCCAGCAATCTTTCTCATCCACAAACTTACTAATCAGACCAGCTATATCTTCTCCCAAATCATTTATACGTATATTACAAACAACAGAGGTCCCAATACAGAGCCCTGTGGAACACCACTAGTTATAAACCTTCAATCAGAAAAAGACCCTTCCACTGCTATCCTCTGTCTTCTATGGCCAAGCCAATTCTGAATCCATCTAGCTAGTTCATGCTTGATCCCGTGTGATGTAACCTTTTGCAGCAGCCTGTCATGATGGACCTTATCAAATGCTTTACTAAAATCCGTATGGACAAAATCCACGGCCCTTCTCTCAGCAATCATTTTTGTCACTTCCTCAAAAAACTCAACCAAATTTGTGTGGCATGACTTCCCTCATACAAAACCATGTTGTCTATCACTAATGAGACTATCCAGTTCTAAGTGTGTATAGATCCTATCTCTAAGAATCTTCAACAATTTCCCTACCGTGGATGTCAAGCTCACTGGCCTATAATTACCTGGGTTATGCTTGCTACCTTTCTTAAGTAACATAACCACATTTGCTATCCTTCAATCCTCTGAGACCTCACCTGTGTCCAATGAAGAAACAAAGATTTCTGTTAGAGGCCCAGCAATTTCATCTCTTGTCTCTCTCAGTAATCTAGAGCAGATGCCATCTGGCCTTGGGGGTTTGTTTGCCTTAGTGCTTCCTAAAACTCCCAAGGATTTGCTCTAACAGGTCTACACACCCCTCTGAGACACTACCAATCAACATGTTCCTCTCCTTTGTGAATACTGATCCAAAGAATTCATTTAGGATCTCACCTACTTCCTTGGGTTCTAAGCATAATTCCCCTCCTTTGTTCTTGAAAGATCCAACTCTTTCTCTGACAACCCTCTTGTTCCTAACTTATGTATAAAATGCCTGGGGTGTCTCCTTAATCCTCTCTGCCAAGGATATTTTGTAACCCCTTTTTGCCCTTTTAACTCCCTGTTTGAGTTCTTTTCTACTTTCTGTGTATTCCTTCAGTGTTTCCTCTGTTTTTAGCTGATTAGACCTTATGTATGCCTCTTTTTTCTTTTTGATTAGACCCACAATTTCTCTGGTTATCTACGGCTCTTGAATCCTACCTTTTCTGTCCTTCCTTTTTACAGGCGCATGTCTGTCCTGCACTTCTTTCAACTGCTCCTTAAAAGACTCCCACATGCTAGATGTGGATTTACCCTTGTACAGCCTCTCCTAATCAACAGTCACCAAATCCTCCTTAATCCAACTGTAGTTAGCCTTCCCCCAGTTCAGTACCTTACCCATAGGACAACTCTCATCCTTTTCCATGACTATCCGAAAGTTTACAGAATTGTAGTTATTCTTCGCTATGTGTTCCCTACTAAAACTTTGACGATCTAACAGGTGCTCATTTCCCAGTGCTAGGTCCAGTATAGGTCCCTCTCTATGATGACTATCAATGTATTGTTCCAAGAAAACCTTCCTAGACACATTTTACAAATTCCTCCCTGTTCGGAGTCCTAGCCCTAAGGGATTTCCAGTCTATATGAAGGAAATTAAAGTCTCCCACTATAACAACCCTATTTTTTCTACACCTGTCCAGAGTCTCCTTACATATTCGTTCTTCAACTTGCCATAGGCTGTTAGGAGGTTAGCAAAGTGACTGCACCCTTCCTGTTTCTGAGCTCTACCCACAGTGTCTCGTTACATGATCCTTCCAAATTGTCCATCCTCTGTGCTCAGCAATATGCTCCCAAACCAATATTGCTCGTCTCCCACTCGTTTTAGCCCCATCTCTGTCTTGCCTAAACACTTGTATCCTGGAATATTCAGCTGCCAGTCCACAGGGAAGAAAATAAAAATGATTTAATCATTCATTTTTTTTAAACTGTCTTCTCCAGCCACGATCATGAAACTTGTTTCCAAGCAAGACCAAAAGATTAAGTTAGTGTTCGCACATTTAGTTAAAACAAAAGTTCCTTCCTCTGTCCCTTGTGCTTTAATAATTTCCAGTTTTGTGAAATAGTCACTTTGAATAATCTGAGCAGGAGAGTAGATGATAACTGATTAAAGTGTTTATGCCACTTTTGTACGACATAGTATTTAGGCTATGTTAATCACAGTAAAGCAAAACCTTGCAGATATGCAAAAATTGCTGTTGCTAAATCTGACCACATTTCTTCTAGAGTATGACTTTTGCAGGTTTATAAGGAATATATTACATCCATAGAAATGCCAAAATTTGTGGGAAGGCATTAGGTTCTTCAACATTTTTGAAAATATGCTGGAGAATGTTTAATGATAAATGTATGATGATATCTCTTGCATGATGATCAAAGCAGTCTAATAGAAATAATTTTGAATGCTTTTTAAAATGTTATTTCTGGTCCTTAATAATGACAGCTGGGAACAAATATATATTGTGAACGAAGTGTGTCACAATCCAAAAAAGTAACTTGCAGAAGAGGCAGCTGGCTGGATAAGATTAGTAAACTCCCGTTGCTTTCTCAAATCTGTTGACATACGCTGCAAGACAGCACTAAGGCTACTGATTCGTACGACACTCTGAATTACAGTTGATGAAGTTGCTCCAACTAGATTTGTTGGTGAGAAGTTCTTTTCAAAAACTTGTGAAAGTAGAAAAGTCGTTACCTATATGTTGAAACTGAGAATTTTGCCAAAAGAATGATTAGAGTTGAGAATAAAACCCTTTGTTAAATTTAATTGAAAATCCAATTAAAAGTCAGTTCAGCTCAACTATTAATAAGTTTGAAAATTCCTATGCTGCCTTTACGAAATTGCATTATAAAAATGATTAGATACCTGCCATTTCTGTTGTATCTGTAGACAACCCTTATCTTAATAGATAACAGTTGGACTTTAATAGTACTGTAATGTTAATTCCGAAAACATTATTTCTTCATGATTCTTCATATTGAAGGAACTAAGCAGCAACTTCTCAGATGTAATAGCCTGTGATTTCTTGCAAATTTATACCAAAATGTTTTTTTAAAATGTGTAAATCAAAAGTTCAAGAAAATTATGATATAAGTGACATACAACCATTTTTATCCAACACCTCAATTTCCTTGATCATTTTTATTTGTTCTACAAAACTCCTTTTGCCACCCACTATATTTAACATAGTATAGTGACTACCGCACTCTTTAAACTCATGTGAATTTCTTTAATTTACATCTGTTCTGAACAGGCTGTAAATTTATGTCTAAACTCACTAAGTCAGCAAGCTTACTTCTACCCCCACTGTACCTTATTGATGGCACTTGTACTTGGTCAGCTCTGAATATTCTTTGACTTTCCTGGTCAGAGGAAGAGTGCACTTCTCCCTGCCCATTCTCCACTACTGTAAATGTAGTTTGGGCCTAACTTGGTGATATACAATATGGCAGGGCCCCCTGTTGTGACAGCTTACTCTCCTTGTTACATGCATGTAGTGTCAACATCAGCTACTTGTTAGCGTTCATGTCTGAGTTACAGGGTTTTAAGTTCAAGCATCAACCAAAAAATGTGAGCATATCATATGTAAGTGAGTAGTTGGTGCATAGCCAGATGTACTGTCTTTCAAACAAGGCCTTTAAACTGAAACTTTCTTCCTTTTAAAGTGGATATAAAATATTCCATTGCTCTAGCAGGGGATGATTCCTTAGGTTTTGGCCAATGTTTAGTCCTTAATCAACACCTAATACAGCTAATTTGTTCACTTATTTCATTGCTGTTTGTGGGAGCAAATGGGTTTCCATGTTTCTTACTTGACTACATTGATTACATTTCCAAGTACTTCATTGATTATCTTGGAAGCTCTTTACAGTATAGAAGGCATCAGATAAATGCAAGGTATTTATTTTGCTACTCTGATCCACATAATTTTGATTCATTTTATTGACACAACTTGTAATTTGATTTATTATTGTTATGTTTATTAGCATACAATGAAAAGTACTGTTTCTTGCATGCTATAGAGACGATGCACACGTTCGTAGAGAAGGAAAGGAGAGAGTGCAGAATATGCAGAGTGCTTGTAGTAGGCACACTATAACATGTACAAATGGACAATTATTGACAGTCCTAATTAACTTGCATATTAATAGATGCAAAGTGTATCAAAAAAATGGACACTTGCCAATTATGGATTAAGGATATCCTGCAGTGCACCAAGTCCATACGCAACATAAATTGCCAGACGCATCAGTAAAAATGAACCAGCCAGGGAATAAAATGGCCTTTGTGAATTGGAGAACTTTTCAACCAGTATCTTTAGAGGAAAAGGATGTGCTGCAGCTCAGGGATTGAATACTTCCATCGTTGCATATCTTGGTTACTTTGCCAAGACTGCTGAATAAATAACTTCCCATTCCTCAAATGCTGGGAGCTGCATCCAAATCATAGTACTCTGATGAAATGGAATATGAATTTCCAGGATGCTGCCTCAAGCAGCTTGGGAGATTATTTGATTTTTAAATTTCTATCTAGAAACTATTTAAATGGTCATCATTGCATCAATTATTTTGCCACACCTTGCGCCCAAGCATCACTGAGAATTGTGATCATATTCCAGGAGGGGACTGGTAGAATCATAGAATGGTAACAGCATAGGAGGTGACCATTTGGCTTGTTATGTATATGCTGGCCAATTGGTCACCTTAACAGTTAATCTGTTGCTTCTCCTCTGGCTTTTCTCTGTAGTCTTGCAGTTTTTTCCTTTTCAAATAATGAAAGCCTCAGTTGATCCTACTTCTACCATTCAGTGCATCCCAAATCCGAACCACTCACTAAATGAAAAGGCTTTCTTCATGTCGTCATTGCCTCTAATGTTAATTACCTTTAATCTGGATCACCTTGCTTTTCACCCTTCTACCAAAATGAACAGTTTCTCCCTATCTTCTCCAGACCATTCATGACTTTAAGTACCTTCATTAAATCTCCTCTTAACCTTCCTTTCTGCAAGGAAATCCTTCTTTCTGCAAGGAAATCAGTGCTAACTTCTATGACCTTTCTACTTAATTGAAGTTCCTTACCACTGATGAAACCATTCTCTTAATTCTTTTTTCTGCAGTCTCTGTAATGTGATTGCATCTGGCCTAAAATATTATACTCAGAAGTGGACGCAGTACTCCAGTTAAGGCCAAGCCATAGTTTTATGCAAGTTTAACATAGTACTTTTGCTTTTGTTCCATGTGCCCTTTTGGTAATGCCCAGGATACCAAGTGCTTTATTAACTACGCTCTCGACGTGTCCCATCAATGAGACAGTAAAAAGCTTCACAACACCATGCTAAAGTCCAACCTTCCACACACCTGACAAAGGAACAGTGTTTTTGAAAGCTTGTGTGTTTACTAGCGAATAAACTGGTTGGACTTTAGCCTGGTGTTGTGAAGCTTTTTACTGTCTCATTGATGGGACACGTCGAGAGCGTAGTTAATAAAGCACTTGGTATCCTGGGCATTACCAAAAGGGCACATGGAACAAAAGCAAAAGTACTATGTTAAACTTGCATAAAACTATGGCTTGGCCTTAACTGGAGTACTGCGTCCACTTCTGAGTATAATATTTTAGGCCAGATGCAATCACATTACAGAGACTGCAGAAAAAAGAATTAAGAGAGTGGTTTCAGTGATAAGGAACTTCAATTAAGTAGAAAGGTCATAGAAGTTAGCACTGATTTCCTTGCAGAAAGGAAGGTTAAGAGGAGATTTAATGAAGGCGCTTAAAGTTGTGAATGGTCTGGAGAAGATGGGGAGAAATTGTTCATATTGGTAGAAGGGTCAAAACCAATTTGGAAGGAACCTTCCACACACCTGATGAAGGAACAGTGTTTCTGAAAACTTGTGGGTTTACTATCAAATAAAGTGGTTGGACTTTAGCCTGGTGTTGTGCGACTTTTTACTGTGTTTACCCCAGTCCAACGCCGGCATCTCCACATCATCAATAATAGCCAGGGCTGTCTACTCCTGCAACCCCTTTGGAACTGTATATTGTATTTGTACCAAAATGAATCACTTCACATTTTTTTATTAAATTTCATCTGTTACTTGTTGCGCATTCCACCAAACTATCTATCCTTTTGAAGTTCTATCCCTCTCATGATTCACTGTACTTTTCAAGTTTTGAAATCATGCTCTGTCCACCAAGGTCTAGGTCATTATACATCAGAAAGAGCCGTTCTGTCATCATGCCACTGTGGATGGATTCTCTGATGGGGCAGTCTTTATGATCATACGTTAATTTATTGCTGTTGCTAACGTTGAACATCAGGAGAAAAGCCCTGTCACCGACAGGGGAAGGGGACAACCAGATCACATGTTTATGCTGCCATTAAACACAACTTTGCTGTTCTTGAGATATTTTCTGCTCCTGACTCTAAACGTGCATGATATAAATGGGAGCAGAAAATCCCAGCCAATTCTGTTGAACTTCCAAAAAGCATTTGATGGTATACAGTACAATAAACTTCTGAGCAAAAGGATCAATAGATTGGCTGAATGACAAGAAACTGAAAACAAACGGCAATGGTAACTATCTGTTTTCTAAGGACTCCATGTATTCAGAATTGCTCTGTTCCATCTTCCATCACAAAAAAGATACAAAAGTTTGAGATCATAAAACAGCCAACTCAAGAACAGCTTCTTCGCTGATGCCATCAGACTTTTGAATGGAGATACCTCACATTAAGTTGATCTTCCTCTCTACCTAGCTATGACTATAACACAGTGACCAGGATTCTCCCATCCTCCATGGTAATTTCTTAGCGAAGTGGGCTGGGAGAATCACACGTCGACCGACTCGTGGAGTTGCCACAAGTATTTATGCTGCACTTGCATCTCTCAGGCCTGGATTTCCAGTGGTGTCTGCATGACACCGGAAATCGGCTGGGAGATGGGGCTTGCATTAAAATAGCATTTTACATATTTAAATGTTGTTAAATTCTCTGACCTGCTAGCCTCTCCCAATCCGCCAGAGCATTGCTCTACATGGAGGATTACAGTAACTCCCCACTTTCAGGGAGCTAGTGAGCTTGACCTTGCTGAACTGAAGGGGGAGGAAATTGGGACTCTCTAGGGGAGTGGGTAGTATGGGGTGTCGTATGGGCACTGTGGCACTACCAAGGGGCTAAGTATCCATGCCCAGGGAGCACCTTGGGATAGGGCAGTGCCAAGGGGGCAGGGTCTGATGAACATGAGGCCTGGGGGCAATTGGTGAGGGTTGGGTTCCGCTGCCATTCTGCCATTGCAGTCGATAGAGGCCAAAGCGATTTTAACGATCGGGGCTTGGTGAGGGATGTGAGTCTGCCTGTGAGAGGATGGGGGAGAGGTCCACAGACTGTGGCGGGGAGGATCAAGGCTGACTCAGGAATGGTCGGAGGGGTGGGGGGAGAGGGGCATGATCAGACCGCTTGGAGGGGCTGCACTGTGAATTGAACTGGCCAGCAAACAAAAAACTGATACTGAGAGTTTCTGCCTCTCCAGCATGAATAAGCCCCACCTCCTGAGATCTAATGATATTCATGCGGGTGGCTTTTGCAGTGCAGAACGTGGGAGATTCTAGTGTGAACTCACTGAAAAACTAGTATGAATTGCTCCAGTTTTCCTGCAAATTCAACATTTAGAATTTTTTGGGGAGTATTCTGTCCTATATTCTGTACCTGTCCTTTCTTTCTTACCTATGTACTCTGAACAGTTAATCTGCTTTATCTATATGGCATACAAGAAACAATACTTTTCATTGTATCCATATGACAATAAATCAAACCCAAAAGGAATCCCACACAAACACGTTGCATCTTTAGTTGTACAGTAAAAGATTTGAAAATTGTGTTTAAGAACATAAGAAATAGGAGCAGGAGCAGGGCCATCCAGCCCCTCGGGCCTGCCCCGCCTTCAATAAGATCATGGCTGATCTGTAGTGGTTTAGTACCACTTTCCCGCTTTCTCCCCGTAACCCTTAATTCCCTTGTCAATCAAAAACCTATCCACTCTTGACTTGAACATATTCAGCGAGGAAGCCTCCACCACCTCATCAGGCAGAGAATTCCAAAGATTCACCACCCTTTGCGTGAAGAAACCCCTCCGCAACTCCAATCTGAACTGTCTGCCACCCCACCCCCACCCCACACACCCCTCCCCCCCACAATCTTGAGGCTGTGCCCTCTAGTCCTGCTATCTTTGCTAAGCAGGAAGAGTCTCTCAACCTCTACCCTATCCATCCCTTCATTATCTTATACGTCTCTACAAGATCCCCTCTCAGCCTTCTAAACTCCAAAGAGTACAAACCTAGCATATTCAGTCTCTCCTCATAATCCAACGCCTTCATCTTCGGTATCAGCCTAATAAACCTTCTCTGCACCCTCTCCAAGGCGAATATATCCTTCCTCGAATGCAGCGACCAAAACTGCATACAGTACTCCAGCTGCAGCCTCACCAGCACCCAGCAACAGCTGCAACAGAACCTCCCTACTTTTATATTCTATCCCCCTAGCTATAAAGGCCAACATTGCATTTGCCTTCTTAATCACCTGTTGCACCTGCATACTGTATTTTTGCGATTCATGCACAAGGACCCCCAGGTCCCTCTGCACCGTCGCATGCTGCAGCTTTTCTCCATTTAAATAGTAATCCTTCCTACCATTATTCTTACCAAAGTGGATAACCTCACACTTGCTAACATTATATTCCATCTGCCAGGTCCTCGCCCACTCACTCAACCTATCCGGATCCCTCTGCAGGCTTTCCACATCTTACACGCAATATGCTTTTCCACTCATCTTCGTGTCATCAGCAAATTTCGTCACCCTGCACTCAGCCCCTTCCTCCAGATCATCTATGTAAATGGTAAATAGTTGAGGCCCCAGCACCGAACCCTGGGGCACTCCACTAGTCACCAGCTGCCAATCAGAATAGCACCCATTAATACTGACCCTCTGCTTCCTATTAGACAACCAATCCTCTATCCAGTCTAACACCCTACCCCCGACTCTCTGCACCTTAACCTTCTGCAGCAATCTCTTATGAGGCACCTTATCAAACGCTTTTTGGAAATCCAAAAACACCACATCCACCGGTTCCCCTCTATCTACCACACTAGTCACTTCCTCATAGAACTCCAATAAACTCATCAAGCACAACTTCCCTTAACGAATCCGTGCTGCGTCTGCCTGATCAAACCGTTCGTATCCAGGTGCCTCGTTATTTCTGACGACAGATTCAAGCATTTTTCCTATAACAGATGTTAAATTAACTGGCCTATAACTCCCTGCCTTCTGTCTGGTACCTTTTTTAAACAGCAGCATAACATTAGCCGTTTTCCAATCTTTCGACACTTTCCCAGAGTTCAGCGAATTCTGAAAGATAATTACTAAGGCATCCGCTATCACCTCTGCCATTTCCTTGAGGACCCTGGGATGCATTCCATCCGGTCCCGGGGACTTATCTGCCCTCAGCCCCGTTAGCCTATCAAGCACCATCTCTCTAGTGACTGTAATCTCATCAAGGACCTCATCTCCTACCACCCTTCTATCCTTAATTTCAGGCAAGCTATTTACGTCCTCTTCTGTAAAGACCGACACAAAAAACTTATCAAGGTCTCTGTCATATCCCTGTCATCCACATTAAACCACCCCTCTCATCTTCCAAGAGTCCGACATTAACTCTGGCCACCCTCCTATTTTTTATATATTTATAAAAACTCTTACTGTTCTTTTTGATGTTTCGAGCTAGTTTAGCCTCATATTCCAATTTTCCTTTTTTAATCATCTTTTTTTTAGTCACTCATTGCTGTTGTTTGAAACTTTCCCAATCCACCGATCGCCTACTATTTTTAGCCGTTTGACTGCTGTGATCCTCTGGAATGCAAGACATTAGATATTTCTTTGCCGTCTACTAAATGATAAATTTTGATGCCAGCTGAACCATTTAGGAAGTTCTTTTTCTGGAAAGTGAATAAAAACAAATCAAAGATAGTGGTCAATCTTCTTTTGTTCCTGTACATGGCTTTGGGATAGGTTCCAATAAAGCTTTGTTAGAAGCTAAGTAATTTGTCAGTCCTCCTGAATGAGGAAGGGGACATACCAGTAAAGTAAGTTTGGGAAGAATAAAATTAATTGGCAATCAAGGAAGGTAGTTTAAATAAACACTTCTTGTCTGTGCTGTATCATATATCTCACCTCCAACTTTATACCAAGACTTCATTTTCACTCAATTTATAATGTTTTTAAGAATAAAATTTGAATTGACCAATCTTCAAAATTACCTATAACGGTTGCTGTAACTTCTCTTGCTACCTGAATGGGAAATACTAATGCAAAGTATTTTTCCATTTTAGATGTCGTTGATAATTGGAGTATAACTTCTATTAGTTGACATAATTAATCAAGTACAGTATATAATTAGTTTGAATTGTTTTTGCAAATGTATTCTAAGTCCATGGCAAGAAAATGATAATCCATACAAAAAGGAGTATAATTGCTGATGACTTCGGTGGCAGTCTTGTGACTATAATCAACCGCCAATCAACCACATGCTGACTTTTGATGGAAGAGTTAAGCATAAGGATTCCGGAGAAATATTTTTCAGCTCTTAAAATTGATGCCAGATCATGCATGTATTTTATTGTTACCCCAAATATAGCAGTTTTACTTTTAAAAATCTTTGAATTATTTCTTTGGCTGATGAGAAACAAAGTTCTAATATTTACAAGGTTGTGATGTTCTACTTCAAGAAAGTCTTTTTTGTTCCTTTTTCACCATCCAATACAGATTTTTTTTGCTAATGTTTATTTTCTGTGAAACTTAATTGTGAAGAAGTTCAAAAGGTTTTTAATGTTACAATCTCAAACCAAACAAATCTGTCCCTCAAATAGCAACAATTCCTCCAAAGTTTGATTCTTTTACAGTTTGTAAGTATGAACTGAAGAATCAGTTTGTTTAAAGGCTGAATTCATACGGTGCTGTTTGGAAAATTATGGAACTTGAAAAGGGCCTGGGTAGGGTTGTGGTCAGTGCAGACACGATGAGCCTCTTTCTGCACTGTCGAGATTCTATGATTATGCAAGGGTGAAATGCAATAAAATAAGGTGTCTTCTATCTTTGGAATGAGGCACAGTCAACTGAACATTTATTGGTGTAAAAAGGCAGCTATAAAAGGAAAGATGGTGCTTTCAGTTGCAAAGGTATTTAAGAATTCACCAAGTACATCTATTTGAGAGAAGTATGTTTATTCAACCATATACCTCTGATGTCCCCCTTAATGAGATCACTTAATATAATCCAAATGCAGAGAATAGGCCAACACAACTTGCATTTGTCAGAAATTGTCTTTACAAAACTGCAAATAGTGATGCTGGAAAAAATTATCTAGGTATTTTGAAAGCAATTCATAGGATCTCATTGCTAAGGAGTTACATTATTAAATAAAACATCTGGTCATAAATATTTATAAAATCTTTCCGAGGAAAATCCAATTTTTGAAAAAGAGTGACCAATTAACCGTTTGCAAACAACTGGAGCTGGATTTCCGTGGAGCCAGGAAGACTCTGCAGTGAATGAAACAGGAATGCACAAGTTCAATCCCCATATTCGATTGACTGGGGGAAGTGGGTGTATTGTGAATCTCTTCAAACTTAGCAAGATCATTTGAACTTGGTGCTCAGTTCAGTCAGGCCCCATTTTGGCTTCCACGTGCCTCAATCTATAGTATGGAAGCATGAATGAATGGAGTAGACTTTGAAGCTCTTAAAGGGCAGATGCGATCAATATACCTGTCACTATCTGAAGTTATTTAAATCTCTGTGCTTTAACCATTGAAAAAAAAAGCTGAAGCTGTCAGTTTAAAATAAAATCATCTGTTGACTGACACGTGATCTAATCTCGGTTAGAAAAAAATGCCAGCTATTTGAATAGAGTTCTTCGTTGACATTACCCAAGGACGATAATTATGTCATTATGACTGCTTGGCTGAGTTTCAGAAGTTGTAATTATCTCAAATGGGCTTTGAAATTCACAGTTGGATTGATAACTTCAAGATTAGAAAATAGTTTATTTACTAATCAGCTGACTTTGGAGAACCTGAATAAAAGTTTTTGTTTTATAAACAATTAACCACTTGCATTCTAATAGGTTTTGAATATGGTAACTAAGTGTGATTGAGGAAAACTGTTTTAGTTATTTTTCACACTTCCACATGGCACCTGAGGCCTGCTGATGGTTACTGGATGAATGACAATGGAGGTGGCATGGGGCATGAGAAGGCATGAATAGGCAGGAGGAGCCATGGTTATGAGAGGGCAAAGGGGCTAAATGGGGTCATAATTTGGCACAGGAGAGTCATGGTAATGAGTGGGTTGTGGAGATGGTTAGAGGGACATGAGTTGGCATGGAGGTGGGAAAATTGAAAAGATTCAAGGTAGGCCTTCTAACCAGCCCACATTAATATTCACATGTTCCCACGACTATGTGGGCTTTGCCTGAATGGTGGCTTCATTCTGTCCCACCTCCCGCCTTCCTTGAGCAAAAAATGGGATAACAGGGCCCTTTAAAGCAAGTGGGAAATTTTCCAACTCAATAAGCTACCTGTCTCAGTCATGGAAATTCAGCCTTCAGTTCCTGCTCTTGAATGTTAAAATGGCATAACTTATATACATATTATTTGAAAGGTAATTGAGCACATGATTTGGAGTTTAGATGCTCTCAGCTCGACCAAGGAATAAATCAAAACCACCCAAAAACATAGGTCAGATTTCATTTGACTTAATACGCAATGGCAGAACTGAAGCTGAAAGCTCTAACTTTCATCTTGGATAATCAGTTTCTTTAATTCTATTCCCTTTGAAATGTTTTTAGCATAGCTTCGCAAAATATTTTTTTTCTTTGGGGAATAATGGGAAAGATTATCAGCCTGTTGAATGCTCCTTCTGTGGCCAACAAGTCCTAGTATTGGGCTTGAATCCAGAGCTGCTGGTCCTGAGATAGCAATGCTATCATTGTGCCAGTGGGCCTCAGTTGCTTTGAAGTGATTTTATTTTAAAGAACATTCAAATTGTAAAGAAATTTATATTGGGAATGTTTGAAAGGCTAATATTTAAAATGGACAAATACTCTGTGTAAATATAATCCTTATGTAGTGTACATTGTGCCTGTTAAAAGTAGAAGGCAGATGCTAACAGCTAGTGGTTCACTGAAGTCTGAGTTACATAATAGTTCCAAGATTATTCCATCTATATAGTGCATAGGAAGCAATGTTTGTGTTGTACGGTAAGTTTGAGCATTTTGATGAAATAGAGTGATACAGCTCTAGTTTACAGTGTAGTGTGGAACGCAAGACCATGGTAGTTGGCAGTGTCTGGAATAGTTTTATAATGCAGTTTTTCATCTTGGGCATTCAAAGAATGATACTGAAAACAAAATCTCAAGGGATAAATCCAAAACTGCAACAAGTAATAATTGAACATTTGTATTTGCAGAATTTTCTCTCCATGGAGGTATTATACCCAGAACATAAGAATTTGTATTTACATAGCACCTTGATTGTAATTAAACAACTCCAGCTGCTTGACAGAGGCATGAAACAAACTTGATACCGCTACCTAAAGAGAAATTAGAGCAGGTAAACAAATAGCTTGATCAAAGAGGTAAATTTTAAGAGTAGGAAAAGATTGAAGACAAATGTAGGTCCTTTACAGTAAAAAACAGGAATTTATGATAGGGAACAAAGAAATGACTGACCAACTAAATACCTACTTTGACTCTGTCTTCACGAAGGAGGACATGGGTAATATACCAGAAATGTTCAAGATCATCGCATTTACTGAGAGGGAGGAACTGAGATCTTCCAGTATTCTGCAGATTCTGAAATAGTTTCTGTTGATTGGAGGGTGGCTAATGTAACCACTATTTAAAAGGAGAGGCAGAGAGAAAACAGGGAATCATAGACCAGTCAGCCTGACACCTGTAATAGGGAAAATGTTTAAGTATACTAGTATCACAAGTAGGCTTACATTAACACAGCAACTAAGTTTCTGTGAATAACCCCTTGTGACCACTCTGATGCCTGTTCGGTTATACTGAGGGAAAATTTAGTATGGCCAATGCACCTAAACCACACATCTTTGGAGTGTGGGAGGAAACCTGTACAGACACTGGGAGAATGTGTAGATTTTATTTAAGCGGTGACCTTAGCCAAGGATTGAACCTAGGTCACTGGTGCTGTGGGGGCAGCAGTGTTAATCATTGTGCCACCATACTGCCCACTGACAGCTAGAGTTCATTTTAAAAGATTTAATACCAGATCACTTTGTCTGACCATGCCACAATTTTCAGAGTCAGCATGGATTTGCAAAAGGAAAATCACGCTTGACAGATCTACTGGAGTTCATAGAGGGCGTAGTCTAAAGTTCATGAGAGGGAGCTAATGGATGTAGTTTATTTAGACTTTCATAATTTTTTCAAAAAAGTCTCATATAAAAGATAAACATATGAAATTAAAATACACGAGATGGGGGGTAGTGTATTGAAATATATAGAAAACTGGTAAACAGACAGGAAACAAAGAATGAACAGGTCTTTTCCTAAGTGGCAGGCAGTGACCAGTGGGATACCACAGGGATCAGTGCTAGAAACACAGCTATTCACAATGTATATTAATGATTTAGATGAGGAAACTTATTGATACTAAATTTGCAGATGACAACAGAAAAGCTAGGTGGGAGGGTGAGTTGAGAAGAGAACGTAGAGATCCTTCCATGTTACTTGGACAAGTTGAATGAGTGGACAAATGCAAGGTACATGTTGCATAATATGGATAAATGTGAGGTTATCTACTTTAGTAGTAAAAATAGGAAGGCAGATTATCATCTCATAGAATCACAGAAATCCTACATTGCAGAAAGAGGCCATTTGGCCCACCGAGTCTGCACTGACCACAATCCCACCCAAGCTCTATCCCCATATCTCTACATATTTTACCCGCTAATCCCTCTAATCTACACATCTCAGGACACTAAGGGGCAATTTTAGCATGGCAATCAACCTAACCCACACATCTTTGGACTGTGGGAAGAAACCAGAGCACCTGGAGGAAACCCACACAGACATGAGGAGAATGTGCAAACTCCACACAGTGATCCAAACCGGAATCGAACCAAGTTCCCTGAAGCTGTGAAGCAGCAGTGTTAACCACTGTGCTACCGTGCTGCTGATCTGAAGGGCTAAAGATTAAGAGAGCAGAACGTGTAATGAAACTTGGACGTCTTTGTTCATCAGTTGCTGAAAGTAAGCATACAGATGGTAAAGAAGGCAAATGATATGCTGGCTTTATACTGAGAAGATTTGAGTACAGGAGCAGGAATGTCATGTTGCAATCATTTCACATTTGAATTTTGGGTGCAGTTTTTGACTCCTCCTCTGAGGGAGGATTTTATTGTTATGGAGGGAATGCAGCGAAGATTTACCAGACTGATTCCTGAGATGGTTGGGCTGATGTATGAGGAGCCATTGACTCAATTAGGATTATATTCTTGAGTTTAGAAGGATGGGGGAGATGCCTTTGAAACCCATCAAATTCTACAAGGACTTGACAAGATGCAGGAAGGATGTTCGTGATCCTGGTGAGGGTATGGGGGGGTGGGGTGCATCCACAACTAGGGGTCACTATTTCAGGATGTGGGATCAACCATTTAATACTGAGATAAGGAGAAATTTCTTCACCTAGAGTGGTAAGCCTGTGGAATTCTCTACTACGGAAAACGTGAGGCCAAACCATTGTATTTTTTAAGAAGGAGTTACATATCTCTCTTGGAGGCTAAAGAGATCAAAAGATATGGGGAATGTGGGAACAGGTTACTAAGTTGGATGATCAGCATTGACTGTGGTGAATGTGGAGTAGGCTTGAAGGGTCAGGTGACCTACTCCTGCTCCTATTTCTTATGTTTCTGTGCAAATGAGGAAAAGGTTTAAGGATCGAATTCCAAACTTTGAGGCCTTGGCAGCTGAGATACAGTTACTGATAGTGGAGCAATTATTTTGAGGTGTTGGTAGAGAAAATTTTCACAGAATTTAGAGCTCTGCCATAAATTCAGTATTTATAAATTGAGAAATAACTAATTTTCAATTAAAATTTTGTAACTCTCCGCCCCCTTTCCCAGTTGGGTTCTGAGGCATTAAGATCCCATTTGCCCCCACCCATAGTATACTGCACAAGGTGTTGGACAGAAAGCCCGTCTTATCCCTGTTAAAGCCCTTAGTTGGCATTTAAAGTTGTTTTCCCACCCAACCTCAATTTTTAGGCTGGCAGGCACCAGTTGGGTCAGTGTGCCAAATAATCTCAAGCGGCGGCAGGTCTCAGTCTGAAGTCTTCAGATTTTCAGATTTGTGGTCCTCTCTCTTCAGCAATGTTGAAGCATTTGTCATCCTGCAAATCAGGCACAATTGGAATCCTGTTTGTAATGTAGGAAATACAGCAGTCAATTTGCACATAGCTAGTTCACATAAACAGTAATGTGGTAATAACCAGATAATCTGTTTTTCACAATGTTGCCAGACAACTAGCTCTCTTTGCTCCTTGCTATTTGTAGATAGTGCCATAGGATTGTTAATAATCACTTGAGCAGTTGGTTTAACATCCCATCTGAAAGATTGCATCTCCCTCAATATTGTGCTCCTTCAGTGCTGCACTGGAATGGGACTTGAACCTAGAGCCTTGTGACTCAGTGGAGAGAGCACTACCACGTGAGCCCTGACTGACAGTGAAATATAAACAAACTTGTCTATTGTTGATTTCAAGAAAAAAACTCACAATTCTTTGCAGGACATTGGAACTTGCTGAACAAAGCCACATCAAGGCTCCAGTCACTGAGACGTTGCAGCTGAACTTTCTATTTCACTTTGTTCAACTTAACTCCTGTGGTTTCTCTCTATCCTCACATTTCTGTGTTTGCTGACCTACCAGTGCATTGACAAAAGGATCCTGACTGCTATTGTTTTTGTTTATTTTGGCTGTAGAATTATTCAGAATCTCAAAGAGAAGTGGAAAATAGCTAACATATATCGGTTGAAATATACTGACAGTTTTTTGATGTTTCTTTTTGTGTGATAAATTAGTTATTTTGCACAGAATATTTATAGATGTTGATTTTTTTAAAGGTATAATATGTGATTTCTCCCCAGCACATAATAATATCACGAAAAGAAAACTCCCAGCCAGCACTTTGGCAGTTGGTGCAGTGACTATTTTTGGCAAAAACATGAGATCTAGCAGATAATAAAAGCATATTTTAATTACATTTGAACATTCCCAGTTGTAATTAAAACTAAGTGTGCTGCCAAAGCCCTGGGTGAATATAAAAACTTGGTAAGTGAAATTTAATTCAATATTAGTGGTGAGGTAATAGCAATTTAAAGAGCATTTGTTGCTGTTGTCTTTCGTGTAGTCTTAAAAACCACAATTTATTCGAACAAAACTAACTTAATTGATCTTTTAAATGTCTTATAAATTCTAAAAGTGATTGCTTTGAATAAGGTTCAGAATTACTTCCCATTTTTGCTACTTCACCAAATCTGATATTTATGTTGCAAAAGTAAGTTCTTTGCTTTATTCATTCCTTTTCTTTCTTCCCTGTCTTGAAACTTGACAAGATGGACGAGAGAAAGATGTTTCCTCGTGAGTGAGTCTAGAAAGGGGGGGGGGGGTTGTGTTCTAAAATTAGGGGCTGTCCTTTTAAAACTGAGATGAGGAAAAGTTATTTTGTGTGACTTTGGGACTCAGTCTCGGAAGGCGATGCAGGTGGCCCCGTTGAATATTTTTAAGGTGGACATAGGTAAGTTCTTTGTTAGGCAAGAGAATAAAAGATTATAGGGGAAATGGGAATGTAGAACTTGAAACATCAGCAGATCAGCCATGATCTTACTGAATGGCAGAGCATGCCTAAGGGACTGACTGGCCTACTTCTCCGATTTCGTATGTTGCAACAGTATGATTCTATGGCAGCCAAGAGTTTACAAGTGTGCTTTCAAGCTGGTGTAAGCCTGGATAATTATCAAAACTTATCTGCAAATTGTCACCTAGTAGAAGAGATTTTGAATGTTGCTTTAAAAAGGAGACAGAGTGTCAAAGCTCTTTGTCTTGTGTCTGTCCTATGAGCGCAAGATAAAAATCTTTAACACCATGACGGGATTTCACGACCTCCTCATGTCTGTTTTTGGGCACAAAAATGTCATAAAATTGGATGTGAAGCGTCTTGTGGGGATGATGCCCATTTTGGCATCAGTTCCCACTTTACCATGATCGGGAGCCCGCCCAAACCACGTGAGATGTCAATTTACATGATTTTGCATTCATCCTAATGTCATTAACAGACCTTCATACCCAGACCTTTATCTCACCTGCCTTTATCACCTCGCTCGACGCAACTGTATTGGTCTGGAAAACATCTCCTCTATGTAAGTTGGAGGCTGGTGCTGCATTAGTGTGGGTGAGTGAGGAGTTAAATCAGAGTTTAAACTGCTCTGTGCTGCTCATGGGGGGGCGGCTATTTCATGGCAGCCATGTTGCGTTTAGGGTCAGGGGGCAGGGAGTGAGGGGCTCTTGTTGCTCACGGAGTACATCTTCAGATTTTCAGCACGGTCCCAGTCGGAGTGCTAACTTTGGATCATAGGGATCACTCGTGGTTCTAGTGCATGCAGCCTAAAACACTGTTGGAAGTGGGAGTTTGTTGAACACTGACAATGATGCAGTGTCAGGATTTTTAAACTATCTGTGGCCACAACTGCACAAGCTCTGAGTTTTTGTGTGGAATGGGGGAGTGGGTGCTGTGGTGGGGAACCTATTATGGAACCTGTGGTAAGCTATGGACAGTGAGTGTTGCTAGGGGACTGTGGGCTGGTGGGTGCGGAATGTGTGTTGCTGTGGTGGGGGTATGTGTTGTTGCACTGGGGAGAGGTGAGCAGCATTCTTTAACCTCTCCGTCTGTCTCTCCCCTTCTCCCCATTTCCCCTCCTCCTCCCATCCAGATTGACGAAATGGCTTTTGTGATGCAATCAATTGACCTTGTTATTGTTTTGTTGCTGGAGTTGAGGAGGAGGAGCAGGAGGCTGAATTGAGGGCAGAGAAGGCCCAGACCTTCCCACTCTCAGGAGGAAAGGGAGTCGGCCATTGGATGCATGATGTGGCTACCATTTATCCTGGAGATTTGGGGTATGGTGGCAGGAGAAGGAGGGAGCGAAGACCGTGGTTGTTCTGCATGCGGGTATTCTTCAAGCAGCTTGGACATCATGTGCTGTCGAAGATTCTGGCTGTGAAAGGAGATAGAACAACACCTATTCCATTCGTTGTAGAATCTGGCATTGTAGGACTTGGCACCTCGGAGCAGGGAGGGCATGGCTGGGGGGGTGGTGGCTGTGAAACTGACGGCTGCTTTAAACTCTTAGGCCACTGGATCCTTCCAGACTGCCAGTGGAAACCTTTGTGACATCTCGCAAGCATCTGTCCACAAAGTGTGTGAGGGAGATCACTTATACCCAGGACGGACAGTATACCAGATTTGAAGTGGACCAGGTTCAGCAGCAAGTCCAGGCTGCAGGATTCGCAGCCATCACGGGATGCCAAATGTGCAGAGGGCTATAAACTGCATCTGCATTACCCTCGAGGCCCTGGTCAAGAATCCACCAAGATTCATGAATAGAAAGGGTGACAATTCAGTAAATGTGCAGTTGGTGTGTTACCATCAGCTGAACATTATGCATGCCTGCATCAGACATCCTGGCAGCACGCATGACAGCTTCATCTTGAAGAGCTCGGATATCCTGGAGGCCTTTGACGAGGAGCCCACAGTGCAGGGATGGCTTTTGGGAGCAATAGGGTACCCGCTTCGGATTTGGCTGTTGATGCCTGTGTGCAAGTCGGAGACTGAGGCAGTGGCGCAATACAATGAAGCCCATGTTGCTACCTGTTCAATAGTGGAATGGCATATAGTGCTCCTCAAAATGCAGTTCAGGTGCCCGAAATGCTCTGGAGATGTCCTCCAGTATAGCCCCCTGATATTGTCATGCATTGTGATGGTCTGCTGCACCCTGGCAGAGCAACGAAGCGACCTTTTGGAGGAGAAGGAAGATGTGGAGGCCGACCAGCCGGCCGTCGCGGGAGAGGAGGTAGCGCAGCAGGAGGAGAAAGAGGAGGAGGATGACAGTAAAGAGCAACACCACCTCAGGTGCAGGTGGGCTGACGGCAGGCGAGGGTCAGGCATGCGAGGGCAGCGAAGGAGGCCCAGATCAACATGCAGTTTGGCCATTAGGAGGCTGTGTTGCCACACGATGGTCCTTCTCACCCTGGAGTCCTACAGTCTTCTACAACATGTAACGCTGGAGTGATGGACCTAGGTATGCTGTATTAGCAAGTTTCTGTGGCAGGTAGGACTTGCTTTGCACTATTGTGATGATGCCCTGGCACAAATTAGTCTGACTCCTACCTGTGCTCCTTATGCACATGGGCACATGTCTAGGTACAAAGAAAACTACAGCTCAGGAACAGGCTCTTCTGTCCTTCAAACCTGCACTGACCCTGCTGCCTGACTGAGCTAAAACCTTCACTCTCTCTTCCCATCCTATTCATGTATTTGTAAAGACACCCCTTAAAAGTCACTACAATATTCGCTTCCACTTCGCAATGAGTGCCAGGCACCCACGACTCTCTGTGTAAAAAAAAAAGCTGCCTTGTATATCTCCCTTAAACTTTGCTCCTTGCACTTAAACCTGTGCCCCCTTTTCCACTTGAGAAAAAGCTTCTGACTATCCACTCTTCCATGTCTCTCATCATCAGGTCGGCCCTCAATCTCCGTCGTTCCAGTGAGAACAAATTAAGTTTCTCCAACCTTTCCTCATAGCTGATGCCTTCCATGCCAGGCAACATTCTGGTAAATCTTCTCAGTACCCCCTCCAAAGCCTCCACATCCTTCTGGTAGTGAGGTGATCAGAATTGAACATTATATTCCTGATGAGTAATGGATCACTAAACCTCTCTTGTAGGTTTTGAGAATGCCATGGCAGATGGTGTGACTTGTTGCTGATGCATGCCACCTGCTGTAGCCAGTGATTTCTTTGAGTGCCTTCATTTTTCAGTGACAGAGCGTTGGGAGCTTCTCCCCCTGAGATCAGGTTCATTGTAGAATAAGGACTGTTGGAGACAAATCTGAGAAAAATTAGTCACAGGTGAGTGATGAAATGACATTTATTTGTCCCAATAAAAGAGTCTCAATGATAAGTAGTAACATGCGAACATGAGACTTTAACGTGCATATCTTTTCTATCTACCCTAGTGCTGCCCTTCACCTGTATAATCTTAGTCCCGCTACAATTTCCTAACTTTATATGCCTACCCCTACATCTCCCCAGGATGTACTTCGAAGGTGGAGGTGGGCAGCTGTCTACAGTGCCCTATGGCTGGTGATGCCCTTGGCAATCGTCTTCTTGAGGGTTGGACTGGCTTCCAGGTGTCTGGGACGTTTCCGTGATGCCCTGTTCATCCTGCTGCACCTGAGATGCCCCGATGTCAGGAAAGGGGGAATCAGAAGGTGTAGCCACAGCCACTGTCTCCTATGTGGAAGGCCCCAGTGTGGATTGCAGCCCTTCCTCTTCCCTTTGGTCTCCTGTGGGCCCCTGGGCCACTCCATGGGACACCAGTCCTTCTGCAGTAAGCTCCAGAAGCTCCGTCAGTTCTGGAAGACCACCTGCGTCCTATCCATGGTGGTTGAGCTTTCTGTAAAGGCACTCTTGAGTTGGGGACCACCTGTCAATGGTAGCAGTAATTGTCCTCTGAGACTGGGCTATGTTCTGTAGTCACTTAGCCATGACCCTGTGCAACTGGGTCACATTGTCAAGAGCTGCTGCCATAGCCTACTGTGGCTCAGTGCTGTCCCGCTGGGTCTCCTGCAAGCTTTGAGGCTCTCAGCCATGAGCCACAGAATCTGGAGAAGACTGTTGAAGTCCTTAGCTGTGGCCTGCTGGGACTCCACTGTGGCCCTGTGGGACTCTATTGTGGCCTGCTATGGCTTGGCCATCACTTGGACTCTAATACTCATGGCGAGGATTCCCTGCTGCAGGCTGCCCATCGTGGATGCCACCCTTGCAGTGTTGGCCTGAGAACCACACAAGACAGGCAATAGCTGGTCAACCTGAAAGCTTTGGGACTTCTCTCAATAGCCTTGCAGTTAGTTGAGTATTGTTGCCAGCCCCTCCTGCATTCCCTTGCCCTGTTGCTGCAGAGAAGTGGTCATAGAGATTCAGCATGTAGCCTGGGGCCAGCTGAGTCCTTGCCTCTGGCAGGCTGCTGCCTGCTAGAGGCCTTGCTCATTTCCTCCTTCACCCACTGTACCTCAGCAAATGTGATGTGCGCACCAGAGTGTGACCCAGATGCTTCACCACTAACTTGGCTCCACCGATGTGAGACTCTCTGGGATGGTGATTTGCGAGGTGGGAGCTGACACCAAACTGATTGTGCCCTTGGAGGTCCCTTGGGAAGAGGGTGTCCCTCCTGTCTTGTTTCCACTACCTCCAAAAACCTGGCCAGGTCAAATTCAGAAAATTTGGTGCTGCCTTTCTCAACGTCAGTTCTTCCCGCATTGCCTGTTTGTCTGTCCATCCTTGGGGTTTTTATGGAGCTGTCCCTGTTAAGGCAGATCAACTGCGGACAATATAGGCAAGCATTCCAGCAAGTTAAATACAGTTTGCTTATTACAAATGAGGGGAAGCCAAGTGAACACTTACAGGTGTGCTGATTGAGGATGAGGGTTGATTTAGGGGCAAGGGGGGGATGAGGGGAATCAGAAAAGTCCATGAGGGCAAGGGGAAGGCTGGATCTGGCAGGGGAGCTGTTTTTCTTTTCAGTGCATGAGCAATCTGAGGCTCCGATTGGAGTTTCAGGTACGTTAAGCCCCACCCACTGCCTTCTGTGGAGAGAAACGTCCTCGCCCAAAATATTGCAGACAAAGTGCATAAGATTGGGCCTGAAAACACACACAAAGAATGGACCTGGAACTCTCCCAGTTTATGCCCACCTGACACAGAAAAAATCTGGTAAAATTCCATCCCATATTTCTCTTTTTCAGCAATATTCAGACCAACTACAGCTGGAACCAAATTCTATCCATCACCATAATACGCTTCAAATGTTGGATGCTTGTTGCAGAGAGAACCCTGGGTGATTTCCCTTTTCCAAATGTAGAATGCAACATCTAACTGTGACATCTGATGTCACACCATCTGAAATCAGCTAATCTGGCATAGAGATTGGTGTGGGAATTGAATTTAAGCACCTTCTGGTCTGCTTCAGCTGAATTTAAAGGGCAGTTTTTAAAAATAAAATATGTAAGTATTTCTCTTTGTTCCATAGATCATCCCTTCGTGGGGAGAATTGGAGGTATGCCCATTATCCAGTCACCAGTTAGTGTGGGGCTATTTTCTCTTCCCCTCACTTTCCAGTCAGAAAATTCCAAAGCTTCTGATTTGAGCCTGTCTGTGATGACACATTTTGAGATTGTGAATTCGTCAGAGGGAGTCACAAGGAATATTTGGTTCTCCAATCCAATTATGTTTCTTCCTTTTTTAATAAAGAAAACTAGTAGCATCTGATTACAGAATGTTTCAGCACTGAAACAATAAATTTATGATTATTAATATGTTAGAGCTGCATTATGCAAATGCATTTATACTTTAAAATTCTTAATTTAAGAAAGAACGCCAGCTCTTCGCAATTTAAAAGTATTGTTTTGTGGTCTCCCATCATCGCCTCTCGCCTTTACATTTCTGCAACCTCTTCGAGTTTTTCAATCATCTTAAGATCTTTGCATTCATCCAATTTTTGCCCCTTCTTCATTGTTCAGCTATTGGCAGCCATGCTTTTGGCTTCCTATGTTTTACATTAGGGATTTTCTTGCTACATTTCTCTATTTCTCTCTCTCTTCCTTCTTTAAGACACTGCTTAAAACCTACATCTTGGATCAAGTCTGGCTTAATAGTTCCTTGTGTGGTTAATGTTAGATTTTGTTAATGATCCTCTGAAGCACCCTGAGATGTTTTAATATATTAAACAGATTACATAATTGCACGTTATTGTTTTGATCAATAAAGTTCCCCTTTCTGTGTGGACGAAATAGGCAAAATTATAAGTTTAAATATCTTTCAATATTTATTACACATAGCAAAATTGGTAAATTTAGTAAATTTGCAGTTGACACTAAAGTCAGTGGAGTGGTAGATAGTGAAGAGGGGTGTTATAGTTTGCAGAGGGACTTGGACAAGTTGCAGAGCTGGGCCGAGAGGTGGCAAATGGAGTTTAATGTGGAAAAGTGTGAGGTAATGCACTATGGCAGAAATAATAAATGTGTAGAGTATAGGGCAAATGGTAGGATTCTTAGTAGTCTAGATGAACAGAGGGATCTTGGTGTGTATGTGCATAGATCCCTGAAAGTAGGCAGTCAAGTCGAGAAGGTTGTTAAGAAGGCATATGGAGTCTTAGCTTTTATTGGTAGGGGGATTGAATTTCGGAGCCGCAACGTCATGTTGCAACTGTACAAAACTCTAGTGCGGCCGCACTTGGAGTATTGTGTGCAGTTCTGGTCCCCACATTATAAGAAAGATGTGGAGGCATTGGAGAGGGTACAGAGGAGGTTTACCAGGATGTTGCCTGGTATGGAGGGCAGGTCTTATGAGGAGAGGCTGAGGGATTTGAGGTTGTTTTCGTTAGAAAGGAGGCGGCTAAGAGGGGACCTAATCGAAACATATAAGATGATTAGAGGTTTAGATAGGGTGGACAGTGATAGCCTTTTTCCTAGGATGGAAAAAGCTAGCACGAGGGGACACAGCTTTAAATTAAGGGGTGATAGTTATAGGACGGATATCAGAGGTAGGTTCTTTACCCAAAGGGTGGTTCGGGAGTGGAATGCCCTGCCTGCAGCAGTTGTAGATGCGCCAAGTTTGGTGGCGTTTAAGAGGTTAGTTGATAAGTATATGGAAGAGAAGGGAATGGTTTAGTTTGGAGGGGCATTGCTTTTTATATTGGTCGGCGCAACATCGAAGGTCGAAGGGCCTGTTCTGTGCTGTAATGTTCCATGTTCTATAAAGTGTTAAAAATAAATCAGTGTACACTTCAAAAATAGAAATTTTAGACAAGCACATCAGCGTGTAAAAAAAATTAAATTTTTATCCAGCATTTCTTATCTATTCTTAATTGCCCTTTAACTGATTGGCCTTTTAGGCTATTTCAGCGGCTGCTTAAAATTCAACCACATTACTCTGGTCTGCAGTCATATTTAGGACAGAATCAGGTTCGCTTGGCAGATGGTCTTACGGGGCATTAGAAAACAAGGTGGGTTTTTATAGCAATTGTTTGCTGATCACCATTACTGGGATTATGATCTCCCATAATATAATGCATACTGAGATAAATAAGAACACTCAGACATATGTATAACATTTAATTTTGATGAATTTAGTTGTGGTGTCTGGTTTTAACAACCAGGTTTAAAGGGACAACTCTCTTGTTCCCCATTGTGCGTTTAAGGCACTGAAATGATATATTTCATCTCCATGAATTTTGCATTAATACTTTGTATCCTATTTGATGCGAGAATCTGAAATACATAATTAAGGAGGATATACTTCTCCTTTTATGCTGTGTTCCTTAATTCATGTGAAATGTAAAACTGAAAATAATTTGTGGTATTAAATGGAATAGTTTAGTTTTATTTGAAGCGAATACTGGTGTTCTGCATTAGAATGAGAATGTTGAATCCTATTTACTAACTGATGCAGTGATAGTAACATCAGGCAATGAAGAGTTGTTGAGAATACTACAATCATTTAGACCTGGAATTTAAACATATTAAATATGTTCAAATTATGGGATCACGTTTTGAGTTTATATTTCTGCCAGTGTTACATGTCAAAGATGATGCCATTGTGCTTGACCAAAGAAAATAGCAATATGACGGCACCACCAGCCCAGGTTACCTATTTGACTGCACTACTCTGCCACTATGACATGACAGTATGGTATTTGTCTAGCATAGTAATTGAGGCGAGAGTTCCATTTGGCTTCCAAGAGGATGTATAAAAAGGTGGTAGTTGTTCCCCCCCCATCCCCCACTCCCTTATCCCCCAAAGCAGAAGTATAAAATCCAGCCCATGGTTAATTTTTAATTTTCAGATCTGCTCCCAAGCCTCAGTTTATAGGAATAAGATTTTTTTCCCCCCTAAATATCAAGTACCTTTTTGATAGATGATGTGTGGCTACTCAATTCTTTGTAGCTCCTGTACTGGATCTTTTTTCTTCAAATGCATTTATTTTGTATGCTTCAATGGTTAAACAGCAGATGTGAGAGCACATAACTCTCAACAATCATGTTAGAAACTCTATTGTAGCTACATTATGTAGCAAATGTAGTCCCTGTTGCTGGGACTGCTTATGTCTGATGTGCAGACAACGTCTGTGTGATAAAAGCAAATAGTCAACTCTGCGTGTGATCTGAGAAGTATTTTAGTCACCATGGAAAGGACACTAATGTCAATTTTGTGAGTCATCTGACTTCCTATTGTCACTTAAACAAGCAAAGCAGTGGAATAAGTTTAATTGGCTTTAAGTTACCATCATTGGTATTAAAATTAGGATGATACTAACTTTCAAAAATAGCAGAAAGTCATTGCACATTTACAAAACTAATAAAGATTCTAACTTCAGTTTCATGTACCTTCATCAAAATTGGGAAGTAGATTCAAACTAACCCAGTACTGGTCAAGCAACTTCTGAATTATTCCAGTTTTACTAGCATAATTTTTTTAGCTATCTTAATCAATTTAGAAACTTGCAACTAACCTTTGTTTAATAATGTTGTATTTGTTGTGTTGTGGGTTTATTTGTTGTTTCATTGATGATATCTTGAGACTTGTAGATTTAAACATGAACACTTATCCTTAACTACGTACAGATATCAGTTACTGCTGTGCATGATGTTGTTCCCAATGCAGATTGGTTCTTTCTAGACTTTTTGGAGTCTATTATCTTGTCATTACACATTATAGAACATAGAACATAGAACATTACAGCACAGAACAGGCCCTTCGGCCTTCGATGTTGTGCCGACCAAAATAAAAAAGCAATGCCCCTCCAAACTAAACCATTCCCTTCTCTTCCATATACTTATCAACTAACCTCTTAAACGCCACCAAACTTGGCGCATCTACAACAGCTGCAGGCAGGGCATTCCACTCCCTAATCACTCTTTGAGTAAAGAACCTACCTCTGATATCCGTCCTATAACTATCACCCCTTAATTTAAAGCTGTGTCCCTCGTGCTAGCTTTCTCCATCCTAGGAAAAAGGCTATCACTGTCCACCCTATCTAAACCTCTAATCATCTTATATGCTTCAATAAATCCCCTCTTAGCCGCCTCCTTTCTAACGAAACAACCTCAAATCCTTCAACCTCTCTTCATAGGACCTGCCCTCCATACCAGGCAACATCCTGGTAAACCTCCTCTGTACCCTCTCCAATGCCTCCACATCTTTCTTATAATGTGGGGACCAGAACTGCACACAATACTCCAAGTGCGGCCGCACTAGAGTTTTGTACAGTTGCAACATGATGCTGCGGCTCCTAAATTCAATCCCCCTGCCAATAAAAGCTAAGACTCCATATGCCTTAACAACTTTATCCACTTGACTGCCTACTTTCAGGGATCTATTGACACATACACCATTATGCTGTGGACGGATGTTATTCTCCAATCCACATTAACTCTTACTTTGCCAAGTATATTTACATTATAAAGGGATGCAGGCATGTGTCAAATTAATTCTTTAAAATTTGCAGATTACTTGGATTCTTGATTGTTGATTGGATTCTTTATATTGTAAAGAAGTTCCATATTTCCATCCACTATCACTTTGAAGTGACTTCAAAGTGACAGTGGACGGAAATGTGGAACTTCTTTACAATATCAGAATTCGAAATAGCTGAAGAAGAGAAAATACTGAAAATGCTCAGATGACCTGGTGATAAGAAACAGAATTGATGGTTTGGGTTGATGATCTTTAATTAGAACTTGCAATGACAGTAATGTGAAACTCTAATGTTACCTTTCTGGCAAGCAACCTCAGCTTTTGTTCAGATTCGAACAAGTGGAGTCAAAGTGACCTGAAGATACTAGAATAAAAGTAACAAAGCTAAGCCAGGAAAATTCTTCACTGTAGTGAAGGAATTAAATGGAGAGGAATATCTGGAAAATCAGCAACTTAGAATGTGAAAAGTTAGACTGAATAATCTCAGCCAAAGGGAAATATGTTCTGAGAGAAAAATAATTGAAGCATACAAAATAAATGTGTTCGAGGAAATGAGATCCAGTACTGGAGTTACAAAGGATCAAGTAGCCATGCATCATCCACCAAAAAGGTACTTGGTATTTAGGGGAAAAAAAATCTTTTTCCCATAAACTGAGGCTTGGGAGCAGATCTGAAAATTAAAAATTAACCATGGGCTGGATTTTATGCTCCTGCTTTGGGGGAAGGGGGGGAACAACTACCACGTTTAAGCTGACCCTGCTCCTCCGTCCTACCATATCTTCCTCCCTCCTCCCTCTTCCTCTCCCCTACCATGGTCGGTGACCATGTAGAAACAGCCAGAGTGACAAGTATGTAGAATTTGGTGTTGGGTTGACATACGGTTTTATTGTGAGACTGATGGAAGTTACAGAGATAGAGAGACAAGACCATGAAGATACTTAAATCATCTAAAGTGCCTTGGGATGGTAGATTGTTGCAAACTGCACTATAAAACTATGAATCTTATTTTTAAATGGAGCTGGAGAGAGATAATATAGATCTGCAAGAGCACCGGTGATTGCTAAGCAGGAATTGCTATACAAATACAAGCAGCATTGTAGAATGATCTGTAGTTTACCAATAGAACCATAGGACATTATACCACAGAAACAGGCCTTTTGGCCCTTCTTAGCTGTGCCAAACCATTTTCCTGCCTAGTCCCACTGACCTGTACCTGTACCATATCCCTCCACACCCCTCTCATCCATGTACCTGTCCAAGTTTTTCTTAAATGTTAAAAGACAGCCTGCATTCACCACTTCATTTGGCAGCTCATTTCACACTCCCACCACCCTCTATGTGAAGAAGCCCCTTCCCACAATATTCCCTTTAAACTTTTCCCCCTTCACCCTTAATCTATGTCTTCTAAGTTTTTTTTCTCCCCCAGTTTCAATGGAAAAATCCTGCTTGCATTCACTCTATCTATACCCATCATAATTTTATACACCTCTATCAAATCCCCCCTCGTTCTTCTAAGCTCCAGGGAATAAAGTCCTAATCTATTCAATCTTTCTCTGTAACTCATTTTTTCCAAGTCCCAGCAACATCCTTGTAACCTTCTCTGCATTCTTTCATCCTTATTAATATCCTTTCTGTAATTAGGTGACCAAAACTGCACACAGTGCTCTAAATTCAGCCTCACCAATGTATTATACAACCTCACCATAACATTCCAACTCTTATATTCAATACTTTGATTTATAAAACCCAGTATACCAAAAGCACCCTTTACGACCCTATCTACCTGTGACGTCCTTTTAGGGAATTATGTATTTGTATTCCCAGATCCTTCTGTTCTACTGCATTCTTCAGTGTCCTACCATTTTCCTTCTATGTTCCACCTTGGTTTGTCCTTCCAAAGTGCAATTACTTTACACTTGTCTGCATTAAACTTCATCTGCCATTTTTCAGCCCATTTTTCCAGCTGGTCCAGATCCCTCTGCAAGCTTTGAAAACCTTCCTCACTGTCCACTACACCACCAATCTTTGTATCATCAGCAAGTTTGCTGATCCAATTTACCACATTATCATCTAGCTCATTGATATAGATGACAAACAACAATGGACCCAGCACTGATCTCTGTGGCATACTACTAGTCACAAGCCTGTACTCAGAGAAGCAATCCTCCATTAGCACTCTGGCTTCTTCCATTGAGCCAATGTCTAATCCGATTTACTGCCTCTCCATGTATACGTAGTGACTGAACCTTCCTAACTAACTTCCCATGCGGGATCTTTTCAAAGGCCTTACTGAAATGAGGAGAGTGGCCAAGAGAGTTTTAGGATTAATCATAGAATCCCTACAGTGCAAAAGGAGGCCATTCAGCCCATGAAGTCTGCACTGATCACAATCCCACTCAGGCCCTATTCCTGTAATACCACACACTTATCCTGTTAATCCCCTGACACAAGGGCAATTTATCATGGCCAATCCACCTAACCCACACAACTTTTTACTGTTATCAATCCGAAAGGCAAAGCCAATTTCCAGATGCTAGATAAATATGCTTTGTTGAAGGCATTGTAATTTAGAATCCCAATAGCAGAAGAAGGCCACTTGGCCCATCGGGGCTGCACCAACTCACTGGTGCAGCCCCGATGGGAGGAAAGGGGAGCATCCAGAAGAAACCCACATAAACGTGGGGAGAATGTCTGTGTGGAGTTTGCACGATGACCTGAGGCTGAAATTGAATCCGAGTCCCTGGCGCTGTGAGGCAGCAGTGCCATTGTGCCATCCTTAATCAATTCCTAAAATCACAAATATATTGATTGTCATTCACTTCTACTGAGGATTAAAATCCATTTTGCAGTATTGCCAATTCTGCATTAAAACATCAGCATGTCAGCTACTGACAACTCCTCATTAGCAGCTTAACAGAGAACATTTTCAAATAGGGAGGGGCGTGTTTCATAAAATTCAGTGAGACGGGTCCAGTTTGTTATTGATGTTGATACAAACCTAATTTTGCAGAAATCATACATTTGGTATTTTATCATATCCTTTACTTTTAGGTGATGTTATGGAACTTTTAGCAGAAGCAGGATAGATGAGGCCAGGTGTCCAACATGGGCTCAGCTCCTTCGGTGTGACCGACTAGTCAGATTTTAAACGGCAGATATAGCTATTTAGCCCAGCAAGGCAATATTATATGATCAACAAGCCAGAAGCCTAGGTCATATGATCTTACTTGTCCACACATGCAAATTAGGTTGATTGACTATGTTAAATTTTCTCTTAGTGTCCCAAAATATGCAGGTGAGGGAGAATTAGCAGGGTAAATGTGTGAGGTTATGGGGATAAGGCCTCTCATCTGGGTAAGATGCTCTGCCAGTGAGTTGCTGCAGCCCCGATGGGCCAAGTGGCCGCCTTCTGCTATAGGGATTCTAAATTACAATGCCTTCAACAAAGCATATTTATCTAGCGTCTGGAAATTGGCTTTGCCTTTCAGATTGATAACACCACTGTCATTACTGTTTAAAATGAATGTTTGAGAGGTTTAGTAAACATTCTCTCTTTGCTGGCCAGCCTAGGTTTCTAAATAAAAATGGCCTTCGTGTTTTTACTTTTGATATTGGGCTGTACAGTCCACAGTTGATTATTAGCAAGATGTGTAATTCCTGAAACTGTAATGTGGCTTTTTTTTGCTTAGGGGTCATAGGCAGAGATGAGGTTGACCATTTTAAGGATCTTTGTTCAGTTTTTATTATTTTGAAATGAGCAATGAAAATGTATATATTTTAAAACTGTATAGTGTGAGGTGTTTGTCAGCATGTCTTGGACAATATCTAGGCTTAGGCTGACAAGTAGCAAGCAACAGTTGCGCCACAAGTGCCAGGCAATGACCAACTCCAACAGGAGAGAAACTAACTTTAACTGTTTGCCATTCATAGAACATAAAACATTACAGCGCAGAACAGGCCCTTCGGCCTTCGATGTTGCGCCGACCATTATAAAAAGCAATGACCCTCCAAACTAAACCATTCCCTTCTCTTCCATAAACTTATCAACTAACCTCTTAAACGCCACCAAACTTGGCGCATCTACAACTGCGCAGGCAGGGCATTCCACTCCCTAACCACCCTCTGGGTAAAGAACCTACCTCTGATATCCGTCCTATAACTATCACCCCTTAATTTAAAGCTGTGCCCCCTCGTGCTAGCTTTCTCCATCCTAGGAAAAAGGCTATCACTGTCCACCCTATCTAAACCTCTAATCATCTTATATGTTTCGATAAGGTCTCCTCTTAGCCGCCTCCTTTCTAACGAAAACAACCTCAAATCCCTCAGCCTCTCTCATAAGACCTGCCCTCCATACCAGGCAACATCCTGGTAAACCTCCTCTGTACCCTCTCCAAGGCCTCCACATCTTTCTTATAATGTGGGGACCAGAACTGCACACAATACTCCAAGTGCGGCCGCACTAGAGTTTGGTACAGTTGCAACATGACGTTGTGGCTCCGAAATTCAATCCCCCTACCAATAAAAGCTAAGACTCCACATGCCTTCTTAACAACCTTATCGACTTGACTGCCTACTTTCAGGGATCTATGCACAAATACACCAAGATCCCTCGGTTCATCAACACTATTAAGAATCCTACCATTAGCCCTATACTCTACACATTTATTATTCCTGCCAAAGTGCATTACCTCACACTTTTCCACATTAAACTCCATTTGCCACTCTCGGCCCAGCTCTGCAACTTGTCCAAGTCTCTCTGCAAACTATAACACCCCTCTTCACTATCTACCACTTCACCGACTTTAGTGTCATCTGCAAATTTACTAATCCATCCTTCAATACCCTCATCCAGATCATTTATAAAAATTACAAACAGCTGGGGCCCCAAAACAGACCCCTGAGGTACACCACTTGTCACCGAACTCCACGCTGAATATCTCCCATCAACCACCACCCTCTGTCTTCTATCTGCTAGCCAATTCCTAATCCAATTAGCTAAATCACCTTCTATCCCATACATCGGCATTTTCTGCAGAAGTCTTCCATGGGCCACCTTATCAAACGCCTTACTAAAGTCCATATATACCACATCAACCACCTTACCCCCATCCACCTCTTTGGTCACTTTTTCAAAAAACTCAATAAGGTTAGTAAGGCATGACATACCCTTCACAAAACCATGCTGACTATCCCCAATCAATTCATTTCTCTCTAAATAACTATAAATCCTATCCCTAATAATTCTCTCCAATACTTTGCCCACAACAGAAGTAAGACTCACTGGCCTATAATTCCCTGGAGGGTCTCTCTTCCCCTTCTTGAACAATGGGACCACATTCGCTATCCTCCAGTCTTCCAGAACCATACCCGTAACCAACGACAACCTGAAGATCAGAGCCAGAGGCTCTGCAATCTCCTCTCTTGCCTCCCAGAGAATCCTAGGGTAAATCCCGTCCGGCCCAGGGGACTTATCTAACTTCAAACCCTCAAGAATATCTAGCACATCCTCCTTATCGACTTCAATACTTTCCAGTTTGCAACCCTGTATCCCAGTGTTCTCCACAACTACATTTACATCTCCCTGCGTGAATACCAAAGAGAAATATTTGTTCAGTGCCTCTCCAATCTCTTCAGGCTCCACGCACAAATTCCCACTGCTGTCTATGACTGGCCCTAATCTTGCCCTAACCAATCTTCTATTCTTAACATATCTAAAGAAAGCTTTAGGATTCTCCTTAATCCTATCAGCCAAAGTCTTCTCGTGTCCCCTCTTAGCTCTCCTCAATTCACTCTTTAGCTCCCTCCTGGCTAATATATAGCTATCCATTGCACTAACTGAGCCTTCAAGCCTCATCCTGACATAAGCCTCCTTTTTCCTTTTAACCAGCGAATCAACTTTTTTTGTACACCAAGGTTCCCTTACTCGACCATTTCCTCCTTGCCTGACAGGGACATACTTATCAAGGACTCGCAACAGCTGCTCCTTGAATAAGCTCCACATTCCAGATGTTCCCAGTCCCTGTAGTTTCCTAGTCCAATCTAAGCACCCTAATTCTCTCCTGATGGCCTCATAATTACCCTTCCCCCAGCTATAACTACTGCCCCCAGCTTCATGCCTATCCCTATCCATCACTAAGGTGAACGTAACCGAATTGTGGTCACTATCACCAAAATGGTCACCAACTTCCAAGCCTAACACCTGGTCTGGCTCATTGCCCAGCACCAAATCCAATGTAGCCTCACCTCTAGTTGGCCTATCTACATACTGAGTCAAAAAACCTTCCTGCACACTTTGTATGAAAACTGACCCCTCTAACGAGCTAGATTCAGTGGCATTAGCACTGCGGAACCCCCAGACTGTCAACATCCTAGGGTTACTATTGACCAGAAACTGAACTGAATGAGTCATATAAATTCTATGAGTACAAGAAAAGGTCAGAGGTTAGGAATTGTGCGGTGAGAAACTCACCTCCTGACTCCCCAAAGACTATCCACATCTACAAGGCACAAGTCAAGAGTGTGATGGAATACTCTCTACTTGCTTTTTGACACTATCAAGGGCAAAGAACTTGCTTGATTGGCACCACTTTAACAAACATTTACTTTCTCCACCAAGAATGAACAGTGGCAGCAGAGTGTCCCATCTACAAATGCTCAGCAGGAATTTAAGGCTCCTTAGGCAGCACCTTCCAAGCTCACTGTCATTCAGAAGGACAGCATACTTGGGAACACAGCCACTTGGAAGTTCCTCTCCAAGTCATTCACCATTTTGACAACTTGAAATATAATGCTGCTGCTGATTCAGAATCATCGCACTTCCTCCCTAACGGCATCCTGGATATACCTACACCAGAGGGACTGCAGTGGTTTGCAAAGGCAGCTTATCACCACCATTTCAAGGATACTTAGGGATGAGCAATCAGTACTGACCTTACCAGCGACGCACACATCCCCAAAATGATTTTTTTTAAAAAGGTCTTCTTTCTTCATAATTGTGAAGTCTTAAAGCATTGTTTTAGACTGGATGGGATAGGCAAATATTGACACAAGCATTTTTGTTTCAAATTATTTTGTGAGTCTAATAACTTTGGTTAGAATGATCCTGTGTGATTAGTATTAGGTAACTTGTTACATAGGTTGCAAATTAAGAGGAAATAACAGGTTATGATTTAGATTATCGAGCGAGTTCTTATTATGAACATAAGTATAGCTTTGTAATCTTCTCAACTGTTATCTATTGTTTTGCAGGTGAGAACACAAATCTTTACTTTGGTCGATGAGGTTTTGTAAGTATTCTTTGCTATATATTCCACAGTATAGACAAAAAGACAATGCTGGAAATGCTATTGGCCTAATGAGACTTGTAAATAGAATTCCAATAGCAATTTCGTGTATGAAAGAGCAGAATATTAATTCTTTATCATTCTGCTAAATTTTCATCAGTAGAATCTGCTCATTTATGCAAGTTGAGGCTATAGATAATTTCCGTACAGTTTGAATTGGAGTTTCAATAAAGATTGACATAATTGTTGGTGTAATCCTGTTTTACCATTTGGAGCTTCTCTTGAAACAATGTACTTAGTATATCAAATGTTTTTTGTTGAAAACTTAACCTTGCAGAAGTTTTAAAGAGCTTTGGCTTTGCTGCAGGTTTGTTTTGATCTGAAAGGGAGCATTACATTGAAGGAGTTGATTTTCCTTGTGTTTTGTGTGAAAGAAGTAATTAAAATAGTTAAAAGGTAAATTGATGACAATATTGAAGGGAAGTGATCTCATTATGCGAGATGGATTCTTGCATTTCAAGCTTTGTTCACACTTTAAGGATGTTTCAGATGTATTCTTTGCTTGAATAGGTTACAAATTTAAAATATCAGAGAGCTGAGGTTAACATATTGACTTCATAAAACAGTTTTTCAGGATTAGAATAACTTGTAAGTGACATCTGTGAATCAACTTCAGGTTTGTAATACATAGAAGTATTTTCTTGCAGCTGTAAGAATTGTCTGATATTAAATATTAATCTGTAATTGAACTTGGTTGCTGAACTGTATTTAATGCATGAAAATGTTTATCATTTTTACAATTTTATACAAACCAGATACTTTTAGTGAAAAGATCAGCTTGAATGGAATCAAAACTTTTTACATTTTTAATCTTTTAGTCTTTCTTTGATACTTTCTCCATCCAATCAAATAAAAACTTAAGCCCTTGGTAGCAATTATAGTTCCTGGTATTTCTCATAGTCTAGTAAGAAGAGGAAAAGAGACCAGTTCTCAACAGCAGTTGCTTTTTGTGAAACCAAGAAAAACATTTGATTATGGGACTACTTCACTCAGTTAAGTGACATTAGAATAAATAAATCCAATTCTTTCATTCCAGTTTCCACATGTCATTTTAATACTAGCTACTTCCCAGTGCATTTTATACTTCTGTCTTAAAGAACAAGCAAGATGAGCTCACAAATACCTTGATGTGAAAAATTGTGAGTAGCAGCTCACCTGTATGCTCAATACAATCTTTACCCATTTTCACTGGCATCTGTGTTCATGGAAATTACTAAGATCTTCAGTATGGCTTTTAAATTCATCCACAAACATACTCTCCATGGTTTCTCCAACTATACATGTATGCATGCTTCCAACACTCACTTCTCATATCTTAGTATTCATCACTCTCCCTGCTTTCAAAAGCCAGTCAGAAGTCTTCCTTCCATTCTTCTCTTTCCTAACACTTTTCTCCCTTCTGCTGATATCAATTACCTTGTAAAGTGCTTTGAAACGTCTTTCTATATAAAACTATAGAAACATAACTGGTAGAAAAACAGAAGTGTCATCCAAACTCGAAATGGCTCTATTCTCTCTCCACAGATGCTGTCAGATCTGCTGAGATTTTCTACCATTTTATGCTTTTGTTTCAGATTCCAGCATCTGCAGTATTTTGTTTTTATCAAAAAAATAACTGGTCATTGCTTAAGTAATTTTCATTCTGTCTTTAAACTTTGCTGTTTAACAGCTCTTTCTTCACTGTAAAGTATGATTTTTTGTTAATTTAATGGGGTGTGGGTGTCGCCAGTCAGTCCAGCATTTATTGCCCATTTAAAGTTGGCAGATTTCTATCTTTTAGGGATGTCAGTGAACCACATGGAATTTTTGCAATAATTCAGTGGTTCGACGGTCTACTAGTGCTAGCTTTCTATTTCCGATTTTATTTGTTTAATTGAATATATGCCTTGCAGCGGCCAGATTGTTAGTCTAGGCACCTGAATTATTAGCCCAGTAACATAACCATTCAGGGGCGGCATAGTAGCACAGTGGTTAGCACTGCTGCTTCACAGTTCCAGGGACCTGGGTTTGATTCCTGACTTGGGTGACTGTCGGTGTGGAGTTTGCACGTTCTCCTCGTATCTGCGTGGATATCCTCTGGGTGCTCCGGTTTCCTTCCACAGTCCAAAGATGTGCAGGTTAGGTTGATTGGCCATGCTAAAAAAATTGCCCCTTAGTGTTCTGGAATGTGTAGGTCAGAGGAATTAGTGGGTAAATGTGTCAGGATAGGTCCTGGGAGGGATTGTGGTCGGTGCAGACTGATGGGCCAAAGGGCCTGTTTCTGCACCTGGCATCCTAGTTCTATGTTCTATTATGTTTTGCATTGTATACAAGTAACAAATCTTTTGTCATTGCATTATATCCTTTGAGTTAGTAGAATTGAGTTAATTGTTTTAGATAAATGTGTGTGATATGCCGATGATTTTATATGCTAAAATCAGATGAATGTAACTGTGCAGCTAATTTGATCACACCATGGAACTTGCTTTAGTGTATGACAGCATCTTATGGTCAGTCTTGGGTTCATGGTAGTTCTCTAAACCCCAGTTCGAAAACCTAATTATATAATCTAAGCTGACATTTCATTGCAACACTGAGGGAGTGCTGCACTGTTAAGAGGTGCCATCTTGCAGATCCAAGACCACATCTACATTCTTGGGTTTTAGCACTACTCAAAGAGGAATAGCCTGTGCCTTTTGCCAATATCTGTCCTTCAGCTATCGTTATAAAAACAGATAATTTCAATATTTGTTGAATCTTGCTATGTAAAAATTGATTGTCACTTCCTTTTCTGTTTTTCTCTATCTTTTCCTCTCTCTAGCTCCTTGTCTTTTCTCTGTCACCCTTCAAGTGACACTATAAGTTTCAGTAAATGTATGGATTATTCAGTATATTGGATAATTCAGATATATATTTTGTTGATTAAGATAATATAAGGTCAATTATATTCTAAATGTTGACCACCAAATTGAAAAAAATGGGTTAGTGACAATAGTGATGTCCACTTTTCTTTAAAAAAAAGCACATCACAAATGATATTGAAGAAATCATAATTTCAAATTGATTCAATTTGAGTTAAAAAAAGATCCTAGATAAAAGAAATGGCAGGATAATCCATCTTGAAGTTTATGAACTAGAAAAAATAAACTCCCTTTTAAGAAAGTTTTGAACAGGTCTTTGTTCTATGGTGCCAATGCTTGTTCAGTCTTTGAAATCGTATACAATGCATTAGTGTTTGAAACCTAGATGTCCATTGGGATTTATTAAGTCTGCACTGAAGTGCTTCAAAAAAGAGAATGATTGCAATTTTTTTTGCCATTCTGTATAATTGGATACAATGCCTGATCATGAACACTACCTTTGTACGTGAGCCTGTTTTTAATTTTTTCTGAGTATTTGTTTTAAAGCTCTAGAATGTGCAGATCTCAATATGCAGTGTAGTTTAGTCTGTACTTTCACATGCCACTTTTGTTTAACTGGGTGCTCAGAATGTAGTATTGAATCAAACATATGATCTTAATCAATAGAACTGCTGAACTTTCAGAAACTTGATTTATGCAGATTTCATAAACAATCCCACTAGTCTTGTCAGCATAATTTGACATTTTGATGCAATTGATATAGGCTGTCTGCTTGAGGACACCGTGGAATCCAAATTCAAATTAAATTTGTACATGTGCAATTTATAAGCATATGTCATTGTATTGCAGTGCATTGTAGGAAGATCATGTTTTGGCCTAATTTATCAATCATAGAGTGAAATTTAATGTCAGCAAAATAATGAATTTCCAGTCCATTTTACACCCTGTCCATTTTGCATTCTCTCTGAACACTAATTTCAATTAAATGGAGTTATTTGTACTCTCTGCTTTCACTTCCATTCAAATTGACATTAAACCCCAACAGCAACAGCCCTGTGAACCCTCTCTCATTTGAAGCTAATGCTCTTCCTCACCCCACCTTGCACCTTCAGCTTCTGTCTATGTTGGTGCTCTCACTCTATATTAGCATTCAGAAGATGTAACACTCTGCTTGCCATGTTATATAGCACTACTCGTGGCCTTTTCAATCTCCCCCTCAGAATAGTGTTTTGTCTCCTCTAATTTCTCTTTAACTTTAAGATCACTTAAGTACAGTTACTAATGCATGGCATTTCAGCTGCTATAAACTGTCAATAGAAATTGTTGTTTCTGGGAAAAGTCTTGCTTAAAGTAGATAGCAGGAAGAAGGCTATGTAGTAGTAACAAGATTTGAGAGGATAGCACTGGGGAGAAATGTTGTTAGTAAGCACTGGTGGCTCCCAATTACTCTGGAAGTTAACGAAAATAACTTGTCTTTAAATAGCACTTTTAATGTAGTAACAAGTTAAGTGTTGTTAAAACATTTGACATTGAGCCATATTTGCCTTTAATATTCGCAAAGTTACAAGGAGAATCTTAAGGCAAGAAATAGATTTAGAAAGGCAGTGAGGTTTAGGAAGGAAAGGAGATCGAGTCAACTGGAGGCGCTGTCGCTCATGGGAATGTGTAAGAGATCCAAATTGGAGAACTGCAGATAGCTTAGTGGATTGTCGAGTTGGATGATATTCAAGAGTTAGGCAATGGAGAGATTTGAAAACAAGGATCAGAATTTTAAAATTGAAGTTCCGCTCAATCAGGAGCTAATTAAAGCCTGCAAGTACATGAGATGATGCGTGAAGGGGGCTTGATGTGAGTTGGGATAGGGACGAGATAGTTTTGGATGAACTTAAATTAATGGGGATGGGAGACTGACCACTGGAGTAGTCAAATCGAGATGTAATAAAGTTTTGGATAATGGCTTCAGCAGAAGATGAGATGATGCTAGCTTTCTATTTCCGATTTTATTTGTTTAATTGAATATTTGTCTTACAGCTGCCAGATTGTTAGTCTAGGCACCTGAATTATTAGCCCACTAACATAACCATTCAGGGCTGGCATGGTAGCACAGTGGTTAGCACTGCTGCTTCACAGTTCCTGGAACCTGGGTTTGATTCCTGGCTCGGGTGACTGTCTGCGTGGAGTTTGCACATTCTTCTTGTATCTGCATGGATTTCCTCTGGGTGCTCTGGTTTCCTCCCACAGTCCAAAGATGTGCAGGTTCGGTTGATTGGCCATGCTTAAAAAATTGCCCTTTAAGTATTGCTATGAAAGTGGAACTAGGCAGCCTTATTGATGGTTAAAATTTAAATCTCTAGGTCAAATGTAATACAAGGTTGTGAAGGTCTCATTTATTCTCTTCTAAGACTCGCCCAATAGAGGAATGGAGTGGGTACCTGGGAAGTGGAGTTGTGATGGGGATTGAAGGCAATGCTCCAGAATTTGTCTTGAGTAACAAAGGTGAGGCTGTTGGCGCTCACTGTTTATTACTGGGTAAAATTGACAGGAGCTTCTGGCATTCTCTTGTGCAGTTAAAGATCTACACAGATATCATGCATTGCCAGACACTTCACTGCTGAAGTCTTTGTTGAAGTAATCTAGATAAAAATTACTTTTTTATGAATTTAAACTAACGTCCCATTATTACACTAAAGACTGAGCCATTTTTACTTTGAATCAGGAATAAATGAATATAAGATGACATAATCGCTGCTGAAGAACCACCTCTGCCTCTGAAAAATTAATTTCACAAGCATCAAATCTCATTTCATCAGAATAAAATAGCACAGATTTTTAGAAAAGTATAAAAATTAATTTAAATTTTATTCCATTAAAATTTCTCCCTTCATGCCTTGTGTATCCCAATGTTTATTTTTCTTTACAGTGATTTTAACTGCAATGTTTACTTTCTGCTTTGCTTCTAAAGTGGATGCTGTCAGCCTGTTCTATTCTTGGATATCATGGCTGGGACCCAAAAAGGTTCCCCAATTTGCGTCAAAACGGAGTAACTTTTACCGATTTTCTTTTTAGCGGGATTTTCAGACTGTGATGCACAAATTGTTAGAGTTTCAGAGTGCTCTAGCAGGATTCCCTCTGAAAATCGGGATAGAGTCTGTTCACACTGGAGAAGCCTGCAGCATAGTGCTGAGCAGACCACTATGCGTGTGCTGATCTGTCGGTGGCAAGATCAGTACATGTACAGTGGCGGCGCATTGTTGGTCAGCTTTGCAACCCCCTATCACTGGCCTTCAAACCCCCCTCTGATTGCTAGCTTCCCAGATATCGCTGGGCCAGTCCCAACCCCTAGCAGACCTGATTGTCATCTTCCCTCCCTGCAATCCCTGTGCAGAGTGCAGCGGGACACTCCACCCTCACCAATCGCTTTGCCAGTCTGACACTGCCCACCCCTTACCCCCAGTGATAGCCTCAATGGTCACAATTCACTTCAGAGGGGTCAGGTCAGCTGTTCCCTGCTGGTGGGGAGCAATTGTAAACCCTGCTGGAGTGAACCACTCTGGAGAGGGCAGTGGAGGGAGACACGAGGCGGTCCGCAGACTTCAGCTAATCAGATGGAAATCCGGATTAGAATATTGAAATCAGCTCCGCGCTGATTAATGTGAAGATCTTGGTCCCAGAGGCACGTGGAGGCATTGGTGTTCGGCGGGAAGCCCGCAGAATGGTATCTGCTGATGCCTCCTGGCCCGTTGTGCTACTAGAGCAGTGCAGTGGGCTGGGAGAATTCCCCATACCCCCCGCAAAAGACTCCAAAATTCACTGATATTTGGAGAGAGGATGAAGTTACTTTAGAAGCTGTTAAAACTATGTGATTGCTTTATTTAAGATCACACACTAACAGGAAACTCTGGATCAATGGCTTTGGTGTTCCCAATAATCACTCAATACATGTGTTTGCTTGTGCAGCACGGATGACAAGCAATCTGTCAATTCAGGTACAGTGGTTTGGAGGTGGAGGTGAGATAGAGTTGGGTTGGGTGTTGTCCACTTGCATATGGGATCCGAATACTAAGTGCTGATGGTTGGTGTACATTATTCCACTGTAATGTCATTAGTTGCATTTGGAAGGGCAACATGGGCATAATGTCCTTTGCTTGTTTTGAATTTCAAAAAAGATAGTCTATACTTATCTATACTAATCAAATCTACACTTTGTTTTCAACTTCTTTAAATTTGACAGAGTACAAATTTAATGGCTGTTGCTTGTGCAGACCTAATTTCAAATTGCAAATATTCTGAAAAGCGTATTACATAAAAATACACTACATTTATAACTTACATGCCAGCTGCTTTGTTATTCAGAATTAGTGAAAGACCTATTTTGTCAAATCTACTTAAATTTGTCCAAAAAAAATGAAGCAAAGTCTCCAAATTTGTATTATCAAATCTGATATACACTGGGCCAGTATTTGTTAGAATGTCACTTCAGGATAACTACTTCAATTGATCAGAGTTGAAAAGCTGGCATTCCTTGCCCATCCATGCCTCTGCTGTATGTATGCTTTTGGCCTTATCCTTAAAAGGCTCTTTTCTCAGTGACTGTTCCTACGGCAAAGAGCCCAAAGAAGATCAATAATTTCAGTTTCATAAGTAGATTTTCTAATCTAATGAAGCATCTGATGTTAGTTCCATCCAGAACAAGTGCTCTGAAATTTTGATGAATGCAGTTTTCCTCCCTTTAGGGATCATTGGCTATTGACCAGTGTTTGATCTGTTTCAAGTTAGTGAACTTATTAATCAGAGAAATGTCTTAACTATAGTAGTTATAACACAGAATCTGCTTTGTATACTTTCCGGCAGGCCTTAAATTAGTTTTGTATGTACATAATCCATTATGTAGTTCTAGGTATGTACTATTTCTCTGTACTAATATCAAAGATACTATGTATTCACCAATTTTCAATACATTGTAAGCACTGATTTAAAATATCTTTCCAAGAAAATAGAGCACAATAGAAAATGAGCTTCCCCAGATTTTTGTGTAGTTTATTTTAATACTTTCATGAATTAGAATTTGGAACTGTTATTTCTAAGTTCAATTATTGATACATACTTTGATGGAGCAGGGCATCTTGTAACAAGTCCTGTTATGGCGGGTGAAATGAAAATTTCATAAGGCTAACAAAGCAGTGCAGTTAGTGCAGTAACATGTGGCAATTTATCAGTTTCTCTTGCAATAAGTTTGATTTAAGGATTCACACATTAATAGCATATCACTTCTTGGCCTTTTGGCTAAGATCAAGTGTAGTATCAACATGCTGCACTTGGTTGAAGTCATTAAGTTACATTTCAGCTTCATTTCAAGCAATTTTTTAAAGCAGCATCTCAGCTTTTGGCTAAGATGCAAATTAGATCAAGTCTTGTAGGAGGAGTTATATCTATTCCAATCAGCTTCGATCATGTAGATCAAGCCCAAGACAAGTGGTGAGACCCTGTTTTGTCTGCTTGGACTGGGAATGTCCCAACTTGTTGGGACTCTGAATTGGCTTTAATTTGACTTGATTGGATTGAAATAAAGTTGCAAAAAAAAGTATTACTTCTTGGCCTTTTGGCTAAGATCAAGTGTAGTATCAACATGCTGTGCTTAGTTGAAGTCATTAGGTTACATTTCAACTTCATTTGAAGCAATTTTTAAAAGTGGCATCTTGGCCTTTTGCCTAAGATGCAAATGAGATCAAGCCTTGGAGGAGGAAGTATGCCTATTTGGAATCATCATGTAAATCAAGCCCAAGATAGCAGGTGACGGCCTGTCTTGTCAGCTTGGATTGGGAATGTCTCAACTTGGTGAGACTCTGAATTGGACTTGATTTGATTGAATTGGATTTAAAAAACATACTTTCTTAATAGAAAATTCTGAATTGTTATTAGAAACTTGTGTTACTTAAGGATGGAGACAAAGCTTGTATCATGTTATTTCTACTGTTTAAAAAACTGACGAAGTTTGTCAAATTATTATCATAACCATTTAAGACCATTCGCACTGTCTTAGGCCCCTCCCATTGTAGGTACAAGCCATTTGTGCAATTTCATTCAATTAGTACTTAAATATTCCAAAATCTAATAAATTGTTCCATTTTGACCTGTGCTGTTTTGCAATTCCTTTAGCACTGACACTGAAATGCAGAAAAAAAATTTCCTTCAAATTTTAATCCAGTTTTTGAAACTCAGGTTATTTGCTTGATCAGCAAACAGTGAATTTTCATGCCCATAAAGTGGGAGAATATTACTTTTCCTTTCCTTTGGCAGTTGGCTGCATCTCAGATTGATTTAATGTTTTGACAGAATCAAGGTGTGGATTTTGTTTATTTAAATACACGCATTAAGCAATATTATTCAGTCCCTTTTGCTTATCTAGTTCTGTTTTTATTGTCATTACAAATATTCCAAAATGATTGGTGGATGAAAAATGAATTTTGCACTTCAAAGCTGAAAATATCATTGCAGACACAAAAGAAAATTAATCCCCTGTGCGGTTCCTCTAAAATTATCCTCTACCATGTATTATTACTACCAGTATCTGCAAGGAAATTTAATTTGTGCTTTCTCTATTGGTACAATTTTAAGCAAGAATTTAGAATGTTTGCTTTATATATGTTTTAAAGACATTGGGCTGATTTTTAACTTGTTTTTAGGTTGGCGGGAGGGCCATAAATTCCCCAAGTGACCATCCTGCTGCACTTTTACCCTTCTCACAACCTATCTGCAATTTTATGTGGGACAGGCAAGGCCTGGGGAGTCTGCTCACACTAGGTGGCCAGCTATTAGCTATTTAATGGTTGCTGCACACCCAGCCTCAGCTTTGATGTTGGTGGAAAAAGTTCACGGGACGTAGCAGTGCTGCTACTGACACCACTTGGACTACAGATAACAAATTTCAGAGATGGGACTTCCACCTGAATCATTCTTTTAAAACAACAGTCAAATAAAATAAACTAACTGATTGGGGAACCAACTCCTTAAAAGCACTGTAACAAAAGACAAAATCTGAAGGGAAATTATCTAATTCAGTTAAGTTGTTTGAGATAACTGAAGCTTTCTCTAAAGAGAACAGACCTAATTTAGTCATAGAATCATAAATGGAAGTAGGCCATCTGACTATTCAGTAAGAAGTCAAAAGTCTGACTAACTCAACCATGAATATATTCAATGGTCTAACCTCCACTGCTCTGAGATGGGGTGGGAAGGAGGGAGATGGCCCCTCTTTTCATCTGCCCCACTATAGCAATTCCCAGTAGCAGTGGAAGGCCTTCAGTATACAAATGGACACCATGTGCTCCCTCTCAAACAAATGTAGCCCTGGAAAAGAGGAGGGTAATTGTGTTGAATGACCCTTTTGGTCACCCACTGTCTGGATATGTTGTTGGCCACTTTGGTCAGCAGCTGGGGCAGTCTAAAAAGAAGGTTTTCCTCTCTGTTCACTCCCCTCTGCACTTAGTGGCTAAAGATTGGGAATGAGGGAGAAAGTGTAGCCAAAACATCCTAGCAGTCCTTTCAAAATGCCAAAAAGGGGCTGCAATTCATGTCAGCATGCAACCAAAACTTCTAAAGACCAAAAAAAAATAGAGGCGGAGGGGCAGAGGACCTGCCTACAGCCAGTTAACAATCCATGGAGTTTAAATGACTGATGGGCTGTTGTGATTAGTGAGGGTTCATGGCATAGAAGGGTTGGAAACCTTGCTTTCTATAAAATACTGCCTTAGGTTTTTTGAAATTAGATAATTAGTATAGGCCAAGAAGGCCACATGCTTGGCTCTCAATATTTGCTGACCTCAGCTCAGGTAATGTAGAACACTATACTTGACTTCCACATCCAGAATCATTGATGTTGGTTATTTAACTCACCAAGTTTGTGACAACTCATCCTAACCCTTTGTCTTTCTCTCTGTGACTCTTCAAGCTATTTCCATTTAGATAATTATACAATTGCTGTGATTGAATCTCTCACTCAAAACACATTCTGATGCCACCTTGGCTGTTCTGCCAGTCATCTTAAGTTGGTGTAATATGATTCTTAACCCTTTCACAGTTTCACTCTGTCTACCCTGTTCAGACCCCTCATGACTTCGAGTAAACAGGGTTAAGCTTTTTCCTAGGATGGACTCAAATAGCATGAGGAGTCACGGGCTTAGGGTGAGGGGGGGTAAGGTATAATTTGGATGCTAGAGGGAGTTTTTTCACACAGAGGGTGGTGGGGGTATGGAATGCACTGCCAAGTAAAGCGGTGGAGGCAGGCATTCTGGAGTTATTTAAGAAATACTTAGATGGGCACATGAACAGAATGGGAATGGAGGTGTATAGAAAACTGATTTTAAAATAGGGATCATGAGCCTTGGGAGTCCCTGGGAAGTGTGTAAATAAATGATGACATTGATGTACTTGTTTTTATCCTACAGGTGCTTTGGTCCACCTTGTTGTCTAACGAGGGGCATACACGCGATGGATCGTGAGTGGGCTGCTCTTGGATCTTTTTTCGAGAGTATCCTAGTGCTTCACGTCGTTAGTGTACGCTTGACCTGGACCATTTGATGGGCAACATGACAGCTCAGTGACTATCGCTGTCCTGTGCAGATACATGGATTTGGGCCTGTGCCTGTGGGAGTTTGCGCATTCTCCTTGTGCTTGTGTGGGTTTTCTCCAGGTGCTCCGGTTTCCTCCCACATCCCAAAGATGTGCTCTTAGGCTATGGCAAAACAAACTCTCCCTAAATTGTCTCAAATTTGGTTTTTAATCCATAGATCTATAAACATGGACGGGGATCGCGGGTAGACGTGGGATCATCGGGGTGGCGGCGCGGGCTCGTTGGGCCGAAGGGCCTGTTTCCCGTGCTGTTTTTCTTCTTTGTTGTTCTTTGACTTTGAACATCTCTGTCAAGTCTCCTCTCAACTTTCTCTAAAGAGAACAGACCTAGTTTAGTCATAGAATCATAAATTGGAGCAGGCCATCTGACCATTCAGTAAGAACATAGCTGATCTGATGTGAGGCATTATTTCCTTGCCTGTCACCAATAACCCTGGACTCCCTTTTTGGCCAAAAGTCTGCCTAACTCAACCATGAATATATTCAATGATCTAACTTTCACTGCTCAAGATAGGGTGGGAAGGAGGGAGATGCTCCCCCCCTCTTCCTTGTCTTGTTGGTGGGCATGGTTTCCTTGTCTGGGGGCAGGAGATTACCTGTCTTTGTGGAAGGTGGTGGACATTGTGACAGCATGGGCTTCCTGCATCCTGGACAAAAGCGAAAGAAAAGTAAGCTATGCAGCTGGGGAATTACATGCTGCTTTTCCAGCACTTGAAGAAAAAAAGAGAAAACTTTGGGATTTGTATTTTTAGTAAATTTATAAACAATCACATTGATAACTTCCACAGATGATAATTTGTCTTCATATATGCATTTAATGGGGAACAGTCTTGAAATTTTGAGGCCATCTGAATTGTTGTGTTCAAGCCCATTGTCATGTAAAAGACAGTTCCAGAACATTGCATACTAAATGTTTCATTCTGAATAGGGCATGCCTTCACTGGACATGAAAAACGTAAGATATTTTATGTCCAGCAGGCAGGCCAAGCTTCATCTTAACATCTTCTCCAGTAGACGGCAGCTCTGCCATTGCAGCTGTCTCTCAGCATTGCACTGGAATGGCATCTTTGAATTTTTCTATACAGAGTAATTCTAGGTACAAAGCTTTATGATGTTCGTGCCTCAGAGTATCTATAAATTTAACTTTTCCTGCATAAATTTGAATGCAGCAGCTTCAGCTTCTCAAAAAGCTATAAATGGTTTGTATTGACCAATGTAACTGATTAATAATTGACAAGAGATTAGTCTGAAGTTTGGCAATGGCTAACCATGCTAATTTCTTTTGGAGTAGTATGCTTCAGCGCAAATAATTGACTGCTTAGTTGTATATGCAAAAGAAAATTGTCAGCTATCTATTTTAAAACAATAGTTGCTTTTATGTGATTCATGACAAGACAATTTGTGTTAAATCTATTAAATTAAGAAACCTTGATTGTATTCTTTGTTAACAGTTAAAAGACATTTTGACTTTTGTCATAGATTTGAGCTTGTTGAACAGCTTCTGGGCGTTCTTAATATTGTAGGAAACATTGGTAATTTCTGAATGAACATATCCAGTTGGTGCACAAAAAGCACTTATTATCTCCTTTTAAAGCATTTGATTGGTATGCCAGTAATTATAATAGATACTTAATATTTTGAGAGAGGCTCTTCTATTTTTTAACTAGGTTTCTTTTTATCATTTTCACTGTACGTATGTTTTCTTTTATGTCCTATAAATCAAATTGTGTTCAGAGTTCTTATGTACAATAGAATGTCCTTCGTTAGATGTTCACTATGGATTCCCAACCTTAGATTCTTTGTCATGCTTTAAACACTAGACTATTAATGATTTACTACAACTAGTCAAATATTTATTAGCTGTAAAAATTATATGTTCTGCTGTAACCATTGGTAGCACTCCATTTACATCTCCGGTGCCCCAGGTGTTTCCTGTCTAAAAGCTGGGAATTGCAGACTTAGCATATTATGTGTTTATAGAAGAAAAACATTTCATGTCACCAAAAAAGGCACCAAAGAATCTGTGTAAACATTTATCAGAGTTTAAGTTGGGGCTGCCAAGAAAAATCATATAGTTTATGGCCAATTTCCCTCAACCAAACTCTACCAAGTCCCTTTCACCCATCATTCCTGTGTTTACTGGCCTACATTGGCTCCTGATCCATAAATGCTGAGATTGTTATTTTCAAATCCCTCCACAACCACAGCTCTTCGAATGTCTCTACTCTGATACCTCTAATTCCAGCCTCTTACCTATTCCCAATTTTCATTGGTCCATCATTGACTTCAGACATCTAAGCTTTGGAATTCCCTCCCTAAATCTCTCCACCCCTTTCACCTTAAGATGTTTCTTAAAATCCTTTGACTACTATTTTGATATGTTGTTTTGTAGTTTGGTGTCAGCTTTTACCTGATAACACACCTGCAAAGTACCTTAAGGAAGTTGATTGCCTTAAAGATTCTATGGAAATGAAACTTACTGCTGATCACATTAGCTTTATTAATATTATTAACAACTATTCTTGCATTTCATCTGCTGGATGGTTGAATTAAAATTAATGTGGTGTTAATTATTTAAAATGTTACAGTATTTTGATATAATTGTGATAAAATTCTAAATAATTATTTGTGCATTTGCAAAACTGAAAATGTACGTTGTTATTGTATAATTTTACAAATTATTACTTTCAACAGTGTGCATATTTCATCTTGTTAAAGTTACCTAAACTTTTGTGTTTAAACCATTGCATTGTACTGTAATGCAAGATGTCATCAGTTATAGTGGGGCAATTACCTGCCCCAAGGCTACCTAGGATCAATTTCTGAAGTTGGTGGGCCCAATTGGATGCTGCCCCAGAGCGAAAATTGGGCCTAAGAAGTCCTTTTAAACCAAGACAGTTGTGCCAAGTCATTAAATTTCTTGTGCTACTTGCCTCAGTAGAGAAAATCAGGCCATATGTTTTATTTGTGCAACAGTGAAATATAAATAGTGACATTTCTAACTTTGAACATTATCTTGAGTATTTTCACAATATTGCATAAATTGGTACCAAAATCACAGTTTAAACAACTATAATTGAGACCACCTGCAAGAAAGTAAGTGACATCTGTTCCATTCTTTCTTGATACGAACAGGAAACAATCTGAGCCTTTTATAAGCATATAACCTGTATTAAGAGAAAGATATGTTTTCAGATTACTTTGGGAAATCGTTATAAATCAATTTTTTTCCTCTTTGGGATAGTCAACCTCAATGTGTAACCTGCAATTCTGATAACTAATCGGACATGAGTTTTCTTTTAGTTTGACATATATTATCAGTATCTAAATTTGGCTTAAACAATTTCATCTTAGAAACATTAGGACCATCAAGAATGTTCTCTCTCATGTTTTTCCATATTCCAATGTTTAAACAATCATACTGTCTGCCTGAATGAAAAGCCTTTGTCTCTAAGCAATCATATTTAACTATAAAGTTGGGCCATTCTGAGATATATGTGTGTACCTGTCACATGACGTCTCACTCTGCGGATATATTCAAATTGGATGAATTACTTGCAGTCTTGAAAAATAAAAGATAACTCTGCCTGGAACAGTGTTCAGTATATTTAGCTGGATGACAAAAGGAGTAATACATCCTAGTAAGGCAAGCATGTTTGAATGACTTGTAGCTCAAAGGACTAAAAGTTGCATTTTCACAATCCATTGGAAACAAACAGGAAGGCTGATAATATGGCAGATGTAGGCATCGGAAAGGGAGTTTTCTTGCTATCAAGGGCTATTAGCAGTAGCAATATAGTAACTGAGTCACTAAAAAGCAACACTGCCTATTCCCTTTCCATTACAGGCAGTTTGCTTGCATTTGGAGTGTGTGCTTCAGTGGGTGTTTGCTGGCTCACAGAGGAAACTCCTGGATAGCAATGTCCATGCCCAAGGTAGCTTCCTGAAATCCAGATTGTTGGAGCCCATCTACATGAATTTCATTCTGGAGTTGCAGCCTCAGCAGTGGCCATCATTATCGCATGGGATTTCAGCCTCCTCAGAAAAATTCAACTTTAAAAATTGGATACCATTTTATTACTCTTGCGACATTTGAGTTGAGCAAATTGTAGCTTAAGTCTTTGTAGTTCCATTTCACTCAGGATAATATTTGTTACTTAGCCTATTAAAAATACTTTTTAGTATTGTTGAATGTGAAACCTGGAGTCAAACAAAATTAAATTAATTGGTGATCTTTTGTTCAATTACCTAAATAAAAGATTTCTGTTAATTATATGGTCTATTTTTAACAGCAAATATCATACAAGAAACTACCTTTCGCTTTAAATGCGAACAAATCTGCTTTACTATTCTACAAACATATTTGTCCTGACAAATTTTATTGAAATATACAAATCAACATCTCCATTAAAATAGCAAACAGGATTGCTACATATGTTGGTTGGAAACACTTGTGTTGTAGAAAAAATAATTTCGTGGCTTCAGTGATAGTTCCCTGGTCCCGATTTGTCTGAGCCATATAATCACAATCACAGTTAACCTTTTCCTCAAAAATATGAAAAAAGGGCCAAATCTTGGATTTTGTCAGATGTCCAGTCACATGACTGAGTCATGTTGGGACCATATGTAAGCCTGGATGTGGGCATCTCCGTGGGAATTCTCTGAGAAGTTTCATCTTGTGGTGGGTAATTTCCCCGCTTCCCGGGACTCTCCATGAGTGTCTCCAATTTCAGACCATTCTGATATACGTGCATGTATAGTTATCCAGGAAATGTTAAACACATTAAAACTTCATCTGACACAGAGGTGATCTCTCAATCATTCACACTGACTTCCCCACCCCAACCAACCTGATTACAACTCAACTCACTATTCCCATCCTCAACCACCCAATTACATTACACCCCTATTTACCTCTCCTGATTAGTTGACTAGTCTTTCCCGACCCCTAACAAGCCCCAACACCACTACTTGATTACCCAATCCCTAACGAGTCCTCCGACTAACTATCCGACTATCCTACAACCATCTATTACCCTAATATACCTACTTGCATCTGCTCAGCCAATCAGCTGTTCACATTCAGACTGGACATTTAAACTTGTCATACAGCAACTGTGCTGAAACAAATTTCTGACAATGATTGTCACTCTTTGGCAGATTGGGATCAAGATCTTCAAGGTGAGAATGGAATAATAAAACAAAGCTTTATCTTGTGGAATCTTAAAATATTGCTTTCATAAAGCTTTAATATCATTTCAATGTTTAAGTCAAAGATGTGCATTTTATGTTTATTTGAAAAGAGATAATGGTAAATCTACATGTCAAATCCTGAAAAGCAGGTTAAACAAAGTTTTTTTTATACCCAAAATTGAATGCTTTATTTGCTGCTACCATATAAATGAACATGCACGTGATACAGGCTGTTTTGTGAATACGTTCAGGAATTTAAGACGTGCCTACTCTCTGCATTGGAAGCAGTTAACATTTCAAAATGCTGATGATCCATACCAGTGTTTCACTCTTACACTCAGCATTCAATCTCTGTTTTTGGAGATATTTTCTGAGCTTTCAAAGATTGACCAATATGCCAATGTCTGCAGTAAATGTTAGAAGTATGTCTGTTGGCTGCTTCAGGTAGATGTACTGGTTGCACATTTTGAGGCTTATCCGCAAACTGAGTGGGGCAGAGTTCAAATTGCCAATGGTAGATTTGATTTCTTACAACTTTTGTTTGCCTGTTGCTACATTTTAGTCAATAAATGGGACTACAGACAATGGGAGATGCAACATTTGTTTTGTTCAGAATATTTACTTATTGCAATGCAAGAATAAGGTATGCTCTATATTCTAAAGTAATTTGTTGTGATAATACACTTATGAAACCTCTGAGGCTCAGAAATCATCCATTGCACCTATTTTACAAATTCATTGAGGTGTAATATTTGGATCTGTGCCATATAATGCTATTTTTATATTTTATCAACAAACCCTGGTGTTGATAAGAGTGAATCATGCCACAGATTTGTAGAATTAAATAAATAATTCTTTTTATTACAAAGTATTCTGGTACTGTTAGCAGATTTGCCTAAAATCATGGTCTTGAAATTTGTCCTGGGATCTTTCAGTTATATATTTTATAATACAACACTAGTACAAATAGAATAATGGGCTGGGACAAAATGATCAAACTCAAGTGGACAAACCCTATTGTGGATATTAGAAATTTCAATTACTGAGAAGTTCAAAAAATATATTGAGTTGATTTATTGGTATGTTCTTTTGATTACTTGCTTTTAGAAATGTTAGTGTTTCAATGACAGTTTTGCAAATAATTACCTTGCTTTGCTATGTGTACTCTCTGCCTGACCTGTTTTATTTTGAACAAATCAATAAATTGCAATAAAAAATAAGATTAAGAATGTCCCTTCACTGTCTCTGGGTCAAAGTCTTGGAATCCCTCCCTAACATCAGTATGGACATACCCATACCATTACATGGACTGCTGGAGTTCAAGAAGGCAGCTCATTACTACCTTTTTGAAGACAGTTAAGGATGGGCAATAGATGCTGCCCGAGCCAGTGAAGTCCACAACCCTTGAATGAATAAAAAAGTAGTATATTATGGCAACATTATTTTGTATTATGATGATAGGTCTCTACAGGTTCTTGCAGTGATACATTCATTCATAACTTGTGTTGTTGCATCGATGTGAAGAATCTTCTCTGAATGGTAAAAATGTTCCATTGGGAATAACATTGCCATAAAATTTCTGTAACCATGCAGAAGATGAGATTTTGTGATAGCCACAAATAGGTGCAGAGAGAAAAGTATTAGAATGGGGTAATTGGTAAGTTGTAGGAGGTCTTGTGGGACAGTGATAACATCCTTACCTCTGGACCAGAAGCTCTGGGTTCAAGTCAAGTACCAACATTTGTTGACCACAAAAGAAACGTTCATCATGTGGTTCATTATGCTGATGATCAGTTCAGGAATCCTTCCATCACTTCCTTGCTATTCCTCAAAGGGGAAGTTGGGAAGTAAATTGAGCTGATTAACATCATTGTATCTCCACAATATACCCTGTACAGATGTAAACATAATGCAAGTCAGAGAAACAAAGAACAAAAAATAATAATTGATCCGATAAAAAAGTTGATGAAGCATAGTTTCACTTCTGGATTTCCTGACCAGGTTCTAGAATAAGTGAAAGGATAACATTACTTGTCGCTAATAAATTGGAAGACTAAAACCAGTTTTTCAAAGCACAAGTTTCAAAAAAATGAAAGAATAATTACGGCTGGCACATTATTTTATTTTGAAAGACTGGGGGCGGGGGGGGGGGGGGGGGGGGGGGGGGGGAGGGGTGGCGGCGGGGGTGGTGGGGTGCGTGGTGGAGATGAAAGTAAAAGACTGGCTTTTCTGGTAATCCAGCATTGGAAAGAAGTAAAACTCCAAATCTGGTAAAGTGCCATGGAAATGCTAATTAGGAATTATGCTCGGTCTGACTTGAAGTGTTTATTTGTACAGGTGGTGCATGTAACAGATGATTGCCTAATGTAATAATAGCATTTGTATTGGGGGAACAGAGTTTATTGACTGTTAGCATGACAATGTGTTTCACTTGATTTTATCTTCTATTATTGGATTATTAATATCCTGTTCTACTTAACACTCAACCAGCATCTAGTAATCTTTGTTTTAATTAAAAAAAAATACTGCTTAGTTTTAAAATGTTTTTTCCTTTCCAGTTTTGAAGGCATTTGTCCTCTGCCTGAATCACATGTTCTGTTCTTTAGTTAGATGCTGCTGCCAGAGCACCTTTTCGTGTTTACGTAAATGTTTATTAATGGAACAAGATGAACAAATATAGTATAGTTACTTAGTCAAACTTAGTTATGTAATTATTTTAAAGTCTCAGTTTCGTGTCCAAGCCAGTGAATGATTGAGGGTTCTTTAAGAACAAGGTTTGTGTTTTAGTGCTTAAAAAAATTGTGACTTAAATTTCCTTCTAGGTCAACAAGATTGTCATTGCTAGAGGCTGCTGTATGCATTTTAACGCATAACAACATTGTCTGTTTTATCATACATGACTGCTCATCAGTTGGTCATGTAATCTGCCCAAAGAGCACCAATTTTCTTTCATTTTGCATAAATTGTAGATGGGAGTAAACAAATTGACAAGATTCTTTTCTACCATTGCTCTGCTTTCCCCACAATATAATATGTGAAAGGAATAGTGGAAAAGTATTCCTTGCTAAGATATGCCGAAGACCAATCAAGGAAAAAATTCAAGCAGATGTTTCAAGGAGAAGTGGGAGGACTGAAAATTAAAACCCCCAAACCCGACACCCACCATCTGCGCTGGCGGGAATGGGCCAGGTGGTATTTTGCACGTGTGCGGTTTCTTTCATGGTTCATTTAGAAGTGATTTTCATCACTCGATTTTCTGAAACTGGACTCGTGGACTTCATGTGTTTGAGAATAAAATCTAAACCCACTGGAATAGTTTGGAATGGGCAGGTACTCTTTTGAAGAGTTTTAAAAAGTTTCACCAAGTGTGCAGAACTTACATAAATTCGATCACAGGCGTGTAGTGGACCGTTGTGGGGTGAGGCTTCTGCCTTGAAAGGGTAGTTACTTTTGCTCCTCCTGTTTCTCCTTATGATTGGCCATTCTTTCATGGTTGAAGCACATGTGGACTAGCTTTCAAAAATTGAATTCGTCAGTGCTGTGGTCTCCTCCACTTGTAACGTGAGCTCACATCGCCTTGGAAGACTGCCAGGTGTTTCAACATGCTGATTTTCCCCAAGTATTGTGCCCCATTTGGTGACTCCCGAGGCTCTACCTCCTTGTCCCTGGAGCATCATCATGAATTTCCCTTCTCTTCCAAGGGGCTCTATGCATAGGTGTTTCTGGCTCAGATACCAATTCTTGTACTATGGACCCTCTCCACCAAGATCTGGAGAACTTGGTCCCTAAAGCGAGGGTGGGACTCTGCCCTCTCCCTCCTTCCTCACTTAGCCTGCTGTGAGAAACTGGCATGAGAGATGAAAAACAAGAATTTTGTGAGGCTTCTGACTTCAAATGGTCTTAAATGTGTCTATTTACAGACATGTTTGTAAATAGTCTGCTTTCTCTGCCTAATCTTATCAAAAATGGCCTGGGAGGTTCATGAATGGTCTAAGGCTGGATGCAATTTGCATTTTTAATCTTCCCATTCAAATTTCCTGCCCCGCAATGCTAATTAATCAGTGGGGCAGGATGGAAAGATTGTGCTTTGTATTAACAGAGGAGTTTTTTTTTTACTTTTGCAAGTCTTGCTGGCAGCCTCCCAGGACCTCGTAACTATTGACCCCAACAAAGAACAAAACAGCGTGGGAAACAGGCCCTTCGGCCCAATGAGCCTGTGCCGCCACTCTGATGTTCCCACCTCTACCCGTGACCCTGTCAATGTTTATAGATCTATGGATTAAAAAAACAAATTTGAGACAATTTAGGGAGAATTTCTTTTGCCAATTAGCCTAAGAGCACATCTTTGGGATGTGGGAGGAAACCGGAGCACCCGGAGAAAACCCACGCAAGCACGGGGAGAATGCGCAAACTCCCACAGACACAGGCCCAAATCCATGTATCTGCACAGCACAGCGATAGTCACTGAGCTGTCGTGTTGCCCATCAAATGGTCCAGGTCAAGCGTACACTAACGACGTGAAGCACTAGGATACTCTCAAAAATCCAAGAGCAGCCCTCTCACGACCCATCGCGTGTATGCCCCTCGTTAGACAACAAGGTGGACCAAAGCACCTGTAGGATAAAAACAAGTACATCAATATCATCATCTATTTACACACTTCCCAGGGACTCCCAAGGCTCATGATCCCTATTTTAAATCAGTTTTCTGTACCTCTCCATTCCCATTCTGTTTATGTGCCCATCTAAATATTTCTTTAAATAACTCCAGAGTACCTGCCTCCACCACTTTACTTGGCAGTGCATTCCTTACCCCCACCACCCTCTGTGTGGAAAAAAAACTCCCTCTAGCATCCAAATTTATACCTTACCCCCCCTCACCCTAAGCCCGTGACCCCTCGTGCCATTCGAGTCCATCCTAGGAAAGCCTGTCATGTTACTTAATTTCATATTATGTGTTCTGTGAAATCCTGTGATCTCCTACCAACCTAAAATGCTGACCTAACTCATCAGCTGATCAATGAATTGGACATTTTTAACATTTCACACAAGCCTCTGCCTTATGACAATACTTTACAGCTAGTTAAATAAAATATTTCCAATACCTGTTAAATGGCTCATTAGTTCCTTGAGAATATGAAAGATTCCACCTTAGGTGTGCCTTTATTAACAAGATATCCCATTTTGCATATGTGATTTTAAATAACAATTTTGTTATTTGAATATAATTATAATAACATTTAATTATAACATTTAATTATAATAACATTCTTCAAAAAAAAGTTAAATATAGCCCAAGCTAATCTCCTGAAGACGTTTCAAGATCTTCAATTGTTCATTCTAGGGAATCATCTCCAACCATAATTATTTGCTCTGTATAAACCTATGAAGAAAGCTATAACCAACCGTCATATACAGTACGCTTAAAGTATTTCTGCCCATAGAAACTAACCCAATGTAAATAATTTAATTTGACTCTTGATTGGGGGTGAACTTGTGGGAGAATTTTTCATGTGTGGAAAAGAAATCAATTAACTCTTTTCCTTCAAATGTTAGATTGCTGGCAGTTTAGTTGCATAGCGGATGTCAGGAAATTGTCCAACAGAAGAACTTGAAAATTATTTTGCATTATTTCTACCTGCAGCCATTATAGATTTTAAATTGTAGGCTGGCGATATATATTTTTAAAAATCAATACCCATTAAGTTTTAAAATCTAGTGACTCGAGGAATTGTCAATGTGACATTTGGACATGGTCTTGCTATTTCTAATCATGAAAGATCTTGTCAGATTTGTGATTATTTAAGAATCTGACAAGACAAGTAAGTAGCAGACTCACGCATTTGCTTAAAGATGTGGGAACTGAAACGTATTTCTTGTTTGAACTGATTTGTGGTAGTCTCAGTTTAGATAAAGCTCAGCAACCAAGTACAACATGTGAAAGAGAATCTCTGCATTACACATGCTGTTCGTTAGAGAATGTTTACAGTTAAACTTTACACAGTTATGGTGGAAATATCTCCATTGAAGTTGAGCTCAGGAGAAAAGGCTTCAGTCTTTCAAATCAGAAACACAAGAGCTTATGTTTCTGATTTAAAAGACTGAAGCCTTTTCTCCTGAGCTCAACACTTTTGTACTTAAGAATACAAAAAACAAAGAGTATCCTGATCCTAGTCCATGTCTCAAGTGCATAATCTATTTCAAGTGGAAGAAATGCAGCTTCAAGTGTTGGAATGAAATTTGGAGGTGTTTAACTGAAGATGAAACCAGTTACTCTAACCTTGTATAAATCTGCAAATAGAAAACTAGGCTAGAACTTGCTGTCACTGGTGTTTTATGGTTACTTAACATTACTTCCATTGAATTTTTATCCCTGTGACTTAGAGATCTTAGAGTTTTTTAATGTCTAAACGCATTTATTTCAGTGTACCCAATCTCCAGAAAGAGGTTAATGCATCCCTGGCTTTAGGACACTGAAATTTGTAAGAAGATTCATAGAGCTGAAACCATTATGATTCAACTCCATTAAAATTCTGAGAGGCACAGCTAATGGAGAGGTAAGAAGGGTATTTAACATGGTTGTGAAATTAGAGCATACAGTTCAGAATTAAAAGATTTGAGCAAAGCTGAAGTTCGAATCTTTTGCCCAAAGCATCATGGGTATATGAATTAATTCAGTTCAAGCAATTGGTAGGTTCTCCCATTCCTTTAGATAAGAGCAAAATAAATATATGGCTCAAAATAGGGGTAAACTTTGGATTTCAGTATAGCCTGAGAATAGAAATGCTTGTAAGACATGTTTATTCCAGTCAGCAAGGATGCATTGATTTGTAATGACCAGTGTGACAACTTTTTTAACACGGTGAGCCAGGAGAATTGTGTGTTGGCTGATTCGCGAGATTCACGCGTGCATTCCTGATGCACGCACATCTCCCACTGCTGAATATCCGGCACAGTCAGGGCCATGCTAGAAATCAGCGGAACAGTAAATAAGTCATTTAAATTTATTTTTAATCTTAATTAAATGCGATTATCGGGCCTAGGTCTGAAGTCTCTGGGCCCGCTAGTATTTCCCATTCCATTGGTACAATTTCACTCTGGCGGGATTCAAATTAGCTCTCTACTTTTGGGAAGTAGCAGGAGACTCTGGAGTGAAGGGAAGGGCAATCTGGGGTCAGGCAGTGGTGGGAGTGGTGCCCCTGGGGATGGGCCCCCTGGCTATGCCACCCTGTGTCCCTGGCACTGCCCAAGGGGCAAAGTGTCCATGCCCACGGACAGTGCCAAGTGGGGGTGGGCCCAGCTGGGGGCAAAGCCTAGGGAGTTATGGAGGGGGGAGGGTAGGGGGATCCTGCTGTGACTCTGCATTCGGATCAATCGGGACCCAACCAGGGGATAGTGCGGGGGGATCTGCCTTCTGGGGTGAGGGGATCTGCCTTCTGGGGTGAGGGGATCTGCCTCCTGACTGGTCGAGGAGGGAAAGGGTGTTGTTTGGGAGAGAAACCCCTGCGAGGGTCCCAGGCTGGCCAACAAATGCAGGCTGATAGTTTGGGGCCACTGCATTTGTGCAAAGCTGTCAGACTCTAGCGTGAATAGCCCTGCACCCTGAGCTTTTGATGATATTCATGATTGTGACCTCTGCATTGCAGAGTGTGGGGGATTTGAATGTAAACTCCCACTGGAAAAACAATCATGATTTACATCAGTTTTCCTGCAAATTCAGCACTTTTTTGGGAGAATTGCCCCCAAAATATGGAAATTTCAGGATGGACATTAAGTCTGAAGTTTTGCAAGATTGTTCATTGTTCAGGAAGTATTTATGTTGTGTTTCTCCTTGGAGACTGAATTAATAGTATAATTTATATGTGACAAAAATGTTCTTGGTATCGATGTTACACTTACATTTTGGATTGTTTAAAGCTGGAATAAATATGTTACAAATCAAGTCCTATATGAATGCAGATTACATATCAACAGGAAAGCTATCATTTTAAAGCCCTGGTATGATGAATGGGAAAGTCACAAGATGAAACAGATTCAGTGGGCTATCTAAGATGTATACCAATTGAATTGACTTGGACCATCACATTCATGAACAGAATTCTTTGCTTTTGTCCAGTATTGTTCATCTAACGCAATTATGAGAGGTGTGGTAATCAGTTGCCTTTTGGTTACTGTGTAACTTCAAAGAGATTTGCATCACATTTTTCTGGGTAAAGTGCCTGGGAATGTAGACTAGCATATAGATTTTTCAACCAGCAGCAAAATAGCTATGTTTTTCAAGTAGCTGCCCAGCGGGACTCCAACCCAGACTAAATCTATTGCATGTAAACTTTTGCTTAAAGTATATGTTTAGAGGTTTCAGGAAAGTGGAAATAGCTATAATTTATTGTTTAAAGCTGCTCATTCTTTCCTCTGTCTTGTGTAAATAAAATAAATTGTTGGCTCAGAGCTTAAATCTCCATCTATTCAAGTGTATTCAAAGTCCACATTTCAAAGAGAGTCACATGAAAGTGGATGATACATTCCATGTGAATCCTAGTTGTCTCTATCATTGAGATATACAGAAATGTGCTGAGGGGATCAGCTAGAAATTTAAATCTAGGAAAGTGTGTCACACAAAAGTCCTAAAACGTGATATTTTACTTAAGTTTGCATTGATCAAATAATTATATTTATTTGACATTTTCATATATTTTAATTGTACCAGGCAAAACATTCTGCCCATCATGGAGCGGTCTTTAAAGAGCAACATACAGAAAGGCTGAAATCTTGCATTTTCATTCGCAGCTTGGATTTTCCAGTACTGTTGAAACTGAGTAAAGTTTTGGCTGGAAACCGAAATTCTCTGTTCTCACTCATATAACGGGTCTTGCCATGGACCAGAATGGAGAATCTTGCCAAAAATGTGTCAAATGTTGTCCTCTGTTTCTGACTGCAGGGAATAGCAAGAAGAAATAAAAAAAACAGAAAAGAGTTTGAACATGAAGTACTTCCAATAAGTAAAAACAGAAAAGGGCTTGAATATGGGCTATTTCCAATGAGTAAAAACAGTTTGAACAGGAGGCATTTCCAATCGGCATATAAATGTAAAAAAAATGAAATTTACCATATGTTTGGCATTTTTGTTTTGGACCGTGTAAATTATTTATGACTTAATTCAGATTAAAAATGTTGTAGCATTATGGAACTCAATTTCTTATTCACTTAAGCTGCAGTATTTGATTTGGTCAAGTTTTGTGCAAATGTACCAAAAGGAAAACATCCAGGGTAAATAACCCTAATGTTAATTGTGTTTTCTTGAAATAATTGAATTTTTGATAGTCATTTGTTTTTGATTATATTCGATCACAGAATCATCAGCGTAGAAAAAGGCCATTTTGCCTATCAAGTCCATTCGGATACTCTGTCAAGCAATCCAATAAGTCTTGTTCCCCCATTATATCTCTGGAGACCTGCAAGTTTATTCCCCTCAAACACCCATCCAGTTTCCTTTAGTGATCATTGTCTCTACTTCAACCATCCTCCTGGGCAGGGAGTTCCAGGTTGTTGTGTAAAAATGAAGTTATTTTTTGCATCCCTATGCACTTGTTCTCCAAAGCTTTAAGTTTGTGGCCTCAAGTTCTTGAACCATCAGCTAATGGGTACAGCTTTACTTTTGCCTAATCTAAACCTGTCAACATCATGAATCACCCTCAATCTCCCTTGCACCAAGAAGAGTATTCATTCTTTTAATGATAGAAAATAATTCCAAAATTAACCCTTTCACTTTACCCACAGTAATTCAAAAAAATTAAATAATAGAATTTGTGCTATTCTTTTGAATGAAACAAAAGATCTTGTGCTCTTCAACTGTAGCCCTGAATTAATTTAGACAGCATAACATACAAGAGATTAGATTGATACTTACTGCAATTTTCTGATAATTAGTTCACTTTACTATAAAATGGAACCACATATTGACATGGAGTTTCAAATTCTAACTGGTCTTATGTGCTGCCTGTCAGTTGACATGTTTATGATTTGATTTATTACATGCTCCAGAGAGATTTAAAAATATGAAGCTGATCTGTATTTAGAAAAGTCGTAGTTTAAATTGCAGCAATTATGTAAGTATCCATTAAGTTATGTTTATATGTAATAACCATTGAAGGATCTTTCAAACAATCTTTTACTGGTTATCTAATGTTGTTATTTCCTGTTGAGGTCAAGCAAGATTTGGGACAAAATGTTCCCAAATTGTGCTTAGTCTTGGGATGTTATTTGTGTTAATGAACCCAGGTAATATATCCTCTATTTATTCCCACAGTCCAAAGATGTGTAGGTTGTGTTGATTGGCCATGCTAAATTGTCTCTTGGTGTTAGGGGATTCAAGGATAAGTATGTGGGGTTACAGGGATAGAGCCTGGATGGGATTGTTGTCAGTGCAGACTTGATGGGCCAAATGACCTCTTTCTGCACTGTAGGAATTATATGATTCTATTCCTGAATTCCTACCCATCACAATTTGTCACACAAATTGTGCTAAGTAACAATTACTCTACACAGGATTGTGTTCAACCCAAATGGTCTGTTGTCCAATTCATTCATGAATTTAGAAAATGACTTAAATGAATAAATTATGCTACTTAAAATCCTGTATGTCAAGCTGGGTACATTACTAAACATAAAAAGGCACAGGAAAAGCATACAACTGACAAATGGGAAGCCTACTTAAGCCAGTTTAGATATGTTTGATAAAAAAGCGTTCAATCCAAACTAGATTTACAAGGTCAGTTAGGCACAGGACTGCTCAAAAAATTGAGATCCAGGTCTTTATATTTCCACTCAGTCCAAAAGTTAACAGATGGATTTAAATTGTGACCAAGGTTTAAGTACTAAAATTATTGTGTTCACAGAAATGTAATGTACTGAGTTCTGAATCCTTTCTTCTAGTGCCTTCATTCAGCTGTGATTCAATTCATTAAAGCAAATGGTAGCATGAAATTGATAGCAAGTAAATTTCAACTGAAATGATTGTTAGAATTCTCCTGGGGCTGCTTGTGGTCCAGAGGCAACAGATTGAGCACCCTTACACAAAAAGAATGATATAAGTAGGTTGGAATTCATATACCTTTATGATGATTGCATCTATTTCCATCCATGTCCTGGCAAATATTTAACCTTTAATCAGTGTTGCTAAAACAAGTCATGATCACATTGGCATGATGGTAGTCAGGACCCTGACATTCCAATTGCTTGACTCATCGATCGACAGTTCCTTCGTGCCACAGCGATAAACCGCACTGACCTCCTTAGAAGACGAACACGGGACACAGTGGACAGAGTACCCTTTGTTGTCCAGTACTTCCCCGGAGCGGAGAAGCTACGACATCTTCTCCGGAGTCTTCAACATATCATTGATGACGATGAACATCTCGCTAGGGCCATCCCCACCCCCCCACTTCTTGCTTTCAGACAACCGCACAACCTCAAACAGATCATTGTTCGCAGCAAACTACCCAACCTTCAGGAGAACAGTGACCACAATACCACACAACCCTGCCACAGCAACCTCTGCAAGACATGCCAGATCATAGACATGGACGACATCATCAAACGTGAGGATACCATTCACCAGGTACACGGTACATACTCTTGCAACTCGGCCAACGTTGTCTACCTAATACGTTGCAAAAAAGGATGTCCCGAAGCATGGTACATTGGGGAGACCATGCAGACATTACGACAGCAGATGAATGAGCATCGCTCAACAATCACCAGGCAAAACAGTTCCCTTCCTGTGGGCGAACACTTTAGCAGTCACGGGCATTCGGCCTCCGACCTTCGGGTAAATGTTCTTCAAGGGGGCCTTCGTGACACACGACAGCGCAGAGACTGATAGCCAAGTTCCGCACACATGAGGACGGTCTTAATAGGGATCTTGGCTTCATGACACAATATCTGTAAAAAACCTCACTTACTGTGCTGTCTGGAGAAAATACACAATTCTCTAACCAATGCTCAGGATTCCCTTCACACACATTGTTAACCACTTTAACACTTGAATAGCAGATTAGATGTAAGGATTTGCATTCTTATCAGCAATCTGTGGCTGTCTGTGTTGGTATGAGTGCTATTGCAGACCAGAACACTGCATTTGCCTGACGAAGGCCATAGTGTTGAAAGCTCGCGAATTTACTATCAAATAAATTGGTTGGATTTAAAATTGGTGTTGTGAAACTTTACTGAATTCCAATTGCTTGCCATTTTAACACACGATCCTGCTTCCATGCCCACATGTCTGTCCTTGGCTTGCTGCAATATTCTAGTAAAGCTCAACGTGAACTAGAGGAACAGCATCTCGTCTTCTGGCTTGGCACTTTACAGCCTCCCTGGTCTCAACAATGATTTCAACAACTTCAGATGATTTGCTGTTGTCTACCTTGACCCCCTTTGTTTTTGTTCTATTTTACTTAATTTTTTTACTGTTTTCTATCTTTTATTTCTTTATGGTCTGTCTTTTTTTCTCCCCCCCCCCCCCCCCCACTTTGTGCTCCTTACCTTACCTTTACTCTCCCTTCGCTTCTCCTTTTCCAAATTTTACCTCTGTCACAGCTGTTAACTGATTTCCCTGGTTTCTATGGCTATGACTCATCTTTCATTCTATAAATTCTTCCACCTTTTGTGCCTTTTAGTTTTGACAAAGGGTTGCCTGCACTTGAAACATCAGCTCTTTTGTCTCCTTACAGATGCTGCCAGAACTCCAGAGATTTTCCAGCATTTTTTCTTTTGATTTCAGATTCCAGCATCCATAGTAATTTACTATTATCATATTGGTGTTGTTGGACCTTTTATACATATTTGCTGTTGTTTCTTCCACACATGATGTGGAGATGCCGGCTTTGGACTGGGATAAACACAGTAAGAAGTCTCACAACACCCTCAAGTTAGAGTCCAACCAAATTATTTGATGATAAACTTACAAGCTTTCGGAATTTGCCCCTTCGTCAGGTGAATGGAGAGTTCTGGCCGAAGTGGCAAACCCCGAAAGCTTGCGAGCTTACTATCAAATAAATCAGTTGGACTGAAACCTGGTGTTGTCAGACTTCTTAGTGTTTACCCCAGTCCAATGCCAGCATCTCCACATCATTTTCACTAAGACGTAAGAGTAGAATTAGGCCACTTGGCCCACCAAGTCTACTCTGCCATTCAATCATGGCTGATTTGTTTTATCACCATTCTCCTGCCTTTTCCCCATTTAATAATTATTGTTATCATTGAATTCCTATAATACAAAAAGAGGCCTCTAGCCTATCCAGTCTGCAGTAACCACCATCCTGCCCAGGCCCTCCCTTCTGCCCTATCCATGTAACCCTGTGCACTACTATGGCTAATCCACTTAACCTACACATCTTTGGAAACTAGGAGACAATTTGGTATGGCCAGTCCACCTAACCTGCACACCTTTGCACTGTGGTTGGAAACTGAGCACCTGGAGGAAAGTCAGACACAATGTGCAAACACCACACAGCCACCCAAGGCCAGAGTCAAACCTGAGTTCCTGGTGCTGAGAGGCGGTATCACTAATCACCATGCCAAAGTGTGGCCCAATTTTTAAGTTTTTTTTTAAAAAAACTCTTTTAGCTTTCTCAATCCCTTCTATTCTTTATTTTCCTTTCTGAGTATGGTTTAAATGCAATGTATACATTGCTTTAGATTTTAAAGTAGAATTTCTTTATGTGGTGCATTAGGCCTTTGAATTCAATTAAGTTAAAGGTCAGCCATTGTAGACAATACATAACAAACCTGATTTCATCCACTTTGCACAACCACTCCTGTGTACATCAATAAAGATTCTTCAATATGTTGTTAATTGCCTTGCCAACAGACAGCAACGAATATCTGGTAGATGGCATCACGTTGAAAAACCAAACACTCAATTAGAAGAAGTCTCCACTGAAAAGGCAGCATAAACCTTTGTGGGAAGCTGCCAGTAAGATGAACAGTAAATGCAGGACCATGATTTTCATGGCTAATTCTTTGGAAACAAAAATGCAATGCATTCTTGAATGCAATAGTTGTTTCATTAGGAAAAAGTAATGAGTTGAAGTAAATTTTATATGCAAGATCTTCACTGTGCAGTCGTTGTAATTTTGTGAGCACCCTTATAATATGCGGCTGCTAATTTGTAGTTAAACAGTGAGAGCAATTGATTTTCACTTCTTGTGGTAAAACAGCAGGTGGCAATAATGCACTACTTAACAGCGAAGCCTGGTTTTTCAAATAGGTTTATAGTCTTATTGGGAAATGAAATGAAGTTTTTCTTTTTGTTTTTATTACATTTTTATGCTGAATTATATAGTATGGTGCAATAGTTTGATATGTTATCAGCTCTAATCACCTTTTCATTATTCACTTGCATTGAAATTGTAGTCTTCTGTTGCCAAAATGGCAGTTAATTCAATAAGAACTTGCAGATAAATTTTATTTTAATCAAGCCATAATGTATTTTAAATATTGTAATTTAGCTGTCTATTATAATTTTTTGTATACTAAATATATTGAAGCCACATGTGCATATAATAAACAAACAAGGGTCATATTGTTAGCAGAATGGTAATTTCAGTATTGGACTGGTAACAATGACAGCAGAGATTTAATATCTCATTGTGATTAATATTTGTAGTTACGTTTGCACTTCAAAGGGACACCTTTTGAATATGGGTGCCTTTAGAAGGATCAGAAACATTGGATAGGTTCCTCCAAGTCACCGTTTCTAGCTGCTTATCTGCCTTCCCGGGAATTGTGTTTTTGTTCACATAGTTTGAAATATTCTGTCTATCTCGACAGCATGAAGAGAGATTTTGGGCCCAATTTTACCATCAAGTTGTGCCTGTTTTCAGGTGCGAAAACTTGGTAAAGTCAGGCATGAGGCAAGTAGCACAGTCCATGCTGTACCAAAGCCAGAAAATAGCCGTAATCAGGACCGTGCCCAAAACAGGCGCAATGGCTGTTTAAATATTTTTGCATGCATTTTAATTGACTTAATGGGTTGCACACCCAACCTTGCCGGCATTTCCCCCTTTACCATCACGTTCGCGTATTCAGATTTGATACAAAACAGGTATGCTTTACAAAAATCCGATTCAGACACTCCAGTTGATGAGGTGATGAGTGCTGAGTGTTGATGACTCTCTGCTTGAGATTGGATGGGGGGGGAAATGGGGGGAGTCTGCTGTCACTCTGCCTGTAATCATTGAGGAGTAAGGGGTGTCTGCTGCCACTCTATGATCAGTGAGGGGGAAGGTGTGAGAGGAATCCACGATTGGGTGTTGAAGGTGGTGGAGAGAAGAGGGGTTAGTAATGCTGTGGGGGTTGGGACAGTGTCTGTAGGGCCAGGGGAAGCATTATCCAACCTGGGAGCAATTGGCAGGGGAGCCACATCCTATCTTTTCTCATTTGTGTATGCGCAGTTGGAGGCGGTGATTGGAGTTTGTAGGATTTTGGGTGCATTAAACCCTGCCCACAGGCTTCTGTAGCACAATTTGGAATTGCTGACACTTATTCAGGCAGAGTATGTATGAGAATCTAAAATTCAGCTCCCAGTTTCAAGATACAAAAGTCTGATGTCATGTACCAACCGACTCAAAAACAGTTTCTTCCCTGCTGCTGTCAGATTTTTGAATGGACTTATCTTTCTCTGCACCCTAGCTATGACTGTAACGCTACATTCTACACTCTCTCATTTCCTTCTCTGTGAATGGTATGTTTCGTGTGCACAATATGCAGGAACAGTTTTTCACTGTATGTTAATACATGTGAAAATAATAATAAATCAAATCAAAGTCCACCCAACACTTAGAATCAAAATGGTAAAATAGGGCCCTCTGATTTTTGAGAATAGAGCCACACACTGTGGACTGTTGCATCATGTACAGCAGGCAAGCTGGACGTGTCTCTTCAAAAATTTAACCAAAAAAGCAGTAGCTACTATTCAGAAATATTGAACCTTGGATTTTGATCTGAAGAAGTGCAGCAGCATTTCCTCAGATTCTATGTATATCTCTCATTATTTTATAGTCCTCCTATCTGTTGATATTTGTTGAGGATATTTTATTTCTTAGGCTCTTTTGATCATATTCTAGTATTACCTGCAACTCAGGTACTTTATTTACATCTTTTGCGGTCTATTTCACTGAACTAGATTAGCATTTAATAGATTGCATAGGGGAGATTGCTCTCCCCACATTTATAGCATTTTTCCTCATTGAGGTTAACAAACCAGACAGTGGATGTAACCATCAAAGCAAGACATTTAAAGTATTATAAACAATAAATATATGTTTTATTCTAATAAATCGTTTTTGATCATAAGATTCATTTTAAAATGCAGGATAATTAATCAGCTCTAATTGATATCCGTCAGAAATGTATTGAAGATTTAAATCCTGTTATTAAATTTTTGTTGGTTTAATAATAGCATTGCATTGCATCTGCATAGTATAAGTAACCATGAAGCAGTTGAATATCACAAAAACCTACCTGCTTCATCAATGTTCTTTTGGGGGAAGAAATGTGCTGTCTTTGCCTGGTCTGGCTTGTCTCAAATTCCAACCGTTATGGTTGATATTTAAGTGCCCTTTGAAGTGCCCGAGCAAGTCATTTACCTGTGTCACCATCTTGTCAGGCCAACTAGGAATAAGGAATAATTGCTGACCTTGTTACTGGCAGCTACAAGATAGAATTTTTTTTAAAAGCTTCCTCTGGGTATGTTTGAGTTATGTACAATATATTATTTTTATTTTGATAAAGCTGAACTTGTCAGTGACAGTACATGATGAGGTGCAATCAGATTTATTTAAATTCAACAAATTTAGAAATGTTACAATGAATCTAAAATTGTGCACTTTTGAAATTAGAGTTTGTCTTTGACTTTTCCCTTTGCCTCAAAACTGCAGATGTTTTTGAGCCAGCTTGTCGTCTTGATTTTTCATGTGCTTGATTAAACAAATGTGAAAATTAGGGTTATCGTTCTAATTCTCACCTTAATTCAGTTTTCAGAATCAGCTTTAAACTCTGCATTTTAATTTGTGATAGATTAAATTGAGAGTTGGTACTAGAGCTAATTGACAATCTAAATACCACACTTGCCTGAACACATTGCAACTTCCAAGTAGGAGAAAAAATTGACTTTGAGCATAGGTAACGTTGCCGTTGCAATTTTGAAAACTTTAGCCATTTATCCATTGAAAGAATTTGGGTCATGACCCTTGTTAGAAGTATTGTTTTTAAATTGCATTGAGGTCAAGAAGTTTAAACCTACCTTGTAAGCCCCACATTGAAATAAAGTGGGGTTATTGAGCCCATCTGAGGATCTCTGAGCATCCAGTGAAATCATTATCTATGCCAAACAGAAACAATCATTATCTTTTCTCAAGTGCTTATTGAAAAAGCACATATGTTAGAGGGATTGAAGATATCTTTCTGTTGAGCTTTATGTGAAACAGTTTCAAAAGAATTTGTTTGTGTACAGGTTTGGTTCAACAGCTCTACTGACCACTCTTCAAACATGAAGGGTGAGAAACTAAGCCTCAAATTTGCTGTGGGATAGTGAGCAAGAGAAAGAAGATCCATACTTTAGACTAGGGTTGTGATATATGGATATTGAAGACATGTATGGTATATGGATGAATGATGAAGATATGTATGAATATTGAAGATGGGCTGTTTCTTTGCTTACTTTACGTTGTTAAAACAGACAACAGAATTTGTTGCACCATACAGCAAGTTCACCAATTTCTTTCCTTTGGTCTAAAAATGTATTATTTTGTTAATGTGAGTAGTCTAGTTGAAATGGTGAAGAATTGTACAGGGTTGCGGGGGGGGCACTAGTGTAAAGTAACAATATAACTCTGAAGTAACTGTGCAGAATAGGTAAGGGGATTAAGAAAACTCCTAAATTGTATGTATAAAATTCTGTGGATGCTGAGATTTTGCAAACATCTGGGTGATGGTTAAACACATTTAAGCTGTTGATGTTCAGCCAGCAGGTAGAGTGGAGAGAACTAGTGAGCTGCCTTGCATCTGGAGTTATCTGGTGATGGAGATACATTTTGTTGCATGATCAGTATTGAGAAATCTCTTATCTTTACGCACTTGACAGTAAAAGGTGGTATGGCTTTTCTGAACAAATGATTATAACATAGTCTACCATTGAGCAAGAAGCCAATAGACCCAGGACACAATAGTAAGAAAATCTTTTGAAAAATACTGTCAATGCTGCCTGCCATTGTTTGAGTAATGGTATCTTCATCTTGCTTAGAAAGTGTTACATATAAAAATGGAGAAATTCACTACTTGGGCAAAAGCAGTGAGCTCATATGGTATGGGTGGGAGATTAGACTACATGTTCTGATACTTGTAATTATGGTTAGTTGAAAATATTGGTGGTAGGTTTCCATAATCCTTATGGCTTGCTGAACCGTGTCTGTGCTGTTACACTAAATATTTCTAAGTTATGCATGTGGATACATTGAACATACTGTATTCCGTGTTCAAACAATTTTTTTTGTCATTTGTAATGCATTCATTGTTTAGAAGGAAGTGACAATTGTCCAGAAATAAATGAAACATACAGAAGAGCTGAACAAGTAAAACTATCAATATGTCAATGATGGAAAATAAGAAATATTAGTGGCCAATGGCAGAAGTAATTGCTCAGCATGAAGCATTCAAACATTTTAGTTTAATATGGAAGTAATGTATTTGACAATTGAATGAATTTGAATACCATATACTAGTTACAAAAAGGTTGTTGATGGCTGAGTGCATACAGCCAGTGAAGTCCTGTATCTGAGAAAGTCACTTGAAACAACTTGATCTGTTTCTGGTGCTGGCTGTTTCTGAAACACATGAGAAGTTGGGTGCATGATGAAACAAGACTTGCATTGACTTATAATGCATAGAAAAGCATCTAATTCCTTCTGTTTCCCTGAGTGAAAGAATTAAGTCTGTCAAAGATTGAGGGCATTTGTGACCTTTCCCTATTGCTGAATAGTGAAGTATGACTGATTAATATCCTGGAAGTGTTTGTAGGCTGAATGGCATGTTTCAGTTACAGAGTTCGTATTACATATGAAATTTGATGTATTAATCCTTAATAGTTGACTGGGTTATAGCTACTGCTTAGGATAATTTGACTTGATCTCTTCCTCTGCTTGATTATACCCCTGGCTACCAGCACTTATTGCAAATACCCATGTTGAGAGTTAGAAAGCGCCTTTGATGCAACATATGCCAAGTTTTTGCTTAATTCCTCCATGTTAATGTATAACATGAACCAGTGTTTAATGAGACCTTAATTAAAAGTATTGTTTTAATTTTCTGTTAGGTCAGAAGCATTATTTAGTATAGAACTGCACAGAATGAACAGTTAAGTACTATTTTAAACTAACCCCTCATAATGCATCTTTTCTTCATCAGCTTAATGTACAAGTGGAAATATGGCCCAGACAGTGAGTTGTGGCATAAAATAATTTTCATTCTATTACAAGATGCTAGCTATTTTATTATTTTCAAATTTTAACTGTTGATTCTTCTCTCGTAAACCTGCAGAGATTACTGTGATCATTCATCCATCAGTATTGACTACTACACAGCAGTGATGATTTGTGTACAGGCCGTTACTTTGTGTGTCCAACAATTGCCAGCAAAGGCTGAACTAAATTAGTTATTGCACATCGTGGTATTGATTATACAAAGGAAAATAAACAAGAGACAATCTGTGTTAGAAATAAGCAAAGGTAGCACTGTCTAGATTTCCTTGTCTTCTACCTTTTGGATTTCTCATCATTTACATTTTTCAGTGGTATTTCATAATGTAAGAGGAGTACATTTACACTTATTCTGAAATCTGCTTCAGATATCTGGTGTTTCATTTCCTGTTTAATTATGTACTAATTATTGATTATGGACAAAAGATTAGTGTACTAAGCATAATTCATTAAAATGTTTGGGATTGCAAATTCATTAGGAATCAAAATTTGGGCCAGAATAATCGTGTTTTGTAACTTCCATTGGATGAGCTTTGATCATTTAATTCCATAATAATTTTCAAATGATCTTGATGTCTTTGTTAACAATGAAACTTCTTATCTAATCTATATGGAAACTGGAACTATCACTTCTTTCACATTCCCAACCAGTATTGTTCACATATTTGACGTTGATTCTTTTTTTGAGTACAACCTTGAGCCACCAAGCTTCCTCACTTTTAAGATGGGTATACAATGCTTCATACCGTTCAAGAAAGAGCAGGACTTTTTTGTCATGACACAACATATGCACCCAAACTGTCATAAATAATTTGTCTCATTGTGATTTGTATGACTCAAAGATGTGAAGATTGGTTGCCACAATTTTCTACATAACAAACATGGTTACTCTTCAAAAATAGTGAACTGATTCCAAAACCCATGGTCTTGAATTCATATCCCTCCACAACCTTATCCCACTGCACCATGGTGATCTCTATTTACATTGTCCATTATAGCATTGGACTTTTCTTTGTCCTCCAATTTACTGCTGGTGGCGATTCAGTCAACACTGGAACTGTCTTCCTGGGTCCTTACACCTTAATATTTTTCCTGCTTCTAGGTTCCTCCAAACCCCCAATCTTTTTAAAAAATTTTTGTCCTCCCTATCAATTCCAATAATTGTCTGTTGAGGAAGAAGGGAGTCTGAAGCTAGCGTGTACCTTAAACCAAGCTCGGTTATTTTCAAGCCAGCAATGTCACAAACTTCACCAATTCCTTTTCCTGCCAGTGTTCTGGTTGGCCCCACTTATATTCTTTTGAGTAAAATTAATCAAATTAATTGACAATTCAAAAGGGAAGTTCCTTGAAGGGATGCTGCATCTGTTCCCATTACCTTTTTAACAATGCAATTTTTAGTAATGCTGTGGCCATTAAACCTTTACAATGTAATTGCCAAAATGTTGTTTGACTCAAACATTGTAATTTACATTGACACTTCCCACTTGTGTTGAAAATTCAGTTCTTAGTTTTTAATGTTAAGCACTTCAATATATGTATGAAGGGTAATGTGCAATAGAGGATATGAAGTTCCTGATGTTAGTTTCCACCAGTACAAAAAAAAGAAGCTAAATTTTCATACAGAAACTTATTTTAAATTCAAGTGTTATTTACATAACCAGGCCAGGTACATTGAACATACAATGAACCTTTTTCCCAGGTTGGAAGAGTCAATTACTAGGGGGCATAGGTTTAAGATGCAATAGGCAAAGTTTAAAGGAGATGTATGAGGCAAGTTTTTTTATGCAGAGGGTCGTGGGTTCCTGGAACTCGGGGGAAGCAGATACGATAGTGACTTTTAAAGGGAATCTCGACAAATACATGAATAGGATGGGAATGGAGGGATATGGTGCCCAGAAGGGAAGGGATTTTAGTTCACTCAGGCATCATGGTCAGTGCCGGCTTGGAGGGCCAAGGGACTTATTCCTGTACTATAATTTTCTTTGTTCAATGACATCTGCCCTATTCAATCCATTATATAATGAAGTGGCTCAAATCTGTTCCACTATAGGACTCAACCCATCCTGGGTTTGAAGGGGGAAAAAAAAGTGATTTGAGGTGACCAATGCACCTCTTTTTAAAAAAAGTGATCAGTTGCTTTCGGATCATCTTTCTCTTGTGGGTTTCTGTGGTATTCTTTGAATGAAATATCAAGGGGACGATCTGGGAACTCCCCCAGAAAAATTCCCATGACATTGGAAGCGTGGAAAGCCTAACCAGCTCCATTGGATTTTTAACAGGCTACGGAAAGTGATGCAGAGTCCTATTGCAACTGCATTCCATTCTTAGTATTGCTCAAGAAATGCCAGAAATTATCTCCAGTAATTTAAATGCCACAGGGGGTTTTTGTTAGTGGTCTGCAAATAATTTCAAATAGCTGCCCTGCACTAAAGAAAAATGTTATTTATCCAAAAATTCAGATTAAATAATGCAAATATAAAGTGAATTATTAATGCTTGGCAAAAATGCAATCATATAATTCATATTAAGTGACTTTAACTTAAAGCTAAACTATATTAGTAAGTACTTAAGCATTTGCATTAGTCTGCAATACTGAATGTCAGAAAATTTTGAATAATAGGACAATGTTGGAACTGAATTCTTTACACTTACTAATTGGTTAAAGGTAGTAAGAAGTTGGAAGCACTTATACCTGACAAGCGAACAAAAACAACAGCACTCATTTTCTTCCTGCTCCACACACTGGATCGTAAGTGAACCAGCAGAGGGAACCAGAGTTGTGTCTTCTCCTGCCCACAGCTTGATGGTGTTCCTGCCATGACAAATGAAGTTGGAAATACAGGAAAGTGCTGTATATTGTAACTACAGGACAACCATTGTGCTACTTCACTATCCCGAGAAAATTTGCTGAAAACCGATTTTCTGGCATGTTTATACTGAAACATGTGAATTCCCGCAAATATTTGCACGACTTACAAGGTCCAACTACCAAAGCTTGATGCCACATATTTATATAACTTCAATTCCCATGCAAAATATCTCATACATGTTTCCTGGATCTATATGCTGGGATGCATTTATGCTAATAACTCTCATTTATCCTTTCAGTGAGATTTTGGGGGCTGGGGGGAGGACTTTCCTCCTAAGATCAGGAACCTGATGTCAGGAGAGCTTTTATGTTTTTGACCTAGCAGAGTTGAATGTGTAGGCTGCAAGGCAGATTTTTTTTTTTCCTTTCCAGACCAATTGTGGTGACCAGAAGTCATGTTCACTGTCCATTTAAGAATAATGAGTAGGATTCAGAACCTGGAGGACCTCATGCAGGGACACAGTGGTACCATTATCTGAGGTGCGAGCTGCAAATATTTGTATGCGAGTGAGAGGAAGCCTCCACCTTGTTGTGTCCTCTGCTTTTTAAGAAAATAAAATTATAAAGAGGCCACAGATGCCAGACCAACTTTGTAGTGTAGAATGCCATCGCAGGACAACTCCAAACCATAGCTGTGGCCATCATGGAAGGTAGTTGTGGTGGCGGAGTATTTAAAAGGCCACCGGACTGTGATAAGGCCATGGTAGCACAGTGGTTGGCACTGCTGCCTCTCAGTGCCAGACAACTGGGTTCAATTCCTGGCTTGGATCCCTGTCCATACGGAGTCTGCACATTCTCCCTGTGTCTGTGTGGGTTTCCTCCAGGTACTCCAGTTTCTTCCCACAACCTGAAAGACATGCTGAGTTTGTGCATTGACTCAGACAGGCACTAGAATGTGGCGACTAGGGAAATTTCACAGTAACTCATTGCAGTGTTAATGTAAGCCTACTTGTGATTAATAAATCAACTTTAAAATTTCCAATCCTTATCAGAGTCAGGCCAATTCTGTTTTCAAAATTGCTCCAGATTGGAACTGTCTCTCCAGCTATATCCGTGTTAGGCCTCAAAAATCCAGATCTGAAATTTGATCGTACTTATATGCGACTTAAAAAAAACTAAATTTGTTCATGGGACGTGGACTTACTGGCAAGGTCAGCATTTATTGGCTACCTTCAAATGTCTTTGCTAAAGAGGTGGTGAGCTGTCTTCTTGAACCACTGAAGTTTGTCTATTGCGGAATAACTCAACACTATTAGAAAGCAAGTTCTAGGATTTTGACTCGATGAAGGGACAGTGATATACTTCCAAGTCAAGATGGTGTGGGGCTCAGAGGAGAATTTGCTGGTGGTGCTGTTCCTCTTGTTGCTCTTGTTCTTCCATACCATAGAGGTCAAAGTGAGGAAAAGTGGCCACAGAGGTCATAGGTTTGGAGAAATTCTGTTGAAGGAGCATTGAGTTGCTGCAGTACAATCTATAGATGATACACACAGCTGACACTGCATAGGTCTTAGTGGGAGTGAATGTCTAAACTAATGGATGAGGTACCAATCAAGAATGTTGATGAGCTTTGTCAGTGGAGGGTTTCCATCACATCCCTAACTTGTGCCTAGGAAAGGTAGAAAGGCTTTGATTAGTTGAGATGAGTCACTGCAAAGTACCAGGCTCTCCTGCTTTAGTTACTACTGGCATCCAGAAGAAGTAAATAGTTGGAATGGCCTTTGCAGAAGGCATCCCCAGATTTTGCAAAAATAATCTATAAATCAAGGAGATGGTGTACTTGAGTTGATTTAATTCATGATCAAATAAACTCTGCATTTTACATTAGCCCTTGAATATTTTGTTTGCCTTTTTAAACAAGAGAAAATGAAACAAATTAAATTAATGTGCAAATACTTCAATGTTTGAAACTTGCACAAGTATGATGTGTTGTCTAAAATTGACAGAATAGTTATCACCACTGGAATATTACATAAATATTTTCAAAAATAACAGTAACTTCCACGCATTTTATCTGATTTTGATTTGATTTATTATTGTCGCATGTATTAGTATACTGTGAAAAGTATTGTTTCTTGCATGCTATACAGTCAAAGCATACCATTCATAGAGAAGGAAAGGAGAGAGTGCAGACATAGCAAGGTAAGTCCATTCAAAAGTTTGACAGCATTAGGGAAGAAGCTGTTCTTCAGTCGGTTGGTGTGTGACCTCAGACTTTTTTTCCAATGAAAGAAAGTGTATTGTGCCTGTGGCACTGTCTGTTTTAACCCTTATATGATGGACAAAGAATTGTGAGTAGACAATATTTATTTAAACACACAATCAATAATCACCCACCCAACCAACAATAAGTTATCTTACAGAAAACACTAAAGTTCAAGTCCAATACTAGACCTTCACTTACTAACAAGTGACAAACAAGTACCCAAGCAGATATTGGTCTTTATCTGTGCACTGGTTTCTGTAGTCCTCTGCATTGTCTGGTCCTTTGGTCTGGTCTGGCATTTTGGCTTTGGTCTTCCTTCCTTTGCAGGTATGGTGGCTCTCCTCATGTTGGTCATTGCTGGCAAGGATCACTATTGTTGTAGCTCATTCTTGGGGTCAGAGAGAGAGATTCTTGGTTGCGTATTTATACCCCTTTGGTGTTTGCGCCCCCTTTGGCCATTGCCAATCAATTGATGAGGACTTGATCACCCTGCTTGATAAGAATCCAATCAGTGCTGCCACAACGATTTGTAGGTCTGTAGATGATCGGGGTATGTAGGACACATACCTCCCTCCAAAATAAGGGGTTACAGCGTCTCTGTCTGGTAAACAATCTAGTTTGACCACAAAGTGCCTTTTCTCCTAGAGATAGCCCATATCCTGTGTATTCAGTCGGAGCTACAACCTGTTTATCTCTGTCTCTTGGGCTGCAGCCTGCTGTTTTTAATCCTTGCCTTATTATCCAGAGTGCTTTATAAATTGCCATTTTAAGTGGTCCACTTGGTTACAGAGAAGGAGAGAATTACTGGAGTGCGTGGAGACCTTAATTATGCTGGCTGTTTTACCAAGGTAGTTGGAAGTGTAGGTAGCATCAGTGGATAGGAGGCTGATTTGCGTGATGAATTGGGCTACATTCACAACCTTTGGGTGGCGGCATGGGCTCATTGGGCCGAAGGGCCTGTTTCCCGTGCTTCTTTGTTCTTTTTGTAGTTCTTTGTGGTCTTAGACAGAGCAGGAGTCATTCCAAGCTGTGATACAACCAGAAAGAATGCTTTCTATGGTGCATCTGTAAAACTTGGTGAGAGTTGGAGCTGACGTGCCAAATTTCCTTAGTCCTCTGAAAAAGTAGAGGCATTGTTTGGCTTTAATAACTATAGTGTCAGCATGAGGGGACCAGGCTGGAAGTGAACCTGGGTTGCTACTGCTGTCAGGCAGCAGTGCTAACCACTGTGCTACTGTGCCAGCCCTAATTGCCATGATACTAACCACTGGAGCAACTTCCGACACAAGGTCATTGTTGCGGCGGTTCCCTCATTCAGGTTAGAATAGCTGATCAAGGTCCTATGATGTCACCAGAGATTGATCTGCATATTAAGAACACTGCTAACTTTAGTTGGGGGTATTGTCATCTGCAAATTAAAACTGCATTTTCCAAGATGATGGCAGGAAAGAAATGGATAAACTCCTTGCTCCATTTTAACTGCTCCTCTGACTAGTTTCGTTTTAAACAGGAGAGATAAAATTAACCCCTCTGTTTCTGAATGATATTGTTTTCTTTTGGGAGGGAAGGGAGGCATGTTGCAAATATCTTCTAAATTTGTAGATTTCCATTTTTAAAAGCTTTTTTGAAGTTCAGTTTTTATGGCCTCTACTAATGAAAGGACAAAAATAACATTATCTTTAGTGCATCAGAAACTTGTGTATCAGTTGCAGATTTCTGTTAAATCTTTAATAGTAGGTCTAGGAAACCTATTTATACACCATTCATGCTCAACAGATGGCCAAATGGAGCACTTCGAGTGGGTAACCGGGAGCTCCACATTCATCCCAAAGTGTTATTTTTGCGGTGATGTGCAACACTGGAATCCCACTGTAACAACACACCTTAAAGTTTTCATTTAGGATTACCCTTTTTGAATGCATTACATATCTCTTTCACATACGTTCAACACTTGAAATATAATTCTTTTTTCAAATGGCAAACTTGCGCAAAACAGCACTACCCAAGAAGCAATGCAATAAAATGAAACTACAATTTCAGATCACAGGTTCATTGTTATTTTAATAATTTTTTGTTGATAAAATAGGTAGAGTTAAAATTAACTAATAGGTTAGCCAGTGAAATTTTCCCATCATAATACATATACAGGTCAAATTTAGGACAGGGCCATCTGTACTTATGCTGATACCCATATAATGATCAGCACACAATCAGGTCTGCTGAATCCCGAAAGAGAGTTTTATACCATTGCTGAGAGGCTGGAAATAATTTTTCAAATCCAGGAAGGTGCTTCACAGACACCTATTTCAAAAAGATTGGAAACCCTTGAATCCACACAGACTCATCAATAATGCCATCTTGCAATTTATAGGTGGGCTGGAAATTTTATTGCCCCATCTTCCGCAGCAATTGGAGTGAGAAGATCTATTGACCTTAGGCGGGATTTTATGGTTTTGGGATGAGCGAGGCCTGAAAATCCCACCCTGTATGTAGCGCCCATCAGTTGAGCTATAACTGGGTTTTGATACGTTTGAGTTGGTTTGAAGAATAGATGATGGCATAGATTTGAAGTCTAAAATGATGTGCAATCTTACTTTCTCCAGAATTATCAATGGATTTTGCATTATTTTTAATGTTTTGACTAAAAGTTAAATATTCATTTCTTGATTAGGCCTATATCAAATGATCATTGTTCATTGCAAATGGTGTGTAACCCTGTTCTGTATTAATGTTGAAAATAATTATTCTTAAGTGATTAACTGATTTTTTTCTTGGTAAAGAATGAGACAAGCAATTTGTGCAAATGTTTTTAATAATAAAATCAATTTCTACCAGAAATAAATCTTTCAACATTTGTGTGGATAGGTTTTTTATTATCAGATATCTTTTTTGTGTCAGAGTATAAACAGACAGAATGAAACCTTTGCAATAATGGATACTGATATCAAAACATTTTTGATATGAAACAACCCTAAATACGTTCAAAATGAAATGCCGTAGTAACAGACAATAACAAATCTTTTGTTTCTATGGCAACAACAACTGGCCATATTCTGAGGAATTGAAGCTACCTGTTTTCCATTGCACACCTCATTAGAGAGATGTTCACTCAGTACCTTCGCCACAGTGATAGCAGCCTTCTAGCCATGTGGCTGTATGTAGTAATGAGCAGCAATCATTTCTGCTTCTCACAATTATAGCAAATTCAAAGACAGCTGCAGATGGGGCTCTTAATAGTGCCCTGTAGTGATGCACCAGTCATACCTATCCATGTTTAACTTTCCTCTAGGAGATCACAAGTCACTTTGACAGGTCTCTTGTTCTTTCACTGTGAAGGGAGCACAGATGTCTCCTTACATGTTAGGCTTCAGTTTTGAGTACCTTCAAATATTCATTACACATCTATCTTTTCTCTGTATTGTTGCATTTGAAAATTACCAGTGCATGGCATTTTTGTGAACAAATCAAAAAAAAATCCTTTTTCTCTCTCAGATTTAGAGGTATTTTGTCCTGTATAGCTATTTCATTGAATTTTAGTTTGTAATTTAAAACTTTTATATATTTCATTACAGCAAGAATATTTTGCCAATGATTGCTGAACAAAATAGGTCATTGGTAAAAACAAAAACCATAGATGTTGAGTCATTTGAGATCTGTAGACTTCCAAGTCAAACAAAATAACAAAATGTTTGATCCTTGGTCATTTCTATTTGAGTTTTACATTTTTAAGTTGTTTAATAACTGATAAATTTAGGTGGACATTTTACAATATAATTGCAGTAATGATATGTTTCAAGCATTTCAAATAAGTTTCTTTTCAACTTTATAATCTACCCTCTAGTACTACAAAAACTTACATTTATATAGTGCCTTTGAATTAGAGGATTGTCCCAATGCCCTTTCAGAACTAAAATGAACTTGGGAGACAAGTTCAAGAACCTTGAAGGAAAGGCAGATTGGAGATGTCCTGTGATTTATAAGGCTTTTTATTGAGTAAGGAAACTACATCAGCATTTCAAAAGGAAAAGAAGGGTTAGAACATTTTAATGTTTAATATTAGTGTTATGGGTGTCAGAAGAGAAGTTGGGTGATCAATAATTTAATGCGAATTGGATTAAGGGAGCCAAAGTTGGTCAATTAGACAAGGTGAGCTTGGAGAGGGGAGATGGCGATGCAGGGCAAGGCATGAGGAGCATGGTGGGTAAGATGCAGAAGGTGAGCAATAGGTACAGTTGAAAGGATGATTTATATAGTGACATTGAAGACTATGAACTCACGTTTGATGTTGGTGAGGGTAGAAGAGGCAGGGGAAGAGTGTTCAAAATAGGAAGTGGGGTGGAGAAAATAAATAAATGGTAATCTTTAATCACCAGCATGATACTTTATGGGCTGTTTTTCTTGGTAATTGTTCTTATTTATTGTGTAGGATATATGGTATAGGATCTAAACCACTTCCAGTAAATTGCCATTTTATTGGGTTGTGTTATAGGTAGTGATTATGATGATATTTTTGTATAACTGAGAGAGCGTGTGGGCCATGCCACTCCTTCAGGTTACTGTTAAGGTGTTTATCTGTATTTTGATATTTTTACTGCTCAACAATTACTTTGGAAGATTAATTCTGCATTTATATGAAATCTTCAGTTTCTTTTCCCATCCCCATGCCTAATGAGAAAGCTTTGCATCAGGAATTTCTTCGCAGGCTCTGCTAATTGTAACTTCGATAGAAGGAAGATTGGGAACACTACTTAAATGATATATCCAGGGAACGTGCCACTCTTTTGCTGGATTTATGACAGTCTATGACAAAATACCACGAGAAACTTCCTGATGTTTCTGTAGAACACATTTGATGCTGATATTATGAAAGAATCGTGCAGGGGCTTTGACGTTTACTTCAATAACGTGCAAACAAATAATTAACAGAATATGAATGTTTGAAAAGTATGCTTTCAGCATGCCAAAATAGGGTTTTTAAATAAAAGTGACCACTGTTATTAGCTTTATAAAAGCTGTTGATCTATCATATTGTTTATCATGTTATTACTGTTGGAACAGCCTGAGGTTTTTATATATATAACTAATTTTTGAAAAAAAAATCAAGAAGCTAATATTTTATTTCCCTTCATATATGATTTGAACTTTCCTTATGTATGCTGCATGTAGAACTGAGGATAAATATATATTTGTATCAAAGTGGAATGTATATCGATAAGACAATGAATGTTTTTTCAGTGGCTTACTTTATATTAAGATGATGACATTAATGGACAAATTTGCTATGACTGAAGTCTCATTTTATTCATCTGAGCAATCCATAACCAAAGTGAACTTTCAAATATATGCTGAATAAGTGCCTATACTACTTAGCAATGTTTTCATTTCTGTGTATATATATTTTTTAAAATAGAGCAGAACAATTTTGAACAAGTAATTTGATTCTTCTGTTAAGTATGGAATCTTTATTCTGTACTATTTTGAAACAGTCATTTAGACTGGTATAGTTCCCTTGTAATCAACTAACTTACTGTTGTGTCTCAAGTGTCATGAAGACCATATATTGCAATGCATTACTTCTCACTGAGGTTGCTAGTGTGGTATATTGTAGCTTAAGATCTTTGATTTTCTACATTGTGAATCTCTAAAATAATTCGTGCCATTGATGCTTTCCCATTGGAAAGGAAAATGGGTGGCTCAGTAATGTGGCAACTCCTTGCCTCTTCAGACCTGCTGCGGCAGAAGGAGGAACAATCAAGAGGGAAAGTTGATCCCTGTTGCATGTCTCTTCTTGCTTGAAGAGAATTAGAACATAGAACATAGAACATTACAGCGCAGAATAGGCCCTTCAGCCCTCGATGTTGCGCCGACCAATTAAGAAAAAGCAACGACCCTCTAACCTAAACCATTCCCTTTTCATCCATAAACTTATCTACTGACCTCTTAAACGCCACCAAACTTGGCGCATCTACAACTGCAGCAGGCAGGGCATTCCATACCCTTACCACCCTCTGGGTAAAGAACCTACCTCTGACATCCGTCCTATAACTACCACCCCTTAATTTAAAGCTATGTCCCCTCGTGCTAGCTTTCTCCATCCGAAGAAAAAGGCTATCACTGTCCACCCTATCTAAACCTCTAATCATCTTATATGCTTCAATAAGGTCTCCTCTTAGCCGCCTTCTTTCTAACGAAAACAACCTCAAATCCCTTAGCCTCTCCTCATAAGACCTGCCCTCCATACCAGGCAACATCCTGGTAAACCTCCTCTGTACCCTCTCCAATGTCTCCACATCTTTCTTATAATGTGGGGACCAGAACTGCACACAATACTCCAAGTGCGGCCGCACTAGAGTTTTGTACAGTTGCAACATGACGTTGCGGCTCCGAAATTCAATCCCCCTACCAATAAAAGCCAAGATTCCATATGCCTTCTTAACAACCTTATCGACTTGATTGCCAACTTTCAGGGATCTATGCACATATACACCTAGATCCCTCTGTTCGTTAACACTATTAAGAGTCCTACCATTAGCCCTATACTCTACACATTTGTTATTCCTGCCAAAGTGAATTACCTCACACTTTTCCGCGTTAAACTCCATTTGCCACCTCTCGGCCCAGCTCTGCAACTTGTCCAAGTCTCTCTGCAAACTATAACACCCCTTTTCACTATCTACCACTCCTCCGACTTTGGTGTCATCCGCAAATTTAGTAATCCGTTCTTCTATACCCTCATCCAGATCATTTATAAAAATTACGAACAGCAGAGGCCCCAAAACAGATCCCTGAGGTACACCACTTGTAACCGAACTCCATGATGAATAATTTCCATCAGCCACCACCCTCTGTCTTCTATCAGCTAGCCAATTCCTAATCCAATTAGCTAAATCACCCTCAATCCCATACATCTGCATTTTCTGTAGAAGCCTTCCATGGGGAGAGGTTTGGATATAGGTTGGCTCTTTGCGTAAGTGACTATGGGAAGCACATAGATTCATGAGACCTAGATAAAAATAAAAGGAATGGACAAGTTTTTCACACTCCCTTGTAGAAAGAAAAGGAAATATTAAAAAATTCAAGGCTGTAGCTTTGATTGCAAACTACAACATATTCATTCTATTGACTTATGAAATGATCTGGCTCCTTGATTATATTTCCATGCAGCATCTATTCTTTAAATTGTATGTTTACTATCACATAAACACTCCACATAGAACTTCCATTTTCTTGCATTGCACAATTATGTGGAATGCATCTCTTGACCAATAAATAATAGACACTGCTTTGTTTGAATTGCTTTTGAAATAATAAAACCTCTTAGGTCTAAAATGATGTCACAGCATCTATGCTGAATCTGATCTCCAAGTAACTCAGGATGGTTAGGATGAGAATTTCTGCAGTATAGATAATTCTGTTCAATCTCCCAAAATATAATGTTCTTGATATACTGAACAGCGTACTTTTTAAAATTCAGTCAGTACAATTGGTGCTGATTTAAGTGTACCTTAACAGGATGCTGTGCTTGTGAAATGATACTGAGCACAGTGTTCCATCAGTGTTTCATCAGTACTGATGAAGTGGTTCATGCTGACTTGGCAACTTCCTGAGAGCCTTCTCAGCACAGTCTTGGTACAGTGTGCTACTGCTTTTTTGAGTGACTTAATACCAGCAGAGTCAGTAAGTAGCAAGTTATTTGGTGTAATGATTAGTGTTCAGTATGATTTCCAACTCCTTAGACACTGAAATCATCCATGCATACATGCAGCAAAACCGGACAGCATTTAGATGTGGTCTGAATGTTACTTGCTACTTGAGTATCAGGCAATAACCATTCCCGACAGGAGAATATTTAACTATCTCTCTTTGATCCATCCAAAAAGACACATGTTATGAATGTGATGGAATAATCTCCACTGTCTGGTTGAGTACAGATCCAACAACTTAAGATCAAAATTGTCCACTTAATAAACGTCTCATCCACCCTCTTGCACATTCACTTCCTCTTTCAACAGCACTGTCCATTTCCCTGACCTCGACCACCTGGAACGATAGGGCAATGAGAATGCCACCATATGTAAGTTCCAACGCAAATCACACACCATTTTGATTTGGGACTATATTGCCGCTCCATCACTCTTACTAAGTCCAGATTCTCTTTGTAACAGTACTATTGGTCTTCCTGCAGCACATGGTGGTTCACCAGCATCACCTCAAAGGCAATTAGGGATTGGTAGGGCATACTGACTTGCCAGTGGCAAACGTTGCATGAACAACTAAAAAACAAACCATTATGTTCTATTAATTTTTATAACTGAGTGTTTAATATCGGTGCCACCAAACTATTATATAATTATTCATTTTAAAACTTCAAATCATTAATATTGGTATTATTTGATTTCTAGACAACTCAGTTTACGTGGGAGGGAATTGGGGGAGATAGATACTGTTTCTAGACTTTTTAAGAGTGTGGAAACTGCATTTTAGTTAAACTATTGGGCTTGTGTTGTTAATATTCTCTGATACTGAAGTGTAGCAAAGCTTAACGTGTTACAAAACACTTCGCAGTCAATAATTAAGTTATAGAAGTGTGGTAAGTGTTGTAATGTAGAGAAGCCTAGCAACAAATTTACATACTGTAAGGTTAACAAACAGCTATAAGATAAATGACAATTAAACAGTTTGTAGTAGTGCTGTGTGAATGAGAAATGTTGACCAAGTCACAAAAAAACCCTCGTGCTGCTCTTTAAATGATGCCATGGAATCCTGGTTTGACATGTACTTTGAAAGGTGCATCTCTGACGGTGCAGCATTCCCTAAATTGGAGTGTTAGCGAAGATTATTTGCGGAAGTCCTGGAGTGAAAACTGAATCCAGTAAGAAGTCTGACAACACCAGGTTTAAATCCAACCGATTTATTTGATAGTAAACTCACAAGATTTCAAGCCTCTGGTCTTCGTCAGGTGAATGAGGTGTTCCGGTCTCAAACAGCACATAAAACAGCACAGACAGTTTACAGATTACTGATTAGAATGCAAATCTTTACACCTAATCTGCTATTCAAGTCTTAAAGTGGCTAACAATGTGAGTGGATGGAGCACTGAGCACAGGTTAAAGAGATGTGTATTGTCTCCAGACAGCACAGTAAGTAAGGTTTTTTGCTAACCCAGGCAAGTCATGGGGGTTACAGATAGTGTGACATGAAGCCAAGATCCCTGTTAAGATTGTCCTCGTGTGCGGAAGTTGGCTATCAGTCTCTGCTCAGCGGCTCTGCGCTGTCGTGTGTCGTGAAAGCCACTTTGAAGAACATTTACCCAAAGGTCGGAGGCCGAATGCCCGTGACCGCTGAAGTGTTCGCCAGCAGGAAGGGAACAGTCTTGCCTGGTGATTGTCGAATGATGTTCATTCATCTGCTGTCGTTGTGTCTGCATGGCCTCCCCAATGTACCATGCTTTGGGACATCCTTTCTTGCAATGTCTTAGGTAGACAACATTGGCCAAGTCTTCAACATGTCATTGATGAAGATGAACATCTTGCCAGGGCCATCCCCATACCCCCACTTCTTGCCTTCAGACAACCGCGCAATCTCAAACAGACCATTGTTCGCAGCAAATTACCAGCCTTCAGGAGAACAGTAACCACAATACCACACAACTCTGCCACAACAACCTCTGCAAGACATGCCAGATCCATTCACCAGGTACATGGTATGTACTCTTGCAACTTGGCCAACCTTATCTACCTAATACGTTGCAAGAAAGGATGTCCCGAACCATGGTACATTGGGGAGACCATGCAGACACTACGACAGCGGATGAACGAACATCGCTTGACAATCACCAGGCAAGACTGTTCCTTTCCTGTTGGCGAACACTTCAGCGGTCATGGGCATTCGGCCTCCGACCTTCGGATAAACGTTTTTCAAGGTGGCCTTCACGACGCACGACAGCGCAGAGCCGCTGAGCAGAGACTGATAGCCAACTTCCGCAGACATGAAGACGGTCTTAACAGGGATCTTGGCTTCATATAGTCTATCTGTAACCCCCATGACTTGTCTGGGTTAGGAAAAAAGCTCACTTACTGTGCTGTCTGGAGACAATACACATCTCTTTAACCTCACATTGTTAGCCACTTTAAGACTTGAATAGCAGATTAGGTGTAAAGATTCGCATTCTAATCAGTAATCTGTAAACAGTCTGTGCTGCTATACGTGCTGTTTGAGACCAGAACACCTCATTCACCTGACGAAGACCAGAGGCTTGAAAGCTTGTGAGTTTACTATCAAATAAATCGGTTGGATTTAAACCTGATGTTGTCAGACTTCTTACTGTGTTTACCCCAGTCCAACGCCGGCATCTCTACAGCGTGAAAACTGACTGAGTGTTATCACCTAACATTGTTCTGATAATATTAGTCAAAGAAGATGGCATTCATTCTTCTACATCTGAAACTGTTCAATATCTGCCTGTAATTGGCAAATTACTTTTGTAAAGATTTTGTTGTCATGAGTTTTAAGAGTTGAGAAGCAATGAGTATCAGATCAGATTTTTTTAAAGCTCCATGATTGCTCTAATTTAAACAAACTCACAGCAGTGGTTAAGGATTTAACTAAGATACAATTCTGTGGGAATAGGTTTTATTCTTTAATTACAAAATTGCTTTTCTTATGTCTCCTGTCTTTTTCGATGTCATTTTGCAAAGATGATACAAATGTCTCATTTATAAACAACTACAATAATTAGTCCTTCCCCAAGGCTAATTATTCTAGCACTGTCCATTTGACTGATGTGTGTCATATTAATAGCAATCTTTTGTCCTATGTGTCCTTTTACAGATGCATTAAATCTTACTGCGAGTGAATAGTTTAGCATCTTTTACTGACCAAATACACCAAGGATGGTGTATATTACAAAATTTTCTTAAAGAAAAAGTCACTAATATTTGATAGGTGAAGAAAATAGATAAATGGAAATTTTGTAAATTTCAAATTGCAGTCTTTTTCTTTTTTGCTGTGTTTGGAATGACCATTGTAGATGAAAAGTGAGCATTTTACATTTTGACATTGGAACTATAAAGTTAAGTCAACGGTTACATGTTTATCAATTGACATTAATAAAGGCAAAAAATATTTTGCATGATAAGGGGAAAATAAAACCTCTCAGCCTTTTTGTGCAACTCCAGTATCATCCTATTTTGATTGCTTAATGTTAAATCAAATTTGTATTAAATTCCTCTTGATTATGGCTTTGCATAAATTATACTGACACGAATGGAAGGCCTCAACATAGTCCAAGCTTCTAAGTTTGCCTTTGTGATCCACTCAGACCTGTGGATAGCTTTATTTTAATTAGTAGATGCAGCATTTCATGTGTACAGATGGTGAACTGTATTGGACAAATGTAGCATTCATTTCACAGTGTGGTTTCCTTATTGCACCTGAAGTTTCATCTATTTTGTCAGCTGGCAAAAGACGTTTCCTTTTTTTAAAAGAGGGCTGAAAATAAATGAGCCACATGCTGTTTCTTTTTGTTCTTTCCTCAGTCTTTTCTTGGAAAAGCATTATGTTCACGATAATAACAGCATTTTTTGAATATGCTTACAATAAATGAAGTTTGGAGTGGAAGAAAATTATATGCCTAGGTTTTTATATTGGAAGGTGTACATCTTGTGAGGTTCAGTTTAAAAATGGTCATGGAAATGAAAGGCTTTGTCAACATCAAACAAATTCTGCCATTACAGTGTCTGCTTGGGTTAAATTGAAGCATTTTACATTCCATCTTTATAACAGTTAAAAAGATGTGTCTACATTTTTAAGCAAGCACAAATTTTAGATTCTGTGTTACAAATTCCCATCATAGTTTCACATAGTCTAAATTATAAACTAATCTTGCTTTTATTTACAGAAGAGTGTAAGAATTTAATTTTATTTGCATATGGTGTTAATGATTAGGAAACATTTAAAAGTGTTATTATTTGAACAAAGTACCACTTCTGAGTCAAGAACAATGTTGAAAAAGTTTCAGATGTATTTTTACATGCATCCTTAATTTTTCTTCAGTAAGTGTGGAGAATTCATTTAAATGACAGAATAAGTTTTGAATTGCTGAATAAAGATTGAGTACCCAATAATATCAAGTGTTACTGATTATTTTTTAATCATTATTAATTTAATAATGTACTCACCTAAAAGCCTTGGTGCTTAAATATGTTAAGAGACGAGATGCACTATGTTGCTGAGAGTATGATAAATCTTTCTTTGATGCTGTGTAATTGAATTATTGAATTTCTCATCTTCTAAATGCAGTTTGTATTGTTTTACTTGTGTGCTGGAAATGGAGTAAAGGTCATTAGTGGCCTTTGTAGCTTTAAATGCAAAGGGCACATTTGGGCTAAAGTGATTTTGAATGACCACTGAGGTATGAGTCAATTAAAAGAAACAGCAAGTTAGATGCTGTAAGATACAAAATGTGTGTGCTGACTGGTCAATGTTACCGTTCCTGTGGCTCACTTGGTACATCAATAGCTTATGCTTTTGTATATGTCTGCATCTGCCTGGGGCATCTTTGCTAATGACAAATTGTTCTTGTAATATGTGGTTTCTCAAAGTGAGAATGACCTGAAACAGATTGTAAGCATGTAGTAAAGAATAAATGTGTGAACGCATTAACTTATGACCTTAAACAGAGGATCAGCTAAACAAAGCTGTGTTCAATTCACAGAATTCTCTGAACTGTCTTGCATATTGAAAACATTTATTGTCTTCCTAATTCAAGTCAGGCAAGAGTGAAATAGATGAATCTAAGATCTTTTAATAAAATACTTTTGTCATTAAAAGTTGAGACAATGAAACAAAAAAGTTCCAGGATGTCATCAGCTGCAGAAAATTTAATTGATTGATCAAAGTCAAAGTAATTTGAGTGAGAAAAAAACAAGATTTTGACCATTTGTTTGCCATGATTTTTTTTGACTGACTAAATGTTAGCACCTGTGAAATTTTTGGTCCTTTGGTTGTCTATTGTGGTTATCTGTTCTACTTAGTATTTCAGTAGGGCTTGCTTGGGGCCAGATGGACTATTTGACACTAGGTGATTAATGTGTTCATTATTGTTTCAGTTATATTATTTAAACTCTCAATCCTGGTATAGTCTTGTAAATTACAGCATAACGCCGATCAAGTAGCTGGTGTAATATTATTTACACTAGACAAGTTGCATAGTTAAAAGGTGGTTTCAGTTTTGCATGGAAGCAAAAGTACATATGATGTCAAAGTAAAAGTCTTAAACTGACATTGCACCACACTTCAGTGAGAAGCGAAAGTAGATGAATCAACTGTAGGATTTTTTGGCTCCCTGCCCAAGCTGCTCCCAGTAAGAAGTCTGACAACACCAGGTTTAAATCCAACCTATTTATTTAATAGTAAACTCTCACAAGTTTTCGAGGCTGTCCTCTTTGTCAGGTGAATCCTGGTCTCAGGCTTTGTGATTCAGATCTTGAAGCTGTGTTATTTGTTAAATTTCTTCACTGGAATTCATTTACTAAGTTGGTAAGATGTTTGCATTCACCCTGCGCCAGGTAACTTCGAGTCTTCAGGCATAAATTCAGATGCAGGTAGCATTTGCTCTTCTTCTCTGCTCAGCATGCAGTCTGGCTGATGCTGTAGATTAGTGCACTATTTTTTTTATTGCAAAGTTTATATTATAATTTCTGTGTTGTCATCTGTTATTCTGTGATTCTGAGATTCAAGCTTCTAAGCATTAGAGTCAAATCTAATGTAATCTAGAGTCATTGTGACTTTTTTCTTATCCAATGACTAATCACACATAGAATTTAGATGAATTAAACCAACTATCAAAAAGCTGCATTATAAAATGTCCGTATTCTTGCCAATTTGTAAGATACCAAATGTCCAATTCAGAAGTGCTATTTGCATCAAGGATGTCTTTTTGGGCAATTTGAAAAGTAGAACATGAAAAATTTCAGATTAACAGCTTGGTTATCAAATTAGTTGGTGAACTTCGACTTGGCTATTGTCAGTTTCTGCTAGTTTCCCTGTGATAGTGACAGCTGTCTGGACTATTTTGATTTGAGTGCAGAATCTTTCCATTCGCTGGAAGAGAATGATATTTTACAATTTCCAGTTAGAATGAAATTTTCTTTTAATGATCATCACTTTCCAGGATCATTTGGCTTATCTATTCATTCTTTTCCTTCTGGACCACCATTCAATTGTCACTATGCAGTAAATTCCATTCCAATAATGGAATTTGCTTGTGCCAATGGACTTTTCTTCAAAGTTGGTCAGTTTGTTCTGTAATCTTTGTTGCTGAGTAATTTTACAGAAATATTACTTCAAAACTGAAACATTGTTTGATACAGGATTTTCTGATTTTAATTGGGCATGTATTTGTAATGCTGGTGAGTGGAGGACACTGTTGAATTAATACCAGTGAATTGCTAGATGTTCAAATGTAAGCAGGCACTCCACTCATTGACACTCACGTGCAAAATTAAACTTGCTAAGTCTGAAACTTTGAGCACAAAAAATAATCATACTTATAAGTTGGATTTGTAGAAATGCTTCCTGACAGTTAACATGCTGGTGTAAGTATTTTTGTTCCATCTTTGATGGAAATAGATGAACTTTGATGAGATCAGAGAACAGAATATGACAGGTTCAAACATAATGATCTGTCGGTTATAATGAACACCATGAACTTGCCCAAACCTGTCATTACAATCCAAGTTCATAGTTATCCATGGGGTGATTGAGGCTCTCATCTGCTCTTCAAGCATCTGCCATTTTCCAGATAAAAGAACAGTATTAAGGGATAGAAATATCCGCTATTGCAAATTTCAAAAATTTGTGTGCTCAAAGCAAGTTAACAATTGGATATACTTTGTAAATTTATGTGGTCTTTAGAAATCATTCCGCTTATTCAAATTTGCAGCAAAATAAATACAATGTATCACTTTGTTAATAGTTTATAGTCTATCTTGAAATTTCTAGTTTTCAGATAACCCATTTAGAACATAGAACGTAGAACATTACAGCACAGAACAGGCCTTTCGGCCTTCGATGTCGTGCCGACCAAAATAAAAAGCAATGCCCCTCCAAACTAAACCATTCCCTTCTCTTCCATATACTTATCAATTAACCTCTTAAACGCCACCAAACTTGGCGCATTTACAACAGCTGCAGGCAGGGCATTCCACTCCCTAATCACTCTTTGAGTAAAGAACCTACCTCTGATATCCGTCCTATAACTCATACCCCTTAATTTAAAGCTGTGTCCCCTCGTGCTAGCTTTTGTTGATCTTGTCGAACCCCCGAGCTTCCTCTCAGAAATGGTTAGCTATATTTGGTCCTTTTGCAAAATGATTTTTTTTATGGCTGTCAATTATCAGTATTGCAACTCTATTAGAGAACAAAGACTCTGAAGCTTGATGTTAAATTGTCTATTTCGGCAGAATATGCTTTGATTGCAGAGGCAAACAAACACAATTTAGTTTGCTTGATTAATTTTAGGGGTGCATTAAAATTTGTCCCTTGCTATAATTTTTATAACACTTTATTGGGTTGTTGATCTGAAATGTTGAGTGGAATTTCCCCCAACAAAAAACTAAGGGTGGAATGAGTGAGAAAATAGAAGAATTTCAGACTGTTTTTTTGGGCAAGTTTGAAAATGAAATCTTGTAATACTTCCTACAAAAAAGTGCCAGGACACAATTCTCACCACTAAGGGAAAGGGGAGTGGTGGAATCTGAGCTTGCCTGGGAACGGACACTATTGTGCAGACACCCCGAGCTACTAATGTACTGGGAGATCTCTTCCCGCCCCCCACTTATCAGTGACATGTTCCCCTATCCCCTCCTGACATTGGTCGTCGGCATCCAAACTCTCCCGATGGATCCTCCTGCCTGACCTTTAGCATGCACCCCATCTCAATCCCCAACATGATCCACCCATGCATAGCTCCCACTGAGGCTCCATTTACTTGGCACAGCTCCTGGCACACTGGCAAGGCCCGGCGGATATGCTGATGAAGACCTGCAATGATTCTGGCTATTACCACATGATATACAGATGCCGGCGTTGGATTGGGGTGGTAAGAACTCAGTAAGAATTTAGCAACACCAATTTATAATCCAACCGATTTATTTGATAGTAAAAACGCGAGCTTTCAACACTCTGTGTCTTCCTCAGGCAAATGCAGTGTTCTGGTCTGCAATAGCACACATCAGCACAGACAGTCAGAGATTGCTGATTAGAATGCGAATCCTTACATCTAACCTGCTATTGAAGTGTTAAAGTGGCGAACAATGTGTGCGAAGGGAATCCTGAGCATTGTTGGAGAATTGTGTGTTTTCTCCAGACAGCACAGTAAGTGAGGTTTTTTGCTAACCCAGGCAAGTTACGGGGGTTACAGATAGTGTGTCATGAAGCCAAGATCCCTGTTAAGACCGTCCTCATGTGTGCGGAGCTTGGCTATCAGTCTCTGCTCAGCGACTCTGCGCTGTCGTGTATCACGAAAGCCCCCTTGAAGAACATTTACCCGCAGGTCGGAGGCCGAATGCCCATGACTGCTGAAGTGTTCGCCCACAGGAAGGGAACTGTTTTGCCTGGTGATTGCTGAGCGATGCTCATTCATCCGCTGTCGTAGTGTCTGCATGGTCTCCCCAATATACCATGCTTCGGGACATCCTTTCTTGCAACGTATTAGGTAGACAACGTTGGCCGAGTTGCAAGTGTATGTACCGTGTACCTGGTGAATGGTATCCTCACGTTTGATGATGTCGTCCATGTCTATGATCCGGCATGTCTTGCAGAGGTTGCTGTGGCAGGGTTGTGTGGTATTGTGGTCACTGTTCTCCTGAAGGTTGGGTAGTTTGCTGCGAACAATGATCTGTTTGAGGTTGTGCGGTTGTCTGAAAGCAAGAAGTGGGGGGGTGGGGATGGCCCTAGCGAGATGTTCATCGTCATCAATGATATGTTGAAGATTCCGGAGAAGATGTCGTAGCTTCTCCGCTCCGGGGAAGTACTGGACAACAAAGGGTACTCTGTCCACCGTGTCCCGTGTTCGTCTTCTGAGGAGGTCAGTGCGGTTTATCGTTGTGGCACGTCGGAACTGTCGATCGATGAGTCGAGCGCCATATCCTGTTCTCACGAGGGCATCCTTCAGCGTCTGGAGGTGTCTGTCACGATCCTCCTCATCTGAGCAAATTCTGTGTATACGGAGGGCTTGTCCATAGGGAATGGCTTCTTTAACGTGTCTAGGGTGGAAGCTGGAGAAGTGGAGCATTGTGAGGTTGTCTGTCGGTTTGCGGTACAGTGAGGTGCTGAGGTGACCGTCCTTGATGGAGATGCGTGTGTCCAAGAATGCAACTGATTCTGGAGAATAGTCCATGGTGAGTCTGATGGTGGGATGGAACTTGTTGATATCATCATACAGTTGTTTCAATGATTGTTCACCATGAGTCCAAAGGAAAAAGATGTCATCAATGTATCTAGTATATAACCTTGGTTGGAGATCTTGTGTGGTGAAGAAGTCTTGTTCGAACCTGTGCATGAAGATGTTGGCATACTGAGGTGCGAATTTGGTCCCCATGGCTGTTCCGTGTGTCTGGATGAAAAGCTGATTGTTGAAGGTGAAGACATTGTGGTCCAAGATGAAGCGGATGAGTTGTAAAATTGCATCCGGAAACTGGCAGTTGTTGGCATTGAGTACTGAGGCAGTTGCAGCAATACCATCGTCGTGGGGGATGTTGGTGTAGAGCGCCGAGACATCCATTGTGACAAGGAGTGTCCCTGGTTCAACTGCTCCATGTGTGCTGAGTTTCTGTAGGAAGTCCGTAGTGTCAAGACAAAAGCTGGGGGTTCTTTGTACGATGGGTTTCAGGATGCCCTCGATATAGCCGGAGAGGTTCTCACACAGGGTCCCATTGCCCGATACGATGGGACGGCCAGGTATGTTTGCCTTGTGTATCTTTGGGAGGCAGTAGAGATCTCCAATGCGGGGAGTACGTGGAATGAGAGCCCGGAGGGTGTTCTGAAGGTCCGGATCAAAGGTTTTGATCAGAGTGTTGAGTTGACGAGTGTGTTCTTTGGTTGGATCTGCTGGTAACTGTCTGTAATGTTTCTCATTGTTTAGTTGTCGGTACACTTCTTCACAGTAGTCCGTTCTGTTCAGTATGACGGTGGCGCCTCCTTTGTCTGCTGGTTTGATGACAATGTTGCGGTTGGTCTTGAGAGCACGGATGGCCTTGCGTTGTACTTGGGTGATGTTCGGGACTGTCTTGTAAGTGCGGTTGATGAATCTGGTGTTCACGCACCTCCTGATGGCTTGGGCATACATGTCCAGTCGGGGGCAGCGGCCTTCCGGAGGAGTCCAATTGGATTCATTCCTCTTCGGTTGCTGCACTGCGGATCCCTCTGTCGGCTGTTCTGGTTCATTAGCTGTCTCATTGAGTCCACTATTGGCCTCTTGGGGTTTGTGGAAGAACTCACGCAGCCTCATTCGCCTGATGAATTCCTCTGTATCTGCTGTGAGACTGATGGGGCAGACAGGATACCAAAGGGACTACAGATCACGAACCCACTCAGGTCAACCTATAACACAGACTACGCTGAGAGGCTTTGCCGTCGCACCTCTCTCACACTCCTCAATCACCTCATACACCAGCTCTATAGCAAACGCCACACCCTGGAAAGTAAAATGGAATACATATTCTCAACTTGCGCTCAGGACGCAGATCAGATGCGAAACCTTGCCAAGCAGATGAGACAAAGAAACTACACCATTTACATGCACACCAAGAACAGGAAACTTGAAAAACTCGGCATCGCCACCAGCAACAACCAAGCCTCCCTTGGCACCACAGTAGAAAACAACACTACCGCAGGAAGGTCCATTGTTAACCTGTCGGACTACACACTTCAATCAGAGGAAATCGAAGTTCTCAGCCGAGGGCTCAATTTCTGTCCCACCACCAAAATGGACCCATCAGTCTCGCAGCAGATACAGAGGAATTCATCAGGCGAATGAGGCTGCGTGAGTTCTTCCACAAACCCCAAGAGGCCAATAGTGGACTCAATGAGACAGCTAATGAACCAGAACAGCCGACAGAGGGATCCGCAGTGCAGCAACCGAAGAGGAATGAATCCAATTGGACTCCTCCGGAAGGCCGCTGCCCCCGACTGGACATGTATGCCCAAGCCATCAGGAGGTGCGTGAACACCAAATTCATCAACCGCACTTACAAGACAGTCCCGAACATCACCCAAGCACAAAGCAATGCCATCCGTGCTCTTAAGACCAACCGCAACATTGTCATCAAACCAGACAAAGGAGGCACCACCGTCATACTGAACAGAACGGACTACTGTGAAGAAGTGTACCGACAACTAAACAATGGAAACACTACAGACAGTTACCAGCAGATCCAACCAAAGAACACACTCGTCAACTCAACACTCTGATCAAAACCTTTGATCCGGACCTTCAGAACACCCTCCGGGCTCTCATTCCACGTACTCCCCGCATTGGAGATCTCTACTGCCTCCCAAAGATACACAAGGCAAACATACCCGGCCGTCCCATCGTATCGGGCAATGGGACCCTGTGTGAGAACCTCTCCGGCTATATCGAGGGCATCCTGAAACCCATCGTACAAAGAACCCCCAGCTTTTGTCTTGACACTACGGACTTCCTACAGAAACTCAGCACACATGGAGCAGTTGAACCAGGGACACTCCTTGTCACAATGGATGTCTCGGCGCTCTACACCAACATCCCCCACGACGATGGTATTGCTGCAACTGCCTCAGTACTCAATGCCAACAACTGCCAGTTTCCGGATGCAATTTTACAACTCATCCGCTTCATCTTGGACCACAATGTCTTCACCTTCAACAATCAGCTTTTCATCCAGACACACGGAACAGCCATGGGGACCAAATTCGCACCTCAGTATGCCAACATCTTCATGCACAGGTTCGAACAAGACTTCTTCACCACACAAGATCTCCAACCAAGGTTATATACTAGATACATTGATGACATCTTTTTCCTTTGGACTCATGGTGAACAATCATTGAAACAACTGTATGATGATATCAACAAGTTCCATCCCACCATCAGACTCACCATGGACTATTCTCCAGAATCAGTTGCATTCTTGGACACACGCATCTCCATCAAGGACGGTCACCTCAGCACCTCACTGTACCGCAAACCGACAGACAACCTCACAATGCTCCACTTCTCCAGCTTCCACCCTAGACACGTTAAAGAAGCCATTCCCTATGGACAAGCCCTCCGTATACACAGAATTTGCTCAGATGAGGAGGATCGTGACAGACACCTCCAGACGCTGAAGGATGCCCTCGTGAGAACAGGATATGGCGCTCGATTCATCGATCGACAGTTCCGACGTGCCACAATGATAAACCGCACTGACCTCCTCAGAAGACGAACACGGGACACGGTGGACAGAGTACCCTTTGTTGTCCAGTACTTCCCCGGAGCGGAGAAGCTACGACATCTTCTCCGGAATCTTCAACATATCATTGATGACGATGAACATCTCGCTAGGGCCATCCCCACCCCCCCACTTCTTGCTTTCAGACAACCGCACAACCTCAAACAGATCATTGTTCGCAGCAAACTACCCAACCTTCAGGAGAACAGTGACCACAATACCACACAACCCTGCCACAGCAACCTCTGCAAGACATGCCGGATCATAGACATGGACGACATCATCAAACGTGAGGATACCATTCACCAGGTACACGGTACATACACTTGCAACTCAGCCAACGTTGTCTACCTAATACGTTGCAAGAAAGGATGTCCCGAAGCATGGTATATTGGGGAGACCATGCAGACACTACGACAGCGGATGAATGAGCATCGCTCAACAATCACCAGGCAAAACAGTTCCCTTCCTGTGGGCGAACACTTCAGCAGTCATGGGCATTCGGCCTCCGACCTGCGGGTAAATGTTCTTCAAGGGGGCTTTCGTGATACACGACAGCGCAGAGTCGCTGAGCAGAGACTGATAGCCAAGCTCCGCACACATGAGGACGGTCTTAACAGGGATCTTGGCTTCATGACACACTATCTGTAACCCCCGTAACTTGCCTGGGTTAGCAAAAAACCTCACTTACTGTGCTGTCTGGAGAAAACACACAATTCTCCAACAATGCTCAGGATTCCCTTCACACACATTGTTCGCCACTTTAACACTTCAATAGCAGGTTCGATGTAAGGATTCGCATTCTAATCAGCAATCTCTGACTGTCTGTGCTGATGTGTGCTATTGCAGACCAGAACACTGCATTTGCCTGAGGAAGACACAGAGTGTTGAAAGCTCGCGTTTTTACTATCAAATAAATCGGTTAGATTATAAATTGGTGTTGCTAAATTCTTACTGAGTTCCTATTACCACATTGCCATAATGGAGAATTCTGTGAACTGGGATTTGACTGGTCTATGCATATTTAAATATTACTTTATATGTATTAATTGGATTTGAGTTTGATGTGGTTTGTGCCATTAGAAAAGGACCAGGAGACTCTCAAACTGTTTGGCCCTGGGCATAAAACTGATTTGTAGGCTTGCATGCTATTCTCTAGGATTGGCGCAATCTGCGCCTTTCATGGTCAGGTCAGAGAATTGTACTCATTAACTCTTTTCTCGCCACAGTACCTGACCTGCTGAGTATTTTCAGCATTTCTTGAAGCTACTCTCTCACTCTGCCCCTCATTTTATTTTTTTTAGATTTTGTCATACTTTTAGTATTCAGTTTGATTGTAATCAAACCTAATTGAAGCACAGTTGTTCACTACACTTGTTATATAAATGCAAGGTATTGAATTTACTTGTGGAATCGATTCACTTTGTAAATACATCAGATTTTAGGAAACAAATCAATTATTTCATTGGTTCACCTGAATATTGTACAATTGTAATGATATCTATGAATATGTAACATAAAATATTTGGCTAGTAATCACAGCCACATGTTCCCTAAATATCTGTATCTGATGAGAGAAGCTTGATCCAAATTTTCTCACACATCACGATGTCTGAACAATGAAATAAATCCGAACAATAGTGGGCAGCATTTGATTGAAATCCAATATCAGAAAGGAAAAAATATATTTTTAAGTACAAGTTACATGAATTTAAGTTTTACGGTTGACATATTTATGTTTACATGTGCAGATCTCTTTCTGGTTGAATGTACCAGTTCTTACACATTTGAACTTTAGTTTAATCATTTCCTGTACATTACATCGTGGAAAGGAGAATGTTATTTAATTTCAGATGTTTGAGATGTAGGCAGTTCATGGGAATATAAATTTTCTGAAGCGTAATTGATATATGGTTAGGTTGAGTCATTTAAAAATGTCCTCATGAAGTTCTATTAACGTAACTGATATTTACACCCTTGTGGAGTTACATGTACATGTTGACTGACTAATGTGGATAATGAGAAATCAACTTGTTTTGGATCGGTGGGTGTGGAGGGTAGATTCAATTCAATTTCAGTTATTATGACAGTTCAGGTCGGAGGGGGCAACAGCTTTGAAAATAAACTGAATTGCATGAAGGAGAAAATGGATCTGGGAGTACAAAACATGGTGACACAGGTCAATAGTCACAATCAAATCACATCAAGCATTAGAATTTATTTCTAAAAGGATAGCATTGAAAAGTAGAATAGTTATGAAAAACTTGTATCAGATCTTGTTTAGAGCCCACATGGAGTACTGTTCTGTTTGCTAAAATACAAAAAGGCTATAAGACTCTGGAAAAGCTGCAAAATAAAAACACTTCAGTGGCCAGAGCATTGAGTATAGTAAGTGGGACATCTTGTTGAAGTTGTACAAGACATAGGGAAGGCCACACTTCGAATACTGTGTACAGTTCTGGTCAACTATTATAGAAAGAATATTATTAAACTAGAAAGAGTGCAGAGAAGATTTACTAGGATTCTACTGGGATTTGATGGTTTGAGTTATAAGGAGAGGCTGGATAGACTGGGACTTTTTTCTGTGGACTGTAGAAGGCTGAAGGGTGATCTTATAGAGGTCTATAAAATAATGAGGGGCATAGACAAGGTATATGGTCAATATCTTTTCCCAAAGATAGGGAAATCTAAAATTAGAAGGCATAGGTTTATGATGAGAGGGGAGAGATGCAAAAGGGTTCAGAAGGGCAATTTTTTCACACACAGGCTGGTGAGTGTCTGGAACAAGCTACCAGAGGTAGTAGTAGTAGAGGTGGGCACAATTTTGTCTTTTAAAAAGCGTTTAGACAATTACATAGGTAAGATGGGTATAGTGAGATATGGGCCAAATGCAGGCAATTGGGACTAGCTTAGGAGTTTAAAATAAAGGGCACATAGATAAACTAGGCTGAATGGTCTGTTTCCATGCTGTAAACCTCTATGATTCAATTACTGTGCAGGAATGACACTGGAACTACAAGGTTGGGGATAGGCAGGCAGCATCTTCTTTCTGTGGAAAAGACAAAACTAAGGGGTGACCTAATAAAGATGATGTGGAGTTACTGGCATTGGACTTTAACCTCTTGGACTTTAACCTGTGAGACTAGTTAGTGATCTAATAAAAATCTTTAAAACTATGAAAGGTTTTGATACAGTAGATATATATTGTGTTTCCACTCCGGCAAAACAAGAGGTAATCAACATAAGATGATAATCAAGAAATGAAATGGGAATTGATGAGAAACATCTTCTATTCCCTATAGTAATAAGTTCCACAGACTTTTAGTTGAGACTAATGGCATAATACATTTAGGAGGCAGCTAGGTAAGAGTGTCAGGGAGAAAGGAATAGAGGTAGATTTAGGTAATGAGTAAGAAACCAGGCCTTTGTCTAGATTGAAAAAAAAGGAATCAAGCAGACAGGATTGGAATGGATAGCAAGAAAAAGCGGTATTAGTGGAGCTATAAATTGAAGGCAAAATAAATAAGTATATCATCTGGTAGTCTGGCCAACACGTAGTATTATGTGAGTGTTTTTGACAGTGTTCAACTTAGTTTTTTTCTTATAGCAGTCCTTATTGCCACTTCATGAAGCCATCAGAGTTTCATTCATATTAATGAAGAATTGATAAAATCTTTCAAGAACTAAAATTCCATTGGATATCTTTCCACTGCTCACAACATGTTTAATCAACTCAGCATAATCATTGTGCTTGAAGACTGATTGTTGGGGGATATAATAATGGTGACACTGCAACTCTTTAGATGTACCTCATTCCTAATTTAATTGTATCTCCCTTTAGAATATTGTGAATTCTTAATAAGTAGCGTATTTCTGTAATGAATTGTCTTTTTCGAACCAACAAAAATGTTTAAAGTTAAAACTTTAAGGGGCCATGAGTATTTTACAGGTCTGAATTCCCTTGTATGCATCAGCCAGTTACTTCTTCTCATCCATGTCTCTAGCTTTCAAATCTAGGTTTTGGCCACTTGCTCCAGATCCTGAATCTCTTGGACCCTCCTGCAGTGGTATTGCAAAAATCTCCTAATCAATAATTGAATGACTGTGTTAGGGGTATGGTTGGATTTTTGTGAAATAATGTTGAAGATAGATCAAAAATCTGTATGGTAGATGGGGGAATGGGGTGTGGAAAATTGGATGATTTCTGTGTTCAAGGATAATGGCCAAGCCTGATCTTTGTGGGTAGTATGATATAAAGAAAATAATGAAGGACCTACAGAAAGAAAGAAATAGGCAAAGACTCAGGGCCCTATTTTAACATTTTGATTCTAAGTGCTGGGTGGACTTGAAATTAGGAATGTTTCAGATCCAACTTCTAGACCCATTCTCAGGCACCTCCATGCACACTCTACCTGAAAAAATATCAGCAGTTCTGAATCGCACGTGAAAATCTATGGGCAGGGCCTAACGCATCCAAAACCCTGCAGCTCCGATCAGCACCTCCAACTATGTTTGTGCAGGAAAAGAAATGATATGAAGCTGTTCCATGGCCACATCCCTCCTGGGTGGATAATGCCTCCCTCAACCTCTCACAGACATTGCCCCACCCCCACAACATTACTCACCTTCTTAGCCGGCTATCCCTTCTGCCACCTGGAATGACCGTGCCTCTCTCCCCCTCCCATAGATCTCAGTGACAGCAGACTGCAGCCCCCCTCCCCTCAGTGATCCCAGACAGAGTGGCAGTGGATTCATCCCCCCAACACCCTTCCCCCCGATCTCAAGCAAAGAGTCGTCAGACTCACTGATTTCAAGTAGAGCACCGTCAGATGCTCGGCATGTATCTTCTCACTAATAGGAGCATACGAGATGGACTTTGTGGAGTATGTCTGTTTTGCGGTGATTCTGGATGAGTGAACGCAGTGGTAAAGAGGGAAGTGCTGGTAAGATTGAGCGTGCGGCTATTTCTGGGCTTTAGTGAAGAAGGAACCGATGTGGAGGTGGGCGCAGATCACACTACTCGCCTCATGCTTGATGTTACCAAGTTTTTACACCCAAAAATAGGTGCAACTTGATAGTAAAATTGAGCTTACAGTGTCAGGTACAAAGACAAAAAGAAAAAAGTGCAGGAGGCAAATAGGATGGCAAACTTACAGAATTAAACATGTAATAGAGAGAAATAATTTTTTTAAAATATTAACTTCAAATTAGAGCAGATAATGAAAGAATATAAAGACTTGCAGAGAGGGATATAGAAACTGGAAAACTGAGAATAAGCAATAAGCCGAGGAAACAAGTTACAGGAAGAAAGATGCTCATGAAATTTCATAATGTTTATCATTGAGCTGCTCCTGGGAAACATCAGGTCACGTCTGAAATTGTAACAGAAGACATTAGCATGTTCCAATGGCCAGACAGGAAGAACAAAAAAGCAGATGCTGAGCATGCAGTCTTCCACAGGGAATTGCCATCCATACACATTTGTCACCAAGTGTTCTCTTGCTTTAACTGGCAGTTATGAGTTTTGGAAGAGCTTATTAAAATCAGTGTTGAGCGCAAAGACTGGCTTGAAATTATAAAGTGCTTTTCACAACCACTGGATATCTCAAAGTTTAGAGACAATGAAATATTTTTGAAATCTGGTCACTGTTGTACTGTGAAAAATGTAATAGTCATTCACACAAAAAGCTCATACAAACAACAGTGTAATAATTACTAGATATTTTTTCTTTGTTATTTGATTGAGGGATAAATATGGCCAGGACACTGGGGAGAACTTGCCTGCTCGTTGAAGTAGAACTATGGGATCTTCTACATCCATCTAAGCCGACAGCTGGGGCCCTGGTTGAGCAGCACACCCTCACTATGTTAGACTGTCAACTTTGATTTTTGTGCTCAAGTCTGGAAGTGATCCTTGATCCTAGAATCTTGGCCATGAAATCCTTGTCGATTGTTGCGAAATTCAACCTGGTTCTCTGATATTCTGTTCCTTTTGAGAAAGAAAGAAATCTGCCATTCTTATCTTGTCTGGCCTACATGTGACTCCAGATTCACAGCACTGTGATTGAGTCTTAAAATACCCTCAGAAATAGCCCAACAAGCCACTCAGTTATATCAAAACGGTAAAAAGTCTCAACTTGGAAGTCAGTCATCTCAGTTCTAGGCCTCACTGAAAGAACTCCTCGGGGTAGTGTCCTCAGCTGAACCATCTTCAGCTGCTTCATCAATGAACTTTCTTCCATCATGATGTCAAAAGTGGGGATGTTCGCTGATGACTGCACAGCACAATATTCAGCATCATTTGCGATTTCTCAGATACAGAAGCAGCCCATGTCCAAATGCAGTAACTCCTGGAAAATATCCAAGTACCATTTGTGCCCTAAATGCCAGGCAGAATCATTTTCAAGAAGAAAGAATTTAACCTTCACACCTTGACATTCAGTGGCATTACCATCACTGAATCACTAACTATCAGCATCGTGAGGGTTACCATTGACCAGAAATTGAACTGGACCAGCCATATAAATAACATGGCTACGAGAGCAGGTCAAGGGGTAGGAAACCTGCAGCAAGGAAGTCATCTCCTAATCTCCCCACAGCCTGCTGACAATTTACAAAGTACTAGTGAATGAGTGCAGCTCCAACAACACTGGAAGCTTGACACCATCTGACTTGATACTCTATCTACAAACCTTCACCACCAACATACAGTGGCAGCAGTTTGTACTATCAACATGATACACTGCAGGAGCTCAAGACTCCTTGAATAGCACTTTCCAAACCCATAACCACTACCATCTAGAAGGGCAAGAACAGTCGATACCTGGGAACACCACCACCTTGAAATTCCCTTTCAAGCCACTCACCATCCTGACTTACGTCGCTGTCAAATTCTTAAAACTCCATCCTTTACAGCATTGTGGCTCTACCTACACCACATAGAATGTAGCTCAGTGGTATGTAGGGATGGGAAATAAATGTTGGCCTCAGCAGCAAAGCCCAGATCCCTTGAAAGAATAAAAATGTGACAGGAGGTTTGGATTGCATAAAAAAAGGGAGATGTTTGGCAAAGTCCTCACCTAATCATCATTTGGTATTCCCATTGTGAAGAAGACTAAGCTTGAGCAGCAAATTATTGAACGATAGAAGGTCACATAATTTTGAATGCAAGATTATCTATTTATATTTTAAAAAATTACTATCAAAAGATTGCATTTGGGCCTGTCTGTCTGCTCTGTTCTCTACTCTGGGTGAATCATAAAACCAGATGGTGAGGGGAAAAATCTGCTCCTCTTAGTCCAATAGCCATCATAGGTTTCTGCATATCTGGAAGATATAGAGGGTGCACTGTTAGTATATCACACCGGCTAAGTGTGGGCCAAAAATCTGTCTTGCACCTGTTGCAAGGAAAGATCATGAGTCTGATTAGCATATTTAAAGTAGCATTTAAATTTACGTAACCATTCAGATCCCAGTGCATGAAATTCACCAGTCTCTGTCGCAGCGTGATAATGGCGAGAATCAGTACTGGTCTCCATTGGCAGAGACTTGGCACGATGGTCATCCTGATGGGCTCAGAGGCCACTGAAACCCTGGATGGTTGCATGGTATCCATTTGGTAGTGCTCAACTGGTGGGTCCATCTAGCATACTGATAGGGTCCACCAGTGCAACGGACAGCCCAGCAGTGGCCACCAGACAGCTCTGTTTTGCCTGTTGGTGTTCTCCAGTATCATTGGGTATCATCAGACTCACCATGGACTACTCTCCAGAATTGGTTGCATTCTTGGACACACGCATCTCCATCAAGGACGGTCACCTCAGCACTTCACCGTACCACAAGCCTACGGATAACCTCATGATGTTCTACTTCTCCAGCTTCCACCCTAAACACATTTAAAGAATCCATCCCCTACAGACAAGCCCTCTATATACAGAGGATCTGCTCAGATGAGGCAGATTGCAACACACACTCCAAACGCTGGAAGATGCCCTCATAAAAACAGGATATGATGCTTGACTCATCGATCAACAGTTCTGACACATCACAGTGAAAAACTGCACCGACCTCCTCAGAAGACAAACTCGGGACACGGCGGACAGAGTACCCTCCGTCATCCAGTGCTCCCCGGAACACATCTTCTCCGGAGCCTTCAACATGTCATTGATGAAAATGAACATATCGCCAAGGCCATCCCACACCCCCACTTCTTGCTTTCAAACAACCGCACAATCTCAAACAGACCATTGTCCGCAGCAAACTACCCAGTAAACAGTGAAATCAGTGACCACAACACCACACAATCCTGCCATAGCAACCTCTGCAATTTGTGCCAGATCATCTACACAGATGCCATCATCTCACGTGAGAACACCATCCACCAGGTACCCAGTACATACTCTTGTATCTCGGCCAATATTGCCTACCTGATAGGCTGCAGGAAAGGATGTCTCAAGGCATAGTACATAGGGAAGACCATACAGATGCTATGAGGGAGACCATGCAGATGCAATGACAATGGATGAATGAAACTGCTCGACAAATCACCAGGCAAGAGTGTTCTTTTCCTGTTGGTGAACACTTCAGCACTCACGGGCATTTGGCCTCTGATCTTCAGATATGCATTCTCCAAGGCGGCCTTTACAACACTTGACAATGCAGAGTCGCTGAGCAGAGACTGATAGCCAAGTGCCGCATACGTGAGGACGGCCTCAATCGGGATCTTGGGTTCATGGTCACACTATCTGTAACCCCCATGACTTGCCTAGCTTGCAAAATCTCAATAACTGTTCTGGCTTGAGACAATACACATCTCTTTAAGCTGTGCTTAACCCTCTCTCAACTCATATTGTTTGTTTGTATTTTTAAGACTTGATTACTGTAAAGACTTGCATATCAACCGTTAATTTGTGAATAGAGTTTGTGTCATAATATGCCCTGTTTGTGAACAAAACTCCCATTTACTTGACAAAGGAGCAGTGGCTTTTGCTAAAATAGAAATCTGTTGGACTTTAACCTAGTGTTATGAGACTTCTTATTGTGTACCTCCCAGTGAGAAGTCTGACAACATTAGGTTTGAGATCAGAAAACCTCATTCACCTGATGAAGAGCAGAGCCTCGAAAGCTTGTGTGAGTTTACTATCAAATAAATCGGTTGGACTTGAACCTGGTGTCGTCAGACTTCTTACTGTGTTCACCCCAATCCAACACTGGCATCTCTACATCATATCTCCCAGTGTACCAGGACAGTGCCAAGGGGCTGGGGCCTGAGCGGGGGCTATGGTGGGGCGAATGGGGGGGGACAAGAGGGCTATGCATGGGGTGTCTCAATGGTGGGGGCCATTCAGGGGGGTGGATTTTGAAGATGGTCTTGATTGGGGTGGGGGCATGTCAGGTTGGGCAGCGGGATCTGCCAGGAAGGTCCCAATGTGGTGAAATTTGTCTAGGATGATGAGATGGAATTGTGCTTGGGATGGGGGGAATGGAGTAAGGTTGGGAGAACATGTTGCTTGGGGTGGGGTGGGGGGTTGGCATCCTAATTGACTGTGGAGTGAAGGAGGAAAGTCACTCAGTGCATTCTGAGATTGGGATATTGTTGTGAAATGGTGCCTGAGCACTCAGAAAACACACACACTGGCATTTTTAAGCCCACAACCATCAGTCCTCCCCCACCCCCCAAATCGTTAAAACTCTCAACTCTCCAAAAAGTGACTGCTGGGAGGATTATGGTGCGAAGTGTACCTGAGTGACTGCAGCGGATTACTTCGTTATTTGCACCATTACCACACTTTTAAATTTTTTGGGAGAATTCTGCCCATGGAGTATATTGTGAGTGGAGGTCTGCACTGTTTGGCTATGACTAAGTAGTATGACTACTTATGCTAAAATATGCTGCATCGCTGTCATTTGGCACACACGCAATGAACATTTGCTCATAAAAGCATGGGCTAGTTTATGGAAGTCACCTTTTGCAGTATTGGTATCCAAAGTATTGAAAATTACTTCTAACTGCAATACTCCCAATGCTTTCATTAGTGTTCAGAATTTCAACAAAAATGTTGAAGGTATCAACAGGAATTAAAAGATATGTCTCTAGGTACTTTGTGACATTTTAATTTCTAAATGGTACTGACGGTGACAATAGTCCTTTTGGGCAATTGATATATGATTGGAGGAAGCATCTGCTTGTTTAACAGATGATGAGCAAAAAAACATGGACTTTGTGTATGCACTATTTTTTTCTGTATCGTGAAGCATCATCTGCTGCTTTCTGTCTGCAGTTCTAATGAGTAGAAAGTAAATAAATGGATGAGAGCTTTCCCAGCCCTCCGTTGACACCTAATGTTCTGGCTATCTATCTTTTTTTCTCTGTTGCTCTGCATTACTTTCATCGCATTGTTAACCAAGAGTGCCTTAGAGACAACAATCAGGCAATTAAAGCCAAATGTGTCAGGGTTGTGCCCTTGCCAAACTGAATCTCACATTTTCAGTTGGCAGCTGTTTGAATAAGGTCTTCTCTTGAGGGATTTCAGCACAGTGGTTTACCTGCTAGTTGACATGAAGTGCACTGCAATTTGAAAGGATCGTAGTAACATATGATGAGAGAATGATCTTAAATACTGAGTATGAGACTGAAATCTGACTTTTGTAGAGTACATATTATTCGCAGTACAGTTAATGCCTTTATGTTAGTTTATGAAATATCAGTGTCATGAAGAAGATGTTGCCCATGTTTCCTGCACCATACCAAGTGAGATTTCAAAGTTGAAAGGTTATTAATAAAACAAAAGAATGCCTGTTTAAAAGGGAAAGATTAAATAAGTTTTTTAATTATCTTTCAACCCATGCTGTAAGATGTGAGTAGATATGTCATTCACATAGACTTGACAATCATGTGTTTCATAAGTCCTTAACATAAACTAATCACTACATTGCGTAAAAGGGTGGTATGATGAAGAAAACTTACAGTATGTGGCACATTTCAACATCTATTATCATTTAGCATTTATTGTTGGATGTCTCTCTGGCATGTGTATGGGCAGCATGGTGGCACAGTGGTAAGCACTGCTGCCTCATAGTGCCAGCGTTCTGGGTTCAATTAAGGCTTCGGATGACTTTGTGTGGAATTTGCACATTCTCCCCATGTCTGAGTGGGTTTTCTCCAGGTGTTCCAGTTTTCTCCTATGTTCCAAAAACATGTGGGTTAGGTTGACCATACTAAATTTCCCCTTAGCATCAGGGGAATTTGGGGGTTAAATACATTGGGTTACGGGGTTGGGCCTGGGTGGAGCATTGTTGTGCATGCTCAGTGGGCTGAATGGCCTCCTTCTGCACTGTAAAACGTGCAATTCCTTCACTGTTCTTGGAAGGACGTTCAGGGAACAAAGTGACCTTGCTCCTGCGGTCGCTGTCCGCGCGAATGCCAATGAGACCTTAAGTTCCAGAAGTCACAGATTTTTCCAACAAGAATACGATCTTTAATCTTCCTTGCCTTTTACTGGCGACTTCATCTGATTCATGCCCATAATAGATATGAACCTGCTTTGCATGTATTTGAATAGATTTTAATATAATTAATCAATTCTTTCACCAAATGTTGACTTCCTAGGGCATATTAATACTTGCTAACATAACGTCAGCGTAGTTCATAGCTCCCCTCGAACCCGGGGAGACCCCTTACACTCCGGTAAACCTGCTATGTCGAGGGGTAGTCTCCGGTAAGAGCCTTATGGAAAGGGTTTTATTTAATGCGATTGTGGCCGGGAACAGAGAGAGGTTGGGGGAGAGGATTTGTTGTCTCAAGTTGTAGTAGGATGGAAAGACCAGTTTGGTATGGTGATAGAGATGTGTTGATTCCAGCTGGTCTGAGGGATCCCTAGGACCTGTGACCAGGAGACATGGGGGAGGTGGGGGCGAGGGTGAAATGGTGAGGGTTGACTCAGGTTTTGATTTAAGACATCCTCTAAAGGTGGCACCCTGATCTTTGTGCTGCTGGCATGTTGAGGGCCTGTTCCCCTGCGCTGGCATGAATTATACCCCTTTTTTTGGCAGAGTGTCATAAGATTGGGAGAGAAAATTCACATTTTTCTCTGGAGAGAAAGGTTTTCTCATCAGAAACAACACTGTGCCATTTGTTTGCTTAGATTTCGCCCATTGTTTTATACTACCAGTTCTCTGACTGTGGGTTGTTTATGGCACAAAGTGTCACTGAATGAGGAAAAGCAGTACATCTTTTGACAACTTTGAATGATGTAAAAATGTCTTTTATGGAGTTAGGAATGTTTCGGATCAGCTGGTTTTGGTTCATGGCCTCACTTCAATAAATCTGAACATTTTGAATACACATATTTAAAAAAAGGAAGAAAATATAAACATAATGAGGTTATGTTGCAGCTGTATAAGGTGCTGGTGAGGCCACACCTTAAGCACTGAGCACAGTTTTGGCCTCCTTACTTGAGAAAGCATGTACTGGCACTGGAGGGGGTGCAGAGAAGATTCACCAGGTTGATTCCGGAATTCAGAGCTTGGCTTATGAGGGGAGACTGAGTAGACTGGGGCTATACTCATTGAAATTCAGAAGAATCAGAGGAGATCTTATAAGATTATGAAGGGAATAGATAAGATAGAAGCAGGAAAGTTGTTTCCACTGGTGGTTGAAACTGGAACCAGGGGGCATGGCTTCAAAATAAGGGGGAGCAGATGTAGGACCGAGTTGAGGAGGAACTTCTTCACACAAAAGGTTGTGAATCTGTGGAATTCCCTGACCAGTGAAGTAGTTGAGGTGACCTCATTGAATGTTTTTAAGGCAAGGATAGATACATTTTTGAACTGTAAAGAAATTAAAGATTATGGTGAGCGAGTGGATAAGTGGAGCTGAGTCCACAAAAAGATCAGCCACGATCTTGTTGAATGGCGGAGGAGGCTCAAAGGGCGAAATGGCCTATTCCTGCTTCTAGTTCTTATGTTCTTAAACCATAGTAAGAATCCATTGTTACATGTACAGTTTACTAATTTACTAATTGTGAAGTATTTATTTATTTGGTGTTTTTGCTGAAAGTATGTAAATGCAGGGAAATTTTGATTTTACAGATTTTAATAATTATACAGTGCAGAAGAGGTCCTTCCCACATCGTGCTAAGTGCTCATCCAGATACTGTTTAAAGGATATAAGACAACTAGCCCCTATCCATCTCCCAGGCAGTGCATTCCAGACTGTCACCACCCTCTGGGTAAAAAAGTTTTTCCTCTCATTCCCATCCAAACTGCCTGCCCCTCACCTTGAACTGTGGCCCCACGTGACTGATCCTTCAACTAAGGAAGACAGCTGCTGCTTATCCCCCCTGCTCATGCCCCTCATAATCTTGAACACATTGATCAGTCACCCCTTGGTTTTCTCTGCTCCAAAAATACAATATAAGCCTATCCAACCTCTCTTCATAACTTAAAGTTCCATTCTAAGCAGCATCCTGGTGAATCTACTCTGCACCTTCTCCAATGTAATCACATCCTTCCTATAATGTAGCAACCAGAACTGCACACATTACTGTAGCTATGGCCTCACTAAAAGTACTATACAATTCCAACATGACTATCCTGCTTTTGTAATCTATGCCTTGATTGATAAAAGCAAGTGTCCCATATGCCTTGTTCACCACACTGCTATCATGCCCTTCCACCTACAGAGATCTATGGATAAATGCAACAAGGTCGCTTTGTTCCACTCAGCTTCCTAGTGTCATGCCATTCATTGAATACTTTTTGTTAAATTACTCCTTCCAAAGTGTATCACCTCACACTTATCAGGGTTAAATTCCATCTGCCCATTTGACCATCCTGTCTATATTTTCTTGTAGTCCAAGACACACTATCTCCCTGTTAATCATCCAGCCAATGTTTGTGCCATCTGCAATCATTTCTATCCCCTGCAAAGTCAGCTACGTTGTTTATATAAATTACGAATAATAAGGGATCCAGCACAGATCTATGTGGTATGCCACTGGACGTAGTCTTCCAATCAGTAATGCGCTTTCTGTCATCATCCTCTGTTTCCTACAACTGAGCCAATTATGATTCCACTTTATTAAATTGCCCTGCATTCCATGTGCATTTGCCTTCTTTGTAAGTCTCCCATGTGGGATCTTGTCAAAAGCTTTGCTGAAATTTACAGAACTTACATCGGCTGCAGTACCCTCATCTACACACCTAGTCACCTTAACAGCTTCAATCAAATTTGTTAAGTATAACTTCCTTCTGACAAAGCCATGCTTACTATCCCCCTAATCAAGCCTTCCCTCTCCAAGTGGGAATAGATCCTGTCCTTCAGAATTTTCTCCAATAGTTCCCCTCTCACTAATGGTGAGACTTATTTGGTCTATAGTTCCATGGCTTATCGCTACAACCCTTCTTAATTGGTGAAACCATATTAGCAGTTCTCCAGTCCTCTGACACCTCCCCTGTTGCCAGAAAGGAATTAAATATTTGGGTCAGAGCCTCTGCAATCTTCTTCCTTGCCTCCCCACAGTCTGGGACACAATTCATCCGGACTTGGAGATTTGTCCACTTTAAAGCCTACTAAGCCTCCAATATCTTGTCTTCCGGTTTGTCAATTTGCTCAAGAGCCTCAAGTCTCTTTCTCCCTGCGTTTCATAGCTTCACCTTCATTCTCTTGGGTGAAGATAGATGCAAAGTATTTGTTTAACACTCCAGTGTGCTCTGGCTCCACTCTCAGATTGCAACTTAGTCTCTAAAGGACCCTACTCTTTCCCTGGGTATCCTCTTCCCATTGTTATACTTATTGAATATTTTGGGATTTTCCTAATTTTTACCAGCCAGCACTTTCTTATATCTCCTCTTTGCTTTTCTAACTATTTTGTTAAGCTTCACCCTGCACTTTCCGTACTTCAGTAATACCTTTGCTAATTTTCTCCCCTTGTACCTGCTAAAAGCCTTTCTCTTCCCTCCCATCTTATCCTGAATATCTAACTCTGGTCATCCATGGTTCTCTGTGCTTGTTATTCGTTCCTATCTCTGTAGAGGTAACAAGCTGGTCTTGTACTTGTAATGACTTCAATCAGGCCATTGAGATTGGCATATTGGAATATGAAGTCCTTAATTAAGGAATCAATTAATGGGCTAATCAGAGTTTTTTTCCTTGCATTTGACTGGGAGTGTCGGTTCCTTCGGAACACCCGATGGTAGACAGCTGGCTGATAACACTCTGCAAATTGCTGTTGGAATTGTAAATAAAGGAATTTTGATGAAGAGACTTCTGCCTTCTAAGACCTATTACAGTACCCTTTCCATTTCATTTTTGAATGTCCCATACTGTTCATCTGTAGATTTCCCCACAAGTAAGTGTTGCCAGTCTACTTTGGCCAGATCTTGCCTTATTATTAAACTCCTCTTCCCCTCAATTCAAAACTACTTTTTTTTTTTGCAATTTGTCCATAACAATCTTAAATTGTATCATGTTATGAGCACAATCACTAAAATGCTCCCCCATCACCTTCTGTCCAGCTTCATTCCCCAGAATTAGGTCCAGTACAGTTGCTTCCCTAGATCGTCTATATGTTGGCCTAATAAGTTCTGTTGTACACACGTCAACCTTAATGAATTGTGCATATATTTGAATCATAGAATCCTTATAGTGTGGAAGGAAGCCTTTCGGCATTTGAGTCTGCATTGACCGTAATCCCACTTAGACCCAATCCCTGTAATCCCACGTATTTGCCTTTGCTAGTCCCCTGACAATGAGTGGCAATTTAACTTGGCCAATCACCTAACCTGCATATCTTTGGACTGTGGGAGGAAACTGGAGCATCCAGAGGAAACTTGTGCAGACACAACAAGAATGTCTGTCTGTGTGGAGTTTGTACAGTTACCCAAAACATAAATTTTGGATGATGTCCAAGATCATGTGTGATATGAGAAAGGGACAAGCCACTGGCCAGCTCTTGAGAAGCAGATATTGGAATAGGTTCTCAAAAATCATCAGAACAGTTTAATTTGGCAGAATTCTCGGGGAACCCGCCCCCGTAAAAAAAAAAAAATGTTTGCAATGGCAGAGACGGCCTGCTATTGGCCGTTGGTGGAATCTTATCATCCCACCACTGTTACATGCAAACCTCTGCCACCGTGAAACCGACAACGGGGATTGCTATTGGCAACGTTGTCACCAGAAATGTAGTGCATACATACACAGCCAAAGGAAAACTTGAGTTCAGCAAAGATATCAGAGCAAGAGCCAGTTGTTGCAGCCACTTTGAGATAAAAGTGTATTGCAGTAGAGGCCAAGATTGATCAGAATCTACCAAAAGACCTTAATGTCAAAATTACCAATTCTTAGCAATTCAAGTACTGCATTTGCAATATGGATGAAACAACCATGAGTTTTATGCTCAGCAACTGAAATGTGGTATGGAAGGTTCAAAAACAGTTCTAACCTCAAGACATGAGAAGACAAGATTCACAATGATGTTATGATTCATGACTGTCAGTACAAAATTAAAGCCTGTGGTAATTTTGCAACAGAAAACCACATGCTATAAATCAAATTCCCTGCAGGGATTTTGTGCTTGTCTGTGGCAACAGTTGGATAGATGAGAATGAAGCAAAGTTGTCCATCAATAGACAGCATAATACTCTAGATAAAGAATGCAGTTTATTTATGTGGGGCATGTTCAATTCTAACAAAACCGCTGAGATCCAAGAAATAGTAACAAGGTAATACAACTGCAATGTGGGTGTTATCAGGGTTTTCAACATCCTGTAGCACAATTTTTGGATGTGTAATTCAACAAGCCATTCAATAATCATGTTCATATTGAATGGAGTAGATGGTTGGTTAATGGAGAAAAATTCTTCACAAAGAATGTAAATATGCATACTGTCTTGCTTGATGTTCAGTGTGGTTTTGTCATTAAATAATGGGATGTTATTAGTGCGTGGACTATCATCTGATTGTTCAAAAAAATGTATAACATCCAATCAAATTAGTGTCCTTCCATACAGTGAATTGTATAATATCCAATTCACTGTATGGAAGGACACTAATTTGTTGTGGAGGGATGATTTTGAGAGCACAGCATTGATTCAGAGTGAGATCCTTAGAATGTTATAGCTGAAGTGACGTGGAATTAATTTGATGAACTACTGGCATTCTGTGCCAAAGACAACGAATTAAGAATCCTAAAGCACTTTGATTGTGGTTAAAGGTATTCTTGTACAATTAACTAACAATTCAATAAACCATGCCCTACTTTTTTCACATGAATTACTTTTTTTTAACATTTCAAAATGACAACTACCCAGACTGATACTAGCAGTTCACTAGCACAGTTAGTCTGATAAAACATGCCAAGGTATTTCCATATGGAAGGTAGAGAGACACCAAGGGATAGGAAGTTTAGGAGAGTTGCCTAAGGTTGCAGTCAACAATTCAGATTTTGAGAGATATGTAATGGTGGGAGTGACAAAAGGTCATCTGGACTTGAAACATCAGCTTTTTACTTTCCTTACAGATGCTACCACACCTGCTGAGATTTTCCAGTATTTTCTCTTTTGGTACTATCATTAAGCCTGCTTATTTCCATCTCCATAACACAGCCCAATTCTTTCCCTGCCTCAGCTCATCTGCTGGAAACCTCATCCGCGATACTTGATGTGATTATTATAATACATTGTTGACCAGCATCCAACATTTTACCTCCCACAAATTTGAGATCTTCCTTGCCTCTTTTGCTAACTTATCAGCAAGTTCTCTTCTTACATTAACTCTGTGCTTGCCAACCTACATTGTTCCTGGTTAATCACTTAAATTCGAAATTCTCATTCTTGTTTTCAAATCCTGCCATTGTATCACCCTTCCTTATTTCTATAGTCTCCTCCAGCTGCACAACCATTTGATAACTATATTTCTCCAATTCTCGTCTGTTAAACAGCCATGATATTAATTTTTTAACCATTGGTGTCCATGTTTTCAGCTGCCAGGCTCCTGTCTTGGAATTCCATCTCTCTTTCTTGCTTAAAGACACTACTTTAAAACCATATTCTTTGAGCAAGCTTTTTATCATCACTGCTAATATCTCCTTCTCAAGTTTTGATTGATAATAGTTATGTGAGAGCTTTGAAATGTTTCATTATATTGAAGGGAATGTATAGGGTGTCAGGGAAGGGAAATACCTTTGGTAGGGGAACATATCATGTCCTTTCAGGAAGGTTTATCCATCCTTTGTCCCCACCTGGCTCTCAACTCTTACCTGTGGCTCCCTGTAGCTGTTTGCATGCGACAGCAGCCACACCCTTTGCAATGGCCTCGACAAACCAGCTGAGGATAGCCAACAGGTCTCAACCCTTGGTGAGATAGGGAGATGTCCATCCCAGCACGTGAAGACAGAATCTGGCTGATTGAGTGGAAGAGACGAATGGAAAATCCAACGGTCAAGAAGGCGGCCTCTGCGAGCATCGTGGAACACGAAGAGCAGGACAAGACACAGAAGATGTCCTGATCATCCACTGCATCTAGTCGCACCTCCAGCTGTCTTGACTCTTGCCATGTCATTGGATCTAGATGGGAATTGGGAAGAGAGAACGAGGCTGATGCTGTGCAACTCTTCCTTACTTTAATCCAAATCAAGCGCTACTTTTGACACCATCATCATGATCATCATCAGTGTCCTGTTCATCCCTTGAAGTCCTGTGGTGATAGGTGAGTGACAAAGCAGCAGGTGTAGATACACTGGGAGCTGTAGTCATGGACCTGTACACAGGCAGCTCAGGTCTAATGGTCATTTTCTGCTGACCGAAGCAACAGTGGAACTCAGTGTCTACCTGGGCAGCTGAGCAATCCTCTTCAGGACGCAATGCTCACCTCCGTAGAATGAGGAAGAGGCTAGAAAACATGCCCTAAACATTGCCTGCTTCACTACACCCTGGCCAGTTTATCGCGGCTGGCGGGGATCCCATCTTGTGGTCAAACACACAAAATAAAACACAAGGTGACACTGTTCACCATTGGCACTTGGAACGTGCATACGCTTTTGGACAACCGTACATCAGACACACATTGAGAAGAACAGCCTTAGTTGCCAGAGACCTTGCAAGATACAACATTTACATTGCAGCCCTGAGCGAAATTCGTCTTGCTAACGTAGGTCAGTTGACTGAAACTGGAAGTAGATACATCTTTTTCTGGAGCGGTCGGGCAGTGATGAGCGTCGTGATGCTGGAGTTGGATTCGCCGTCAGGAGTCACCTTGTTCGGAAACTTGATAGACTACCCAAAGGTGTGAACGACCGGCTTATGACATTATAGCTTCTGCTATAGAACAGAAGTTAAGCCACCCTGATCAACGCTTATGAACAACTCAGACGAGATGAAAGACAAGTTCTGTGAAGAACTAAATGCCCTACTATCAGCAGTGAGCAGTAACAACAAGCTGATCTTGCTTGATGATTTCAATGCAAGAGTCGGGTGTGACTCTGCAATCTGGCAGGGAGTCATTGGGAGGCATGGAGTGGGCAAGTGTAACAGTAATGGCCTACTCTTACTGAAGACCTGTGCAGCACATGATCTCCTCATCACCAACGCAACCTTCTGTCTGCCTACCCGTAACAAGATCTCCTGGATGCACATCTGCTGTAAGCATTGGCATTTATTGACTATGTAATTATCAGGAGAAAAGACAGGCAGGATGTCAGATAACCAAGGCCATGTGTGGTGCTGATTGTTGTCAGATCTAAGGGTCATTGTCTCCAAAATGAGGCTCTGCATCAGACCCAAGAGGCGACCACAGTGTTATGAAAAGGATCAATGCGGCCAAGCTAAAGAACCCCAGCATAGTTTCAGCACTGGCTGAAGACTTAGAAATCAAGCTTGCTGACGTACTCCTTGCAGGCAGTGCTGAGGACAACTGGGAATGCTTCAGGGATGCTATCCACACATCTGCGCTGAAGGCACTTGGGCCCTCCATCCGCAAGCAGCATGATTGGTTTGATGAGAATGATGAGATACAGACTCTGAGATACAGAGAGTTGAAAAGCACTCTCTTTATCAGGCCTGTCAGAACGACCCATCTTCAGCTGCCAAAAAAATGCTTTTACCAGTGCTTGCAGGACAATCCAAAATAAACTGCGTAAAATGCAGGATGCCTGGCTGAGTGCCAAGGCAGATGAAATACAGGGATATGCTGACAGAAACAACTTGAAATGGTTCTGTGAAGCCCTCAACACTCTCTACGGACCTCAGTCTCTCGGGAGTTCCCCCTCCTGAGTACAGATGCTCTCATCACAAAGAAGGCTCAGATCCTGCAGAGATGGGCTGAACACTTTGAAGCAATCCTCAACTGACTGTCAACTATTAACGATGAGTCAATAGACAGGATTCCCCAGGTTGATATCAACAGCGCCATGGATGACCCACCAGTAGTAGCCGAAGTCACAAAAGCTGTCAGCCAGCTATCCAGTGGCAGATGCCATACCTGCAGAGATCTATAAAGCTGCTGATCCTGCATTTATTGAGAAACTCACTGAGTTGTTCCAGTCCTTTTGGAAGCTAGGATCCATTCCTCAGGAACTTAAAGATGCTTCCATCGTACACATCTACAAGAGGAAGAGCAATCGGTAAGTATGCAACAACCACTGAGGAACCTCGCTGCTCTCCATCACAGGAAAAACCCTCGCAAGAATCCTGCTAAATCACCTGGTCACTCATCTGGAGCTGGTTCTGCTCTCCAAGGTCACAGTGTGGCTTCAGCAAAGGTCGTGGGACCACTGACATGATTTTTTTGCTGCACGCCAACTTCAGGAGAAGTGTCAGGAGCAGACTTGCAAGCTCAACACAACCTTTTGTTAACCTTGCGAAAGCCTTCGATCCTGTAAGGAAAGCCTTTGATACTGTAAGCCAACTAGGCTTGTGGAGAATCATGTTAAAGTTCGGCTGCCCCGTCCAAATTCATTCAGATGGTACGCCAGTTCCATGATGGCCAGAATACTGGATGGCGGAGAATCCTCTGAGGCAATCCCAGTCACCAATGGTGTCAAACAGGGCTGTGTGCTCGCACCCACACTGTTCAGTATGATATTTACTGCCATGCTGAATGATGCCTTCCAGGACAGTGTTGCTAGAATCAGCCTCAAGTACAGAGCGGATGGGAAGCTTTTCAACCTGAGACTTCAAGCTATTACCAAAATGAAGGAGACTGTTCTGAGTGATTTCCTTTTTGCCGATGACTGACTGTGCCCTGTATGTTGGCTCAGAGCCAAAGATGCAAGTCAGTATGGACAAATTTTCCATACTTTGTGACAACTTCAGTCTTTTTAATGTTGATAGTGAGTCCAAAGTCACGCACCAGCCTGCTCCTCATAATCACAATCAAAGGGCAGAAACTACAGGCAATGGACCAGTTCACTTATCTTGGCAGCACCCTCTCTCAAGCAGTGACTACTGATGCAGAAATTAACTGCAGAATAGCAAAGGCAAGTTCTGCTTTTGGTAGTCTGTACTCCACTATATGGGATCATCAAGGAATCAGCCCAACAACAAAACTGAAGGTCTACAGCGCCATGGTACTCACTACCCTTCTATTATGCCTGTGAAACGTGGACTGTGTATCGAAGGCATGCAAGACAGCTCAATCATTTTCACATGACTTATCTTCGCAGAATGTTACGCATCCGATGGCAAGACAAAGTACCAGATGTTAAAGTTTGCTCTAGAGTAAGTCTACTATCAACCCACACACTGCTGATGAAAATGCAGACCTGGTGGGCAGATCATGTCATCCATATGTCAGACAAGCACATACCCAAGCAGCTGCTTTTTGGGGAACTCTCTGCTGGAAAATGCTTGCATGGAGGGCAGGAGAAATGTTTCAAAGACACACTCAAAGCCTTCCTGAAGTCACTTGACATTGACACGACTACCTATGAAACTAAACCACCCTACTTGATGCTGCCTCATCCACAAAGGCTCTCAAGCTCAGGAAGCAAAGTGTATTGCTGAAACACAACATAAGCGCGAGTGCGCAAGTCCAGAGGCACCAGCACAACAACTACAGTGTTTACACAAGTCTGTTCAATATGTGCCAGGACATATTTTGTGCCCGAATAGGCCTGATCAATCATCTTCGGATGCACCGCAACCAGCCTCTAAGTGACTAACGGTGTTGAGGTACTCATCGATGATGATGAATGAACAACTAACTTATTATATTTAAAGGCACTATATAAATACCAATTACTTTAATGTTAGTTTTTGGAGTTGGACAGAGAGGATATGGCCCCCTTTCAGGCCCTGCCTCTACTTTTTCAGCTCACGCCCACCTCTTGTTGCCCCTGGTAATGCCTTGTCTTTATTATGGGGTTTGTTGTCGTCTTGTCTTTTGGGCCTTTTCCTTCTTTAAATTATTGCTCACATTAGTTTTTTCTTGCGCAGGGCGGTGGAAGGGTGGGAAGGTATATTTTTGTGGGGGGAAAATAGTTGGGGAGAGGTGTTAATCAGGACCCCTGGCAGAAGAGGGTGGCGGGTGCGTGGGTTCCCTGTATTTTGGGTGGTTGGAAAAAGTAATTGTTGAGGTGGTGTGTGTTAGACTGGGGGAATTCATTTTGGACCTGAAAGAGATAGAACAGGACACTTTCTAAATGCTGATATTTGGTAGCAAATGCCACTAGCTTTCGGGGCTTTTCCCCTTTATCAGGTGAGTGGGGAGTTCTGATCACAGACAGCATATAAAGGCAATTATACTCCCCACTCACCTGATGAAGGGGAAAAGCCCCGAAAGCTAATGGTGTTTACTACCAAATAAACCTGTTGGACTTTAACCTGGTATTGTGAGACCTCTTACTGTGTTTACCCGCCGGCATCTCCACATCATCACAAACTGTGCCAATGATCAAAAATACTGTTTAAAATTTGCAAACTAGTCATTTGTGTCAATAGATTTCAACATTGTATCAGTGACTTTTTTTGTGATAACACAAGGTAACAACATAGAGGGAAAATATAAAAATGACATTAACTTGTCAGTGTTTGATTAGTAACAGGTGCATTTTCATTTGGAGATACCTCAGTGGTTTAGCAGTGAATGCAAGTACGCACACTGTAATTGGCTGAAACAAATGTTCCTGGGTAATTTCATTTGGAACTGTATAGGCTGAAATTTTTAAGTTTGATCATTTTCACAAAGAACTATGAATCGTTCAAGAACAGAGATATGTCATTAAACTGCTCAGAACTATTCCAGCATTCAATGAAATAATGACTGAGCAGTAATAAAACTCTGTTTGCTCCAGATCCCTTAGTACCTTGGGTAAACACAAACTAAAGATTTAAGTTAACATCATTGCCATTTGCAAAAAAGAGTTCCAAGCTTATACCAAATGTATAAACATGTTTGCTAACTTGGCTATTGAAAGCTTGGCTTAAAGCTTCAGGCTGTGTTCCCTCATCCTAGACTTGCTAACCAGCAGAATTGGTTCCTTTGAATCTATCCTATTTGTTCCCATTGCTGTTTTGAAAACTTGAATCAAATCATTTCATAACTGTCTAAATTCCAGAGACAATGATCCTAGTTTACGTAATCCTGTTAATTTAATTCTTAGAACCCAGGTATGACTAATGTAAATCTATGTAGTGCTCCCTCCAAAGCCAATGTATCTTTAGTAAGGTGTGAAAAATCAAAATTGCCAAATGTGTTTAACTATAAGGCGTTGGAGAGCTATAGCACAATTTCTGTTCTCTTGTATTCTGTCTATAGATGTAAAGCAGTGAAAGTCATCATTCTGTTTACCCTTTTTGATTATTTTCCATTCCAATTTTTGACATTTTAATTATTTACATGCATAGACTTAAAAGTCTCTTTGAGCTGCTCCTGTTTCTAGCTTGTCAGCATTTAGAAAGTATCCTGTTCTATCTCTTTCAGGTCCAAAATGAATGATCTTACATTTCCCTGTGTTGCAATCGATTTGCCATAATTTAATCCGTTCTCTCATATTGGTAATTTTATGTTTCCATCCACTCTACTCACAATGCCATTGTAGTCAGTGGTTAGCTCCACCAGTTATGAACAAAGTGTAGGCATTTATTAATGAACAACAACTGTTTACAGAGTGATGCAGATTTAATGCTTCCAGACATGACTCCAGGCTCAAACTGCTGGGACAATCCGAAACAAGTTGAAGTGAAACCCCCATCCAAGTTCCCAATTGGTCAGCCTGGATCATATAATCCTGACAGAAGAGATTGCCGCTTAAAGGAGCCAGATAACACATCCCTCCTCCTCTAAGTTCCTTTATGCACAGAACAATAATTAACTTATACAGTCCCCCAAAATTTACAACAACAAATGCCTTTAATCAGTCTCTCTGGTGACTTCCATTTCCTCACAGCGCGGCGCAATTCCACCGACTTCTTGTAGAAACTATCACACTTGGTTTCTCTGGTACTGATATTTCAGCCTCCTCTGTTTCAGTTAGAACAGTTAGGATTCAGTTAGAATCCTTACCTGTCAAAAGCTGATTGACATTTAATTTCTTGGGCAGCCAACAATACTTCCAATTGACAACAATGAATCAAGCTGTAACCCTGGCTTTCAGGATGACTTGCATCCATGCAAATGATCAATGTGTTACTTCAAGATCCTGTCTTGCACATTTATTTTGCAAGATGACAGCCCTGTCCAGTCACAACAATTCCTAGAACCCAGCCTCTGCCATTTCTAGTTTTGAATGATCTTGAATCTTTAGGTAAATCCTGGTTCCTCTTTTGTTTGCACAATCTTGCCACTACCCTCCCAGTTAAATTTAGTAATTCCAGGCTTAGCCTTGAGTGAGGACCCATCAATAGTCCTGTTGGAAACATGCTGGTGATCGAATATGGGGAGGACCTGTGAGCTCAGAGGAACCAAGCTACTTTTTTGTTTTCAAAGATGCAAATGACTGCTTGTTTCTTTAAGCCTGCCTTGAAAGTCCGGACTGCCTCCTCAGCCAGCCCACTAGTGAGGGTGTAGTCCTTATGTGCTTTATCCCATTGAAAGATGTGAAATTTTGAAACTAGGAGCTTGTAAAAGCATTTCATTACCTGAAGAGTTGCTTCAGATATTCCATGGGATGTGAAGCTTCTCCATTGTGGTATGTGCACTTGTAGATCTCATCTCAAATATCTCCCAACAATTTGAAGTGGGCATCTAGCAGTAGGAGAAACGTGGTGCCCAAAAATGGTCTGATATAATCTATGTGGACTTGCACCCATGACTATAGCAGGCAACCTTTGTTGTAACTAACACTGATCATAGTACCAGTCTTTCAAAATCATCATTGATGCCTGACCACCAAACATAGCTCCAAGCAAGCATCTTCATTTTTCACATGCCCGGATGGGGCCTATGCAACTCTGCAAACAGCATTTGCCTCCATAGGATGATGTCTTCATAGCTGAGTCCATCTTTCTTAATGAGGGGTATGGTTTTATGTCTTCGGAAATCATTACATTCTGCGAATCTGCCAGTATTTTGTGTCTTGTCTTTGCTAACAATGGGTCTGTGCTGATCCAGAATTTTATTTCTGGTGCTGACATTGACAAAATGTTGAAGGAAATTCATTACCAGCATGATCTTTTTTGGTATGGGACAGGGGTGTACGCTCGAGCAGTGGAAGATGACTGAGGGCATCATTATTGATAATTTGTGACCCTGTTGGTGTTCAAATACGTATTCGTAGGCCGATAAGATTAATGCCCAGCACTGAATCCTGGCTGATGCAATTGATGGGATCATCTTGCCTTCTTTGAATATACCCAACAATAAAATATCTTCCATGGACATATTGACATAATTTTTTCAGTCCATACGTGACAGACAGTCCTTCTGAAAGGCTCCTTGACCTTTTTTCTTGAAGGTGTGAGATTCATGTTATTGGGGGAGTACCAAATATCTAGACCATTATTAGAAAATGTTGATATTTGATACTTGAGTTAATAAAATTTGCTATCTTTTTTTAAAAGGCAAGGGAAACGTGTTTACCCATTTATCATTCTGAATGATTTTCCCCTATCAGCGGCACATTTTGTAATCAGTGAAATTCTGTTTCGCTTTACCTGTTTATTTTGTTTTGTAACTAACTGTCATGTTTTTCTGTAATGGAACAGTCAGTTACCCAGATCTTGAAAATGAGAAATACTTTTCATGAAATTTTCCTGGAGCTTAACTTGGTTTCCAAATCTGAAAAACAATGTATGTATCGCCCAACCGCAAATGTTAAATGACGGGCTAAAATAAAGTCAAACATTCCTGCATTCATACCATTGCATGTTTACTTGTTTGACTTCTCTGCACAGGTTACTGTCACCAAGGAAACAAAACGTCTCCATCAGGTTGACTTTTATTCATCAGTAGTAAAAGAATTGTACTTTTGCATCATTGTTTTAGCTAACAGATGTTTCAGTAAGATTTGTAAGGGCCACTTGAAAGCCCTACTATCATGCTGTAATCATTAAAATAATTTTGGAACTTAGGAAATGGCAAGATTTGGGAGCCATGGATGGCAAGAGAATTTGTAAGCTTAGTCAAAAAGGAAAAGAAAGCATATGATGGGGTGAAGGCATTTAAAAACTGACAAAGCCCTTGATGAGTATAATGAAAGTAGACAGAATTTAAACATAGAATTAGGAGGGCTAAAAGTGGCCATGAAGTGTCTTTAGCAAACAAGGTCAAGGAGAATCTGAAGGCTTTTCATGTATATATGAAGAACAAGAGAATAGCAAGAGAAAGTGTAGGCACTCAATGACAATGAAAGGAAGTTATTTGTGGAGTCGCAGGAAGTGGGTGAGATCCTTAATGAGTACTTTAGAACATAGAACAGTACAGGTCCTTCGGCCCTCAATGTTGTCCCCAGCTATGTCTGAAACCAAGATCAAGCTATTCCACTACCTATCATTCTGGTGTGCTCCATGTACCTATCCAATGACTGCTTGAAAGTTCCTAAAGTGTCCGACTCCAGTATCACAGCAGGCAGTGCATTCTATATCCCAACCACTTGAGTAAAGAATCTACCTCGGACATCCTCCTATATCTCCCACCATGAACCTTATAGTTATGTCCCCTGTAAAAGTTACATCAACCTGAGGAAATAGTCTCTGTATGTCCATTCTATGTCTCCCCTTCATCATTTTATAAACCTCTATTAAGTCGCCTTTCATTGTCCTCTTCTTTAAAGAGAAAAGTCCCAGCTCCCTCAACCTTTCCTCATAAGACCTATTCTCCAAAGCAGGTAGCATCCTGGTAAATCTCTTCTGCACTCTCTCCAATGCTTCCATATCCTTCTTATAGTGAAGTGACCAGAACTGCACTCGATATTTCAAATGTGATCTCATCAAGGTCAAGTATGGTTGCAGCATAACCCCTAGGCTCTTAAACTCAAACCCCCTGTTAATAAACACTAATACACTATAAGCCTTCTTCGTGGCTCTATCCACTAGAGTGGCAACCTTCTGAACCCCAAGATCTCTCTGTTCCTCCACATTCCTCAGAACCCTGCCATTGACCCTGTAATCCACATTTAAATTTGTGCTACCAAAATGAATCACCTGACACTTATCCTGGTTAAACTCCATCTGCCACTTTTCAGCCCAGCGCTTCATCTTATGAATGTCTCTTTGCAGCCTGCAAGAGCCCTCCGCCTCATCCGGTACTGGTGTCATCAGCAAATTTACTAACTCACCCTTCAGCCTCCTCTTCCATTGATAAACATCACAAATAGTAGAGGACCCAACACTGATCCCTGTGGTACACTGCTGGTAACTGGTCTCCAGTCTGAAAATTTTCCCTCCACTACCATCCTCTGTCTTATATGAGACAGCCAGTTACTTATCCAATTGGCCAAATTTCCTTTTATCACACACCTCCTTACCTTCTTCATGATCCTACCATGGGGAACCTTATCAAACGCCTTACTAAAATCATTGTATACAACATCAACTGCTGTATCTTTGTCTACACACTTAGTTACCTCCTCAAAGAATTCAATCAAATTTATGAGGCAGAACTTAACTCTCGTGAAACCGTGCTGACCATCCTGGATTAAACTGCATCTTTCCAAATGGTCATAAATCCGATCTCTCAGGACCCTTTCCATTAATTTACTGACCACTGAAGTAAGTCTAACTGACCTATAATTACCAGGGTCATTCCTATTTCCTTTCTTGAAGAGAGGGACAATATTCGCCACTCTCCAATCCTCTAGTACAATCCTTTTAGACAATGAGGACCCAAAAATGAAAGCTAAAGGCTCTGCAATCTCACCCTTGCCTCCCAAAGTATCCTAGGATGTATCCCATCTGCCCAGGGGACTTACTGACTCTCAGGTTTTTCAAAATGCTCATACATCTTCCCTCGGAACATCTATCTCCTCCATCCTATCAGCCTGTATCACACACACATCCTCAAAAACATGGCCCCTCTCCTTTGTAAACACTGAAGAAAATATTCATTCAATGCCTACCTGTCTCTTCTGACTCCATGCACAAGTTCCCACTATTATCCTTCACTGGCCCTAACATCATCCTGGTCATTCTTTTATTTGCCACGTAACAGTAAAAAGCCTTGGGGTTTTCCTTTATCTGACCCGCCAAGGACATTTCATGCCCCCTCCTACCCCTTTCTTTAACTCATTTCCAGCTACATTGTAACCCTCAAGTGACCCAACTGAACCTTGTTTTTTCATCTTTTCATCTTTTTCCTCTTATTAAGGCATTCAACCTCCTTTGTGAACCATGGTTCCCCCACTCGGATATTTCCTCCCTGCCTGCCAGGGACATGCGTATCAAGGACATGCAGTATTTGTTCCTTGAAAAGCTCCACTTTTCATTTGTGCAAAAAGTGGAGCTTTTTATCAACATTTGCCATGGAGAAGGATATGATGGATGTTGCGGTGAGGGATAGGTGCGTGAGCGCTCTACAGAATGTCAGTAAATCGAAGGAGGAAGTTTGGGTATTCTCAATTACATGAAGTTAGACAAGTCCCCAAGGTCAGATGGGATTCATCCCAGGTTACCACAGGAGGCAAAGAGACCTAGCTGGCGCCTTAATAGATAGCTTCACATTCTCTTTGACCACAGGCAAGGTTCCAGAGGACTGGAGAATAGCCAGTGTTGTTCTTTTGTTTAGGAAAGAAAGCAGGGACAATCTACGAAATTATAGGTGGTGAACCTGATGTCAGTGGTGGAGAAGCTTTTGAAAAAGATACTGAGGGACAGGATAAATGCACATTTGGAAAAAAAATGGGCTGGTTTGTGACAGGCCACATGGTTTTGTTCAGGAAGGTCATGTCTCATCAACTTGATTGAATTTTTTGAAGAGGTGACAAAGATAATTGATAGGGGAAAGATTGTGGATGTAATTTTATCTGGCTTTAGTAAGGAGTTTGACAAGGTCCTACATGGCAGACTGGTACAAAAACTAAAATCACATGGGATTCAGGGTGGGCTGGCTAGTTGGATACAAAACTGGCTTGGTTCTAGAAGACAGGGAGTGCCAATGGAAAAGAGTGTTTTTCAGAATGGAGATTGCAGAGATCGGTGCTGGGACCTCTGTTTGTCATATATATAAATGATCTGAAGGAAAATGTAGGTGTCTGAGTAGTAAGTTTGCAGATGACACAAAGATTCTGCAGATAGTGTCAGAGGAAACAACAGAATATTGATGGATTAGAGACTTAGAACATAGAACATTACAGCACAAACAGGCCCTTTGGCCCACAATGTGCACTGATCATATCCCTACCAAATAGGCTTATCTGTAACCCTCAATCCCATTAAATCCCATGTACTCATCCAGAAGTCTCTTAAAAGACCCCGATAAGTTCGCTTCCACCACCACCACCAACGGCAGCTGATTCCACTCACCTACCAGCCTCTAAGTGAAAAATTTATCCCTGATATGTCCTCTGTACCTACTCCTCAGCACCTTAAATCTGTGTGCTCTCATAGCAATCATTTCAGCCCTGGGAAATAACTTCTGAGAACCCACCCGATCTATACTTCTCATCATCTTATAAACTTCTATGAGATCACCTCTCATTCTTCGTCTCTCCAGGGAGAAAAAAAACCGAGCTCCCTCAACCTATCCTAATAAGGCATGTCACCCATCCAGGCAACATCCTTAAATCTCCGCTGCACCCTTTCAATAGCTTCCACATCTTTCTTGTAATAAGGCGACCAGAACTGTGCACAGTATTCCAAGTGGGGTCTGACAAGTATCTTATCAAGCTGCAGCATTATCTCCCAACTCCTAAACTCAATCCCTCGATTAATAAAGGCTAGTACACCATACGCCTTCTTGACATCCTCCACCTGCAAGGCCAATTTAAGAATCCAATGTATCCGGACCCCAAGGTCCCTCTGATCCTCTGCACTGCCTTGATGTTATACTCCTTCATCCCATTGGACCTGCCAAAATGGACCACTTCACATTTATCCAGGTTGAAGTCCATCTGTCACTTCTCAGCACAGTCTTGCATCCTATTTATGCCTCACTGCAACTTCTGACATCCCTCCAGACTATCCATAACACCACCAAACTTGGTGTCATCAGCAAACTTATCAACTCACCCCTCCACTTCCTCATCCGGGTCATTTATGAAAATGACAAACAGCAAGGGTCCCAGGACAGATCCCTGGGGCATTCCACTGGTGACCGACCTCCATGCAGAAATGGCACAGAATTGGCAAATGGCATTTAATCTGGACAAATGCGAGGTGATGCATTTTGGAAGATCAAATTTAGGTGTGAATTATACTGTAAATGGCAGGACCCTTAAGAACATTAACATACAGAGGGATCTGGGTGTACAAGTCCACAGTCCCCTAAAAGTGGCAACAAGATAGCCAAGGTAATTAAGAAGGCATAAGGCATATTTGCCTTTATCATGTTGCAGCTATATAAAACTTGGCTTATGCTGCAATTTTTAAATTCATTTGTGGGATATGGGTGTCGCTGGATGGCCAGCATTTATTGCCCATCCCTAGTTGCAGTGAGAAATTTATGGTGAGCTGCCTTCTTGATTCACTGCAGTCCATGTTCTGTGGGTTGACCCACAATGTCATTTGTGTAGTGTGTTAAAGTTTGCAGATACGAGCTTGAGTGGTACAGCTAAGTGTGCTGAGGACACTGAAAATTTGCAGAGGGATATAGATAGTTTGAGTGAGCAAGGATCTGGCAAAGGAGTAAAATATTGGTAAATGGTCATCCATTTTGGCAGGAATAATAGCAAAATGGCTATTATTTAAATGGTTAAAAAAATGCAGCATGCTGTTGTGCAGAGGACCTGTGTGTTCTTGTGCACGAATCGTAATAAGTTGATTTGCAGGTGCAGCAGATAATTAAGCAGGCAAATGGAATGTTGTCCTTCATTGCTACAGGGATGGAGTTTTAAAAACAAGAAGATTATGTTGCAGCTGAATAAGGAGCTAGTGAGACAGCACCTGGAGTTCTGTGTACTGTTTTGGCCTCTTTACTTGAGAAAGGATTTACTGGCACCACAGGACGTGCAGAAGAGATTCACTAGGTTGATTCTGGAATTGAGAGGGTTGACTTATGGGGAGAGATTGAGTAGACTGGGACTATGTTCATTGCAATTTGGAAAAATTAGGTGGGACCTATGGAAACATATAAAATTATGAAGGGAATAGATATGATAGAAGCAGGGAAGCTGTTTCCATTGGAGGGTGAAACTGGCACTCAGGGACATAGCTTTAAAATAAGGGGAGCAGATTAAGGACTGAGTTGAGGAGGAACTTCTTAATGCAAAGCGTTGTCAGTCTGTGAAATTCCCTGCCCAATGAAGCAGTTGAGGCTCATTAAATGTTTTAAAGGGAAGGATAGATAAATTTTTGAACAATAAAGGAATTGAGGGTTATGGTGAGCAGGTGGGTGAGTGGAGCTGAGTCCACGAGAAAATCAGCCATGATCTTATTGAATGGTGGAGCAGGCTCAAGGGCCAGATGGCCTACTCCTGCTCCTGCTCCTAGTTCTTATGTTCTTGCCTTCTTAAATGGTTCTAAAGCAGTTGTTTGTGGTATGGTGTTTAGACAAGAAAAAGTGCCAGCTCGCATTTGACAGCTGCCTGATAAATTATGCAGCAGAACACATAATCGACAAGTGTAACAGACTGCAAGGAATGGTAACATTCTGCTGAAGCTCATTAAGTTATTTGCCAATTATACATGCTGTGGCACCTCTCTTAAACCCCTATTACAAAATAAAATGAAAATTAGCTCAGTGGGTCATGCTACAGCAAACAAGAACTGTCAATTTTCCATCTCTAATTCTTCATATCCTATGTAAATTAGCATGAAGTAGTCACAGACTGTTAACATTACAGCCAGTGCAGGATAATGTTAATTATTTAAGAAACAGAAGGAAGTTGCATTGAAATCAGTGTAAGCAGATTCTAAACGTCCTCTGGCTTTCGATTCAGAGTTTAGTACAACATGAGCAGATACCGAAAAGTTTCAACACATTCGTCATTAATTTTGGACACAAAATTATTCATAGTACTCCCAGCAGGGTCCACAGCTTTTCAAGTGACTTCTCATTGGAACTCATATTGATATAATTGCTAATGAATATTAGTTGTTACAATTTGAAAATCTTTGTTAGTCAAATATAAATTATGTGCATGCTTTGCATTGAATTGGACATGTTGATTTAATTCCCTGAAAAAAATACTGAGGTTTATCGTAGAATCCCAACAATTCAGCCCATCAAGTCTGCATCGACTCTCTGAAAGAGGATCTGATCCAGGTCCTATCCCTGTATCCTCATGTCTTTGCCCCATTAATCCCCCTACCTACACATTTTGGAACACTAATGGCCAATTTAGCGGTGCTAATCCACCTAGCCTGCACATTTTTGGACTGTGAGAGAAAACTGGAAAACCCAGAGCAGACCCATGCAGACACAGGGAGAATATGCAAGCTCCACAAAGACAATCCCCCAGAACAGGAGTTGAATCAGGTTCCCTGATACTGTGAGGCAGCAGTGCTAATCACTGTGTCACCGTGCCGCCCGTAATATTCTCATGTAGTGTGGCAATTTTGGGCACTAACTTTTATTAATCAAAATGTATTTTATGTAACATTTCTAATTGTTTCAGGATTGGAACAGCTACATCTTCCATTTCATTGTTTTTACTGAAATTTGATTCAAATGTTGATAACAGCATGAACTTTTGTGATGAAAGCGAAGCAGTTTTATCCAAGGTTTCACATGGCGTTAGATTCTTTCAATTCTTTCATGGTACAGAAGTGGGTAAAACTAATAAGGAAAAATAGAAACTACACAGATTTGTTAAGGGAAGGTTATATCTGACTAATATTGAATTTTTTAAAGAGGTGACAAGGAGAATTGATGAAGTAGTGCATCTTGTGTAATATGTAAAGATTTTAGTAAGGCTTTGATAAGGTCCCATTTGGCAGATCAGCCAAGAAAGTAAAAGCCTGTGGAATCCAAAGGGAAGTGGCAAGTTGAATCTAAAATTGGCTCAGTAGAAAGCAAAAAACTGATTTGTGATTGATAGGCTGTGTGTCGCAGTGGGGCTGTGCAGGACTTGGACTTGGTCCCTTGCTTTTTGATGGAATATGTTGTCCTTTGTGAATCGTAGTGCCTCTGAAGGCTCAAGCTCTCTTGGCCAATGATCACAAACCTCAGGAGCCTCTTGGAAGAAGACTTCTCCCAAGAGGAGAAGGTAAATACTCATTACCTGTGACTTATAATACAATGTGACCACCCACGTCCAGATATGCTTTACTTAAGAACTGTGCTTACAGCACTGAAAACTTTCTATCAAGACTACTATGAAAGCTCCATCATGCAAAGCCGCATCATTACCAAATCTCCTCCCCAATCACCCACTCAATTACTATCTTCATTCTTGTCCTTCGAGTGGCTTAATCTGTTCAGAATGCAACTGACTAGGGTCAATGGGGAACCAACAAAAATTAATACTTTTATTCAAATGTATGGCATCAACAAAACACCAACAACGTAAGAATTGAGGTTAATCCCTTTGCACCAAATCACCTGTAATTCCTTGGAAGCAGAAGTCCCTTCATCAAAATCCCTTTATTTACAAGTCTGACAACAACATACAGAGTGTTTTCAGTTAGCATCTACACTAGGAGTTCCAGAGGAACTGACACTCCTGATTAAGTACAAAGCAAGAGTTCCTTGATTGTCCATCAATTTGGCCTTTAATCAGAGAACTCATGTTCTAACAGACCAACCTCAATTGCCTGATTAAAGTCTTTACAAACCTTTGTTTGTAAGCGTTCTCTTGTTTTTTTCCATAGTGTTACTCCTACGTACTCACTATAGTTGGAGGCAGAATGCTTTTTCCACTGCTTAGTTATACTAGGTGCACAAAACAGACATTCTCTGGATTTTGGGGCCTTTTGTGACTCTGCCAAAGGGTCTGCTACCTGCGTCCATCCAGAGCAGACTTGATTGTTGTGTTATGTGTAGCTCTGGAGACTTGGCAAGGGCCTACTAACCAAGATCGAGATTTGACTGTATGTGAGTTTTACTTATTTCTTCATAGATATGAAGGCTGCTTTCAAGACCAGCACTTATTGCCCTTCTTGAACGATCCACATGGTGTAGGTATAGTATACTGTGCTGTTGGGAGGAAGTTCCAAAATTTTGATCTAACGGTAGTGAAGGAATGGTGATTTAAATCCAAATCAGGATATTGTGTGACTTGGAGGGGAAACTTAGAGGCAGTGGTGTTCCCATGCATCTACTGCTTGTTTTTTTACTGTCCTCTTTTCAAAATGTTGTTGATTTTGGGAGAGTGAGCATTAACTGTCAAGGATAGATGATCTGCTGTTGGAAATGTTCATTCCATGGCAATTAAGTGATGCAAGTGTCATTTGCCACTTCATGTTCCAAGACTGCCTGTTTTCCAGGTCTTGCTGCATGTGTGGACACAGGCTGTTTCAGTGTTTGAGCAGTTGTGACTGTTAGAAGAAAGCAGTGAGGAATGTTGGACTCGGGGCACCACCCTGACAAACTCCTTTGCAGCTACTATGATTGGTTTTCAGCACAGAACATGTGATAGTGAAAATCATGATGTTTAATGTATTGGTAACATTAGCTCAGCCTAAGTGACAATTCAGTATAATATCTATCACCGGATCTTTTAGCTGTCCTATCTCCATCAAAAATGGCTGGTATGCCTTCCATTTTACTGATCTCCAGCACCGGATCAGATCCAGACCTTCAATGGAACACAAGTCCAGGAGAGGGAAGTGTGGGAGGGTAAGTCAAGGAGCAAGAGATTCAGCAAGATTCTGGGTCAGGAGAGAAGGGGACAGAGAATGTAATGTATGCTCCTATGGACTAAAGGTACATACCAGTGCTAGACTACATTCTAAATCCCAATATACAATATAAAAGACATATCACAGGAAGGATCTGCAGTGATCAGAAGGATGAGAAAACAAGATTAGTCGTGTGAAGTGAGCAGCAGATTTCTCTTTGACATTTTAAACTTATTTTGTTTGAAACATTTCCCATTTACCAATGTAGCAAAGTAAAACATTTCAACTTAAGGTATAAAGTTTTAACTTTTTTTCTTAATAAGAAAGTTCCTTTAGAATTAAACGGCCATTTTGACGTTGGTTCTTACAGGAACCAAAGCTTTATTTAGTTGTGATTTTCAAGAATGCAACCAATAAGTGATACTCCAATATGTAAAGGTTCTTTTCCTTTCTCCACCATTTGTTCAAATTATTTTTCCTGACTTTCTCTCCATAAAGGATACAGATGATGTCCTAATTTTGAAAGGCCAGCTGACAAACACATTCATAAAAATGACTGGGATCCAGTAGATTTAAATAACTATATATGTTAATATTCAAAATAACTTGCAAACTTTTGCCTTAAATAAGTCCCACAAAGTGTCCGAATTTAAATTGAGGCATTGGAAGTGTCCAACATCAAACACAAGCAAACTAGCTGCAAAATCCAACTTGCATGCTAAAGTAAACTGGTTATATGTATGAATAGCTTTAAGTTTATTTATTGGTGTCACAAGAAGGCTTACATTAACACTGCAATGAAGTTATGTGACAATCCTCCAAATCATCAGTCTCTGCCACCTGCTCCAGTACACGGAGGGAGAATTTAACATGGCCAATGCATCTAACCAGCATATCCTTCAGGCTGTGGAAGGAAACTGGAATACCTAAAGGAAACCCATGCAGACAAGGGGAAAACGTGAAGACCCAAACTGTGAATCAATACCAGGTCTCAGGCGCTGTGAGGCAGCAGTGCCAATCATTGTGCCACTGAGAATAAAGCTAACTTTTAAACTGATGGCAGATCCAAAATTAGGTGAAACATTATGAACTTGATTGATTGGATCATTTTTGGCTTAGGAAGCTATTCGCTCATTGGCAAACCATGTGATGTTGTTTCCCAGAGCATATGTAATTATGAGACTGTATCCAAGTCCCACATCCAGTCTGGGAGAGTGGATGGGAAGATGTACCAAAGCAACAATGAAAGATCTCTACTTAACCTGAGCCTGGAAGGCACAGAATGTCAGTGCTGAATGCTCCTTGACATTGGATTGTTGAAACTGTGTGCTTGCAATTTGATGTGACTAAAAGCCTGCCAGCTTTGAAAACATCAACTGGAATACCATCAGAGTGCAGGCTTTGTTGCTTTTCATCCATTTGATTGCTTATTGCACTCCCAACAATGGTGGTTCACACATGGATATAACATAGGATATCAGGAGAGAATATCAACAATATCAGCTAGTGCAAAATTTAGTCTGTAACAGCAGAAACTACGGTTCACCTACAAGAGTAGACTGAAACATGGATGCCAATAACTAAAGTGAAGAAGTGCAACAAACTATTCTCAGGATGCAGCTTAGAATATCACACTGGTTTTACCTGACTCTTAGAAGCTGTGTTTTACAAAGCTTTTGTCATCATTCGCAATTTCAAGAGATGTCCAATGGATTTCTTATAGTTGTCCTGAGTAGCTACTTATAACTATTTATAATAGGTTTGAGCAGCCTACAGTCCATCCACTGCCTCACAAGTGACTTAATTCGAAAAGATAGCATATGTGTGCAACCATCCCCCATTGTTATCTGTAGATTCGAATATGAATATTTTCATGGACGTGAACTAAGACATATGTTGCCAGAATAACATTGGAGTAACATTACAAGTAAACATATAAAATTTGTGTTTATTGCAATGAAAATCTGCCTATTTCAGATGGAATAATGACCCAGCAGTAACTATTGCAATCCTGCTGGAAAAGTGATATGAGGAGAGGTGATGGGCTGGTTTTGTAAATATCAAAGGCGATGACCTATTTTAGTTAGTTGCAAGAGGCCTAATGGGAAACCGACTGCTGTAAGCATCAACAGTGATATCAGCAGAAGATCTGTAAAGGATGATAGCAACAGACTATTCTTCTACTGGGAATTAGATTGAGGTTTAATCCAAACATTGCTGTGGAATAATTAAAATGGTAAGTTTGTTTTAGTTACATTCAGTTATAAATTATTGGTGATTAAGTTGTTTTCTTCCCTGCATTATAATGGTATATCTCTCTGAATGTATTGAAATATTCTTTTCTATTGTGATACAGATAAAACCTATCTGATCCTCACATTGTAGTCTTTTTGTGATACATAGTAGTGAGGAACTATTGACTTTAAGGAAATCAATTCACCGAGAAATTGAAGAAGGGTTTGGTGGCTTACCTACAACTAATACTACACAAAAAAAATGCTGGAATTTTAACCCAATCCACCAGACAGATGGAGCAGGTTTAAAAACAGAAGAGCAGGGCAATGGTGGAGTGTATGTGTGCACACTGGCCTGCAGACTGATGGTTTTGTGGCCTGTGAATTAAAATGCTCAGCATTTCAAATTTGTCTCAATTCTCACTATAACTTATTTGAGGTTGGATTGTGGGCAGATTTTCTCATTCCGCCCATCACAGCAATCGTAGTGGGTGAGGGGTAGGCCATTGGAAAGATCTGCTGACTTTAGGTGGGATTTTTCAGTTTTGGGGTGTGTGCGGCCAGAAAATCCTGTCCAAAATTTCTGTTGTGAAAAATTACCTTGTATTACAATGCATATTAGGTTTCATTCATATAAAATTACAATTCGACAAATGTTCTTTTCAAACATCATTTCGCCTCTATTATTTGGTATATATGGCACATTTCTAAATTGTATTGCGAATTAAACATTTAATATCACAACTGAATGAAGTAGTTAGGTTATTTATGGAAGTTGGAAGTGGTGAAACATTTAAATAAATTAATTTTTTTTTGGAAAAGGTGCCAATGTAAGGTGTTTTCTCTTTCACATTGACTACTTGAGGACTTTGCTAACCAAGGGAAAACATGATTTTTAAAGCTTAAAATGTTTAAATTTTCTCTTTTTTTATATATTGATCAATACTTAAAATAAATGAATATTTATTTCTATTCCTCTATCCTTGTCTGATCAATGTCAGTTTGCTTGTGCTCCAAACCTCAAACTGACAGACTTCTGTCTCAGTTGTGTCATTTGATGCAGAACATATGTTCCCCATGGACAATACATACACGAGCATTATCTTAAACAGTAATAGATGTTAGGTCTGATCCAAAGGGTCAGCCAATAACAGTGTAAGCTAAGATATCCATGGAGATGTCAATATTTTAATATTTATATTGCAATTACCACAAGTCCATACATCATAACACCAATTTTATTTCTGTTGTAACACTTGTATGAGAATTTATAATGAGAGAACAAATACTGTCCAAGGAAATGAAATCTATCGTAACATTTTTAGATGATTAATTAGTACAATTTAAATCACAGTACTAATCAACAATAGTTTATCATTTTTTTACCAAAGTCAATAATCAGGTAACATTGGGAGGTAATTGTAGAATCACTGTGAGCCATTCTTTGTATGCTGTTCTAAAGATCATTGAAATTTGGAACAGAGAGAACATTAGTTCGCCCTTTGGATTTTTGGTTGGAAAACTGACATTTCTTGTCTGAAAAATGAACAGGCTAAGCAAAGACTTAGTTTGTTACAAAGGTGTTAACAATTGGAGATACTAAACTTGCATTTAGCTCGATATTGATTAATAGAAATAGTTTTTGCAACAGCTCCAATCCTAACGATATTGAAAAAGATTTTGGAATTAGCCAGTTGTGAAATCTATGTCTATACTAGAACTATATAAAACATTTGTAATAACTCCTACACATGGCGAGGTAACAAAATGGTAATGTGGTGTCTCTAAGGGAATTTATAAAGCATAACTGCATCCTGGTTACTGTATGTAGATCATTTAATCAGGTCGTATGTGGATACTTAAGGGTGCAGTGGATGGATCATGACAAAAAAGTTGCAAGTGATCTGTTTTTCAATAAGTCCTTGTAAGTAATTAATGCAAAATCAATAGCTGTCTCTGAAGACTTTTTTTTACAAGAGTGGATTATCAAAAACAGAGGTGGATCTGACTTAATTTCTCTCTGAATACTAATCCTGCTGGGGACCCAGTCTAAATCCTGTAGAAACAGCAAAATGTTTTAACGGCACCAAGGGGGCTAAGAGCACAGAGCCACATATGCTAAAAAAATAAATATTCATAAGAGACCACACCATGTAGTTTTCACTTTGATTCGTGTAGATTGTGACAGCTGAAAAATTTAGTTAGTTAATTAGGAGAAGATGTGTCCCAGAGTGTCCCATTCCTTGCTGCAACTTTCATTTCTCAGTCCCTGTTTTGACAGCTAGATTAGATCATTACCTTCAGTTTCACATATTAGTAACTGCATGAAAAATAGAATTTAACAAGATTCTGGATTTTTGTTCCTATCAGAATTGAATATTGGGCACCGAGAAATGTGCAATATTAATGTAAAAGAATAGAGCCATGAAATCATAAACAACTAATACTTTAAGTCAGTATGTTACAAGAACACTTTAGGCCAATGAATGAGAGCTATAAATTCCTTAGTCATAAAGTCACAGAACAATATCATATGGAAACAGGCCTTTCAGCCCAACCAGTCCATGCTGACCATGGTGCTCCTCCCCGCTAGTCCCAATTGCCTGCATTTGATCCCTATATCTAATTCTTTCCCATCCATGTACTTATCCAAATGCTTTTTAAATGTTGCTAATGTACCTGCCTCAACCACTTTCTCTGGCAGCTCATTCTGTTTATGCACTATTCTCTGTGTGAAGAATTTACCCCCCAGGTTCCTTTTAAATTTTTCCCCTCTGACCTTAAAGCCATGCCCTTTAGTTTTCAATTCCTCTTCCCTGAGAAAAAGACTTGAGTTTGTCCTATTTATGCCCCTCATGATTTTATGCACCTTAATAAGGTCACCTCATTAACACCTACTACATTTCAAGTAATAAAGTCTTAGCCTGGCCAATCTTTCTCTCTAACTCAGGCCCTCTAGTCCTGGCAACATCCTCATAAATCTTCTTTACATTCTTTCCAGTTTATCAATGTTTTTTCTATAACAAGGTGACCAAAACTGTTCACAATACTCCAAGTGCAGCTTCACAAACGATTTGTACAGCTGTAACATAACGTTAGTAATGAGAGCTCAGCTCTTGAACAATTTGAATAGTTTATTTAAGTACTATTTTCTACCTAGTTGTTATAGTATGCTTGGTATTATAGCTCCACAGAAGAAGAGTAGCAACTATAATTCCACAAGTTGTAGTATTTTTTCTTTCCAGGGCCTTTGACCATATTGTCCCCTTGCATATTTGCATCCATCTACCCACACAGCCCCCACTCTCCCCGCTCCCGGCTAGAGTGCTAAACGATCCCTTATCAAAGCCACAAAAGACACCCCATATTAGTATGACATGGTGCACTTACTATCATCTTTTTTGAGTAGTTCAATAAATTTTATCAGTCCAACAGTTTTGACCATTTCATCCTCCTCCTGTGCTTCTTTGGATGGGTTTGCATTCTCCTAATTCCATTCTTATCTAGTTGTAGCTGAAGAATCACCGCAATGATTGCTCTTCCCACTCCTATGCCTCTAACCCTGGAGTTCCCCAAGGATCAACCTACCTGTTTTTCATCAACATAAAGGCTTTTGGTGGCATAATCCAAAACAACATCAGTTTCCACATAAACACTGATGACACCCATCACCACTTCTCTCAACTCCACACTATCTCTGATTTGTCAAACTGCTTTTCCAGCATTCACTCCTGGATGAGAGTATATTCTCTGCTCCTTAACTACCAACACTATTCCACTGCCTGGTCACTTGAGGGTGAAGCCATCCATTTGGTGTCTCATTTGACTGAGATGAGCTACTGACCATCAATCACAAGACCACCTACATCCACCTGCATAATGTTGCTTGAGTTTATTTCTTTAACTTATCTGTTGCTGAAATCCTCAACCATGTCTTTGTTACCACTAGATTTGATTATCATGATCAATCTCTGATCTTGTACATTCAAAATTTTGCTACCCTTAACCCAATTCACATTCAGCAAATATGTAATTTGCCCACCCAAAAAGAGTAGGTATGTTAAAATTAAATACAAATAAAAGGGATTCTGTCACAAAACATATTTCTTGCTATTTGTGCTCTTTGATGGTGATAATAGTCAATAAGTTGGTCAAAAGCTAACAGCAGCAATGGCATGAAGACAAGTCAGTTCTAACATTCTATAAAAAATTACCCGTTGTCCCCACATTATAAAAATCTGTGAAAGATTATGGCTTTCAGTATTTATATATTGGACAAGTGTAAAGCATGAAAACATTCTTAATCTTAATGATTTCTGTAAATTGAGTTGTAACATTGCTTCTACTGTACTCTCATAGAATCTTAAACAGGTGCGATAAGAAAATCTCTCATCCTAATGTTAAAATAGTTTTTTTACCTTTAGAGATTTGTGTCGAAACAGTAGTCTAAGAAAAATGTTATTTTCAAGCAGATTTTCTTGTTGCTGCTAACAGCTATTGCCTGCGTAACGATGAAGGATCTAAGCCAAGAGCTAGGATTGATTGTGGACATATGTGGTAGCTGCAATACTGGCAATCCAATCAGTCCATTCATCTAAGATCTTATCAGATTTCTGACTGACAGGAGTCTGGGACTGGAGTGGACAAAGATGATGGGCAGAAATTTACCTTTTTTGCAATGTGTGATAGCTGGTGGGAAAAATGGCATTGAAGCACCAACAAAGCTTTCTCCAGCCTTTTGTTGGAGACATTGGAAAAGAAATGGCAAGGGATGGTGTGAAAAATCTGTATAATGTATGTTTGGGTTTGGGTGCGTACTGCCCCTTTGAGTTCGGGTCTGGTGACCCCCTAGAGGATTAACTCATCCCACTGGGGGACCTGGTTAAGCAATCTTAGCTTTGACTGTAGTACAGTGCGCACCTACAATAAAGTGTTCCCCAGTCTCAAGTTACCAAGCATAACTCGTAGTCCTTCGTGCACCAACAGTGCATACATAATAACTGGTGACTTGTTGCTTGATGGCCTCTGCATTCTGCTGGCATTGTGAGCATGCATTGACCAGGTGGTATCTCTCAAGGGTTGTGTACTGATGAAGATACATAAAAGAGACCAATGTGCAGAATTACCACAATATGTGATAAAAGATGACAATCTGCTTTATTCAGATGTTCCTGTTTATAGAAGTTGAAATTGAAGTGGGATGTATTTAATAGACTGGCTGGTTCAAACATGAGGTTACAAGACATGTTGGAAAAATATAAAGATGTTTTTCAAGGAAGCTTTGGAGAGCTGAAGGGTTTTATGGTTAATTTATGGCGGAAATTGAATAATTGTCCAAGGAGTTTAAAGGCACATCCAGTACTGTATGCCATTAGGCTAAGATGGAGGCTAAATTGGAATGGCTGGTGGATTTAGGGGTATTGGAACCAGTGACCACCAATGAATGGGTGACTTCAATTATTCAGATTTGAAATCCAATGGATCAGTGAGAATCTGTGGTGATTTTAAAATAACAGTAAACCCAACCCTATGTGCAGACCAGTACCCACTTCCTCTTCATTGAAGACCTATTTAATAGCCTGACAGAGGAAAAGAAAGTCTTCAAAATAGACCTGCAGGCTCATATACAAATGGAGGAAGTGAAAGATTCACAGCCATCGCTAACAATAGTGACACATAGGGGCCTGTTCTATTTTAAGTGGATTCCTTTTGGCATTCTGTCAGCTTCAGAAGCCCATGGATCAAATCTTGAGTGAATTCACAGGCATCCAGTGTTACCTGGGTGATATTTTGGAAGAGCATTTAAAGAACCTGAAGGACACTTTAGAGAGGTTAAAGAAAGAGAAATGCAAGTCCTTCAAGGAAGCAATTGAGTACCTGGGCCATGTGATTGATGGTGATGGGTTACACAAGATATCCAAGAACGTAGAGACAATCACGAAGGCTGCAAAACAGAAAATGTGTCCCACTTGAGATCGTCTCTGGGACTTGTTAATTACCATGGCAAGTTTGTTCTGGATCTAGCAACGGTGTTGAAATAAATGCATTGGTTGCTAGTAAAAGGCAACTGTGGACCAAAGAATGTGAGCAGGCGAAAGAAATTCAAAGTGCTAGTTCATTTCAAATCAAAGTTTGGGATTGAGGTTGTCCTGTCCTATATTATGTCAGATGAGGCGGGAAGTCCCAATATGTTCGCTTCAAGTTCATTGACAAAAGCTGAGGAAAAGTATGTTTAGGTGGAAAAAGAAGGCTTGGTCTTTGGCGTCAAGAATTTTTATCACTTTTCATATGGCAAAATTCTGACAGACCATAAGCCTTTGACCTCCATCTTAGAGCCTTAAATAGGAATACTGTCCATAGCTGCAGCTGTACTGCAAAAATGAGCATTCATCCGGTACCTCCAGCTCAAGAAACACGGCTACGTGGATACTCTGACATTCCTGCCTTTACCTGAGGATAAAGATTCTCCTGGTTGGAAGTGAAGACAATATATTTCACATAAGAAGATAAAGTTCTGGTAACCACTAACCAGATGTGGAATACCACTCTGAATGATCGGATTGTGAGCCAGGTAGTAGTTCTAGTCCTGAGAGAGAAGTCAAGTAATGGAAACCATTATTAGATTTGATCACATATGTCCCAAAGATGGGAGTTGTCCATCTTGGATGGATTTATAGTATGGGTTATGAAAGTCATTATTGCCCTGTTATTAACAGGAAACATGCAGGTGGTGCACCAAGAGCACTTGGAAGTGGTGCAAATGAAAGAAATAGCAAGAAACTATCTTTGGTGGCTGAATGTTGATGTACAAATTGAAGAAAAGGTGGAAACGTGAGTCCTGCGCTGTGGTCACCTCTTCTTTCATACGGTTGACTCAATTGCTATGGCACAAATTCATGTTGACCTAGCTTGTCCAGTGGAAGGGCAGATACTCTGAGCAGTAGTGCATAGCCACTCCAAGTTACTGTTGGCATAGTCAATGCTGGACAAACTTGATGAAATATTTGTCTGTTTTGGGAACCCATAATAAGTGGCCAGTGACAGTGGACTCCAGTTTGTAGCACAAGATTTAATGAGTACATGGAGTACCAAGGAATCTGATGTAAGATCAGCACAGTATCGCCCAGCAGTGACTGATCTGGCAGAACGATTTGTTCAGACCTTGAAACAGTCTTTGAAGTTGTTGCAAGGGGAGGGATCACAAGAGCAGCAGGTAAATAAATTTCTGGGTATGTACCGCAACTTGCGATAACTCAGTGCTCTCCGGCTTCATTGATGTGCAACCTCCTCAATTGGAGGAGACCCAAGAGGTAGTGGAGCATAATCAAGAAGGACAGATGGCCAGAAGAGCAGGAAGTGCAAAGTTGAGGACTTTCTGGAAAGGAGAGTTTGTTCTGGCCAGGAATTATACTTCTGGGAAAGAAGTGGATACCATTGCTGGACAAATAGGATCCTTGTCTTACACTGTAGAAACCAGGAATTAGCTGATGTAGAGGAAATATGCTGACCAGTTGGGCACAGCTCTGCATCAAAGTTGGAAAGCCCCATAAATAACAGAACTGTCAAGAATGGCCCCATTGATGTTGCCCAAACCAAGAATTTCAGGGTCAGTCACCCCAGTGGAGGAAGCAGCATCAGCGGTACCAGCCACCAGCAGCCCATCTGAGAGTGACCACCACACTGAGCAGCAGGATCATACAGAATTTTCAAAGACTACTCAGGAAAAGGTTCCTGAAATTAGGAAACAGCCTCTACAACACCATCATCCTCCTGATAGATGCTTTGGCTTGTAACATCCCTCCGAGGCCAAAGGAGAATTCCATTCTGTGAGCCTCACCCACACTGATTCGGTGGAGGGGGGGAAGTGGTAAAATGCCCCCCATTATGTCCATGTGAACTATCTGAATGGACTACATTGGGTAATGTATTGGTTTGAATATAATATCCATTATATGTATATACTGTATGTTGGAGTTTAGGAGGCATACTGTCCCTTTAAAAGTGTAGGTTAGGTGACTGCTGGGGGATTAGCTCCTTTCATTGTGGGACCTGGTTAAGCAGATCTGACTATGGAAAGTGCACACCTACAATAAAGAATTTGCAGTATTCAAGTTACCAAGCCTATCTCGTGGTGGTTTTTGTGTGTGTACAATAGGTCAGTCCCATAACATCATGCTGATGGAGTCCTCCTGCCAGCAATTTATTTTTTTAAAGATCAGAGTGATATTTTTAAAGGCTGCCCTAATATGCAAAAGTTAAAATAGAAAACCCCCTGCCCCAGGCACTGCCCAGTCATGACCCTCTCCTCCAAGACAGTGCACCCACCTAAGCTGGGTGCATCCTTGTGGATGCGCCAAGTTTGGTGGCGTTTAAGAGGTTAGTTGATAAGTATATGGAAGAGAAGGGAATGGTTTAGTTTGGAGGGGCATTGCTTTTTATATTGGTCGGCGCAACATCGAAGGCCGAAGGGCCTGTTCTGTGCTGTAGTGTTCTATGTTCTATGTTCTAAGCTCCTCAGCGGGACTGTTGCCAGGTATGCACATAGGAGACTAGTTGTGATTCACACTAGCATGTCCTCATACCAAGATGAATGGATTATCTAATGGAAGAGGAGTGAATATCTGAACATGCAAGTTAGGAGCAGGAGTGAGCCATTCAATTCAGGAAGATCATGGCTGCTCTGGCTGTAACTTCAACCACACATTTCTGCCCACACCAGTGATCTTTGATCCCTTGTTAATCAAAAATCTATCTAGCTCTGTCTTAAAAGTATTCCAAGTCATTGCGTGACTTCCCGCCAACATAACATGCAATTTCTACCAATCGCAAGATTTTCTGCAGGTTTAAAATATAAGAGTTTTAGTTTTTGACCCCAAGTTGTATAGTAGGAACCCAGCACAAAAAAAGAAAGTTGCAGAATGTTTAGAGCCAGTTTGACATGCACCATCAGTTGAACCCAATAGGCAATTTTATGTTCTACAGATATTTATATCAGAAATAGAAAAAAGGATTGTGGCTGATTTTAACTTGTTTTTCCTCCACAATTCCAAGTTTCATTTCAAACTACCTATTGTGACTAAGGTATATCCATGCGCTGTTGATTCTGAATCACTTTGATTTATCTTGTCCCAGGGCTATGGTTATACGGTTAGGTTGTAATCGTTGTAGGGCCACATTTGATTAACCTCATAGCAGAATTACAAAGCCCAGACACCTCCTCCAAAGAAATGAATTTTATTAGGTTGTTAGCCAGAGATGGAAAAGTTAATACTGTAAGCATTAAAGCCCATAGCTGCTAAATTCCAAAAAATATTGTGTTTCCACAGGGAAGAGCCACCATGTGTGCATTCATTCTTTAATGAGATGTAATGATAATAAGTAAAGCAAAGGAAGTTGGCTTCCTCGGCACAATTTTATTACAGAAAACATGTATAATGCCACAAGCTATTTACCATTTACCGATGTTTGCAAAGTTGACTTATTTTTCTTAACTAGAAGTAGAAAATTGCTGGTGTTTAAATTCCCTCATACTCATAAAGTACAGCAAAATTTAGTAAGCAAAACTGCAGATAACTGGATATGTCTAATCACTGCTGATCTACTTAAAGGTCATTTCAGGAAAATAAACATTTATTTGGAATCGAAGATTTCATTTAACATATGTAAGGTAATACTGTTGGAAGTCTAGCATAGCAGCAGTAGTTTGAAATAAAGATTACTTAGCCATATTCTTTTGATTAGTTCAACATATATTCACAAAAGTAAGCACCTGCATCAAAAATGCAATTTAAAGACATTATCTTTTGACATGGTAAATTGTTGTTGTTTTTCTATGTGGTTCCCACTTTAGATGATTCAAAATCATGGTAAAGTTACAGTGTGTAAACTTAAGAATGGAACAATGATTGTATTTGAAATTGTAGAAATGTGCAAATCTAAAAGGGATTGGGTTGATTGTGTCTGTGTAAGCTCCTTGAAGAACAGATGTGCTTAAGTCTCATCAGGAGGAATAATCAGTCCAAACCAATTCAAAAATAACAAGAAATAATTCTACGGGAGTTCTCTTTTGGGGAATGCAAGCCAGTTCAGACCTGTTTAAGACCACTCTAAGATTATCAATTTTGTCTTTGTCTTTGCATTTTGTCTGTAACCATGTAAGTTCCCTTTTAAATGTAGGAAATGCGGCTTCTATCTTTCCACTTCATTTCAGGGACGGGGAGAGTGTGGGGAAGATGGTGGTGAAAAAAGCATTTCTTGTCTGTCTTTAAAATCTTTGGCAATGATTTTGATTGGTCTACAATGTTTAATGTGGTGAGTGTTGTCCACTCACTACTGAATGAAATTCAGCCAGAGGAATCTATCAGATCCAGTAAACAAATCTTTATGCAGCCAATTTTTCAAACATGTTTTCCACCATCTTGGTTAATAATTTAGTATATAAATCAAAAGCTCTCCAGCTGGAACAGTACTTAATTTAATAAGAATTTGAGTAAAGAAAGCCATGTTAAAGATATTTCGGAATTGATCTGTTACGGAATTAAGTTTATATATGAGTGAATTATAATTGTTATTGTCATTCTTTTTAAACAAGTATAAAGTGAGGTACCAATCTGCAGATAATCAAGAATTCAGTCACATGTACAGTAATTCTCTATTGATTTTGTGCACATCACTATCATTTCTTTCAGCATTCTAGTGATAAATAGTATAATTAAGCTCTTTGATTCTGACAATTTACATTGTATCTGCAGTTGAGTTGGACTGTCACAGTTAGAAAGATAGGTACATCTGATTCTCAGTAGGATCTCAGAATGGAAGATATTGTGATGACAGGAAAAAGAGCAGAGTTCAGTCCCTCAAAATGAGCAGAATTTAATGAGGTGAGTTTGGAGGGAACAGGGCGTTTGCTAGCCTGGGGAGGGAGGTGGCAGGGGAGAGGCCTGGAGGAATGAGGAGAGGGAGAGAGAATGGGTGTATTTGGGTAGAAAGATGCAAGGCTCTTGGATGGTCTTCCTGCCTGGATGTTAATTTTGAGGTTCTTACGTTGGCAATTAAACCAGCGTATTTACTTACAGTCTCCTGCGAGGAAAGCTCCCATTCAAAGACACACTGTGCCTGATCAAGGGACCCAGCGTTGGAAAAGGAGGGGTGTGCACATGGAAAGCTACTGTCTGCCATTTCTTCCAACCATCTTCCTTCTCAGCAGGCAACCCCCAGCATGTGACCCCATCCCCATTGTATTGTCATAACAATGTACAGATGGCTGTGTTGTCAAGGAATTTGTAGTTTTGCTTACTTGATTTCCTGGCTAGAGTGAGGGTATCGGGAGTTTGGAGCTGAATGGAAATTTGGTACTGAGGGGAAAGAGGTGCTTATCTTCAGGAGGAAAGGAGAGGCAATCCTGCAAGGAAGACTCGAGCGCAAATGAGGTAGAAAGAAATCGAACCATGACATCACACTGTTGCCTGTCGCACTGTCTGTTTTAATCCTTATACGGTGGATAAATAACTGAGTAGACATCTTATTAGTACACCAATATTTATTTAAACCCATACAATCAATAATTACCCACCCAACCAACAATAAGTTTATCTTACGGGAAAATACTAAAATTCAAGTCTAATACGAGACCTTGACTTAACTTTGCATGACTGGCAAGTACCTGAGCAGGTATTGGCCTTTGTCTGTGTGCTTGTCTCAGTAGTCGTCTGCATAGTCTGGTCCTTTGGTCTGATCTGGCACTCTGGCTCTGCTGTTCTTTCCTTCCTTTTCAGGTGTGGTGGCTCTCCACGGGCTGGTCGCCACTGGCAATGTTCACCATTGTTGTAGCTCATTCGTGGGGCCAAAGAGAGAAAAACATTCTTGGTTGCAGAGCACCCTTTATATCCCGTTTAGTTTCACGCCCCTTTTGGCCATTGCCAATCAATCAGGACTTCATCCTCCTGAACGATAAGAGTCCAATCAGGTGCTGCCACACCAATCTTTGGGTGTATGCCCAATGGCCATGTCTGTATGTGCTGGAGGCACATAGGTCACATTCCCCCTCCTAAATAAGGAGTCACGGTGCCCTTTTTGTCTGATAAACAACCCAGTACCAGAAAGTCTCTTTCATTCTGGAGATGATCTATATCTTGTTTATTCACTCATCAGGATTGCAGCCTTTTTGTCTCTGTTTTTAAACTGCAGCCTTTTGTTTTAGTTCTTACCCAATTGTCCCAGAGTGCTTTACAAATCGCCATTTTAGATGGCCCATTTTACCACAGTCCCTCCCTTTGATCCTGAGCGCAAAGCATGATGAATCACAAACTCAGAACCAGTATCTATCAGGAATTCCCTCGTCATTCAACAGTAATGTAAGGTTCAGGTATTAGCATGCACAGAAATAATACATCCCTGCAACATATTGGCATTCCAGAAGCTACAGACAACAACACCCTACAAATACAAACAATGACATATTCTAAACACCATTTTAGGTTCAGAGTTATGCAGAGGACAATAATAAATCATTGACACATATTCAAAAGGGAAATAACATTTAAATTTGGGTTTTGGAGGGTCATGCACCAAAAGTGCTGAAGAGGTCAGTTTAACTCTCCAAGTATTTGTTATTTAAAAATAATCAAATTTGCATAATGAACACTTTTTGTCACAGTTAGATAAGTCCCCTGGGCCGGACGGGATTTACCCTAGGATTCTCTGGGAGGCAAGAGAGGAGATTGCAGAGCCTCTGGCTCTGATCTTCAGGTCCTCGTTGGTTACGGGTGTGGTTCCGGAGGACTGGAGGATAGCGAATGTGGTCCCATTGTTTAAGAAGGGGAAGAGAGACCTTCCAGGGAATTATAGGCCAGTGAGTCTTACTTCTGTTGTGGGCAAAGTATTGGAGAGAATTATTAGGGATAGGATTTATAGTTATTTAGAGAGAAATGAATTGATTGGGGATAGTCAGCATGGTTTTGTGAAGGGTAGGTCGTGCCTTACTAACCTCATTGAGTTTTTTGAAAAAGTGACTAAAGAGGTGGATGGGGGTAAGGCGGTTGATGTGGTATATATGGACTTTAGTAAGGCGTTCGATAAGGTGGCCCATGGAAGACTTCTGCAGAAAATGCAGATGTATGGGATAGAGGGTGATTTAGCTAATTGGATTAGGAATTGGCTAGCAGATAGAAGACAGAGGGTGGTGGTTGATGGGAGATATTCATCGTGGAGTTCGGTAACGAGTGGTGTACCTCAGGGGTCTGTTTTGGGGCCCCTGCTGTTTGTAATTTTTATAAATGATCTGGATGAGGGTATTGAAGGATGGATCAGTAAATTTGCAGATGACACTAAAGTCGGTGGAGTGGTAGATAGTGAAGAGGGGTGTTATAGTTTACAGAGTGACTTGGACAAGTTGCAGAGCTGGGCCGAGAGGTGGCAAATGGAGTTTAATGTGGAAAGTGTGAGGTAATGCACTTTGGCAGGAACAATAAATGTGTAGAGTATAGGGCTAATGGTAGGGCTCTTAATAGTGTTGAGGAACAGAAGGATCTTGGTGTATGTGTCAATAGATCCCTGAAAGTAGGCAGTCAAGTGGATAAAGTTGTTAAGAAGGCATATGGAGTCTTAGCTTTTATTGGTAGGGGGATTGAATTTAGGAGCCGCAGCATCATGTTGCAACTGTACAAAACTCTAGTGCGGCCGCACTTGGAGTATTGTGTGCAGTTCTGGTCCCCACATTATAAGAAAGATGTGGAGGCATTGGAGAGGGTACAGAGGAGGTTTACCAGGATGTTGCCTGGTATGGAGGGCAAGTCCTATGAAGAGAGGTTGAAGGATTTGAGGTTGTTTTCGTTAGAAAGGAGGCGGCTAAGAGGGGATCTTATTGAAACATATAAGATGATTAGAGGTTTAGATAGGGTGGACAGTGATAGCCTTTTTCCTAGGATGGAGAAAGCTAGCACGAGGGGACACAGCTTTAAATTAAGGGTTATGAGTTATAGGACGGATATCAGAGGTAGGTTCTTTACTCAAAGAGTGATTAGGGAGTGGAATGCCCTGCCTGCAGCTGTTGTAGATGCGCCAAGTTTGGTGGCGTTTAAGAGGTTAATTGATAAGTATATGGAAGAGAAGGGAATGGTTTAGTTTGGAGGGGCATTGCTTTTTATTTTGGTCGGCACAACATCGAAGGCCGAAGGGCCTGTTCTGTGCTGTAATGTTCTATGTTCTATGTTACCATTTTAGATTTAAACTTCCACAGTCAGCTCAAAATCTGTCTCCTTCTAGCATACACATGCTATCTTCTTTTAAGACCCAATTAACACAGTATAACCAAAGTACAAGTTAGAAGTAATTCAAATGATTTTTTACCAGTTTAGTAACTCATAGAGGAAAATCCTCCATCATTCTGTCTGCTTTACCAGTTTTATTTATGAATAACATGATTTGCACTAATAGTTTATTTGTTCCTCTTTTAAGCATTTTAACTCCTGTAAAAGTACTAGGAAAAATCCTGTCATCTGTTGTAAAGTCCTTCCAGAGCCCTTAACTTTTCAGAAAAATTAACTCCCAACTTATTAGCATGTACATATATTGAACCGAACAAACACTATGTGTGAACATGAGGATTACCACAGATGACATTTACTCAGTATAGGAAATATATACTGAGTATACAAAACATAGTACCTTGTAAAATTATTTCACATTCAAATGGTTACATCATAAACTGACTATGTTTCAATGCATCCCTCTTTGAAACGCAAACCCAGTCTTTCTTTCCATTACCCTTTATTATCAAAATTAAACTTTTTTACCCCTTTAGAATTTAGACAATTTCCCATTTTATAAATTGGTTATTTTGTGCGCTTAATTTATTCTATCAATTAAATGTCACAAACTGTAACGCTTAAGCGCAACCAATCATTTTATTTTGAAAGTTAACAGTGAGGACATCTGAACGAGCCAAACTCTTCAAGTCTCAATTATCATGAGGTTGTGATGAACAATCTTGAAGTTTGAAGCTACTAGACTTTTTATCCATGAGCCATCTATTTAAAACAAAACATAAAAAATATTTCCGGCTTGAGCCAAATGAATTAATTTGGTTTCAAAATCTGTCAAATTAAAAACAAAAACAAAAGTAAAATTTATAACCTCCAATAAATATAATTTTAATTGCCAAATTAGGAACAGAAGATGATGAAATCTCTATGGGTTTAAAAAAAACCCCAAAAAATAAAAGATTCCAATGTGATGGTGTCACGATTTTTTCAAGACACATGGTTCCCTCCAAAGTTTAAATCCTTTCTTAACAAAATTTGAACTCAGGATTATCCAAAATTCAAATTGGTTATTTCAAACTTCAATTTATGTACTTTGATTTTGAAATTTCAATTTACTTCCCAAAAATTGTGTTCAAAGTAATGTCCCACACACACAATATATTATGTGTTTATATTGTATACGTCTTAAGCACAATCATGGCCATTGATTATATTCAAAAGGTTAAAGAATTCAAAAATTTATTTCAATTTAATCCGTCCAACTTCTAATTTTTATTTAAATTCTATGAAACCCACTGTTGTAAAATCACAATTAGGGGAAGAACATTAAAACAAACAACATAACAAAAACATCGATACAACCACTTTATCAAACACACGTAGACACACATGGAAGCTTCCACATTATCTTTCGTTCAAATCCAACATTTTAAACTGGGATGAAAATAAAACATTGAAAGAAAATTCTTCATTCTTATTTCTTCCAAACTGTAATTAAACTCAAAAACAGAAGTAAATTCAAGAAATCTTATACTTAAATTTTAATAGTTCTAACACTTCCTCAGCCCCTTTGGAGTTAAACCAAAGTGTAAAGTATTGCATTTATTGCCTACCATAAATAGTCCACAAGAACAAACAGGCTTTAACAAGTCCTGCTGTCAATTTAATGCAATAACAATCACCTACATTTGACAAGCAATCAGATAGACGAACACACAAATACAAACGACTCAAATTGTTAGCTCAACCTTACATTTTCTCTAATCAATTTTCCATCTTGCCAATTAATTTATAATACTTCCCTACTAAGTTGACAGAATATAGTTCCTTTCTCTCAAAATTCTGTAACACATACTGCACACTCCCTCCTTTTTTTAAAAGGACAACTTCTTTGTGATGTTAGTGAAGATGTAAGCTCCCTAACCCACATGGTCACATACCTCCCTCATGATGCCCTTATGTCTGGTAAACAACCCAATGTAACTAGAAAGTCTCTTTCATCCTGGAGATGACCTATATCATGTTTATTCACTCATCAGGATTGCAGCCTGTTTGTCTCTGTCTTTAAACTGCAGCCTGTCATTTTAGTTCTTGTCCAGTTGTCCCAAATTGCTTTATAAATTGCCAATTTAGATGGTCCTTGGTTACAACAGCCAAAGGTAAGTGATTGGCTGGTGACTGATAAGTAGTTTCTCTTTTCTTTTTTCTTTTGGTATTGTAGTTGTTGTTATAAGTTAACATTAGGGTTATGTCATGGCAAAAGATCCCTGACCCATGTTATGCCCCTGTTGTATGATGTGGGAATTCAGAGACCCTTATGGTGTCTCTGACTCTTTCACGTGCAAGAAGTGTGTCCAACTGCAGCTCCTTTTAGACCTTTGGATAGCTTTGGAGCTGTAAATGTATTCACTTTGGAGCATCCATGATGCTGAAGAAGTCATGCACATCATGTTCACTGAGTTGGTCACACCGCAGATAAAAATTGTTGAGGGAGATAGGGAATGAATGATCACCTGATACAGGAAGACCAGGAAGATAGTGCAGGGCTCTGCTGCAGTTAGATCGCTCCAAAACAAATATACCATTTTGGAAACTGTCGGAGGAGATGTCTCCTGACGAAAGTGGCAGCAGCAACCAGATTCATGGCACTGTAGTTGTTTCTGCAATGCAGAAGGGAAAGAAAAAGAGTGATCGAACTATAGTGATTGGGGATTCAATTGTAAGGGAGAATAGACTGGCATTTCTGTGGATGCAATTGAGACTCCAGCACAATACGTTGCCTCCCTAGTGCAAGGATCAAGGATGCTTTGGAGCAGCTACAGGACATTTTGAATGGAAAGGGTGAATAGCCAGCATATAGGCACCAATAATATAGGTTAAAAAAAAAACAGGATGAAATCCTGTAGGCTGAATGTAGGGATTTAGGAGTTAAACTAAGAAGTAGGACTTTTAGTAATCTCAGGATTGCTATGTGCTCATCAGCATAGGAACGTCAGGATAGCTATGAGAGATGATGCAAGAGAAAGGGATTCAAATTCTTGGGACATTGGAACCGGTTCTGAGGAAGGTGGGACCAGTACAAATCAGACAGTCTGTACCTGAGCAGGACTGGAACCAATGTCCTAGGGAGAGTATTTGCTGGTCCTGTTGGGGAGTGTTTGAACTATTGTGGCAAGAAGATGGGAACCAAAGCGGGAAGTCAGAAGAAAGTAAAATGGAGATAGAAACAAAAGACAGTAAGGGGAAAAGTGAAAGGCAGAGAAACTAAAATCAAAAAGGGTCAAAGTACAGAGATTGTGGAGAGCCAATAAGCCATCCAGGCTTAATGGATGAATTCAGTAAGCCTAAGAAAACTAAAGCTCAGGGCCAATGTACAAAACATGACCAAACAGATGGTCTGAGAAAGGAAGGCAGAGGGCAAGGGAAGTCTAGTTTAAACTGCATTTACTTCAGTGCAAAAGGCATGATAGGCAAGACAGATGAACTCAGGACATGGATGACTACATGGGATTAGGATATTATAGCTATTACTTAAAATGGCTGAGGGAGGGATAAGTCTGGCAGCTCAGTGTTCCAGAATACAGGTGCTTTGGAAAGATAGAACAGGAGGTAAGAGAGGAAGGGGAGTTGTGTTTTTGATTTAGGGAGAACATCACAGCAGTACAGAGAGGGAATATACCTGAAGGTCCGCCCATGAGTCTATATGTGTTCAACTGAATAATAAAAAAGAAGTCACTTTGGGATTGTATTACAGGCCCCCAAAATGTTAGCGAGAAATTGGGGAGCAAATATGTAAGGAGATTACAGATAGCTGCAAGATGAACTTTCCCAACATTGGCTGGAACGATTATAGCATTAAATGCTTGGATGGAGAGAAATTTGCTGTGTATTCAGAAGGAATTTCTCATTCAGTATGTGGATGTCCTGACTAGAGAGGGGACAAAACTTGTCACCTTCCCTTCTTTATTTCCCAAGAGAAGTATTAGTGAAGGATCACTTTGGGTCCGTGACCATAATTCCATTTGGTTTTAGATATACGGAGAATGATAGGCCTGGCCCAAAGTTTAAAATTTGGAATTGTGATAAGGCCAATTTTGATGGTATTAGGTGGAAACTTTTAAAAGTTGACGGGGGAGTTTGTTGGCTGGTAAGTGGGAGGTTTTCAGAAGTGTGTTACTGAGGATTCAGGGTAAGCACATTCTTTTCAGAGTGAAGGACCAGGCTGATATAAATAAGGAAAAGATATAGGAGCAAAATTAGACCATTCGGCTCATTGAGTCTGCTTTGTCATTCGGTTATGGTTCATTTATTCCTCATCCCCATTTTTCTGCCTTCTCCCCATAACTTTGCAATCCATTACCACTGGCCTTTGCAACATGATATACCTTAATTTTTGTCTTTATGTTGTCCTTGACCTCCTTATTTAGCCATGGATGTTTTTTACTCACCTTACTATCTTTCTGCCTCACTGGGATATACTTTAGTTGTGGGGAATTGAGTATCTCCTTAAAGAACTGCCACTATTCATTCGCTGCCTGATTTTTTAGCTTTCCTGCCCTTTTCACTCTGGCCAAATCTGTCCTTATGCCTATGTAATTCCCTTTTGTTTAATCCCAGAACTCATCTCCAACTTGAATTTTGAAATTGATCATCTTATTGAGACTACTCCCTAGAGGATCCTACGGGGTCATCATTTAATCTTTCCTCATTATACAATATCCAAATCCACAGTAACCTGCTCCCAGGTTGTGGTTGCACGACATAGTGTTCCAAGAAACGACCTCTGATACATTCAGTGAACTCTGTCTCCAGGTTACCCTTGCCAATTTGATTCTTCCAATCTCTGTGCATATTAAAATCACCCTTCATTATTGCCATACATTTCTTGCAAGCCCCAGTATTTTCTGGTTTATACTGTATCCCACTGTGGAACTATTGCTTGGGGCCTATAGATTGCTCCTACCAAATACTTCTTCCATTTGCTATTCTTATTTCTGCCCATTTTATTCCCACACTTTGAGCTCCCGTGCTTATGATTTCGTAATACAACACTGATTTCTTTCTTCACCAGCAGAGCCATACCATCTCCTTTTCCTTTCAGTTTATCTTTCTAGACTGCTGAATACCTTTGGATATTCAATTTCAAGACTTGGTCTCCTTGTAACCAGGTCTCAGTTATTGTTGCCAAATCATACTCCTTTGTTTCTATTTGCACCATTAGCTCATTAATTTTGTTCTGAATGCTTCATGCATTTAGATACAAAGATTTACATTTTTTCTATTAAATTTCCCAACTCTTATAATTTTTTGATGCACAAAGATATTCACTTGTTCTGTCTCTCACCTTTTATTATCTGGTAACCATCCACCACACCACTAACCAGCACTCTTGTCCTCTGCTTTAATTTGGGTTTTTTAATTTCCCCGACAACTGAACATTACGGGTCCCTTGTCCCCCAATGCTGGTGCCAATGTCCTATGAATTCAAATCCATTTCTCCCACACTAATCTTTAATCCACACATTTATCTGCTTAATCTTATTTCCTGTATCAATTAGCTTATGGCTCAGGTTGTAATTCAAAGAGTATTAACTTTTTTGATTCAGCTTTTTAATTTAGCTCTTAGCTGTTCATTAGCAGAATCTCTGCCCTTATTTTACTTCTGTCGTTGATACCCACATGGACTAAGACAACTAGATCTTGATCTTCCCACTCCAAATTTCTCTGTAGCCCAATGAGATATCCTGAACTCAAAGAGCAAGCAAGCACCATAACCTTTGGGACTGTCTTGATCCTGGTTACGGAGTACGGTATCTATGTCTCTAACTGTACTATCCCCAATTATAACTACATTTCTTTTCTCTCCCCCAACATGAACGGCTCCCTGCAGTCCCTATTCCTGTCCACACAGGGAATAAGAATCTCAAACCTGTTGGACAAGGACCAGGCTGAAGCTTCTGCAATCTACCTCCTGGATCCCTCTACCTGCCTCACTCGCAGCCATACGCTTCTGTCCCTGACCACAGATTGAATTCAAGTTAGTTAGTCTAAGGGATGTGACTGCCTCTTGAAGCACAGTGTCCAAGTAACTCTCCCCCTCCCTGATGTATCACAGTGTCCAAAGCTGAGAATCCAGATCATCAACTCTGAGGCAGAGTTCCTCGAGCAATCAGCATTTGCTAGTTGCAACAGGATTAGATGGGAATTGAAGAATGTAGATTAAGCGCATATGTTTGAGGGAAAATCGACATCTGGCATGTGGGAGGCTTTCAAGTATAAGTTGATGGGGACTCAGGACCGACACATTGCTGTAAGGATGAAGGATAAGTATGGCAACTTTTGGGAATCTTGGATAATGAGAGATATTGTGAGCCTAGTCAAAGAGACAAAAGGAAACTTTGTCAAAGTTCGGAGGCAAGGAACACAAGAAGCAAGTGATGAAAACAAGGAAAATAGAAAGAAACTTAAGCAAGGAGTAAAGAGAGCTAAAAGGGGTCATGAAGAGTCATTAGCCAGCGGGATTAAGGAAAATCTCAACATTTTTTATACATATATAAAGAGCAAGCGGGTAGCTGGGGAGAGGATTGGCTCATTCAAGAACACGGTGGGAATCTGTGGTGGAACCAGAGGAAATTGGCGAGGTATTAAATGAGTACTTTGCGTCAATATTCACCAAAGAGAAGGGCTTGATGGATGAAGAGTCTGGGAAAGAGTGTGCAGATAGTTTGTGTCATATTCAGATCAAAAAGGAGGAGGTATTCAGGTTCTTGAGAAATATTAAGGTAGACATGTCCCCAGGGTCTGATGGATTATACCCCAAAATATTGAGAGAGGCAAAAGAGGAAATTGTTGGGACTTTGAGAGAAGTCTATGTATTCTCACTGGCTATAGAGGAGGTCTCAGAGGATTGTTTCTTTGTTTAAGAAGAATAGCAAGAATAATCCAGGTAATTACAGACCAGTGTGCCTTACGTAGTGGTAGGAAAATTATTGAAGGGGATTCTTCGAGATCAGACTTACTCTCACTTGGAAATATTAGTGGGAGGCAACATGGTTTTGTGAAGGGGAAGTCATAATCAAGTTTTCCAAGGAAGTGATGAAGATGATTGAGGAGGGCAATGGATGTTGTCGACATCGACTTCAATAAGGCCTTTGACAAAGTCTCTCATGGCAGACTGGTGCAGAAGGTGAAGTCACATGGGATCAGGGGTGAGCTGGCAGAATGGATACAGAACTGGTTTGGTCAAAGAAACAGGAAGAAATCCCACAACACCAGTTTAAAGTCCAATAGGTTTATTTGTAGCAAAAGCCACAAGCTTTCAGGACAGCCTGTCCCTTTTCCTGGTCCCTGGTCAAAGAAGACAGAGGATAGCAGTGGAAGGGTGCGTTTCTGAATGCAGGGGTATGACAAGTGGTGTTCCTCAGAGATCAGTGCTAGGACCTTTTCTGTTTGTAATACGTATAAGTGATTAGAAGGAAAATGTAACTGGTTTGATTAGTAAGTTTGCGGATGACATAAAGGTTGGTACATATGTGGATGGTGATGAGGACCATCAGAGTTTATAGCAGGATAAAGAGCGGTTGGAGACTTGGGCGGAAAAATGGCAGATGGAGTTTAATGCAGACAAATGTGAGAGAGTGCATTTTGGAAGTTCGAATACATGTGGGAAATCTACAGTAAATGGTAGAACTCTTAGGAATATTGATGGGCAGAAGGATCTGGGTGTACAGATACATAGGCAGATGGAGAAGGTAGTCAAGAAGGCATTGGCATGCTTGTCTCCTTTAGCCAGCCCATTGAATTTGAAAATTGGCAAGTCATGTTGCAGCTTTATAGAACCTTAGTTAGCCCGCACTTGGAATATAATGTTCAATTCTTGTCACCACGTTACCAGAAGGGTGTGGAGGCTTTGAAGAGGGTACAGAAAAGATTTACTAGAATGTTGCCTGGTATGAAGGGCATTAGCAATGGGGAGAGCTGGAGATACTTGGTTTGTTCTCAGTGGAGGTTGAAGGGCAACCTGGTAGAAGCCTACATGATTATGAGGGGCATGGACAGAGTGGATAGTCAAAAGCTTTTTCCCAGGATGGAAAAGTCAATTACTTGAGGAAGGCATAGGTTTAAGAAGTTGTATGAGGCAATACAAATTTTTAATTTGTATTTTTAATACAGAGGGTGGTGGGTGTCTGGAACTTGCTGCCAGGGGAGGCAGTGGAAACAGATATGATAGTGACTTTCAAGGGACATCTTGCCAAATACATGAATGGGATGGGAATGGAGGGATATGGTAGGGGGTTTTAGTTCAGTTGGGCAGCATGGTTGGTACAGGCTTGGAGGGCCGAAGGGCCTGTTCCTGAGCTGTAATTTTCTTTGTTCTTTGTTAAAGGTGTGGTCATCAGGAACCACAATGAGGTCTACCAGCTCCCATATCATACAGGAACAATACTTTACCTGAAGTTCCATCCTTATTTAATAAGTTTTGAATTTGGTTTTTAAATTTTTAAACTTTTTTAATATCTCTGATTATTATCTCAATTTGAAAACAACTTATAACCTGTAATTTAACACACATTCAAACTTTATCAGATCCCCTATTAGTCAATCAAATCACAACCTTCCTGTGATGACAGTTTTCAATTCCTCCTCCCAGTCAAAACATTCAGAATCAGAATCCTGCAAATCCCCGAGGTAAATTTTGTTTTTATATCCCTTACTTTTCCAGCCTGCTCTCCTGTTCACCCCCGCTCAGCTCCATTCCTGAAGTGAATGTCTTGGGATATTGAGGCTGTGGTCAAAAAAAGGAGGCATATGACATGCAGAGATTGCTGGGATCAAGTGGGTTCCTTGAAGAGTGTAGAGGTTATTGTAATAGAGTTAAGAGAAAAATCATGAGAGCAAAAAGGGGACATGAGATTGCTTTGGCAGATAAGGCAAGGGAGAATCCAAATATCTTCTACAAATACATAAAGGGCAAAAGAGTAACTAGGGAGTAACGAGACAGAGCGTAAGGCCTACTGAGGACCCACAAGGCCATCTATGTGTGGATCCACAAGAGATGGGTGAGATCCTAAATGAATATTTCTCATCAATATTTACTGTTGAGAAAGGCATGGATGGTTAGGGGACTTGGGGAAATCAATAGTAATATCTTGAGGAACGCACATAATACAAAGAAAAAGTTGCTGGAAATCTTAAAGTACATCTTACAAGTACAAGGTACAGTAACCTCACTTACTGTGCTGTCTGGAGACAATACACATCTCTCTAACCAATGCTCAGGGTTCCCTTCATTCACGTTGTTAGCCACTTTAAGACTTGAATAGCAGGTTAGGTGTAAGGATTCGCATTCTAATCAGCAATCTGTGACTGTCTGTGCTGATATGTGTGCTATTGCAGATCAGAACACTGCATTTGCCTGACCAAGACGAAAGTAGAAAGCTCGCAGATTTACTATCAAATAAATTGGTTGGATTTAAAATTGGTGTTACCAGACTGTTACTGACTTGATGACAGAGGACAGAGGGTGGTTTTGGAGGGTTGTTTTTCAAATTGGAGGCCTGCGACAAGCAATGTGCCTCAGCGAATCAATACTAGGTCCACTGTTATTTGGATGAGAATTTAGGAAGCATGGTTAATAAGTTTGTAGGTGATACTAACGTTGGTGGCATTGTGGACAGTGAAGAATGTTGTCTAGAATTGCAGCAGGATTTTGATCAATTGGGCCAGTGGCCCAATAGAGATAGAGTTTAATTTGGATAACTGTGAGATGATGCATTTTGGAAGATCAAACCAGAGCAGTACTTATTCAAAGAACAGTGCAGCAGGGGAATAGACCCTTCAGCACTCCTACGCTAATTACATTGTCCTACTTAGATAACTGCTTATAGCCCTCTGTTCCCATCTGTTCATGTATCTATCCAGGTAAGTCTTAAATGTCACTAATGTATCTGCCTCAACCACCTCACTTGGCAAGACATTCCAGGCTCCCACAACTCTCTGTATAAAAATAAACTTGCCCCACACATTTCCACTGAACCTTTCTCCCTTATCTTGAACTTGTTCCCCCTTGTAATTGCCATTTCTACTCTAGGGAAAAAGCTTTTGACTGTTCACCCAATCCATACCTTTCATAATTTATAAACTTCTATTAGGATGCCCCTCAGCCTCTGTTTTTCCAAGAGAACAATCCCAGTTTATTCAATATCTCCTCATAGCTAATATCCTCCATGCCAGGCAACATCCTGGTTACCCTTTTTTGTATTCTCTCCAAGGCCTCCACGACCTTCTGCTGACCAGAATCGTTCACCATATTCCTCAGTATTCAGTTAACGGTGGGGCATTGGAAAGAGTTACACAACTAAAAGACCTACGAGCACAGCTTCATAGCTCCTTCAAAGTGATGTCACAGATGGACAGGGTGGTAAAGAAGACATGCAGCATGCTTGGTTTTATGTGTCAGAACATTGAATACAAGGAGTTGGGATGTCTTGTTGAAGTTGTATGAGACATTAGTAAGGCCATACTTGGAATACAATGCTCAGTTCTGGTCACCCTATTATAGAAAGGAAATTATTAAACAGGACAAAGTGCAGAAAAGATTCTCTAGGATGCTACTGGGATTTGATGGTTTGAATTGTAAGGAGCAGCTAAATAGACTGGGACATTTTTCCCTGGAACGCAGGAAGTTTAGTGGTGATCTTAGACGGGTCTATAAAATAATAATAATAATAGATCAGGTAGGTAGTCAAAATCTTTTCCCAAAGGTAGGGAAACCTAAAATTAGAGGGCGTAGGTTTAAGATGAGAGGGGAGAGATACAAACGGGCCTAGAGGGTCACATTTTTTTCACACAGAGACAGCAGCAGAGGTGTGTACAATTTTGTCTTTTAAAAAGCATTTGGGTAGTTACATAGTTAAGATGGGTAAAAGATGGTTAAAGATTCACATTCCAATCATTTGTGTAAATTGAGTTTATGTCTTTATATGCTCTGTTTGTGATCAGAACTCCCACCCACCTAACAAAGAAACAGCCAGTTCCAAAAGCTAGTGGTGTTTGCTACAGATAAACCTGTTGGACTTTAACCTGATGTTGTGAGACTTCTTACTGTGTTTATCCCAGTCCAATGCTGGCATCTCCACATCATGAATGTAGTTCTAAGTTAGGATGGTGTGTATCTTGGAAGGGAACTTGCAGGTATGTGGTCACATGCATCAGCTGCCATCTTTCCACCTAGGTAGTAGAGATCACAGGTTTCAGATGGTGTTGTCTAAGGAGTGCTGATGAGTTGCTGCAGTGCATTTTAATGATGTCAAGCCCACCTCATCTCTGGAGTTCAGGTCTTTCATTCATCTTTGAACCAAGGCTGTATTGAAGTCTGGAGCTTAATGGCCTTTGTGAATTCAAGCTGAGAATCAGTCAGCAGGTTATTACTAATTAAGTATTACATGATAGCATTGTTGACAATACTTTCCATAATTTTGTTGATGGTTGAGAGTGGACTGATCTATAATGGTGGAGATCTCAGAGGATCATCCACTTGATATTCTGACAATGTTTGTAAATGCTTCACCCTTGTCTTTTGCACTGACGTTCTGGGCTTTTCTGTCATTGAGATTAATTGCTTAATCACTGCATAATTGTATGCCACTATTCATGATTGGATTTGGCAGAATAATAGAACATTGTTCTGATCCATTGATTATTGGTTTACTTTGCTGTTTATAGAATGCTGCTTCTGCTGTTTGGCATGCGTATAGGTTTATTGTAGAACTCTCCTTCAAAACAATGCAATGTCCCAGTTATATATTTGCTCAAATGCAATTATTGTTCATTACCTGTTTCTCTTGACGGTATAATTGACAAAACATTATCAATGCAATTAAAGAAGGATTACCCCCAGCCTTCCCATCCACCCTTGCCCTGACCAGATAATACCTGCAGCAAGAGTGGCATCAGGCAACCATTTACCAATGAGCCAATTGAGACTCGCAACTGATGGTGAGAGAGGCCCATGCCAAGTGGCTAACCTGGCAGTTTTTTCTCTGCAGGCTGGTAGTGGCTTGGAAAGGTCCCCAAGAGTCACTCTACAGGTTTCTCTCCACCCATGGCCTCTCAAGCGTTCTGACTCCATCATCAGGCTTGCTAGCTTGGCACCTAAGCTAAATCCCAACCATACCTAAATAATCTGGTATTGCACATATGGACTGCCAATCCAGATGGGCAGAAGTCCTGCCACCATCTCTTTTATTCAATGGTTGCAAGACAGCCAGTATTCCCCTCCACAGGCTCACTAGCTTCCTATGTTTTAGCTGAGGTATGTATGGAAAATTCCCAGTGCTGCAGTAATCCAACCCAAGAATTTTGTCCCCGATTATTTTAATTGACCTCCAAATCCCACCTCGGCAACTGGGGGAAATTTAAGTTGTCTCCGGAGCATTCAACCAGGCCTTTTGAATGATGAATCCATTAATATTACCACTGTGCTGCCATTGCTTATGATAAATAAGAATGACACATATCCAAAACCTTTTGAAACACAAGTAACCTAGTTTATGATGTATTGAACTGAGTAAAATTTTCAAATTAATATGAGTGAGACTCAGCTGGTTTGAGTGACCTAAAGTAAGAATTGGCTAAGCATTTCATATAAATAAATTTAATTCTTCATGGTAGTTTGTCTTACAAAGTAATGATTTTTATAGCATAATGTCTCAATTCCATAAAAATGTAGTGAGATAGTTTCCAAGACAGAAGAGGTATATTATACAGAATCATCATCTTAACATTCTCAAAATTACATTCAGATATTGCTAACTTGCAACAGATGAATTGAATCATAGGTTCCTTCTGCACTGTCAGGATTCTATTTGGCCCATCAAGTCTGCACCAACAACAATCTCTCCAGATGCTATCCCCATAACTCCATGTATTTATTAATCCTCCTGACTCTAATGGGCAATTTATATAGCCAATCAATCTAATCCGCACATTTTTGGACTGTGGGAGGAAATTGGAGCACATGAGGGAAACCCATATAGACACGGGGAGAACGTCCACAAAATCCACACAGCCAGTGACCTGAGGCCAGAATTGAATTCAGGTCCCTGGAACCATGAGCAACAGTGCTAACCACTGTGCCACGCTGAAGAATTGAAGAACTGGCAGAAAATTTATATCATCAGTGCTATGATGCATCTGTTTGTGCTAAATTACTTATTGTATGTTGTGATAGGCTGATTTGTATGGCCAAGATTCAAATGGCTTCATGTAGAATACTATTTGATATGCCATTCCTCAAGTTCAAGTTAACTGCATAGTGCGGTATGAATGAGTGGATGAAATATAAAACTTATTGCTAAAAACAGCCACAAATGTGTTCACGTCATTTTTGTCACTGGGATAACCATTGATAAGTGTAAACAATGGCTGAAGGAGTGTGCATTTTTCAAGGTCATTACATTATTTTATATATTGTTGTATATAATGTCATTATAAATGTTTTACAAATATAAAATAACAGCAGAGCTTTTTCAATCAATTCATTGCTCTGTCATAATCACTTCTTTGTGATATTCTATAGACATGATATTTATCTGTGATTTGTATTTGATACTTTACTTATGTGAGGAGGCTTAAAATAGCAGCAAACCATTCGGCAGTAGAGGTTACAATAGTAGAATATTTAGAAAAAGGTTTAGATACATCTGTTTTTGAGAAATGGCAAGTTTGACAAGTACATCTTTCTAAGGAAAACAGCCCCAATTTGCCTCACCTCGCTTGTAACTCAGACCTTCGATACCAGGCAGCATCTTGATAAACCTGCTCTGCACTCTCTCCAGAGTCTCCACGTCCTTCCGGTAGTAAGGCGACCGGAACTGGACACAGTATTCCAAATGAGGTCTAACCAATGTTTTATACAACTGCAACATGAAAGACCAGTTCTTGTACTCTAAACCCCTTCCTATAAAAGCTAGCATATCATATGCTTTCTTCACAGCTTTCTCCATCTGCTTGTAGACTTAGAGGAGATCTAATAGAGGTTACAAGATTATGAGGGGTGTAGATAAACAGGATTAAGCCCTTTCCTAGGATGGACTCAAATAGCACGAGGGGTCACGGGCTTAGGGTGAGGGGGTAAGGTATAATTTGGATGCTAGAGGGAGTTTTTTTCACACAGAGGGTGGTGGGGATATGGAATGTGCTGCCAAGTAAAGTGGTGGAGGCAGACACGCTGGAGTTATTTAAGAAATTCCTACATGGGCACATGATCAGAATGGGAATGGAGGGATATAGAAAACTGATTTAAAATAGGGATCATGAGCCTTGGGAGTTCCCTGGAAAGTGTGTAAATTGTCAATGATATTGATGTATTTGTTTTATCCTACAGGTACTTTGGTCCGCCTTGTCTAACAAGGGGCATACACGCAATAAGTCGTGAGAGGGCTGCTGTTGGATTTTTCGAGAGTAGCCTAGTGCTTCACGTCGTTAATGTACGCTTGACCTGGACCATTTGATGGACAACATGACAGCTCAGTGACTATTGCTGTGTTGTGCAGATACATGGATTTGGGCCTGTGTCTGTGGGAGTTTGCGCATTCTCCCTGTGCTTGCATGGATTTTCTCCAGGTGCTCCGGTTTCCTCCCACGTCCCAAAGATGTGCTCTTAGGCTGATTGGCAGAACAAATTCTCCTTAAATTGTCTCAAATATGGTTCTAATGCATAAGATCTATAAACATAGACAGGGATGACAGGGATCATGAGTAGAAGTGGGAACACCGAGGTGGCGGCGTGGGTTCGTTGGGCCGAAGGGCCTGTTTCCCATGCTGTTTTGTTCTTTGTTCTTTGTTCAAGTCTATGAGTAATGTGCCATGATATGTGTAGGGTAAATTTAATGTTTCCATTATAATCCTATTCCTGAAAAATACTCCATGCAAGTATAGCTTCTTTCCACAGGGGACATAGAATTTCTGAATTTGAACTTGCAGTCCTTGTTCTCTTTCTGTTAAACTTTTATCAGCTTTTTCTAGCCTTCATGCTTGTTTGTTGCTCTTTTGCATGCACTACTCATTTCTATGAATATTCTTTTCCTCAGTAATGAAAAATTGATTCCCCTTTTTCTTTTGTAGGAAGCAATGAATGAAAATCATGGTAGCAGTTGCAAACCACGTTCTTCAGTTAAGTTCTGATGCATTTGAGGCATATAGCGATAAAGTGAAAAAATCATAGGCACGAGATTGGAAGCCTTGACTGTAAAACCACAAAAGAGTCAGGTTGCAAAATCTTTTGTGGATAGCGTCAGTTGGGCAGCATCAATCAACTGGAAGATTTAAGTCTTTGTGGCAGGGCACAAGGGCTGGATTTTTATGGTCACATTTGAGAAAGAAATGGCCATTGAATGGCATGCTTGAAGGTCCCATCTCCATCTTAGTCTTTGGCCTTTTTTGCAATAGCAGGGGAGAAAACAAAGCATTTAACAATATTATGGGCTCACTAAGAGCCAGTATCCAGTATTTTTTTTTGTAGTTTTCTGTGACACAGCCAGACTTCAGCAGTTGTTGGGTTTCACACCAGCCATTTGGAGACAGGAGTGTTTAAAAGGGACAAATGCAGAAATATCTGAATTAGGAGTAGGCTATTTCCCCCCTCAAGCCTCTCCACTGTTTGATAGGATCATGGTTAATCTGATTGTGGCCTCGATTCTACTTTCTTGCCCATTTCCAATGCCTTTTGACTCCCTTGTTAGTTAAGAATTTATGCACCTCTGCCTTACAATATTCAGTGACGTTACTTTACCACTCTTTGGGGAATAAAATTTCAATGGACTCATGACCACAGAGAGAAAACTTCTCCTCATCTCTGCCTTAAATAGGAAACCCCTTATTTTAAACTATGCCCCCCCAGTTCTAGTTTCTCCTACAAGGAGAAACTCCCTTGTAGGAGGGACTCCCAGCATCTACCATTCAAGATCCCCGATAAGCTTGTACGTTTGAATAAAATCACCTCTCATTCTTCTAAGCTCTAATGGGTACTGATTCATTCCATGAATCAGTTGTGAACCTTCTTGAACTGTTTTTATTGCAATTATGGCCTTGAGTAAGGAGACCAAAACTGTATACAGTACTCCAAATGCAATCTCAACATCTGACAGTTATAGCAAAATTTCCCTAAGGCGAGTAAAATGTTTTGACTCTGAATAATTCTTCATTAAATGCTGTATCATGCATTCATCTGTGTTTACTTAGATGACGCATTGCCCTGCTATGATTGGAAGATGTAACTTTCCTAAAAGTAATACATTTACCAGGTTGTTACTTCAGTCAACTATCAAATAAAAGATTAACATTGTTAATTTCTTCAAGATTGAATTTAAAAATTTGATGAAATGTGATCTATTTTGTTGTTTCTATCCATGATGCATACTACTTGGACACCATGAAGCAGTCTTGTTGAAGTTACAAAGAAGTCTTTAGGGACAGTACTGACCTATATACATATTCACAGTAGAGGGTACAGGTGTGGAGAAGACCCCATAATTGAGTGTTACTTTTTGCTACCTATATTGAGACTGGCCTTAGCTCTAGGTTATGTGCTTTTTTTTATTTCACGTAGGCAGGATTGTACACAATGTTAACACTCTGACAAAATGTCTTAAATGGTGGAATATATTTATACTGTACTGAAGCTTTCCCCTATTGTTTTTATGTATTCAGTCTTTACATTTGTTGAGATAACTGCTCTGAGATTTGTTGTTTATTTGGAAGAGCTTGGAACTGTCGGCTGTAATCAAACTGCCTAGTCATTTTATAAATGCTTGACTCCATTTATGTACTTGATTTGAAGAGTCCGGTTGTTTACCTATGTTTTGGTCTATTCAGTGGGTGAGGAGGTGTATGAGAGGGGCTGGGGGTGGTGGGGGAGAGAGATGGTGATGGCAAAGTGATCGGAAACTCAACAATATTTAGATCATTTCTTCAGAGGAACTCGGCAGGCCTTTTAACCTGTTTGCTCTGGACTTAGACTACCCTTTAATTCTGCCTCAAACAACAGGCCCATTGCCAGGCCACTCGAGATCTGGACCCCTGGAAAATCCCATCTCTTAGCAGTCTGGAGACAGACAATTAGTCCCATCTTCTGATTTCTGGTACTTCAGGTCAAATTATGGCTCATGATATTGAGGTTCACATTATGGCCTTTAGATTCAGGTGGTGGCATAGGAACACTCTGCAGACACTCAAAGCTTGGTTGTAAACTAGATCAATTTGTGATAGGTGAACAGTTGGACATCGTAAGATAGTGAAACACATTTTATAAATTGAGAAAGAGCACAAAGAAAAACAGGAGTGTCGTTTTGTCTCATTATGGCACTAAAGCTAGTGTTTTAGTTGTGGAAAGTAAATGCATAAAAAGTAACATTGATTAAATGGGCCAAGCTGCCATGGTTCCTGTCCTTGGTGATGCGTTTAGTTCAGTCCAATTAGTGTGATGCTCAAGTTTTTTACAGCCAGGATTGAAAAGGTTAACATTCACAAAGCCACATAAATAATACAACAGCAGGGAAATGAGACATGTTGGTAGTTCACATAGCTCTCATACTGTAATGGCCAAAGTTTTCATGGATTGCCCTATAGGACAGGGATAGAAGGACTAACCAAGAACTTTTTTGACAACACTTGAGTAGCAAATGTAGAAATTCAGCGAGAAATATTCAAGGAGTTAGTCTAATTGAGACCAGAATACTGTGTGTATTATGCCTGTGCAGCATATATATCATGGTATGTGATTTGTACCATCAGTGTTTTCATGTATGCTGCAGACTGCTTCACATCATGAAAACACAAAACTGAAAATAGAAAAGTGTATGTATTTTCTGATTGTATCCCATCTGCTGTCTTTGCAGAGCATTAGGAAGACAGAGGTCTTCCTAGGTCAGTGAAATGGGAGTGTTTAGCATAACACCAAACAATGTCACTTTTACTTAAATCCATGAGAAGCCAGATATACAACTTTGTAGCCATTTAGTGGAAGCAGCAAATAAGTACAAGTAATAGGTAATGAAGCAACAGCAGGAAAGACTATTGAGAAGACAGGGGATACAGGATAGAAACCACATGTGTTGAATGCCCTCTTTTGTCGTCTAATGATATACACCTTAGGAGGCCTGCTTGTCAACAGAGATTGCAACAACACATGCACCATGTTGAGCAAGCACTTGACATTTTACCCACAGCAGTGGAACAGATGGAAAAACAGTTGTTCTGCAGACAGCAGGTCGGACCACTGACAACTGTATTGGCAATTGCAGTTACGTAGGCTACAGATGTACCAATAGGAGTGTCTCTCACAACTGTTCATGTTCCTGCTATGACTGCTTTCAGTTTCGAACAAAAATCAAAAAGCTTGCTTTTATATAACATCTAATGATGACTTAAACTTCAAAATAATCGATGTCTTTTGAAGTAGTCACTGATTTTATGTTGTCAAATGTTTGTGTGTAGTAAATTTCAATGACAAATAAATGAATGATCAGGTGACAACTTTACCTGTTTTTGGTTGAGGAGGATGCTGCCTCAGTGTTCTTGTTTGAAAATTATCATAGAACCCCTACTATTAGAACAGGATGATAAAAGTTCAGATTACTGTCTCACCTAAGAGATAGTCCCAACACTGCCTCACAGTGGACTTCTACATACAAATCTCTTTGTCACTTGGCTTATAGGTGGTCTTTCTTCAACTGGTAAAGTACTTCTGAGTTGAACAGGCAACAAAGAAAGCACTGGCATTTATATATTACCTACCATAACTCCAAGTGTTTTGCAGCTGATCTGTTATTTTGACATGAAGGTGCTGTTGTAATGTCAGGAAGTCAGTCACCAGTTTGTCTGTATAGTTCCATGAAAACCCATGAACAAAATGTGACACCGTGACACAGAAGGCGATATTAGCCAGATGGCCAATAACTTGGTCAAGGACATAGCTTTTAATAAATGCCTTAAAGTAGGAAAGTAAGATAGATAAACAGAGAGGGAATCCCAGAGCTGAGGACCTAGGCAGCTGTAGACACAGCTATCAGTGGTGGAAAATTTTAAAACAAGGATGCTCGAGACCAGAATTAGAGAAGTGCTGATATCTTGAAGGATTGTGGAACTGAAGGAAATTACAAAGATAGAGAGGAGAGAGGTCCAAGAAGGATTTAAAAATAATCAAAGGTTTTACAATCAAGCTGTTGCTTGATAGTGGGTTGATAGTAGGCCAGCAAATGCAGGAGTGATAGGGAAATGGGACCTGCTGTGAATTAAAATGTAAGCAGAAAGTTTTAAGTGGCCTCAGATTTACAGAGGATGGAATGTGGGAGACCATCCAAAATTGCAGTGAAATAGTCAAGTCTTGAGGGAGTAAAGGGACGAATAAAAGTTTTAACAGCAGATGAGCTAAATTGAGCAACATTGCAGAGGTGGAAATAGGTGTCAGTGATTGCATGAATATGAGATGGGAAGCCCCCCTCAGGAATGATTGTAAGTGGGCTGTATTAATTTGAATCAGATGCAAGACAAGAGATGGAGTAGGTGATGAGGGCATGAGTTTGGAGCAAGTGTGAAACCATGGTGTCAGTCTTTCCAATATTTAACTGGAGGGCATTTCTGCTCATCAAGCACATATGTCAAACAGGCAGTCCAACAATTTAACAATAGTGGAGTAGTTGGGAAAAGTTGTCTTGTCGTTGAGCTCGGTGTTGGTGGTGTACATACAAAATGCTGTGGCTTTCAGATGATGTCACTAAGGATCAGTATGTAGATGAGAAATAGGAGGGAGCATTGCATTCATCATTGGAGTATAGCAGAGGTAATTGTGTGGGAATGGGAAGAGATTATGAATAGAAACAGATGGGAGGAGTCCCACCTACCTGGACGACAATAGAGAGTTGTTGGAGGCAAATGGTTTGGTCAACTATATCAAAGGCTACAGATTGGTCAAGAGGATGTCACGTTACATAGGATGTCATTTGTGACTTAAGTAAGAGCTATTTCATATTGTAGCAGAAATAGAAACCTGATTTAGGGATTCAGACTTGGATTTTCTCGAAAAACCAACATGGATATGGGAGACAACAAAACAGTGCAGGGGTTGGTTGAGGAATTGACATTTGCCAAATCACCAAGAGAAATCCCAAAGTTCTCTTCAGATCTTCAGGATATGGGATCTTTTAAATCTACCAAAGAGAGTAGGTGAAACTTAGATTCGATGTCTCATTTGAGTGATGCCGTCTTTACAGTTCAGGCTTCCTCAGTGCTTATTCACTTGGCTGGGGCTTAAACCCATCAACTGATTTAGAGGCACAAGAACTATGGCTGAGTTTACAACACCTAGAGATCTCCAATCCAATACCTAGAAGTTGATGAACCAAAATTTGTAACTTTGAATAACATATATATACTTGTTCAATAAATAATCTATTAATTTGATAAATAGCTTGATCTTCGGATGTGTGGAAGAAAAGGCACGATTTTGGAGAAATCTGAGTAAATGTACTCTACATAGCACTGAAGGAGAACAAAATAGCAAGAGTTCTTATTTGTAATGAGATCCAACTGAAAGCTACAACGAATAAATGTACACCTCACTTGAAGGTCTGGATGTTAATTTTGCTGTTAGTTTTATCTTGTGTGTTTTTGCTAACACAATTTTACCTAATAACAGTTTATGGTACAGAAGGAAAATGCTTAGCCCATCAAGTCTTTGCCAATGGTAATACCACTTTAGCTTTTCAAAACCTTTTTGGGCTTCACTGCCTTACAGCTGCACCTCAGTCTGGTCCATGTTTAGGTCCACGTTATGGCTGCATTTAGTGGCATTCATTACATAATGACAATTTTCCATTCTGTTATTGGGAAATATTACAAGATCTCCTCTTCACCACCTCCAGCCCTCCCCCACTACCACATAATCACTTTCAAACATCTGAAGTATTGTTTTAGCAGCCAAATTGTTCTACTGCATGAGTAACTTGGTTCATGAGTGTGCACAGTTATAGCTAACTCTTGGTGTTCTCTCCATGTTGCGAAGGAATGTCAGCTGCCAAGATTGCACCATGTAGCTTTGTATCTGGAACAGTGGTTAGCACTGCTGCTGCACGATACCAAGGATCCAGGTTTGATTTCACCCGTAGGTGACTGTGCGAAGTTTGTATGTTCTTGCTGTCTGTGTGGATTTGCTCCAGTTTCCTCCCGTAATCCAAAGATTTACAGGTTAGGTGAATTGGCCATGCTAAATTTCCCCCCAGTGTCCAAAGATGTATAAGTTAGATGGATTAGCTATGATAGATTTGTGTGGTTACATGGAATTGGAGAGTTGAGGGAAAGGGGGTGGTGTTGGTGCTTTGCGTACTGCTTAGCAAATGGATATCAACAAGAGTAACTTCCTAGAAGTACGTGCCTACCATTTCCATGCCAGTTGAGTAGTATCCTTGTCTATTTACAATGCGAGATGATTTTTAGTAGGCTTACAAATAATTGAGTATGAAATCAATAGCACCTTATAACTTGGTGGGGAAAAAAGCATTGTGTTAAAACTGCTTCTCTTGTTGATTATGTAATCCATGCTGGAGAGTATGTGACTGGTTGCAAGACCAACAAGTTTTCAATTGTAGCCTAAATACAGCAGTGGTTGGTATACTGGCTGATTTCCTGCAATATTCATTGTGGGTGTTAAGACAAATCTAATAGCATAAAAGTTTAGGGGAGTGCCTGCCTTCACAGCCTCTAGTGCAGATGATTGGCTTCTGCAGAATATAATAAACAAAATAGCAGACAAAAAAGCAGCTTCCTGTTGAACCTGAGCCTCTCAATTCACTGCAGCCCTCTGAGGTCTGGATAGCTCCTTGGAGGAATTTGTTCTGAGTGCTGCACCTGAAGTCTATATTCTAAATTCTCCCTCAAGTTCCTGATTTGATTTGATTTATTATTGTCACGTGTATTGTGTACAGTGAAAAGTATTGTTTCGTGCATGCTAAACAGACAAAACAAACTATTCATATACTGCAGGAAAGGAGAGGGTGCAAAATATAGTGTTATAGTCATAACTAGGATGTAGAGAAAAATCAGCTTACTCGGTAGGTCCATTCAAAAGTCTGATGACAGCAGAAGAAAAAGCTGTTCTTGAGTTGGTTGGTACATGATCTCAGACTTTTGTATCTTTTTCCCAAAGAAGAGGGTGGAAGAGAATATATCTGGGCTTGTGGGCCTTGATTATGCTGGCTGCTTTCCAAGACAACAGGAAGTATAAACAGAATTAGTGGACAGGAGGTTGGTTAATGTGATGGACTGGACTGCGTTCACAACCCTTTGTAGTCCTGTGAAGCTTTGTGGTAACCAATGCACTTCATTCATTAGATGAATGCACAAGTATGACAGCGTGTAATGGACCGTATTGTATTTATTATTTCATGAGCAAAAATACGCACCTTTGTCTTGTTTGACCTTTAACTAGAATTTAACAGTCCATAAGAAACACCTGTAGACAAAGTAACTTGCATAAGTACAATTTTGGCATTAAGGCAGAGAAAGTAAAAGAAGTAAATACAGTGCGGTTATCTATCCTCCTTGTTTATTTATTTACTAACATTGAAAAAATGTGAAATATATAGAATACTAGGGTTGGGAAGAACAAACATGGTCCCAATGAAGGGGGGGGGGGGCGCAGTGGAATGTCTGCAATTTTGTGCAATCATCTGTTTAATTCACCACTCTTGAAACTTCAACTTCAACTGAAATAGTGGGGTTAGGGAGAGACTGGGGATCTTGTTAGATCTGCTTCCATTATGTTAGCAACCAGCTCTGATTGCATTTCTGCGCTACAGTATTAACTGCCCCCTTGCTCCTCCTAATGGACTGTATGGATTCTTTGCTTTGGGAGAGATGACATTGATTCTGTTTTGGGCTGATTTTTGCAAAGAACATCCCTCTGGAACAGATGATTTGCAGTCTGAAGACTTTTACATCTTTTTTGGATAATTCTAAAGTCCTGTGCTTCTTTTCAGAGGCCTCTCTAAACTCTCCCTTTTTATTAAAGCAGATATTTCTGTTTTGCAGCTACAAGCATTAGCTACTACTAGTGAGTATTGAAATATCTCTGCCGGAATTTTAGAGAGGAGCTGAAATTCTCCAACTTTGCCCAGAGCCGGGACTCTCCAGTCCCGTTGCAGTGAATAGCGACATGGGTGAGCACCAAATTCTCTGTTCCTGCTGGCAGCAGTAGCAGGGCATACAATATCAGAAATTGTCAATGGCAGAACATAGCGACAACCTGCCTCTTTTACTTATAGCCCACGTAGACATTTTTCTACATATCTAGGCTGAAGAGTTCTACTACTGTCATATATTTGCTTTTTTTTAATGGGCCATGGCTTCAGCATTACTTTTAAGGTTCATTACATAACATGAGAATAATTTTCAACTTCCACTGTTTGGGTGGTAACCCAGTAGAGAACGACTTGTCTACTCAAATATCATTTTGATTAAAATCAATGGGTATAGACACTCTGCTACCTCAGGCTATTGCATGGGGTAATGAAGTTAAAAATTACCTGATATGTTCATTTCATTGATACAAAAAGGGATTGATACAATGGCCATGCTTTTTTGATAATGCAAGAAATGAATAACTATGTTATATAAAGGAAGCCTCTTGTTAGTCAATTATTCATTTTTCTTTATTAAATTTGAAATTTTAATGATTATTATTTCAATTATGCTATAGTAATAAAATGAACAAACATGCCTACATGTCATATATAACTTATCAATGGTACTAATGAATTTTAATAACATACTTTCAAAAATATTAATCTTCCTTGGCTTCAGTATTTTAAATGCTTGATGAAGATCTGCTTGCCATTAAAAGCCCTTGAATAATTTAATGAAAATGCATACTTTTGAACTAATCAGTGAAATATTCAGGCAGTTATATGATCTTTTGCCACATTACGTCAAATGATGCTAAATAGTTAGTTCGCACGTATGTTTTGTTGTCACTGAGTAGAAACCATTGGTATCTAATGCGAACATAACATGCAAGTTCCACTATGAGTTCAATAGAAATATTTCTGAAAGCGTCGCTGGTAATTGTATTTGACGGTTGACTAAATTTCTTGGCTGGCCCATAGAAAGTTGGAGTGGATTTTTCTATGGATGGTGTTTTTGTTGTGTGACATAAAAGACTGAAACATCTATGTAAGTGGTGTACTAATTAGTTGTGGTTGTTCATTATTATTTCTGTTGGTTGCATTTATTGGTAGCAAGTGCTTCCATCAGCAGTGACGTGGATTTATAGGATGGAAATTCAAAACTCTGTCACTCCCTGTAATTCAAGGATTATGAGTATATTGTGACACTCTAATCTCAAACAGACTTCCCACATTTCTATGTGTGGCATTTGCGAAGTAAATACCCTTGTTTGGCATCACCAAGGAATGCTGATGGAGAAATTGCATTCTTTTCTTGTATCCTTCTGGTTTGGCTTTAATCCAGGTAATTACGTAAAATTAAAGGGAAGAAATCAGATTATTAGATCCCATGAGTGAGTCCTAATGAGCATCATCAACACCCGCCTCCCTTTCTGCAGAGCAAGTCTGTTATCAAATTTGCCATGCAGTCATGACAACAGAACAGCATCTATGTTACTGGCCATCGGCTGACAAATTTCCACTTTGTCATACAAACGTAGTATATTGTGAATCACAAATAATGGTATTATTTGTATGTTCACAAAAAACGGAAAAGTCAAACTATTCGAGCAAGGCATGTTTACTATGCTCATAGTGGAGGAATATGCTTTATGTACTGCTCTAACAAGTTTTCTTCTCAGAAATTAGCGTCAGTTGTTTTGCTAGAAGTTAAATAATAACGAGTGAACCCTTCAATTTTTTACTCAGTATTATTTTCCTAAATATATGCTCAGAAAACATTTTTAGCTATCTTTACAAATCTGAGGCAACATTCAAATTTAAGTGCTAGATGATAATTGTTTGGTGTTATGGCCAGTCCCTTCCTCAGTGAAATGTTTGGAAATATTTTAGTTGCTCTTACTCATGCCCTCTCCCAGCCCAAACTCTCAGGTCTTCTGTCTCTGTCCTCATGCTACCCCGCACCTATTTCCCTTCACTCATAATTTGTTGCTGCACCTTCAGCCATCTAAGTTTCACTCTGCAAGTTTTCTTGCCAAGTCCCTCTTTTTGCCCTTTCAGAAGCTGCTGAAACCCAGCTGTCCCTTGCTGCTCCCTGCAAACTTTTCTCTTTCACCAGGCTTCTGGTTACTGATCCTGACTTCTTTGGATTGACATCTGCTTCACACCTTATACATTGGTGTTCTTTTTGCATTAAACGCACTGTCTATGAATGCAAATTATTAAATGTTGGCTCTGATTTTTTTAAAATTTGATCTGAATTAAGCAGTTATGTGACATTTTCACCATGTATTATAATTCAGATACTCAGCTTGTGGCTACTGTAATCTGGTGATGGGATGGCCGATTTTATGAGCCATTGTGTTTGGGATGCAACATAATTGAAAACATGAATTGATTAAATGTTAAATGATCTCTGCCAATGTAGTAATTGAGCATTGGCCTCAGTATCCTCAGGCTCAGGAGTAAGGAAGTCATCTAGCATCCCTGTCCTGATGACTAATGTCCCTGCGGAAAGCGTAGGTTCAAAAATTTGAAGTGAAGACAGATTGTTCTTGTGTTGCTTCATGAAATGCAATTGCCTACAGACACTCATTGACTTGGCTTAGTCATGAAGGATGGTATTCAAGCACCTATGGAACTGACGTGAAATAATCTTTTCCAGAAAGAAGGAAAAAGCACAGGGGAAAGAACAACTGTATCTTCCAATATTGAATCATTTGGATAACTTGTGTGATGATGGCACATATGAAAAAGATTGCAGAATCAGTCATGTCGGCAAATTGTTCCTGTTTGCATTCTAATTGAAAGGTGACCGGAACGCTTTCTTCCTTCCAAAAAAATCATCCTGGTTTTCTTGATGAGGCTTCAGGACAATCATCGCCACCTCTGCATGTTATAGCAGCACAAACCCAGCCTTAGCATCCTGGCACAATTTACCCTAAGGTGGCAAGATTTATTAAGTTTGCTGCTGTATTCTAACACACAAGCTGATGGGGCTGGATAATGTGATCTGCTGCACTTAAAATCTAAAATATGAATGAATTGGACTCAGTTTGTTTATATTTTACTAATGTTAATGTATATATATCGTAGAGAAATCCATTAAGCTTTGAACAAAAAGGTTAAATGGGATTGCCAGTTTAAGTGGCATAATTCTGGTCCGTTACCACGTATTTTGGTGCATGCAGAAATGTAATGGTATTTCATAGCATTCATTTGTCCAGTGGATGAATGTGATGAATCTGCAACAAAATCCCTTGGTCTAGGGACCTTACTATACCCAGAATGGTGAGGCCGAGTTAATAAAAATTAATTTTTAAGTGGGAATTGCTGTGATAAAAATTAATTATTTATAGTAAACTGAAATTGCATAATAATCTGTCTAATAAGTTGAAATTAATCATTTTTAATGATGTGAAATGCAAGTCAGCCTTGAATTAGCCTTCTGATCACAAATCCGGTTTTAAAGACAGAAATTGTTTAATTTTACACAGTTAAAGCCAACAAAGAGCTTTTAAAGACACTGCCATTTTTTAACAGCAGGTGAAACTAGGCTTTAGAAATAAGTGTTAATATTTATCGGGATGTTTTGCCATAATAGAGCAGTTGATTCTTAATTAGGGAAATTTCATCCGTCATAGTCAACAATTATGACCTCCTGTATCATGACTTGTCATGAATAATCAATGAGGGCTGATTAATATGCATGAGCAGTAGTCTATATAGTGTGCGCTGAAGCACGATGCAGCAGCTTGACTAAAGCAGAGCAGGAAGCGTGTTTGAGAGTCAGCAACTGAGTGTGTGAGAGAGAGAGAGAAGGAGGAAGAGCCAGTTGCTTTCTGTGACCTGGGTTGTCTCTGCTACCAGTGTGATTTGTCTCAGCTGAAGTGATTCACCTAGGTTACTTCAAGTGACATCCACATGAATGACAGTTAACTGAGCCGTTTTAAGAACAAGATCTGGACAAGGAAGGCTTTCTATTCACACTTTCCCAACATGGGGTGCAACTTGTGTTCTCTGCAGAAAAAAGAAGAACAGTACAAATTGCTATATGAAGTTTGCCAGGTAATTACGAATTATCAGGATTTTGTTTGTATGCTAGAACATTAAACTAGAAAGTCTGTTCATTGTCTGGAAGTACTGTTAAGTACATGAACAGTTGGTGATGCAAACAAGATTTTCAGGAGTTAAAACCATACTTTTATAAGCCTTTGTTATTAGATAGTGACTGCCTTTCTTTTTTGTTTCTGTCTCTAAGATTTTGCGGATTACTAGTACTTCCTGATTTTAACATTACAGAGTCAGGTACTATTTAATTAAAATTTTATTCATGTGCAAATCTATGGGGGATGATTTATAGATAGATTGTAAGTATCTGTGTTTTTATTTTGTAGGATTGCAGAATCAATATTTCAATTTTTTTGTGAAGTTTGGCATGTACAAATATATTAAGTATTTCATCAGTATGTCCAATAATAGATATGAACATATCAGAGATTGAAGTGTAAATTCCAGGTGAATAGTAAAATCTGGATTATTTCTGTCTCAAGTACTGCACCTCGCTAGATTAATGCTAATAGTTCCTGGTTCTAAAGTGAAGAGAAAAGTTATATTTATATATAACACTTGAGATACTTGTATATCAAATCAGATGAAGTTTATTGTGCCCCTTACCTATTGCAATGCCCATTTAATAACACAGAGGGCACTGCAGCTCAGGCTGGCAGATGAGTGGCACTTGGGTTTAAAGTCTATGCTTCACATTGTGTAAAAGCTATTCACCTATTTGAAAATACTACATGCTGATGCATTAATTATGGTAACTCAGATCTATTCTCTTGTGAATGTTCCAGTCAGTTGAAAATCAGACTTTACTTTTGGCTGCACGTTTACTTAATGACGAACATGTTTGAATTAAGCAATACTGGTAGAAGGACATACTTTGTCAGTAATAAATTGGCATTTTAATTAAAACTTGACACCATGCTTTTTATTTTACAACAATATCAAAAATGCACTATGTAAGAATGTAAAAAATATACTATATAAGCACCTCATCAGCCTTGGTCAATCTTTTACCAATCAAATAGTAACAAGAGCAACTGATGGAAAATATAATGGCACATAACCTTATTGTTCCAATTTTGCACAATAGGTAGAAATGAAATGAAGCTGCTTTATAATTCCAGAATCTAAAGTTGTCAGATATGTTAGTATAGAAAGAACAGGAGGGAGCGCCAATCTCTCTCGCTCCATCCTGTTTGTGGTTAGCTGCACTTCTTCCCATCTACAACAATTTCCTGGAGATTCCTTTGTATATTTTGTTGCTAGAGTATTCTTGAGCCCAAGATTAAATCAATTGAGGAACTTTTACTTCAAAAGTTGACTAGCCAGCAGTTCCTTTGTTCTTTCTCGAGCCATATTCAGTTAAGCCCAAGTGACTTTTCGAAGCAAGGCAAAGCTTTTTGTGTAGCTTTTGTCGTTGTCTGGGTTTCAAAGACAAATGGTAAGGTGCATTAGAGTTTGCCATTACTGATATGGTGTGAAATTTATTTTGAAGGTAAATTTAGTATTTGAGTTGATGCTATTTCAGATTGTTTACAAATTTGCCAACCTAACTTGATGGTCCAATGCAGTAATCGTTTTATCATTTCTGTCACTAATGCTATATCATTCATATGATCTCTGATTTAATGTCCCTGTCACCTAAGTGCACTTTGCTCATATATATTCTGACAAGACTCTAATTTTTATTTTTTTGTTTTTGTTGTTCCCTTTACAATACAATACTGCCATTCCATCTTGGAGCTCCAGTGTAATGTGTATAATCAATAATAAAATAATGTAAAGTTATGCGATTGTATAAGGCTATCTAGGCCATCAGAGTTTTTTCAAGATCAACTAAATTAATGATGTACTTAATATCTCATTTGTACAAGACTTCTCTGCAATACTGTCAAATACAAAATGTTAAGTCATGACTTAATCTTCCATTTCTAAATTAATCCTATTCTTCATATACATTGTTATCTGCACTTTAGTTAATCCTATATTTAATACCTTTCATGAAACTAATAATAAAGTCTCTGACCATGCAGCATGATGCATCTCCTCCTTTTAGAGCTTTATGAAACCTTTCCTTCAGTCCGTGAGATTTCTTTGTTGAACTCATATGTGCTTGGTTAATTGTTCCTTTTCCAATTCTATCTGCCACCTTGACAATTTCTGTTCTTTTATTGTAGTTGTCTCTATCTTTCCAAACTGTTGCTTGTTGTTGATACTCAAGTTCAAATGAACCTAATTTTAGTTTGAATTCTTTTATTGTTATGTCTAAAATCTTTACTTTGGATGGGACTATTCAGAACTTCCTGAAAGTATTCCACCACCATTAAGTCATGTAATTCTTCTGTATTCAAAGTCAGGTCTGCTGATATCTTTTATGGAAATTGACCTTTGTCCTTCTCTGCCTGATAGAATCTTTGTTAGCTTGAGTAGTCTTAATACTGTTAGGGCTAGAGAATGTCTTCCTGCTGCTTGCTGTGCTTCTGTAGCATGACCATCCATCCAGTTCTCTTGTTACTTCTTGATTTTCTTTTGAAATTCTTATTCCTATTACTTCACCCATTTTCTTTAATTCTGGATTCTGGCAACTTTCACCTTTTATCTGGTCTCCTCTTCTGTGTAATGTCCCAGCTCTCTTGCTCTGTAAAAGTATTTATCTGACAAAACTACTGCTCAATTTCAAGTCCTGCATTCTCTCTGAGATGAATTACCTGTTTTAGTCTCTTTGTTTTGCATGCACTGACTTTCCACGTACTAAGTAGATTTAGATATTTTTAGATATGAGTCTATTTTACCACCCATGAACAAAAGTTCATCAAAATTATTGGCTGGCATTGGTAAGAAATATATATGAACAAATATTCATGAATATTCACATTTCCCTTTATTTCCCAGTATATTTCATTCGATATAGGCAGTGCTACTATGTAAAACAAGTACATTGGGCAAATGACCTTTGAAGTAAATTTCAAGGCTGAGTTAACAAGGGTGGCAATTTAATTTTCTGAATGCACGTTTTTTTGTTCATCCCTACCTGTAGCAATTATGGTTGCAACAATAAGAATGCCACTCAGAAAATTGTTACCCTATTTATCATCTCTTGTATATATTGTAAATACGATACATAGAACATTACAGCACAGAACAGGCCCTTCGGCCTTCGATGTTGCGCCAACCAATATAAAAAGCAATGATCCTCCAAACTGAACCATTCCCTTCTCTTCCATATACTTATCAACTAACCTCTTAAACGCCACCAAACTTGGCGCATCTACAACTGCTGCAGGCAGGGTATTCCACTCCCGAACCACCCTTTGGGTAAAGAACCTACCTCTGAATATATATTTCTAATACAGAAATATGAAATTGCTGTGGCTATCATTTAAATACTTATTGTTTAACTATTAACCATGAATACAATGTGTTTGTAGAGTTATCAGATCAAAAAGATATTATCCACTTTATAATTATTTTCTGAGAAGCAATTTGCATTATATCTTTCTAGTTGAGGACTCTGCCATTATAGGGACTACTTAAAGTGTCTATGTTACTTAAAGAAAGGTCTATGCTTATATTAATGCCACTTTGAAATTAACATTGGAATCCTGTAAGAAAATCAGCAAAACGCTCATCAGAACAACAAATCTGGTATTTCCTATGAGCTCCCTGTTGATTCTGGTTCTCACACTGTGTGGAAAATTAAATAATTGGCATTGGTGCCATTTCACATTATGGGCAGATAGAAAATTGGGCTACTGCCAACAGGGACATCACTCCACTTGACCACAATTGAAAAATAAATGCAGTATTTTCAAAGCAATGACCTCTCTTTTCAGTTGACATTGTTTTCAATTCTTTGGTAATGCAATTGAAGCTTATTGAATAATTATTGAACACTTATTCAAAAATTTTGGAAAAGTTTGACAATGCATCTTTTGAATTTGTACATCGGTTTCAGGAACAGGACTATAAGCTTTCATTGTTTTAAACACTCTTTGGGGATCTCGTTGATATAGCATTTTAGAAATCTGAGGCCTGACTTCATATACAGCATAGATTGATGATTGCCAAGATCCTATATCTAATACAAAATTGTGCTGACAGATTAAGAGTTGCTGCATAAAACTGGTGGTACTAGTTTGAGTAAATATCACACTAGTGTAGTCAGATAGTCCAAGTTTGGACTCAAGGTGTTTAATTGGGGTAGAACAGAGAAACCTTTATCATCATTCTGGCTGAAGGAAATGGCTATGCTATACTGGTACAAGAGCTAAAGGTACAAAATAAGCATTTTGTGGAAGTATGCAACAAACCATATTTGGCAGTGCCAGATAGCTAGTTTGCAATTATCTGTGTTTTCAACTGAAGCAATCAGTCCTATTAATAAATCCTATCTCTTTCTCAGATATATTTATAATTTTAATCAAATTTTTGCAACTCTATCAACTTGCCAAACTTCATGTTAAAAATGTCTAGAATTGCTGCCAGTTATTTATCAAAATAAACTTTCTTGCCAACATAATGCAAAGTAAGAGTTCTATCTGTGAGTAAAATGTATTTCAAATTCACTTGAGTGATAATCACAAGTATCAAAGTGGAAATTCTTTGAAAATGGTAACACAGACTACATACAGAATGTGTTTACTTTCAATAACTTGGAGGTACCTTCTTGCTTTCAGGAACCTGAATTATAAATATGATTTATTTAACTTTTTGATTGCCACAGTGATTAGCACTGCTGCCTCACAATGCCAGGGATCTGGATTCAATTCCCAGCTTGTGTCGCTGTCTGTGTGGAGTTTGCACGTTGTCCCTGTGTCCGCGTGGATTTCCTCTGGATGCTCCAGTTTCCTCCCACAGTCCAAAGGTGTGCAGGTTAGGTGAATTGACCATGCTAAATTGCCCCTGAGTGTCAGGGAACGAGCCAGGATAAATGCCTGAGGTTATGGGGATGGAGCCTGTGTGAGATTGTGATCGGTGCAGACTTGCTTCCTTCTGCACTGTAGAATTATATGAATTTGGAAAATATGCTTCTTTCTGATATTGGCAGCACACTTTCAGGTTACTTTGTTAATTATATTTCTCGTACATGTTCAAAGAATTGATTTGCCATGTGATAAAAGAAAAATTACAGTTGAACCCCGATTTTACACATTCCAATTTAGTACAAAATCAGATGTGACGCGATGTGACAATGGACCCTTTTTCTCGCTCTTTCCGGTTTAGTGATTTAACATGACCCTGATTTAGCGTGACCCTGATAACATTCACGATAACATTTTATGGATCTCAACCATCATGTTACAATAGGGCTACACTGTATCTCTCTATGGAAGTTTGTGACGATAGCTTTTATTCTCAATTTGAAAGTGAAGTCCTAGAAAGTAAAACGTGCTGAACTGCACTTAATCAAAAGCATGTTTATAATAATCCACTGTTACGTCAATCACCACAAATGATGTCCTGAATATTCTGAGTAACAGAATGTTGGATAAAATATTATTCTGTCAACTTGAATGCCTTGGGTATTTCTCATTTACCAAAGTGGAATGCCATGACACAATCCACATCACTGGACCAGACTCAGTATATTTTATTGTACATTATTCTGCATATAATGTTTAGTCTCAACTCATTAATTTTTAAGCATTTGGATTGTTAGTACTGAAAAATATTGCAGACAGAAAGATTAGCTAAAATAATATTACTCAGTAATGTTTGAGAAATAAAGGATGATTCTCTCAAAAGTGTTGAATTCGTGGGAAAACTGTTCTAAATCTCAAATGTTTTCTCAGTTCAGTTGTCACCTGAATCTCTGCACTCTGTGCACTGCAGAGGTCCCAGTCATGAATATCATTAAAATCCAGGTGGCGGTGGGGGGGGTGTATTCCTGCCGGAGCTTGACAATTCTGGAACTCTGCGCATGTGCATCTGTTAGTTTCCCCATTTGCTGGCCAGCTTGATTGCTGACCAACCCAGGATCCCCCCCAGCCCCTCCACATGAATGATTTGCAGCCCCTCACAACAATTCTCGGGCTATCCCAGACCCCCACCCCACCCCAACCCGTCCTGTCCCGTCAAGTTCCGGAGTGTCTTGATGCACAGACCCTCAGCTCGCCCCATTCGCTGCCCTTTCTTCATCCCAGTCCATCAGATGGCAGCGGGACCTCCCACCCTCACCGATCACTCCAAGGCTCCACCCACAATAGGCCCTGTCCCCTCATGGGCACTTTGCCCCTTGCCAGTGCCGAGGCATAGGCTAGCACTGCCAGGATGCCCAAACCCAAGGGGGACTACCCCCCACTGCTTGACCCTCTGGGGGTTTCCAGTTGCCTCCTTCCCCTTCATTCTAGTGGAGTTTCCCATTAGTTCCCAAAGATGGGGAGCAAACCTGAACCCTGCCGGAATGAAGTACTCCAGCCTGTTGGGAGATTCAATAGAAACCTGAAAGTTCCTGATAATGAACTGATAAACATATTCAAAATACATTTTTAAAAGATTTAAATTACTGACCTGCCTTCCTGCTGCTTTCCAGTGTGAGCTGACTGGCAACTGTTCGCCAGCTTTGGGAGATTCACGTGTTCCTGGCGCATGCACAAACCCCAGTTCAAGACCATCTGCCACCTCGACCCTCCAGGAAAGTTGCGGGTTGTGATGGGAGAACCACAGTCATAGTTTCCACATAATAGCCTTGGTTATTTTCAGTGACAGTAACTTGTAGAAGATAACTTGTTTGAGTAAATACTTGAGTATTTTGTATTTTTTTGAACAGATAAATCACACTTTTTTAAAAACGTGTTACCCTGATGGCCTAAGGCATGGTTACTGATCCATAAAAACCACAAAGATTCAATTTTTGAAACTAAACCTGTGTGAACTGAATGCTTGTACTAGGAATGTGCCTTGATGTTCCTAAGGTTGTTCGTAGAAAATCTAGCCAGTGCTCCCATTCCTGACTGCTATTTGTTGGCCCTCCTGGAATACATGTACAGATTCTGGATTGTCTCAATCCAGTGCAGCATATGGCCATTGTTTAGTCTCCATAAAAAAAAAGAGTGGGCAGTTCAGCAATGGCTTGTTAGGTGGGTGATAAGCATTATGGGATCATTTATGAGCATGCATTATTGGAGGGTGAAAATAAACAGATCTGTTTGAAACAATATTACACTTGTGTTTTGGAGCTAGTTAATTCTTGTCATATTTCATTCTATTACATGTCATCAATAATTTGTAGTGAAGATATTATGAATAGTATTTGGACACCATTCATTTGTGTAGATATTGGTTTGTAATGACACAGACTGTAGACTCAGTATTCTTATGATTTGCAATGGTACCTTTGTTAGCTTCAAACATGTAATACTTCAAATATCAGCAGATTTTCTTCAATACCAATAATGGAACAGAAATTATATACGTTTTATATAAATTTAAATAGCAGTTAACTTTTAAGTAGAGTTTTATTGTATGATTAAAGTATAACAAATGATCCACACAAGACAGAAAAATCATATTTCTGCACCATTAACTTCACGTAGCCCTGAAAATAAATTATAAGCAACTGGCCCAAATGCCTTAATGAAGAGAATCACTGCAATGTCTTTAGATTAGGCAGGGATAAAACCTGATGTTCCATATATTTGAAAGCTTTGTGTAGCCGATTCCAAAGACATGGTGATAGACTCACTGGACCTACTGGCATTCTAATTTATTGAGCTGTTAGTTTCCCAAGAAAATGAAACATTTTGGTGCTTATCACAAGTAGTATCATGGTCAGATCATTTTGATCACTTAGTCAGTGAAATCTTTGATAATTCTGGACTACTTTAATTTGTAGGTGTGCGTTCCAGAGTGGTCTTTAAGTTTCATAGTTTGAAATAGCTTAAGATATCTAATGTTGAACTAAAGTATTAACCTTCAGCCCTGGCTGATCCCACAGTCATGATGTGGAGACGCTGGTGTTGGACTGGGGTAAACACACTAAGAAGTTTGTCAACACCAGGTTTAAGTCCAATCGATTTATTTGATAGTAAACTCACAAGCTTTCGAGGTTTCCCTCTTCATCAGGTGAGTGGAGAGTACTGGCCTCAGACAGAGCATATAACAGCACAGACAGTTTACAGATTACTGATTAAAATGCAAATCTTTACATCTAACCTGCTATTCAAGTCTTAAAGTGGCCAACAATATGAATGGAAGGAGCATTGAGCACAGGTTAAAGAGATGTGTATTGTCTCCAGACAGTACAATAAATGAGGTTTTGCAAAGTCATGAGGGTTACAGAGAGTGCAACATGAATCCAAGATCCCTGTTGACACTGTCCTCAAGTGTCCAAAACTTGGCTATCAGTCTCTGCTCAGCAACTCTGTGCTGTCGTTTGTCGTGAAGGCCCTCTTGGAGAATGCTTACCAGAAGGTCAGAGGCCAAATGCCCGTGACCACTGAAGTGTTTGCCATCAGGAAGGGAACAGTCTTACCTGGTGATTGTTGAGCAATATTCATTCTTCTATTGCCGTAGCGTCTGCATGGTCTCCCCAGTGTACCATGCTTCGAGACATGCTTTGTTGCACTGTGTTCAGTAGACAATGTTGGCCGAGTTGCAAGAGTATGAACCATGTACTTGGTGGATGGTATTCTCACGTGTGATGATGTCATCAACGTCGATAATCCAGCATGTCTTGCAGAGGTTACTGTGGCAGGGTTGTGTGATATTGTGGTCACTGTTCTCCTGAAGGCTGGGTAGTTTGCTGCAAACAATGGTCTGTTTGAATTTGTGCGGTTGTCTGAAGGCAAGAAGTGGGGGTATGGGGATGGCCCTGGCAAGAGTTCGTATTCATCAGTGATATGTTGAAGACTCCAGAGAAGATGCTGTAGCTTGATTGCTTTACCCCATTATTTCATGTTTTCGTGGCAAATTATACATGACATTCTCTTATTCGTTGATTTTTTTTTAGGAAGTTCATTAATCAGCTCAGTAAAACAACAGAATGTAATGTGCAATAATTGCTTATTTTATCTATCAATAATTTGCTAATACAACACACACTTGCAGATGCATTAAGGAATTCAGACACAATGTGGTAATGTCAATCGTACATTTATACAGTCTTACTCAATCATACCTTTAAGTAACATAAATATGTTCAAACTTAAGATAGAGTATTAGGATTCTAGTTGTTATGCCTGATAGGCGCTCAAGAAATTTGATGTGTGAAATTATGAATATTCCTTTAATTGCGTACATCAAGCAGGTTAACTATGTCATATGGCTTATGTATTACTACCTGGCGTAATTGGCGGACACATAGCCAGGTGCATTTCTGCTTCATTAGATTATTAACTTTACAGATGGTTATTGTAACAGATTTGTCAGATCATCATTGTTTTCTCTCTAGTTTATGGAGCTAGATTTGTCAACTCCACCTGGCATGTGTAGATTCCAATTCTTGTGATAAATTGAAGACATTTTACAGGTTGTCTCCATTCAGTACCTTTTTGTGAGCTAATACATTGAGCACAGTCAATTAAGTGAAAATTCTCAACTCCTCCCATTACCACCACTGCTTCTTTGAACACAACACAATTACCTGAAAGTAGACAGGTATTTGTTTAAGCAAGGTGATAGTTCACCAGAGCTTTCTTTCTGTGCAGGGTATTCAATTTCAGCTTTACAGCCATTGATTTACTTTAGCTACAGAAAAGACTCTGTTTGACAGGCAGGAGACCTGTAATCTTCAGAAACTGCCCTTTAATGATGGTGGCGCCTGTCTGTAGCTCAGAAGTCCCCTTCTTAATTGGACATTTGCGAGAAACTGGCAATTGAAATTTTCCACTTGAGTTGATCATGAATAATTTATGTGATCCAGTGACACACATAAGAAATAAAATGCTTAATCTGGATTATTAACTTCATTTAAGGATTCTAAATGTATCTCAACTTCCTGTTCGGGCTAAAACTACAGTACTTTTATTTGCTGAGTTTAGTTTTATTACTAAAACTATAGCTATAAAGATATATTAGTAATCCTCAGGATGAAACTCATTTATTTGCTAAAATGACAAAGTAATTTTCTTTGCATCTCTCCATGTTCTTGTAATCCAATTTAACTCTAGATGGAAAAAGTTTGAATAGCACATTTGAATTAAAATAACTAGCAGTTGAAAGATTCCATAAGAAATCATTATTTTCCCCTATTTTGCAAACATTAACAGCTCTCAAGATCAGATAGTAGAAGTAGTTGTGTTAAAAGCTGTTGATTTTGTGTCATAACATTTTACTTGAAAGAATGTCTTCAGCTTGCTGCATATTAACCCTTGGAAGAGTTAATTGAATGCATTGTTTGCTTAAGCAAGCTAGAAGATGTTTTTGAAGCAACTCTCTAATATCTTCAAAGGAACAGGATATGGTTCTGTGTTTCTTAACATCACACATTGTTGTTATTGTATTCTGTAGCAGCTCAACTTAAAAGGTTACATTTCCTGAGGATATAATGTAAAATAATGATTTTGTGAGCAGTATGAAAGGTTAAATGGAGATACAAGTATCAGGGCCTCATAACCCCAGTTACATAGACTTTCTGAATTTAAACATGATGCCTGAGATAGATGTTAAATTGCTTCTTTGTTTGATACTTTAACCCTTTGGTAGTTTTTTTCTTAATCCCACTTACAATCAGTCTTTTTTCACAAACCAGCTCGTATTTCAGACACTTGTAAATGGCACTGGTACATACGGTCCACAGGGGAGAGAAAATTGGAGTGCTGTCAATCACGGCCATTCCAACATTAGACAGTGCCAATAAAAAATAAGTCAGCCAAGGACAGAAGAAAACTAGGACTCTAAAATTTCTTTGGGATTTCACCAATTTCCTGTCATAGCACCAGCTGTTCCTAGACTGTCAGTCATTCTCCCAAATTATTTACAATGGGTGAGGAGTGGAACCCCATGAAGCTTCAACACCTACTTATGATCATTTGACTGACTATATAGCTCACTTTGCTAGTAATGGTACATCAATTTTACACATGAGAAATCATCTTGGTTGTGGCAATTATTGCCATTTGTTTCAGCATTAATCACTATAAATCCAACTGATGATTTTCCCTTCCCAAACTTTCTAAGTTACAGTACTCTAAGGATTATACCAAGGTTCGCTACATCCTCTTTCTGAGTCTTATGTACTTTCTAGTTTATTTTACATATAATAGAAAGTAAATTGATTCTGCAGTGGATATTGAGTTTGAGTGTTCATGCAAATGGAACACAAGGATTTTACTTAAAAGTTTATCACCGAGATAAGTAGATTTACACTAATGTTATAATGAAGTTACTGTGAAAATCCCTTAGTTGCCACACTCCAGCACCAGTTTGGGTACACTGAGGGAAAATTTAGCATGGCCAGTGCATCTTAGGCCACCAGGTCCTTCAAGCCTTCAAACCATTCATTACAGTCATGACTTATCTCTACCAGTCTCAGCTGCTTTTCTGTGCCATTTCTCCATAGTCCTTTATTCTTCGATCTTTCAAATATTTATCCACTTTCACTTTGAATTCATCTAATGGAAAGTAAATGGTTGTCAATTATTCTGACACTGTTGAAGCTGCAGATTGAAAATATCTTAAGTAATATTTTCTCTCCCTTTTTACTGTTCTCTTATTCATTCATTATAACTTCAGAGGAAGAATGTCAGAAATTGGGCAAGAAAAAGCATCAGTGGTATTTATGCCTTTTTTTTCAGAGTTTATGACTCTGTCATGAGTTACGCTGAGTGAGCGTAAGAATTTCAATTTTCAATTTTCTAAGTTTTCCACTTGTGATGTTCCCTTCAATTCTTCAACTTAATGCGGAGTTTTCAAACATGTTTCTTGAATCTTTGGGGATGGTGGACGGGACAAGCATGCAAGATCGCAAGAGAACTGAGTATTCAGGTTCATGCCAAATTTGACGCCTCTCACGATCTTATCAGCACCTGATGTCTGATGAGGTCAGCCTCGTGGACATTTTTGGTTCAATGCTGAATAAGTCATTAAATTTCCATTTTAATCATTTTTGCATTGAATTAATGAGCCTGAGATATTTTTGCTTCGGCTCACTTGCGTCTGTGGTTTTGCTGGGAAAGTTTCTTTCCGGTGAAAATCACAGCTGGTTCCCAGCAACAGAGACCAAATGTGATGGCCTTGCCAGTAGAATCAGACGCCCTTGAGACTGCCAACCCCTCCCACCCCCCAGGAGCAAAGAGTGCCCCTTGGGTGGTGCCAGTTGGGCACGTGGGCAGTGCCAGGTGGCAGCCCTGCCATTGCCAAAGAGGGGGTGAGACCAAACCAGGGGAAGGGAGTGGCTGGTCATTGTGGGGGGGAGGGGTACACTGCTACTGCAACTGCATTACGGATTGCTTGGGGGGGAGGTACATGATTAGGGCTGGCCATTTTGGGGGGTAGTGATGGACTGACCATGCAGGGGGAAGAGCTGGGCCAATGATCAGGGGAGAAGAGTGAGGAAGCCAGTTGCCACTCTGGATTGAGATTGGCAGGAGAGAGGTATCAAGGGGTCCATCAGTCCAGGCAGGTGGAAGGAATTACAGTCAATCAGTCTGGGCGGATGGGTTGCAGAGTCAATCAGCCCAGGTGGGTAGAAGGGTCATAGTAACTGGGGCGGAGTGAGAGGGATTTTTTTTTGATGCTGTATTTAGGTGTCGCAGCTGACTGAGAGCAGCAGAAGCTGAGTGACGGGACTGCTGCTAGAGGCCTGCACATGCCCTCTGCTGCGCTCAACCAGTGTTTCAGCCATTTAAGTGCTGCAGAACCCTCCTCCCCCATGTGAGGGTTTTTGAGGGTTTGAGGGTGTTTTTAAGTTTAAACCATTTTGAGGGTTTTTTTAAGTTTAAGCACACTAGATAGCAGATTTGGATTTGCCCAAAAAAAGGATTTAAAAACTCTACCCTTTTCATGCTGTTCCTGAATTTTTTGTGATAGCTCACCCCTTTAACTTCAAAATCAGTGAAGTTAATTTAAACTTGAAATTCAATAGAAGTGAACACTGAGACGTGTATAATGAATGGCTGAATCGAGATCATCCGTTTTACACTATTACGTAACGTTAAAATTACTCTTGATAATCTCCCGTGTTGTGATCGACTAATTGTTGTATTTAATAACATTTACCAATACTGAAAGAATCTGAACTAGTATGATGTCAAATAATTTTGTCATTTATTGGATAATAGTTTTAAGAAATTAAAGCTTCATTTCGATTGATAAGACTTAGTAAGGTGAAAGTACATTTGCAGTTTCTTCTCTGAAATCTTTTTATTCCACTTGTTTACATTTTGCAATGCATGGTGTATGTACAACATCTTCTCAAGATGTAATCAGTTTATTTTTGTTAACTTTCCTCCTCCAACTCACTGCTTTTTCAGTGTCATTTACACAATTAGAAAAGGTTCTCATTACTTCAAGCATGGCACTAACTGCAAGTTAGTTTTTTGTTGTAGTTGGTTGGACTCTTGAAGTAGAGTCATACAAACTCAAAAAGTTTTTCTCTCTCCACAGATGCTACCAGACCTGCTGAGTTTATCTATCATTTTCTATTTATAGTTTACCTTTTAGTTGTGCCTTGAATAACCAGCAGCTGGATAAATGCTAGTCTCTGTGGCAAAGAGGTGGGATATAGGCATCACTGGTTTGACCACCATTGCCCTTGAAAAGGTAGTGGTGAGCTGCCTTCTTGAACCATTGCAGTCCAAGTGGTGCAAATGCATTCATAGTGCTGTTACAGAGGGAGTTCCAGGGTTTGGACTTGGTTACAGTGAATGAACAGTGATATATTTTCAAGTCAGGATGATGAATGGCTTGGAGAAGAACTTGCAGGAGGTGGCAGTGTTCCCATTTGTTTGCTGTTCTTGTCCTTCTAAACTGCAGTGGATTTGGTGTTGTCTAAGGGGGGTTTTGTGAGTTTCTGCAGTGTACCTTGTAGCTAGTAGACACTTGCTACTGTGTGTTATTGGCGGAGGGAATGAACATTTTGTCTTGATGCTGTTGAGCTTCTAAAGCGTTGTTGGAGCTGCACTCATCCAGGCAAGTGGAGAGTATTCCTTCACACTCCTGACTTGTGCCTTGTAAAAGGTGGACAGGTTTTGGGGAGTCTCACCACAGGATTCTTAGCCTCTCACTCCTTTGTAGCCACACTAATTATATGGAAACATATGGCCTGTCCAGTTAATATCTGGTCAGTGGTAATCCCCAGATTGTTGATTGTGGGTAATTCAGTAGTGAAAATGCCATTGGATGTCAAGTTGTGATGGTTAGATTCTCTCTTGTTGGAGAAGGTGGTTGGCTAGCACTTGTGTGCAGTGAATGTTACTTGCCACTTATTAGCCCATGTCAGGATATTGTCCAGGTCTTGCCTCATTTGGACGTAAACTGCGTCAGTATCTGAGGAGTCATGAATTATGCTGACCATTGTTCAGTCATCGGTAAACGTTCCTACTTTTGATTATACGATGGAAGGCAGGTTATAATGAAGCTGCTAAAGAGCCAAGGACATCTCTCTGAGGAACTCTTGCAGAGATGTCCTGGCACTGAGATGAAACACAACCACCTTCCTTTGTGTAGCTAGGACTCCAACCAGCAGAGAGTTTTCCCCTGATTCCTGTCGACTCCAGTTTTACTAGGACTTCTTGATGTCTTACTTGATAAGATGTTATCTTGATGTCATCTCTGGAGTTCATGTTTTGCCCAAGGCGGTAATGGGATCAGGAGCTGAGTGGCCATGGTGGAACTCAAGCTGTGTGTTAGTGATCAGTTTATTGCTGAGTTTTATGCTGCTTGATAGAACTGTTGCTGACTCCGTGCTCCATTTTACTAATAATTGGCCAGGTTGGATTTGTCCTGCTTTTTGTGTAGTGGACATATATAGGAAACGTTCCGTATAGCCAGGTGGATGCCAGTATTGTAGCTGTACTGGAACAGCTTGGTTCAGTGCATGGCAACTCCTGGAGCACAGTGTTCAAATACTACTACTAGAATACTATTAGAGCCTATAGTTTTACAGTATTCAATGCCTTCAGTTATTTCTTGATGTCATGAGGAATGAAACCAATACATGAGTCAGTCTCCATTAACACCAGAATTCTGAGAAAGGCCATGTTTACAAGGAAATGAATATCTTAGGAAACAACACAGGTGAAGCTGAAGGTTTGGCCTCACCTAGAAAGATGGAGCAAGTGGAGAACAGTGAAGGTTAGAAGTTTACACCTAACACTTGAAGTTTAGAGGGAAGGAAAGAATGAAGTCAATGGGTTTGATTTTCTCAATCTATTGACTGTAAGTTGGAAAGGGCAGATGGAAGGTGCCATCTACTTGCCCCTGTGACATAGTGCCAACAGTAGTACAGCTGTTCACTGGCAGCCAATTGAGCCACTTAAGTGCTCAATTAAGGCTCACTTACTGTCCCTACGAGAATTTACCTGCATCAGGAGGGCCACACTGAATGGAGACACTGCCAGATAAATCCTGGCAATCTCCCAGTGGTTGGTCCTAAGTGTCAGTAGCTCCCTCATCAACAATCTGCCACTGCTCTACACATGCCACATTCTCTCCATCCCATGAATACTGAAACCTGCCTAACTTATCTCAACTTCTTGACGGCACTTTACCACTGATGTAGCCTCGGCAATCATCACTGCAATTGCTATTAACAAAATGTTGCCCATGGTCCCAGCACCAGTTAGAGCTATTGGTTCTGACTCTAAGACTTCAAAGACTCCTGAAAAAAAAATCAGCCAAATGTTGCAGTAGAGGTAGAGATTTGGTAAGATAGAATAGGGATAAAAAGGTTGGCATTACTGAAAACTAATAAGTCACCGAGTCCAGATGATGTGCAATCTAGGTTATTAAGGGTAGAAAAAGTTTTAACCACAATTGTTCCTGCCTCCTTGCATACAGAAAAAATAGAGAACAATAAACTCATAGGCCACTCAGTCTAATATCAGTGGTAAGAAAACTGCTAGACCCTCATTGCCTAGGACAAAACTAATTTTGACCTGGTGAAACATGTATTTTTAAAGAACACCAGCTCTGATTTGTTGAAGACATATCATGTTTGACTAACCTGAATGAGTTCTTCAATCAAGCAACAGAAGATTGAGGAAGACAATATAACAGATGATGTTGAGATGAGCTTTCAGTAGACATTTGATAAAATAATATATCAAGAAAATAAAAGCATAAGATATTAAAGGGATGATGGAAACTAAGCCAAGCAATGAGAAGCAGAGAGTAAGGCTTATCTAAACTGAGCAAAGTATGCAGTGATGCCCCCCAGCCCCACACTTTTCCTAATACATGTATATAATCTGGACTTGAGCATAACTTTGAAGTTTGCAATGAAATAAATATGGCAGTACAGTGAGCAGGACAGTAGCATACCTACAGATTATGTAGACAGACTGATAAAATCTACTGATATATGCTCAGATATATAATTTAATTCCCTTTTTGGTAGAAAAAAGGCAATCGAAATGACGTTACTCTGAAGAGGGTACTAGAACTGAGGGACCTGCGTATTCACAAATCTTCAAAGATGGCAGGGAAATTGAGAAGACAAATAAGACAGTGTAAATAAGGGCATTAAGTAAAGGCATGGAAGTTACGCTACTTCAGGAAAGGTTTCAAGATCTTGAAGAGGCTGTAGAATAATTTTGGGAATGAAGAACTTAAGTAGCAAATTTGTAGAAACTGGGAGCGTTCTCCTAACAGACAGGGCAGTTAAGGGGGATCTAAAATGTGCAGATTTAGCAACATGGGCAAAAGTTGTATTCTCTGACCAATAGGTCAGCAACCAGAGACCGTGGATTTAAAATAATTGGCAAAAGACCTCAAATAGAAATGAAAAGAAATGGTATCACACAGAGAGGAGTTGTGAACTGGAATGCACAAGCTGAAAATATGATGCAATTTGATTCCATTGGATGTGTATTTGGGAAGAGCTCATTTGCAGTGTTACGGAGAAAAGCATGGGAATGTGATTTTTAAGTCTCTGTTCCTCTTTACGATGTCCTCAACGACCAAAGCCAAATAGGATCCGCCCTTGGCGGACATCACATCCATGGTGGTCACTATTTTGTGCTTGGCGTATTCAGTGTACGTCATTAAGTCCCTGATCACATTCTCCAAAAACACCTTCAACACCTTGCAGATCTCCTCCTAGATCAAGCCGGAGATATGTTTGACGCCTCTGCAGCAAAACAGACATCTGATGGCAGGTTTGGTAATACCGTGAATATTGTCGCAAAGCATCTTGCAGTGCCGCTCGGTTCCACCTTTACCAAGCCCTTTACCACCTTTCCCTCTACCTAACAGCTCTTTCAAAAAGTTGACACAGATGCAATAAGTTAAATGGCCCTCTTCTGTGCTGTAAGATTGTATGAAGCAAATGCTTTAAAGGGAGGCAATGACAGTCGTAACATTGTCAGCTTGACATTTTGAATGAATTAAAATGTTAAGAATTAAACACTTTTTTTCCCATGTCTCCTGCCTCTCACTTATTGTAACATATCTGCCTAATTCAGCTTTTATAGTTCCACTGATGGAAGCTGAAAACTACAGCTTCCAGCATTAGTCAGGGGTACAGAATTTCTCTCAAATAATTTGAGTTCTTAAGTCCAAGTGAAATTTTCATAACCAAGCCCAGACAGAAAGCCCTGTCGGGCAAAAATGTCTTTGAAGCATTACTAGTATGAAATGACTAATTTAAGGGTTAATGATTTGTTTTCAGAATTATGTAATTTTATGTGTTACTGTTGTTACTTTTACATTTCAGTAGTATCTGAGAATGGAAATACTGAAAGAAAATAATGTGAAGAATAATTTGTTCTGTTTGGTTGGTCAGTTTGATAGTCATTGCTAGATTATGAATGGCAGAAAATTTGATAGATTTGCTTTATTCTTATTCCACGTGTTGCTTATTATTTAATGATACTTTATTTAACTTTAACATTTGACATTAATTTATTGAACCAGTGCAGTTTTTTGAACTAGAAATCTTTTGGACATTTTGATCCATTTAATTGTTTATTTAGTTTTCAGGTTTACTCATTCCATTTTCTATGTTCCTCCCTGATTATGAAATACATCAAAATACATTGTTCTGCAAAGTTTTGCAAATGAATACATTTTTTATCATAAAATCGTGGAATCCCTACAGTGCAGAAGGAGCTATTCAGCCATTGAGTATGCACTGACTCTCCAATGGAGCATCTTACCTAAGTCTACCCCATCCCAGCAACCCCATGCATTTACCCTGCTCATGCCCCTAACCGAAGCATCTTGGGACATTAAGGGGCAATTTAGCATAGCTAATCCACCTAACTGTGAAATAATACTTCATTTTCAAAATCTAACTGTCTTTCTCAAACTTCAATTTACTACAGCACTAATTTTCTGATTGTGTATTTCTCACAGAAAACCTCAGTATGCAGACAAACTCCTGACATTTTTCCTTCTGTAAGTGTACACTTGGAAAATTATCTTTTAAAAATGTGCCACAATGTTTAACTCTGAGCTTGTATCCCAGTAAAGTACCAGGTTTGACCCTGAACTGTTGACGTGAGTCAGCAGTGGTACAGTTCATGGATCAGAAAACAAAAGCATTCATCAAGCTTCTTATTCTTTGTTAATATTCAATGCCAAGAATAGAAAAGGTACATCTGGAGATATTGAATGAGAATAGCATTGGATTCGGTTGTGATGCCCACATGATGGAAAGCCCTGAGGCACACTCAAGCTTCATATACCCAAGAATAGCTACTTCAGTAAATATTAGAGGACTGTTAGGACTCGATCTGTCGTCTAGCATAAGTCACCAATTTCAAGAGCGAAGATAGATTGGCAGGAGGTTAACGCCAGTAATAACCACATTGATTACAACAGTGATGGATGTTTATCATATTAGTGGTGCAATTGGAATCTGGAAGTTTATTCTTGGAATTCTTTTTTGCTCTCTGAAGAAATTTATGTAGCATGATCATATATACATCAAGTGACTGCAGTATTTGTCAGTTTTATTATCTTTTTAAGTATCCTTTTTTCCATTCCATTGCTTTCCAATTCACAAACATTGGTTTAAAATTGTGCTAGTTTACAAGATTCCAGATACAATTGCCAAACTATCTCCAAGAGCTATAGCAAAAAGAATGAAAATAACTAATTTAGGGGGAGAAGAATCATGTTTGTTGGGCAAATATTTGTTCTTTGGACTTTGTGAATAATTGTATATTTTAAATATCTTCTTCCTTAAGATCTTTATTAAATCTTGATATTTTCCTTGTTATTTACATTCATATTTAAGATGATCAGATATGTGTCATGTCATTCCTTCAGTAATACAAGTTTGTTTGAAAGGAATAGGAGGAACATGACATTTTCTTAAATTACAGATTCATAGTTTATTTATTTAAAAGTTTATTTATTAGTCCCATAAGTAGGCTTACATTAACACTGCAGTGAAGGTACTGTGAAAATCTCCGAGTTTGCCACATTCTGGCACCTGTTTGGGTACACTGAAGGAGAACTTAAAATGGCCAATGCACCTAACCAGCACATTATTCGACTGTGTGAGAAACCGGAGCACCTGGAGGAAACCCCCGCAGACACTAAGAGAATGTGCAGGCTCCACACAGACAGCAACCCACACTGGGTATCAAACTCGGGTCCCTGGTGCCATGAGACAGCACTGCTAACCACTGTGCCATCATGCTATCCACTCCCCTGACCCTTCATTCTGAATCTCTACAGTGCAGAAGAGGCCATTTGATCCATCATTGACTCACCAGCAGAATATCTCATCCAGGCTTTCTTTCCCTGTAAGCCCACATATTTCCCATAGTTAATCCATCTAACCTACACAGTTTTAGACACATGGAGGCAATTTAGCACGGCCAATCCACCTAATCTGGACATCTTTGGATTGTGAGAGGAAACTGAGCACCTGAAGGAAATTCACATAGACACAGAGAATGTACAAACTCCACACAGTTTATTTAGTTTATTTATTAGTCACAAATAGGCTTACATTCACAAAGCAATTAAATTACTTGAAAATTCCCTCAACGCCACACTCCAGCACCTGTTCAGGTACACTGAGGGAGAATTTAGCATGGCCAATGTACCTAACCTGCACTTTGGACTGTGGGAAACCAGAGCACCCAGAGGAAACCCATGCAGACATGGGGAAAATGTGCAAACTCACAGAGACAATGACCCAAGCCAGGAATTGAACCCAGGTCCCTGGCACTGTGAGGCAGCAGTGCTAACCACCATGCCACCCACTTCTCTGACTTTTTATCCTGAATTCAGAAACTAGAGTTCAATTTTCATTCAATATTTAACAAAATAAGATTAGAACTTCGGACTTCTGAATCAGATACAACATTTAGAAGTTTTTACTTTAGTTTGAAGGGTTAGAAAAATATATCTAAAAACTTAATATGCACCTGAGCATGGTGTATTCTAATTCTAATTCTGGAGTTGCATTATTCATAACCCAGAGAATATCAAAAAATTAAGGCTACTTTACATGACTGAGACATGCCAGTGTTGGACTGGGGTAAACATAGTAAGAAGTCTGACAACACTAGGTTTAAATCCAACCGATTTATTTGATAGTAAACTCACAAGCTTTCGAGGTTCCCCTCTTCGCCAGGTGAAGAAGACGAAGAGGAAAACCTTGAAAGTTTGTGAGTTTACTATCAAATAAATCAGTTGGATTAAACCTGGTGTTTCAAATTTCTTACATATTTTGTTTACAGTTTTTTACCATGATTTCCTACCATGCTTCTTTATCTTGTATAATACAAATGCAAGGGTCCATGTTAACAATTTGCACACTTGGCCAGTTTGCTGAAACAATTGCTGAACTCTAAAGGTATGACAGAGAGTAATTCTAAATGAAGATTTTTCTTTAAATATTGCCTTATTAGTTGTTACATATTATCCTTTGTCGGAGTCATATCAAAGTTTTGTTGTTATAGTATAATCATATTGTTAATACATGCTTGTCAAAGATCCCTGTCAAAAGCCCTGTATCAGTGAGAATAGTATCGTTATTATCCAGGAATGATGAGATACTATGATGAGAATTATGTAATGATGCTGCTGACAAGGCAACCCGTTTGATGTCAGAACACTGCATAGAAGTGCAAATAATACATTGAACATACTATGAATGATTAAAAGAGCATCTGCAAGAATTAAGATTTTTGGTGCTTCAGACATTTTTGTCTTCAAGACTGAAAAGTCACCTATGCAGTCAGCCAGCAAACCATTCTCTAGCTGTTTAATAAATCTGCAGTTCACCCTTCATCTTTGGGTCACCTTGATCTCTGAGTATTGATCCAACCTAGTTTTTAATAGTTCAAGGAAAATGGGCTTTTGAGATTTATTTTGAGCACATTTAAAAAATATTTTTGGACAATTGTTCATATTTACATTCTCTATCACCAAACTAATATGAACAATTTTTAATAAAATACCAATAGCTAAATTTAAAGGCTCTAGATTGATTTAGTATTAGATTTTCTCGCTGAATTTTTTTCAGTGGTTTCATCAATGCTTCTGATGCACTAAACTTCTGACATTCCTAAATGCACTGGTAGACTCCCATGCAAAGCTCCCAGGAAGATTGGCAAACTTCACAATCAGCTTTTTCACTTAAAAATTTCCATTCAAATTGTTCATGTCACAAAATATTAAATCAAAGTATTTGTTCGGATTGAGTTTCATAGAACATAGAACATAGAACATTACAGCACAGAACAGGCCCTTCGGCCTTCGATGTTGTGCCGACCAAAATAAAAAGCAATGCCCCTCAAAACTAAACCATTCCCTTCTCTTCCATATACTTATCAACTAACCTCTTAAACGCCACCAAACTTGGCGCATCCACAACTGCTGCAGGCAGGGCATTCCACTCCCGAACCACCCTTTGGGTAAAGAACCTACCTCTGATATACGTCCTATAACTATCACCCCTTAATTTAAAGCTGTGTCCCCTCGTGCTAGCTTTCTCCATCCTAGAAAAAAGGCTATCACTGTCCACCCTATCTAAACCTCTAATCATCTTATATGTTTCGATTAGGTCCCCTATTAGCCGCCTCCTTTCTAACGAAAACAACCTCAAATCCCTCAGCCTCTCTTCATAAGACCTGCCCTCCATACCAGGAAACATCCTGGTAAACCTCCTCTGTACCCTCTCCAATGCCTCCACATCTTTCTTATAATGTGGCGACCAGAACTGCACACAATAGTCCAAGTGCGGCCGCACTAGAGTTTTGTACAGCTGCAACATGATGCTGCGGCTCCTAAATTCAATCCCCCTACCAATAAAAGCTAAGACTCCATAAGCCTTCTTAACAACTTTATCCACTTGACTGCCTACTTTCAGGGATCTATGACACATACACCAAGATCCTTCTGTTCCTCAACACTATTAAGAGCCCTACCATTAGCCCTATACTCTACACATTTATTGTTCCTGCCAAAGTGCATTACCTCACACTTTTCATCTACACTTCAACTGAGGCCTGAGTGGGAAATGAATTACAATGAAGAAAATCACATTCTGAAAAAAAAGGTAACACTAACACAGCCAACTTTCTGTCCTAGGCTCATTCTGGAAATATGGGACCAGATCTTACATTCAGGTCTAGAACGTCCATCTCTAACCATGACAAAAAAAAGTGATGCACACTTGCCTTTCTCAAATTTTTCAGAGCAATCTTCTGGCAGCAGATTTTTCAGTACAGAAATCTTGGGGGGAGCAGTGGAGAGAATCCATGTAGAAATAACCACCCCCTTTGATGGCATGAGTTACACTATTCTGTAAGCAAAAATGTGTCTAAGGTTTCTTTAGAGAAACTAGTCAAGTTGGGAGGAAATGGGATGGTGGAGAGTGAGTTGGATACTAGGTTTGGATCACACCAGGTCAGGAAGTGAGTCAAGTGGTGATTGTATTTTTGGGGAATCAGCAGGAGTCGGGTGGTAGGATCAGAGCACATTGAATCCTGCACCTTGAACCAATGGTGGTGGCTAGTCAGGTTGAGTTGGGGATCTAGGGAACTCAAGTGTTGGAGGCTATTTAAAGCAGCTGTGGGGATACGGCAGGGTTCAGTGCGAGGTACTGGAATCAGTTGTAGAGTAGACTAGAGTTAGACTAGCTTTTCCTGGATAACTAGATAAATAAATTGGAACTGTCAAAGTCTTCCTTTCTAACTTGACACTTCTTCCAGGGTTTGTCCAGTCTCTGACCATCGGAGATTGTGACCATCGGAAATTTCTTGCCCAATGGTAAGGGAGCATCTTTGACGTAATGAAATGATTCATATAGCCAATGTGTGCCAATCAAAGATTTTACACATTTATGTATGGCTTCAGAGGTATCACAGCTCACCATTCCTCAATTATCAAAAAGTTTCACTGTGGAGTTCAAAAAGTGACTAAAAGAGAAAACAACCTTGATGTTAAAATAGCAATCAAATATGTGATTGTTTTTGCTCGTATGATTCATTCACACGAAATCAATCAGTAAGGAATGAGTAACAGCAGAACAATGAACAATCAGATCACCCAGTTATTTTAAAAAGCTACAGTTGACTAACAGCAAGTATGACAAAACCAAACTATCAAATGGTTCAAAGAAAGGCAAAATGTTGTAGTTGTGAAGTGTTATCTTCTTCTCTTCTTCCTTGTTTGCAGCCCAATCTCTGACCATCACCCTCCACCTGGCTGAATGAGTTCTCATTTTGAATGACTTCTCCTTCAACTCAATTTTTTTTCCCCAAATAAAAGATGTCACTATAGGTACCTGTATGTGTCCTCGCTATGTCTGTCTTTTGTTAGGATATGTGGATCATGTCTTGTTAGTCCCATTCAGGCCCCATTCCTCACCTACTTTTCCGAACATTGATGACTGTATTGGTGTTGTTGCCTGTTCTCACCCCAAACTAGAAATTTTCATCAACATTCCTTCCTAATTTCAAGGTCCATCCCTGCCTCTTCCCTCCCCTTTCAAAACTTCTCTTTCTTCTTTTCACTTTTAGCAAATATTGACTATAAGCCCAATGACCCTCACAGCTATCTCAATTGCATTTTCTTATACCCTGATTTCTGTGAGAAGACTTTCATTCTTCCCGTTTATCCATATCCATCTCCATCACATCTATTCCAGTGATGCAACTTTCTAAAACAGCACCTGACATCATCTTTTTAAGCCAAGGATTCCTCACCCCACTCCACATGTTCTCCCCGTGTCTGCATGGATTTCTTCTGGGTCCTCCGGTTTCCTCCTGCTGTCCAAAGATGTGCAGGTTAGGTTGATTGGCCATGCTAAATTGCCACTTAGTGGATCAAGATGTGTAGTTGATGGGGATTAGCAGGGTAAATATATGGGATTATGGGAATAGGACCCGCGGATTGATATTCTGTTGGAGATTTGGTGCAGATTTGATGAACGGAATGGCCACCTTCTGTACTTTAAGGGTTCTATGATTGCATTATTATAATTTCATGGGGGTCAGTATCTAATTACATGTGTATTTTTGTTCTATATTTTTGTAATTTACATATTTATAATATATTTTAAGGCTGATTTAAAATTATTTATTAAAACATTCTTGTGGAAATTTGTGCAAAAATTGTCCCACATATCAGATTGCTACTCAAGGAAAATTCTACACATGCAGCTCTAAATGTGTTGAATTTCTTACTGCCACTCTCTAAAGCTGAGCTTTCATTCTGGGGTCAGAAACCTAATAAGCAGAATATTTCTGGGTCCCAAACTTGCATTGTGTCAGTGAAATGATGCTATTTCCAAATGCCAGCCACTAATTGACCCAAACGGGAGACAGGTGCCCAGTTAGGGGCATCAAGTGAACAGAAGATGGGTGTGAGACATTGAGGCATAACTTAAAAGTCAATGGAAGCCTTGACTGGGTTTCAATGAACAGGATTTGACCCAAGCAGCCCCACGTTTTTCTGATGCCTCTCTCAAGTCCCTGGTCGAGACCATGATAAACAAGAGAGCTGTACTCTTCCCTTCGTTTGGAAAGAAAATTACAGCATGTCACACTAAGCTAGAAATGGCCATAAAGATCAGCATCCTTGCTCAAGTTCAAACACTCCTCTCAAAATCAAGTCTTTCAGTTTCAGCAATGACAGCTCTGTGCCATTGTATGAGCAACTGAGCTTAAATCTCTTTCATACAACATTTGCACACTGCAGTCACGAACATTATTGATTTTATTGGGGAAGACTGGCTAGGGCTACTGGGGGGACTTTAAACTAGAAAGGTTAGGGGGAGGGAATAGTGATGTGGAGACTGGGAGCAAGGAATTTAGCTCCCAGGTAGGGAAGGACTCTAGGCAGGATGAGAGGCAGGTTAGACGAGTGGGGGAGAAGGGAAATGTCCAGTCTGAGGGACTGAGGTGTGTCTATTTTAATGCCAGGAGTGTAGTAAATAAGGTGGACGAACTTAGGGCGTGGATTGCTGCTTGGGATTGTGATGTGGTGGCCATTACAGAGACTTGGATGTCTCAGGGACAGGACTGGGTACTACAGGTCCCGGGATTCAGATCCTTCAGGAAGGACAGGGAGTGAGGCAAAAGAGGTGGTGGAGTGGCACTGTTGATCAGGGACAGTGTCATGGCTGCAGAGAAGGTGGATACCGAGGAGGGAATGTCTACGGAGTCTCTGTGGGTGAAAGTTAGGAATAGCAAAGGGTCAGTGACATTGCTGGGTGTATTCTATAGGCCGCCCAATAGTGACAGGGAAGTTGAGGTGCAGATAGGGAAACAGATACTGGAGAGATGTAGAAGTAAGAGTTGTTGTGATGGGAGACTTCAATTTCCCAAACATCGACTGGAACATCCCAAGGGTAAGGGATTTGGATGGGGAGGAGTTTGTTAGGTGTGTTCAGGAAGGTTTTCCTGACACAGCACGTGGACAAGCCTACAAGAGGAGAGGCTGTACTGGACCTGGTACTAGCTAATGAACCAGGACAGGTGATGGATCTCTCGGTAGGAGAGCATCTTGGGGATGGAGATCATGATTCTATCTCCTTCACCGTTGCATTGGAAAAGGATAGGATCAGGCAGGCTAGGAAGGTGTTTGTCTGGAATAAGGGGAAATATGAAGACATCAGGCAGATGTTGGGGCGAATAAACTGGAAGGAGGTGTTCTTGGGGAAAAGCACGGAAGGAAGGTGGCAGATATTCAAGGAATGCTTGTCTGGAGCTCTGCACGACAACATTCCGGTGAGACAAGGAGGTTTTGGTAGGTCGTGGGAACCGTGGTGCACGAAGGCTGTGGTGAACCTAGTCAGGAAGAAAAGAAAGGTGTATAAAAGGTTCAAAGAGCTAGGAGATGTTGGGGATTTAGAGAAGTATAAGGCTTATAGAAGAGAGCTTAAAAAGGAAATTAGGAGAGCCAGAATGGGTCATGAGAAGGCCTTGGCTGGTAGGATTAAGGAGAATCCCAAGGCCTTCTACAAATATGTGAAAAGTAAAAGGATGAGAAGAGAAGGGATAGGATCTATAAAAGGTGAAGGGGGAAAAGTCTGTATGGAACCGGAAGAAATGGCAGAGGTGCTTAATGAGTACTTTGCCTCAGTATTCACGGTGGAAAGTGATCTGGGAGGATGCACTACACGTTTGCGGCAGACTGAAAAGATTGAGTATGTAGATATTAAGGAAGCGGATGTGTTAGAACTTTTAAATGCTATCAAGATAGACAAGTCTCCGGGACCAGATGGGATGTCCCCCAGGTTATTGTGGGAGGTGAGGGATGTCATTGCAGAGCCCCTGGCGATGATCTTTGCGTCGTCGATGGAGACGAGAGAGGTTCCGGAGGATTGGAGGATTGCGGATGTGGTCCCTATTTTCAAGAAAGGGAACAGGGATAGTCCTGGAAATTAACGACCGGTGAGTCTGACCTCAGTGGTTGGTAAGCTGATGGAGAGGCTTCTGAGGGACAAGATTTACGAGCATTTGGAAAAGTTTAGGTTGATTAGAAATAGTCAGCATGGTTTTGTAAAAGGCAGGTCATGCCTTACAAGCTTAATTGAGTTCTTCGAAAATGTGACTGACACATTGACGAAGGAAGAGCAGTGGACGTGGTGTACATGGACTTCAGCAAGGCATTTGACAAGGTCCCACATGCAAGACTTCTTGAGAAGGTGAGAGGCCATGGGATCCAAGGGGCTTTGGCCTTGTGAATCCAGAACTGGCTTGCCTGCAGAAGGCAGAGGGTGGTTGTGGATGGCTCTTTTTCTGCATGGAGGTCGGTCACCAGTGGAGTGCCCCAGGGATCTGTTCTAGTACCCTTGCTGTTTGTCATTTTCATAAATGACCTGGATGAGGAAGTGGAGGGATGGGTGAGTAAGTTCGCCGATGACACGAAGGTCGGTGGTGTTGTGGATGGCCTGGAGGGATGTCAGAAGTTGCAGCATGACATTGACAGGATGCAAGACTGGGCGGAGAAGTGGCAGATGGACTTCAACGTGGATAAATGTGTTGTGGTCCATTTTGGCAGATCCAACGGGATGAATGAGTACACTATCAAAGGTATGAGTCTTAGCTGTGTGGAAGAGCAGAGGGATCTTGGGGTCCAGGTCCATAAGACTCTCAAATCGGCCTCCCAGGTGGAGGATGTGGTTAAGAAAGCTTATGGTGTACTGGCCTTCATTCATCGAGGGATTGAGTTCAGGAGTCAGGAGGTAATGCTGCCGCTTTATAGGACCCTTGTCAGACCACACTTGGAGTACTGTGCGCAGTTCTGGTCGCCTCACTATAGGAAGGACGTGGAAGCTATTGAAAGGGTGCAGAGGAGATTTACAAGGATGTTGCCTGTATTGGGAGGCATGCCTTATGAAGACAGGTTGAGGGAGCTGGGACTGTTCTCCTGGAGAGACGAAGGTTGAGAGGCGACCTGATAGAGGTTTACAAGATGTTGAGAGGAATAGATAGGGTGGACTCTCAGAGACTATTTCCAGGGCTGAAATGGTCGTGACGAGAGGGCACAGATTTAAGGTGCAGGGAAGCAAGTACAGAGGGGATGCTAGGGGAAAGTTTTTCACTCAGAGGGTGGTGAGTGAATGGAATCGTCTGCCGTCGGTGGTGGTCGAGGCGAACTCGCTGGGGTCTTTTAAAAGACTTCTGGATGAGTATATGGGATCCAATGGGATTGGGGGTTATAGATAGGTCTATGGCTGGGTAGGTTTTGACGTGTTCGGCACAACTTGTGGGCCGAAGGGCCTGTTTGTGCTGTAGTGTTCTATGTTCTGTGTTTTCTGTTGTGTTTCTGAGAGCTGTTACCAAATTCTTCCCGACCCTCCATGTTCCCAACACTTGTCATTTGAAACCTGCTCATTCTTATTTCTAATACTTTGAAAGAATGTAGCTCAATAAGCAATTAGTTGGAGATATGTAGATTTCTGGCTCTTTCTCACCCGCCCTTTGAAAATCAAAATGCGTCACTGAGGCATAGATCTGGGATGCCTTCCAAGAACGTGATTTTTGGAGTCTGCCCCAGAAGAAAAGAAGTCACTCCAATGGGCAACTGAAAATTAGCCCCAGCATATCATAAATATCCAAGTCAGGAATATAGTTGTCACTCAAGTAAAGCTCCCTGCAAACTGCACCAATGTGTCAACCCAATCTAGCCTCTGAAGATTGCCATTAGTCATACCAGCAATCATATAATATGATGAAGGAGGTTGACAGTGTTGTGTCATATTTTAACCCCTGACAAATTGTGAACTGGGCTAAATCTGGCCCTGCTTTAAAAAGATGCCTGTATCAGAAGCAATTCATGCATTAAGTCCAGTGTAAATTTAAGCCTTGATCCCAGAGGTGGAAAAGCTTTTTTTTTGTGCAGCTCACTGATTTCCAAAAATTCCATCTTAATCTTATACATTTATTATTTTGCAAAGTGCATCCTCACTTTCGACTTAATTTGCATTCTTATGTTGTGTCATCATTCCAATTGCTGAATTATTGGCTTCAAGATTTGTTTTGATCTTTTTCTATTCTCCAGTTCAGAAATGTGACTGGAGAGAAGGTTGACTGAGACAGCATGTTGATATGACATTATACAATACCACTAGAAGATTATCACCCACACTGTCCTGTTGTCAATTGCCATCACAAGACTTTGAAATGGGGAAAATCATAAAGATGGGTACCTGACACGCAAAATGGTGGCCTGGCACATAAAATGGTTACCTGAGAAAGAGACATTAAGCAGGCACTGACTTTAGCACAGATAGCTACTTGAAATTAAAACACGCAACAAGACAGTTATTTAAAGTTAAACATGCAGAAAGCAAATACTGCAGGAAGCCAGTAAAGAGCTTGAGGCACTTTAAAAATAAGGACAGACTCAGAACAATAAGGTCTGATAAAAAGATTAGCCATAAATAAGAATGGAAATATATAAATATAGGAAAACCAATTACTGTATGTATAGACCAAAACTAAGTTATTGATAGTCACTGACAGAGGAAATGTTTTCATTCTATGAAACAATGTGATGTTAAATGCCAATGTCTGTATGTGTCTGATTGTAACAATATGTTAGGTATCAATCCTACTCAACTATAACAATGTGTTAAATGGCTAGTGTCCGGACTATCCATTGTCTGAAAAATATAAAAATGAACCACTCATATCGTATTATTGAGAAGATAGCTGCCAAGTACTGCAGAATACTTTCTCTCCAAAGCTTCATGTCCGAAATAAAGCTGTATTATTGAACCTGCAGTCTGACTCTAGTGGTAATTTTCCCACAACAACTTGGTAAAAGACGACAGGAAAATCACCAAACAGAACTCAAGAGAAACATATATACTGCTGGATTGCAAGCAAGTGCTGCCTAACAGGTATGCAGAGCAGCATTGCAGAGGCATTCACTTAGCGTTATGCATGTGAGAAATGGGGTCAAAGACCTGTTGTCGTGTTTTTAAAAAAATTAGAATATTTGTGTGCATTCCATGCAGGGATTTTAACTAGGTGAAATGTTCTGTTTTGCTATTATACAGTTAATTGTGTTGCACCAGAATGGAATTACTATCAAAAACTTACATGCTGCAGAAATTTCTTTAAAGTATTTTTACTCTTTAATGCTCAGAAATACTATGGCCTGGATTCTCCAACCTCATCTGTAGCTGGGATTCTGCAGCTGAACGCCAAATTCTCCAGCCTGTTTGGCAGTGGTAGAGGGGCATGAATGGCCTGAGATTCCCAGATTTAGCTTTTGTAGTTTCTATTGACAGTTTTTTTTAATGTTGAGATGCCATAACACTAACATATATAATGTACTGCCAGAGCCTTTGTGTAGAATCATATATATTTGGAAATCATGATAAATGATCACTACATTATTGTCATAACATTAGATTTAGCATTATTAAAATGTTTGGCCATTTCTAAAAACTAATTCTTGAAATTTCACTCCGTTGACATAACCTGAGGACTATTATCATAAGATTCATGTTACATGACTGATTTTACAACCTACCATTATCACAGCAGGGTGCTTGTTAGTTTACAGTTTGACGATTCCAAGTGGTTATAGTCTTGGATGTGGGACTAAGAAAAATGTTGCTTGTTTTGTAAGGGAGTCACCACTTCAATAAAGTGTTTGTTTTCCTAAGGGATTATGTAATGAATGTGTTTTATGAATGGGGTTTTTAAAATAAAAGTGGAGTCTGCAATAAGTGCTTAAAATGTTATTTTATTTCATTTCAGCATGAGTCTTAAGGTCTTCCCTAAGATGAATGTGTGGGTTTCCTCCCGGTACTCCAGTTTCCTCCCACAGATGAGTTGATATAGAGGGTGCAAGGGAAAAGGGTGGTGGATGGGCCAAAGGTTGTCTTGAGTTGGCACTGAGTTGGCATAGGGATTATAAAGGACTATGAGAGTTGGATAGCATGAGATGATATAGGCTGCCTTAGATGGGATATGTGTGAGGGCTTTTTTTTGACGGCTGGGGTAAAATCCCAGAGCATCAAGTTGTGCTGCCTACAAAAGGTCTCTCGAGACTAATCCAATTCCCATTAACATCCCCCCCCCCCAACATCTTTGAATGAAAATTAAATCAGAAGGAGTTCTTTTTCAAGAGTCAGGTTTGTAGGGAGAAGAATTTTCCTAACTCTACGCTCCCAACTTTGAAGACTCGGGCTTAAATTTTCACTCAAAGAAATCAGAGTTTTTTAGCTTGTGAAAAGATGGAGGTGGGGGGGCAGGGAGGAAGAACACATTAGAAGGACTCTGAAAGGTCGGCGGGCAGGGGAGATTAAATAACAATGTTTCATAATGTAACATTCAAAGAGTGTAATAATGGATATAGTAAAGAAACAAAAATATGTTTAAATGATGCATGAATGGCTACATCATAACCATCAGAATGCAACATGAAGAGATAAAGTAAGAAGACTTGTTAAATCTCTCCTGTCCTCTACCGTCTTTTATTCTTCCTGCCCCCTCCCCCTTCTACTGGCTGAAAAACTGTCTCACCAGAACTGAAGAAAGCCACTGGTTGAAATGTTAACTCTGTTTCTATTCATAGATGCTGCCTGATCTGCAGAGAATTTCCAGCAGTTTGTTTTTACTTCAGATTTCTAGTATCCACAGTATTTTGCTTTTTCATTAATGAGGTTAGATTTTCACCTTTTAGGCTTGGACGTTCAGTGTTGTCTGGATAAAGTGCAGAGGAACATCTGGAGGTTCATTAGTAAAGGAGCCTAAAAGGACTCCCTGTTTTACATTCATTGCAATTATCTACTAAATCTGGTTTTAAAAGACCCCATAAATTTCTACAGGTGGTCTTCTGGTCTCCCAAATAATTCAGAAGAAGATTGGTAGAATTGTCGAAATGTGGATATAATATTAACAAATGTGCTAATTTTATCATCCTTACCTTGCCTTCACTGGCAGTCCATGTATGTCCAGTAGTGAGTGCTCTATCTGGTGACCTCAAGAAGAATCACAAAGCTAAATTTCTTCATGTTTTCATTCAGACAACCTATAAACCTAAGTGCTAATCAACTCAGCCACAAGAGCCTTAATTATGCATTAAATAGTTTGAGAAAAAGCTGATTTAACTTGCTACTTCGGTGCGACCTTTTGATGTCATTTGCATATGTCCTTCAGTGCTTACAATTTGGATTATATATAAGGTACATTAAATCTTTTTGTAATTAAAACAGCTTTATGAATAAGTTGGTTTAATTAAACAGATTGGCATCAGGCAAATGCTATACACTGAATCCATTTCAGTACCATGAAAAATACATTCATACAAAATATATTTAAAAAGGCTAGCTATGAATTGCTTATCTGATAGACTCAAGAAACCAGGAAGTTCAATTACATTTACAGTAAATATTCCATTAAAGGATTTTTTTCTTGAACTATTCAATTTCAAATGAGGGTTCTAACGTGAAAAAATTATGTAATGTCTCATCAAAGGATGATATGTCGGGAGACATTATTTCCCATGGTAGACATAGGCTGAATTTTTTTGATATATAATTAGAAGCTGCAAGGTGAGAATAGTTTTTTTCATTGTCTTTTCATTGTCCTAATAAATAAAAAGTTATGAACTTTGCTGTCATAGTTTGGCATCAGAAATTGTCAATTTGGATTATCTTAGGCATCTTGTTAACTGTATAATATGCTGGTTTAGAATTTTTGTATTTTTAAAAACAGAAATGCCATCTATTTCTTTGTAGTGAAGTTCGTGTTTTCAGTTTTCATAAAGAATAATAAATTCATAGCAGTTTAGTGCTTGTACACTCTTGTTAGCAATCTGTTAAAATGTTCTCTGAATAATCAGTTTAACGTGCCATTAAATCCTTCTTGAATCTTTTTCTGCATTTTGCTCAGTTGGTCCACCATGGTATGATGTAGGGTTTTTTCGGTATTGATTTTTGCTAAAGATGAAAATTGCAGCAAATGTTTCGTAAGCAGCAAGTTCCGAAAATGCAGCAAATGCTAACAATCAATTAGTACTTTTCATAAAATAAATAATCCAAGGCACTTCATAAAAGAGTTAGAGAAGCACGCTCTTCTGCCAATGTAAGATAGCCACTAATACCTGTCCGTTAGCCTCCGTGACCCCCTCCCCCCACCCCTCTATCTAGCCATTGCGATACCCTGCCACCTGCCCCCCTCCCAACATTTTGGTCAGCCCCAATCATCTTTCTCCTTCTCAACTCCACTGATCCCTAATGCAGAGTGTGCAGTAGCTCTCTTTCTCCCACCCCCACCCCCTCAACCATTAAATCTCTCCATCTCCTTGACACTCTCTTGCTCCTACCTCCTAGGGGGGGGCATAAGTAGCTTCTGTCCCCAACAGTGGGATGATTACGCCTGATCCCTGTTGATGGGAATCAAATGTGAGCTCTGCTGATGGGAACCTCTCCCAGTGGAGTGGAAAATATTAGCGAGCCTGAATGATACTGTCCCAGATTTGCTAATGATATGGAAATGATAATTTACATATTGTAATCAGTCCGGCACTGATTTCTGATGCAAGGCTAATTATGCTTTTAAAAAAAAGGCTAGGGAGAGTTGTGATTAGCTGGACACCGGTTGTGGATCCTGGTCCATTGCGGTATTTGAGCGACGTTGTGGGCTGGAAAAATCATGCGCTCTATTTTTAAAGCAACATCTCTAACAATAAAGTACTCAAAACAATGAAGTTTGGTGAAGCATTAGCCTAAACTTTTAACTCTGGCAGGAATGCTATCAGTGAAGCCCGTCACTGAAACCTGAGATGTTCCAGAAAGTTGGAACAAGATTTTGGTACGTAGTGTGTTGGGGAGACTGGGGAGACAAACAGACAGATGAAATTGGAAGATCAAAGGGTATAAGCAGTTGTAAGGCCGAAAACATTTACTGAAATAACCTGGGTAATAGTATTGTGATTTGGGGGTTTGAGATTGAGTTAGGTAAAAAGAGATCAATGGAGTTGTCAAGGGTAATGGACTATCAAGAACTGGTGAAGAAAGGGTACAAGTTCCAGTATGATGCGCAGGAGGCCAGTGAGGAAGCATATTAGAAAAGTTGAAGGGTACTAATGAGGCAATGAAAATTTCAGCTGAGGACTGAGGCATGTGCAGAATTGGAAGTAGGCAGTCTTGGTGGTGAATGAGATATAACATGTATAGCACAACTCCAGTTAGCACAGAGAACTAAGGGTGTGCATTGTCTTTTTTCAACCATGGTTAATAGCCATGGTGGAGGTTGGCATTAGAGGCAAGGATACAGTGTGTTTGTTTTTGGGTTTGGTAGTGTTGATGTGAATAAATATCTGATTTATCTAAGACTGAAAGTGCCAATAATGTAATTGACAGATGTTTACAAGTGATTGGTGTGGGGAGGAAATTATTGATAGAGACTCTAGTCAAATTGAGACAACTGTGATGGAACTAAGACATAATGACCCCATAGGAGAGAGATAGTAATGAGGGTAGAATGGCAGATAGTACAGATTTAAATAAATATGAATAGTTTGCAGCTTTTCCAATTAAAAGAGTAGAATTTTATAGCACAAAAAACACTTTTTGGTCTATCATAGCTAAGTTAGTCGTCAGTTATCAACTGAGCTCCATTTGCTGCCTATTCCTCACACCTTTTCAATGCTTTATTTTTCAAATATATACATTTATCTATTCTGGTTTCTAATATGACATCCCAAGACTAATGAACTCTCTTTCATAAATTATGCTAACTTATGCATTCATTCTTTTGGCAATCACAAGAGTGTCATTGGTGCCTAAACATATTTAAAAACTTAAAAGGAACAATTAGTTGTGCACAGACAAAGAGAATGCTGTAGCTGTAGGGTAATGTCATTTGATCTTAGTCAGTATGTTATTCTTTCAAAGAATATCATGCCTTTTATTATAGAACTGACAAAGTTAAGAGAATAAATGAGAATTGTAATGGCAAAGAGGATTTTTCATCTGATGTATAGAAAATGTAATTGCTGTTCATTGTGTAGTTTTCTTTTGAAGTCGTATCTATTTAAATTCTGTCTAATGTTTCGTGTTCTGGACGAGATTACTTATGGGCAGTTATTATGACTGTTCAAATATAATTAATTGCATTTTTGATTTAAAGGGAGTCAAGGGATCAGTTAAAATTCTCAATCCCAATCTTTGTCAAAATTAGATTAAATATGACTGACAAATTAGCATACATTTTTAAAAAGCAAGAGTGAACCATAATGAATTAAACTTAAAAAGGACTTCATATGGTGGTACGAATACATTTTTCATCAAGACTGACTTCTGATCAATTCTTAGATTCTTCTAACATAACCCACAACAGCTTTTATCTACCTACTTCTCATAGAAACTCAAGGTAATTGTCCTCATTCCAGACTTGTCCTATTGGATTTTGTCATAACTATTACACTTGATCCTCATTAATAAGGAATTGTTATAACAAAAATTTTATGACTTCAATTGGGACGTAGAGCTAACAATTAAAATTATGAATCAGATTGCTGCTTTATTTCTGAGCTATTTCAAAGGTAACTTTTGTTCAAACTTACTTAAATATTATTTCAAAACTATGAACTTTGAATTATTAAGGGTTAATTCTAGGGTACCAGATAATATTTTTGTGCAATGAAAAGCATTTGATTTGTTTCAGTTGTTCTTTCATGTGCAAATGAAACTGTATTCCGACATGATGAATATCATTGCAACCTTGCTCAAAACTTCAGGATGTGCTTCATGTCCTGAAGTTGTTGGCTTATTTCCTTGATATTGCTGATCATTCTCTGATAACAGCACATTCGTGAGCTAGAAAGGATTCTGTTCTTCTCCAGGTTAAATAAGTGAGATGTAGATATAACAGGTGGAATCTTCCCAAAAAATTGTAAGTGAGTTTAGATAAAAACTAAGATAAATCCGTTATTTTTTCAGTGGCATTTTTGAAATGAATGTCCCATGCTCTGTGCATCACCGAGTCCTCGAGCATGAATCATGCAAAACATCAGTGGGCAGTGTCTATTCCCACTGGAGGGACCAGTAGCATAGCACTGAGCAGGCCACTGCATATGCACCAATCTGTCAGCGCTGAGATCGGCGCATGCACAGTAGCTCCGCACTGCTGGCCTCCGGTCGCTTGCCAGCTTGATGGTTGGCCAGTTCCGACACTGCAGTGCAATGCTAAAGCAGCGCAGCGGGCTGGAAGAACCTCTAACATTCAGAAATAACTTTTACATCTTGTGAGTTCTTTACTGGAACTAATTGAAAATGGAGTTGAGAGATGAACATGCATTTTCATCTTCTGATCAGTCTTTAAACAGTTTTGAGGTTCTTTTTAGTTTTAATCATTTGTTTATTTGGAAGTAACTGAAGTTGTTAATCAGATCATAAGTGACATAAAACAATTAGAAATTGGCTATTCAAAAACTTACAGTTTCAACTTGCTTTTCCAAGGGAGTTGCTCTCTCTCAAGATAAATGCATATTATGCTGATACGTGTAGTTTTAAAATGTCGGTTCATAAAGCTGTGAATGTTTAGCTTTATATTTACTATTGCACAAAGCTGGCTGCACTCCATACTTTCTGTACCTAATTATTTCCATGCTAAATACTTGAAAATTAAAATCAAACAATATGAAGGATACAAAAATTTTAGCTGAATCAAGGAAGCCTCTGAAATATAATTTACTTAAGTATTTTAAATACAATAAAGTCAATTTTTTCTGAGTTCTGACTTTGCTGCATCAGGGAAAATAAATGTTGCAATCTCTGAAGCATGCCCTGATTTCATTTCTATTCATTAAAATTAATTTCACTCAGATTAAGTTTATATTGTTCAGCAATGAGAATGTGGAAATTTCTATCACACAGAATAGTTGAAGTGAATCTCTCAGTCATTTAAGGGGATGATAGATAAGTACATGGGGGGAAAAGAGCGGAAGGATGTCCTGATAGCTTGAGATAAACCAAATAAAGTGAAAAGAGGTTGATGTGGAGCAGAAACGACGTGGACTGGTTGTCCCAAATTACCAGTTTCTGTGCAATGAATCCTATGGAATTACCTGCACTGGATTTCTTTAAACTTAAATTTAGTCTTTTAAAAAACTATGGAGTAGTGATAAATTGTTCAAGTGTGCATTTTTTTTTGGAAAACAGAAATGTGCTCAGCTATCAGCATTATAGCTAGCAGTCAGACTGTTACTGTGACAAGTGTGTTTGTTTTATAACAAAATATCTTAGATAAAACACCCACAAATGTTGCTAAAGTGACTTCAGACTTTTCAATTGTTTGCTTGCTTTGATTTTTCAAAGCTTGTGGTTAATGGTTTAGCATTTAAGAGGCATACCTATTTACATATTGTCATAATCATCACTCACTTTTATTGCCAAGAACTCTTTCTGTGGCTCAAAGCAAATTAAGTGTAAATTAGCTTCCCTTGTGAAGGATAGTTTTTGTTTTACAGTTCAAATCTTATGATGCACCAACTGATAGACAATCGAAGCCATTGGCAATAGTCATGGACAAACGCTGATACACATTATTTTCTGTACATTTTAATAGCAGCATTCGCCTGTTTATACAATTTGGAAACTTTGTTAAAATACCAGATAGAGGGATGTTGTTTATTTAAACAGTTGTTTATAGCCTGTAATGTTTTGTAACTCAACAACAATGAAACAAATTGTTAACATAAAACTGATTTGATTTATTGTTGTCATATATATTAGCATACAGTGTAAAATATTGTTTCTTGTGTACTATACAGAAAAGGCATACCATTCATAGAAAAGGAAACAAGAGAGTGCAAAATGTAGTGTTATGGTCATAAAGTGTAGATGAAGAACAATTTAGTTCAGAAGTCTGACGACAGCAGAGAAGAAATTGTTCTTGAATCAATCGGTGTGTGACCTTAGACTTTTGTATCTTTTTCCCAAATGAAGAAGGTGGAAGGAGGATGCCAGAATGCATGGAGTCCTTAATCATGCTCGCAGTTTTGCTAGAGTCAATCGATGGGAGGCTCATTTGCATGATCAATCAGGATACATTCTCAACCTTTTGTTGTTTCCTGCAGTCTTGGACAGAACAGTAGTCATACCAAGCTGTAATACAACCACAAAGAATGTTTTTTATGGTGCATCTGTAAAAGTTGGTGAGAATGTAGCTGACATACCAAAACTCCTAAATCATCTGAGAAAGTAGAGGCATAGGTGGGGGGTTTTTTAACTGTAGTGTCGGCATGGGGGGACCAGGACAGGTTGTTGGTGATCTGGACACTTAAAAATTTGAAGCTCTTATCCCTTTCTACTGCATCCCTGTTAATGTAGATTGGAACATGTTTTCCTTAATGCTTCCTGAAGTCAATAACAATTTTCCTTGTTTTGTTGACATTGAGGGAGGGATTATTGTCACTGTACCAGTTCATCAGACTCTCTATCTCATTCCTATATCTTGTCTCGTCATTGTTTGAGATCTAACCCACTACAGTGGTGTTGTCAACAAATTTGAAAATCCAATTGGAAGGGATTTGGCCACACAGACATAGGTATATAAGGAGTATAGTAGGGGGCTGAGAATTCAGCCTTGTGAGGCACCAGTGTTGAAGATAATCATGGAGGAAGGCCTATCCTTACTGATAGTAGTCTGTGAGTTAGAAAATTCAGGACCCATTCACAGAGGGAGGAGCCGAGACCCAGGCTATGGAATTTGGAAATGAGTTTTGTGAGAATAATGGTATTGGAGATTGAGTTGTAGTCAATAAACAGGAGTCTGACAATCAAGAAACTGGTCAATAACCAAGAAACTGGTGCTTGATTCCTTTTTAACAGAGTGGAGATCTTGGTCCAAGAACTTTTAGAGTCAATGGGTAGGATTTTTCAGCTCGTTCCAAAACCAGAATATCCCACCCAAGGTCAGATTAGTCTACTTCTTCCTTGATGCGTTTTTTCCTATTATCTCCTATCTACTTCCTATTTCTTATTCACCATCAGGCTTTTTTTGTGTTTTAACTTTTATCCAGCCAGAACTATATAACTTTAACTTTTTCTCACTTAATTCAAATGTGCATTTTTAGCTCCCTATTTGGAGCTAGTACCATCACTTTATTCCCACTTTTTCTTTACTTTCTCCCCATCCTAGACACATCCCATCCATAATGCTCATTCCAATATGTTACTGTCCGAATTCCCTACCCCAATCTTTCAATAACTGTCGACCTTTATTCTGTTGCCACCTACCCAGTCTTGATTTCTTCTTAGAATAGCTTAATTTTTTTCCCTATATCTCTCTTGGCATCATCAAAAGAGTGCATTAAGATAGTCAGCTTTGACTGATCGTGAGCAGCCATCCCCACCTGCCCCAGCCTGTTCAATCATCAAATCCCTAGTTCAGTACATTTGCTGGAGTTAATCTTGCCAATCTGCTTCCTCTCTAATTCACACTTCCCACTGCTGATACTGTGGACTCGGTGAATGGTCATCATCCTTTACTTTCCTCCCTTCACAATCGCCAGACCTGAATAATGCCTTTGCTCTCCAGAATTTAGTATGGACAACAGTGGAGGGATAATGGTGTGGCCAACTTAGTTTAGGCCCTCCTGACCCAAAAGGAAGCCTGACTGGGGCATAATGATAGCTTTCCCTGTAAAGATGCCTCCCTTCCTATCTGAATTTAACACTACTTGCCGTTTCAAGACCATTACAGTCATGGCCTGGTGCTTATCATAAAATCACACCTCTCCTGTCTCCTGATACTGCTGGTCCCTCATTTGAGAATATCACTTTATTCCATCTCTCACCTCTCATTCAAAATCTTAATTTTCTATTTCCTTTCCAAGTACAATGAAATTTTTTTCACTAAGATAACTTCACTGCTTTCATCCTCTGTGATTTGAACCTCAGTCTCAACTCATCGGGCTTTATCTTATCTGTGTTCACTGCTGTCTTATCATCCCGAAACCCTGCTGTCAATGTAAACTCCCCAAAATATATTCACAGCCACCTTCTTGACCTTGCTCCCTCATGAGAGCTTGCCATCGCATCAACCAACTATAGAGCCATCTCTGATCACTCTCTTCTATCAGAATTCACCCACATCCCTTTTCCAAGCTGCTGACCCTACCTCCAATGTAAACTGCTCTCTTTTCTAGGATCTCCCTGGAATGCAAAACACTTGCTTGTTTTATCTACCACAAACATTCTTCTTAAATCCCTCCCAGTGTCTCCTCCTCCTTTGCCTCCATTAATATGTGTGAGAAGGTCATGGGCAGTTTTTTCTCTACAATGGTTGGGACCACCCAATCAGCTGCCTGTGCTGTATCCCTCCATTTTGCTAGGCCAAGCCTCCTATAAAATTGCCTCTTGCCCTAGCCCTGAACTTGCATCTTTAGTTCCTTTCCTCACCTCCCTCATATCTCTGCAAGGTCAACTTGCCTATAAGACCGACCTTATGTTCCTTCAACCTTACTCCCACTGACGTGCTGCCCGCCCAGATTCCTCTTCTGGTTCCATTTTGGCTGACATGGTTGGCAGAGTTAATGGTTCTCTGACTTCAGTTATTCTTTCTCTCTCCTTTTAAATCTGACATCATCAACCTCCTCATAAACCAACCTTTGACCCCACCATTCTTGCAAACATCTGCAACCTCTATTTCCTCTCCAGATATCTCAACTGTGTGTCATCTCCTGATTCTGTGCCAATCTTTCCCAGAACACCATGTTTAAATCTGTCCAGTGAAGTTTCTGCCCATGCCACAGTATCAAAATAGCACATATCAAAATGTAAGGGACATTCTGCATGGCCAGAAAAAAAGTAAACTGACTTTCTTAACCTGTGTGCAATCTTTTTCACAGTTGACCATACCATTATCCCTCCACTGTTGTCCAACTGAGTTGAGCTGCATTCTCTGGCCCTACATGGAACAATTTAATCATACCAGAGTACTATTTGCAATGACTCCTCTTCCCACTCCTGCACCATTACCTCTTACGTCCCTGAGGTTCAACATTTGACCCCTTCCTATTTTCCATCAACTTTCTGCACCTCAGCAATATTATTTGAAAGCACAGTGGTTTTTGCGTGAGTGTTGACAATATGCAGTGCTAACACACCAGCACCTATCCTGACTCTTCCACTTTTGTTAACATCCGTGAGAACATCCATGATGTGAAAGAGCAGAACTCCAGCACTGAGTCTGTCCCTGTGCCTTAGAAGGGAAGAGGGGAGAGCAGGAGAGCAATAGTTATTGGCGACGCGATGGCTAGAGAGACAAAAAAGACATTCTGCGGTAGCAAAAGAGACTCATGGACGGTTTGTTGCCTCCTGGGTGCTAGGGTCCGTATGTCTCAGACCATGTTTTCAGGATCCTTAAGGGAGAGGGGGAATCAGTCGCAGGTCGTGGTACCTATCAATACCAACGACATAGGTAGGAGGAGGGACGGGGATTTAAAACAGGAATTTAGGAAGCTAGGATGGAAACTGAGAGCCAAGACACATCATGTTGTCATCTCTGGTGACAACATGCTAGTGAGTTGAAAAACAGGGAGAGAGTGCAGATAAATGTTTGGCTGCAGAAATGGTGTAGGAGAGAGGATTTTATTTACATGGATAATTGGAGCACATTCTGGGGAAGGTGAGACCTGTACAAACAGGACAGTTTGCACCTGAACCAGAGGACTACCAATATCCTGGGAGGGAAATTTGTTACGGCTCTTCGGGGGAAGTTTAAACTAATTTGTCGGGGGATGAGAAAACAAGCTGTACTCCAGAAGCCAATGTTGAGGGTAGTGAGGTATTGACAAGGTATCCAGGTTGCAGGAGTGTACAGACTGACAGGATGATGGGTTGAAGTATATCTAAGAGCAAGCCAGAATAAGGTAGGTGAACTTGGACCGTGGATTGGTACTTGGGACTATGATGTTGTGGCCATTACGGAGAAATGGTTAGAACAGGGACTGAAATGGTTGTTGGCAGTTCTGGAGTATATTTGTTTCAGTAAGAGCAGGGAAGGTGGTTAAAGAGGTGGAGTAGTAGCATTGTTAATCAACAATAATTTAACTGCTGCTGAAAGGCATTTCGAGGGGGATCTGCCTAATGAGGTAATATAGACTGAAGTTAGAAATAGGAAAGGAGCAGTCACGGTGTTAGGAATTTTCTATAGGCCCCCAAATAGTAATAGAGATGTGGAGGAGGAAATGGCAAGGCAGATTATGGATAGGTGTGGAGGTCACAGAGTAGTTATCACGGGAGACTTTAATTTTCCAAATATTGATTGGAACCTTCAAATCAAGTAGGAAGGTTATGGTAGGTTACAGGAACCTTGGTGTCCAAAGGCTGTAATAAATCTAGTCAAGAAGAAAAGAAAAGCTTACAAAACATTCAGAGAATTAGGTAATGTTAGAGATCTAGAAGAGTATAGGGCTAATAGGAATTATCTTAAGAAAGAAATTAGGAGAGCCAGAAGCAGTCATGAGAAGGCCTTGGCAAGCAGGATTAAGGAAAACCCCAAAGCATTCTACAAGTATGTGAAGAGTAAGAGGATAAAGACATGGAAGAATAGGACCTATCAAGTGTGATGGTGGGAAAGTTTGTATGGAGCCAGAAGAAATAGCAGAGGTAATTAATGAATACTTCCGTATTCACTATGGAAAAGGATATTGGTGGTTGTAGTGCAGACTTGCAGTGGATTGAAAGGCTTAAGCATGGAGATATTAAGAAAGAGGATGCGTTGGAGCTTTTGAAAAGCATCAAATTAGATAAGTCACTGGAACCGGATGGGATGTGCCCCAGGCTACTGTGAGAGGTGAGGGAAGAGATTGCTGAGCCTCTGGCAATGATCTTTGCATCATCAGTGGAGACAGGAGAGGTTCCAGAGGATTGGACGATTGCGGATGTTGTTCCTTTATTTAAGAAAGGGAGTAGCGATAGCCTTGGAAATTATAGATCAGTGAGTCAAACCTTAGTGATTGGTAAGTTGATGGAGAAGATCCTGAGAGGCAGGCTTTATGAACATTTGAAGAGGTATAATATGATTAAGAATAGTCAGCATGGCTTTGTCAAAGGCAGATCATGCCTTATGAGCCTGATTGAATTTTTTGAAGATGTGACTAAACACGTTGATGAAGGAAGAGCAGTAGTTAAACTCATTGAGTTTTTTGAGAAAGTGACCAGAGAGGTGGATGGGGGTAAGGCAGTTGATGTAGTATATATGGACTTTAGTAAGGCTTTTGATAAGGTGGCCCATGGAAGACTTCTACAGAAAATGCAGATGTGTGGAATAGAGGGTGATTTAGCCAATTGGATTAGAAATTGGCTGGCAGATAGAAGACAGAGGGTGGTGGTTGATGGGAGATTTTCATCGTGGAGTTCGGTGACGAGTGGTGTGCCTCAGGGGTCTGTTTTGGGGCCCCTGCTGTTTGTAATTTTTATAAATGATCTGGATGAGGGTATTGAGGGATGGATCAGTAAATTTGCAGATGATACTAAAGTTGGTGGTGTGGTAGATAGTGAAGAGGGGTGTTTTAGTTTACAGAGTGACTTGGACAAGTTGCAGAGCTGGGCCGAGAGGTGGCAAATGGAGTTTAATGTGGCAAAGTGTGAGGTAATGCACTTTGGCAGGAACAATAAATGTGTAGAGTATAGGTCTAATGGTAGGGCTCTTAATAGTGTTGAGGAACAGAAGGATCTTGGTGTATGTGTCAATAGATCCCTGAAAGTAGGCAGTCACGTGGATAAAGTTGTTAAGAAGGCATATGGAGTCTTAGCTTTTATTGGGAGGGGGATTGAATTTAGGAGCCGCAGCATCATGTTGCAACTGTACAAAACTCTAGTGCGGCCGCACTTGGAGTATTGTGTGCAGTTCTGGTCCCTCATTATAAGAAAGATGTGGGGGCATTGGAGAGGGTACAGAGGAGGTTTACCAGGATGTTGCCTGGTATGGAGGGCAGGTCCTATGACGAGAGGTGGAAGGATTTGAGGTTGTTTTCGTTAGAAAGGAGGCGGCTAAGAGGGGATCTTATTGAAGCATATAAGATGATTAGAGGTTTAGATAGGGTGGACAGTGATAGCCTTTTTCCTAGGATGGAGAAAGCTAGCACGAGGGGACACAGCTTTAAATTAAGGGGTGATAGTTATAAGACGGATATCAGAGGTAGGTTCTTTACCCAAAGGGTGGTTCGGGAGTGGAATGCCCTGCCTGCAGCTGTTGTAGATGCGCCAAGTTTGGTGGCGTTTAAGAGGTTAATTGATAAGTATATGGAAGAGAATGGAATGGTTTAGTTTGGAGGGGCATTGCTTTTTATTTTGGTCGGCACAACATCGAAGGCCGAAGGGCCTGTTCTGTGCTGTATTGTTCTATGTTCTATGTTCTATGTTATAGTATATATGGATTTCAGCAAGGCATTTGATAAGGTATCCCATGCAAGGCTTGTTGAGAAAGTGAGGGAACATGGGATCCAAGGAGACATTTGCTTTGTGGATCCAGAACTGACTTGCCCACAGAAGGCAAAGAGTGCTTATAAATGGGTCATATTCTGCATAGAGGTCAGTCACCAGTAGAGTGCGCCAGGGATCTGTTCTGGGACCTTTACTCTTCGTGATTTTTATAAATGACCTGGATGAGGAAGTGGAGGGATGTGTTGGTAAGTTTGCTGATGACACAAAGTCATCACAAAGTGATGACACAAAGTGTTGTGGATAGTGTAAAGGAATGTCAGAAGTTGCAGCAAGATATTAATAGGATGCAAGACTGGGCAGAGAAGTGGCAGATGGAGTTCAACCCAGATAAGTGTGAAGTGGTTCATTTTGATAGGTCAAATAGGATGGCAGAATATAATATTAATGGTAGGACTCTTGGCAGTTTGGAAGATCGGAAGGATCTTGGGGTCTGAGTTCATAGGATGCTCAAAGCAGCTGCGCAGGTTGAAGCTGTGGTTAAGAAAGCGTATGGTGTACTGGCCTTCATCAATCGAGGAATTGAGGTTAGGAGTCGAGAGATAATGTTGCAGCTATATAGGGCCCTGGTCAGACTCCACTTGGAGTATTGTGCTCATTTCTGGTCACCTCATTACAGGAAGGATATGGAAGCCATAGAAAGGTGCAAAGGAGATTCACAAGGATGTTGCCTGGATTGGGGAGCATGCCTTATGAGGGTAGGTTGAGGGAACTCTGCCTTTTCTGCTTGGAGAGACGAAGGATGAGGGGTGACCTAATAGAGGTGTATAAGATGTTGAGAGGTATTGATCGAGTGGATACTCAGAGGGTTTTTCCCAGGCTGAAATGGTTGCCACAAGAGGACACAGGTTTAAGATGCTCGGGAGTAGGTAGAGGAGATGTCAGGGCTGGGTTTTTCACTCAGAATGGTGGGTGCATGGAATGAGCTGCCTGTAATGGTGGTGGAGGCAGATTTGAAAGGATCTTTTAAGAGACTTTTAGATAAGTACATGGAACTTAGTAAGATAGAGGGTTATGGGTAAGCCTAGTAATCCCTAAGGTAGGGACATGTTCGGCATAACTTTGTGGGCTGAAGGACCCGTATTGTGCTGTAGTTTTTCTATATTTTTATGAATAGTTCGGATGGGGCATTTTTTGTGCAATGTGTGCAGGAGGGTTTCCTGACACAATATGTGGATAAGCGGACAAGATGTGGGACCATGTTGGACTTGGTACTGGGTAATGAACTGAGCCAAGTATTAGGCCCAGTTCATTACTTCGTTTGTGGGAGAGCACTTTGGAGATAGTGACCACAATTCAGTGTTTTTCATTATTGCAATGGAAAGGGATAAGGTCACATGGCAGGGTAAGATTTATAATTGGGGGATGAGTAATTATGATGAGATTAGCCAAGAATTAGGGAGCATAAGACGGGAACAGAAGCTGTCAGATAAAGAAACAATGAAAAGTGGAGCTTATTCAAGAAGCAAATACTAATTATTCTTGATAGGTATGTTCCTATCAAGCAGGAGGAAATGGCTAAATGAGGGAATCATGGTTCACAAAGGAGATTGAATGCCTTGTCAAGGGGAAAAAGGAAGCATATGTAATGATGAGAAAACAAGGTTCAGCTGGGTTGCTTGAGGGTTACAAGATAGCAAGGAATGAGTTAAAAAAGGCTTAGGAGAGCTAGGAGGGGGCATAAGAAATCCTTGGCGGATTGGATCAAGGAAAACTCCCAGGCTTTTTACTCTTATGTGGGAAATAAAAAAAAATGACCAGGGTGAGATTCGGGCCGGTCAAGGATAGTAGTGGAAACTTGTGCATGGAGCCAGAAGAGATAGGTAAGGCATTGAATGAATGCTTTTCTTCAGTGCTCACTAAGAAGAGTCATATTTTTGATGAGAGTGTGATACAGGCTGATAGGATGGAGGAGGTAGATGTTCTGAGGGAAGATGTATTAGCAATTTGAAAAACCTGAGAGTCAGTAAGTCCCCTGGGCCAGATGGGATACATCCTAGGATACTTTAGAAGGCAAAGGATGAGATTGTGGAGCCTTTAGCTTTGACCTTTGGGTCTTCACTCTCCATGGGGATTGTGCCAGAGGATGGATGAGTAGTGAATGTTGTTCCTCCCTTCAAGAAAGGAAATAGGAATGACCCTGGTAGTTATAGTCCTGTTAGTTTTACTTCGGTGGTCGGTAACTTAATGGAAAAGGTCCTGAGGGAAAGGATTTATAATTATTTGGAAAGATGCAGCTTAATCCGGGGCAGTCAGCACGAATTTGTGATGGGTAAGTCTTAGTTCACACATTTGATTGAATTTTTTGAGGCGATAACTAAATATATAGATAAAGGTAGAGCAGTTGATGCCATTCATAGACATGAATTTTAGGAAGGCGTTTGATAAGTCTTCCCATGGGAGGCTCATGAAGAAAGTAAGGAAGTGTGGGATAGAAGGAAATTTGGCTGATTGGATAAGTAACTGGCTGTCTCATAGAAGACAGAGGGTGGTGGTGGATAGAAAATTTCCAGACTGGAGGCCAGTTACCAGAGGGATTGGTGCTGGGTCATCTGCTATTTATGATTTTTATCAATGACTTGGAAGACAGGGCTGAAGGGTGGATTAGTAAATTTGCTGGTGACACCACGATTGATGGAGTAGTGAATGAGGTGGAGGGCTCTTGTAGACTGCAAAGAGACATTGATAGGATGCAGAGCTGAGCTGAAAAGTGGCAGATGAGTTTAACCCTGATGAGTAGATGGTGATTCATTTTGGTAGGACAAACTTGAATGTGGATTACAGGGCCAACGGCAGCATTCTGAGGAATGTGGAGGAACAGAGAGATCTTGGGGTTCATATCCACAAATCTCTGAAGGTTGCCACTCTAATGGATAAAGCTGTGAAGAAGGCTTATAGTGTGTTAGCGTTTATTAACAGAAGGTTTGAGTTTCAGAGCTGTGGGTTAATGCTGCAACCATACAGGACTTTGGTAAGACCATATTTGGAATATTGTGTGCAATCCTAATCACCTCACTATAAGAAGGATGTGGAAGCATTGGAGAGAGTGCAGAGGAGATTAACCAGGATGCTGCTTGATTTGGTGGTAGGTCTTATGAGGAAAGGTTGAGGGAGCTGGGGCTTTTCTCCTCAGAGTGGTGGAGGACGAGAAGCAACTTAATGGAAGTTTATAAAATGATGACAGGAATAGATAGAGTGAACGTTTAGAGAATATTTCCTTGAGTGGATGTAGCTGTTACTAAGGGGCATAACTATAAGGTTCATGGTGACAGGTATAGGAGGGATGTCCAAGGTAGATTCTTCACTCAGAGTAATTGGGATGTAGAATGCACTGCCTGCTGTGATAGTGGAGTCGGACATTTTAGGAACTTTCAAGCAGTTATTGGATAGGCACATGGAGCACATCAGAATAATAGGGAGTGGGATAGCTTGATCTTGGGTTTGGACATAGCTTGGCACAACGTCGAGGGGCGAAGTTCCAAAGGGTTCTGTGTTCTAAATGATAATGAGACTCTTGAACAAGTTAGATTGAAAATACCATACAGTCTAAACTAACAGGTATAAATTAGATTTAGAGCATTTAAAGAAAGCAAAATAAAAATTAGAAACCAAAAATGTGATTGAGAGAGAGGTGAAACAGACAAACAGTAAAAGTAGAAATATAGAAATTGCAATTCACCTAGATCAATTAATGGTATTCTGTACTTATGAATTAGCTTTTCAGGGCCAGAGAGATTGTTTGGCAATAATTATTAATTACCACATCATTGCAAGCTCATTTGCACCTGAAAGCGCCAACTTAAAATTTTATAATGCCTTTGGTGAAGAACAAGTACAACAAATTTCTGTCATTGCATTTATTTCAGTCCCATGTCTACTTGTAAGAATGTTACAGCATATTGTGTGGAAAAATGGGGTATTCCTGGCATCAACTTCCAGATTTCTGTACTTAAACGGGCGACGTGGTGGTTCACACTGCTGTGTCACGGAGCCAGAATCCTGGGTTCAGTCCCGGCCTTGGGTGGTCGCCTGTGTGGAGTTTGCAAGTTTTTCCAAAAGAGAAAATGCTGGAAAATCTCAGCAGGTCAGACAGCATCTGTAAGGAGAGAAAAGAACTGATGTTTTGAGTCTAGATGACCCTTTGTCAAAGCTAAAAGGCTTTTAGGAATGATACAGACATGCCCACACGCAAACTGGATGAATAGCATCTCATCTTCCAGGTAGGCACTTTACAGTCTTCCGGTCTCAACATCAAATTCAACAACTTCAGATGATTTGCTGTACCCCACCTTGACCCCCTTGTTTTCAATCTTTTATTTAATTTTTTTACTGCTCTCTATCTTTTATTTCTTTATGGTCCTTTTTTCATTTTCTTCCCCCCCCCCCCCCAACTCTTTCCTCCTGCCTTTTCACCGCCCCCCTCACATTTCCTTTTCTACATTCTATCTCTGTTCCCCCCCTTTGCCCAACATCTACATCTGTCAACGTTTACAGCTTCTCTGCTGTTTGCCTATTCACACCTTTATTCTCTCTGTAGACAGCTATTAGCAGTCTTTTCCCCTGGTTTCCATGGCTATGACTCACCTTTCATTCCCTCCCCTGCAGAATAAATATCTCCCACTTTCTGTGCCTTTTCGCTTTGACAAGTGGTCATCTGGATGCTGCCAGACCTGCTGAGATTTTCCAGCATTTTTACTTTTGGTTTCAGATTCCACATGCGCAGTAATTTGCTTTTATTTATTTGCAAGTTTTCCCGGTGTCTCTGTGGTGCTCCAGTTTCCTCCCTCCTCCAAAGATGTGCAGGTAGATAGACTAGCTGTGGAAAAATTGCTTCTTGGCATCCCAAGACACTTAAGTTAGGGGAATTAGCTGGGTAAATGTGTGGAATAGGACTGGGACTGGTCCTGGGGAGGATGTTCTTTTGGAGAGTTGGTGCTCACTCAATTGCCAAAAAGCCACCTTCTCAGGACTTCTATGATTCTATGTGCAGATGCTGGATGTTGCTGTCAATTTTATTTCATTAAAATGGAAAACATTGTTACCCTTATTATTGATATCTTCAAACATATCAGCTGTTTATTAAGCAAAGCCATGGGTTGATGCATTTTCCAGCAGCATTGGTGTTAACAGATTTATTGTACTATAATTTATTGGTCACTCGACTTTAAAACACAGAAATTAATAGTCAAAAATATCTCAAGCAAATTTTTTTCTCTGGAATTTGTAAAAAAACAAATTTTTCCTTTTAAATTGTTGCAATTCTTGGCTGTAGTAATTCATGGAGGTTTGCTTCCTTGCCTTGCTGCCCTTGCTTGTGGAATGATGCCCCTCAAGTTATATGTAACCAATTGTCTCTCTCTAATGGGAGAAAGATGCCTATGGACTTTGTGAACTATGGATAATTGCTTACCTATGATTACAAAATATTGCTGATTAGTAGTTCTGCTTGTAATCAGCCTATAGAATTGTAATAAAAGATATGGTGGTACAATGCTGATAAATCTAAAACATTTTCACACTGGAAGAAAAAGACTTTGATGCCGGATATTGAGAAGAGTTGTAACTTAAATATTGAAGCGAATATACAGATTTAAGTTCACAAATGTTTGCCTCTTTCAGTGCGAAACTGAAACCTATCTTAAAGAAAAGCAGAATGGAGTGTTGGAAAAATATTGGTGTCTGATGTTCTAGTCCTATGTACATAGCTAGTTATGGAACACCACATGTAGCATTGCCTCCAGCTGAGTGTAACTGGCTGTCTCTTTGGAAATAACAAGAGGATTACTTGAAGAAATATTCTTTTCCACCACTATCGTGCAAGTGAGATCTTTAATTAAATGTGGTATGTTAGAAGTGAGCAGAGTAATGGGCACCGGGTGAAAGGAGTCCCTTGATACATCACCTAAAATTGTGAAATTTCATGTGTGCATAAATGAACTATTGTCGGCTTATTCCAGACCTCATTATTATTCTTTTAAGCTGGAGAATGCACAAAGCCCCATCAAACCTAAATGTCAGCAGCTTAATAGAACAATGTTTACTCACAGGTGTAATTTCTTTGTGCAGCCTGCCAGTCAAAATGTTTACATGATGAGCTGCTTTGACTGCTGTGTCATGTATTTATCATTATATTTGAAAAGTATTTTAGTTTCTTTATTTTTGTAAATGGCTGCGTTGAAACATGAAACAAAATAGTTGGGTTCTGAATAAATTACTGGCCTTAAGATATTAATCGGTTTTCATTTTTTATCTAGTTCCTTTTGTGATACAACAATGTTATGATTTTCTAAGTCCAATGTTTAAAAGAATTACAATTCAAAGAAGTAAATGATCTGTCTGAAAATACACAAATATCCTTTGTTGAATTCTTCAGTTAATTCTTTGGATATGTAAGGAATCAATTGTTGGAAATGCAGTTCCTTGAAGAAAAGGTCACATGTTGGTCAAAGTGTTTCTGAAAAATGCAATGTAACGTCATTAATATTATCAGAGTGCAATATTTTCAAAATATAATTATATTTGTCTTCCCATAAAATGCTTTGAAAGGAAACTTATTGGACATCCAGAAGATCATAAAAACTCCAAATAAGTTTACTTCTCCTATCTAAAGACCCTGCAGTACCCATAATTTATATGTAAATTATTAATTGCTTTAATTTTAACTTAACTGCTGCTGTCCAAGTTGGGATATTCCATGAAAAATATTCATTTTTCTTTACATCCAGCACTATTAATATTGTAAAGATTACTGATGCTCTGGTGAAGTCGATATGTACAAAGTGTGGATTTCTGTTCTAAGACTGAGCCAAATTAAGTTTAACATAAATGTAAATGGGTTTGCTACTTTTGTGTCTATAGATGATTATTTTTCAAGTCTACATAGCGTTAACTGAGAGAAAGTGGAATCTGTGGAAAAATCTAGGCACTCAAGAGCTTGGTTGCACAAATCACCAAACGTTAGTGCGCAGGTACAAAACATAATCACCAAGATTAGTGGTTGTAGGCCTTCATCTCAGGGGAATCACTACGCAAAAGTGAGGGAGTGATATATATTTCTTTGGTACAGAATTTTGTTCAGATCAAAAACTGCATCTGCATCTACACTGCATTTCGTACTGGGGTTGATTCTCAGGAAAGATACAGTGGCTCTGGAAGGTGTACAGTGCAGATTCATCAGATTCACACCAGAACTTCAAAGTGAGGTTTAGGTTTTAAAGACTGATAAAATAAACTTGGTTTTACTTAACTTGCAGAGGTGATCCAATCAAAGTCTTTAAATGACAAAGGAATTCCATCTGGAGCTCTTCCTACATGCCATCAAAAAAGAATTTTTTCCTAAAATAGTATTTCGAAAGAAATTTTTAAGACTGAGGTTTTTTTTAAAACTAAAAGTATTAAGGTGGAACAAAAAGATAAAATTAGTTGCGGTGCAGATTAGTCATGATCCAATGAAATGCCAGTACAGATTCTTAGGGTTGAACTTATCTTTTCCTGTTAGTATGTCACTATTCATCCTTTTCTGTTGCTATCTTATTGGCCAACTGTTTTAACATAATTCTGATTAATTTTATTGTATGTCTGTGTGACATAATGTTGAGAATACTTGCCTTTACTTGCATGGATCATCAAAAAGAACATCAGCCTGCAGTTTTGGGAATAAGAATTGATACAAGGTCTTCAATAGAAATTAACTATTTTGGATTCTAAATGCAATGATTGCAGGACGTGTAGTGAGAGGACTGAGAGGAAATGTATTTTGTGTGGAAACAGTAGTGCAAAATACAGAAATAATAGCAATGCCTGGGAGAAACATCCCCCAAGTCTTGCAATCAAGTTTTGCAGTCAAAAATACTTCAGGTGGCTTCCACAGAATCCATGGCCTAATTATTATGGGTCAGGTAAATGCAAGCATCACTTTTGTACACATCTGCCATTTGTACATGTATGGGATATGGGGTTGAATGGATCTACCAGCCCCAGAAATTTGGATTCAGGAGTGGACAATGATAACTGTTGGGCTTGATGTGGAGATGCCAGCGCTGGACTGGGGTAAATACAGTAAGAAGTAAGTCTGACAACACCAGGTTTAAGTCCAACAAATTTATTTGATAGTTAAACTCACAAGCTTTTGGGGTTTGCCCTTCATCAGCTGAATGGAGAATTTTGGCCTCAGACAGATCATATTACAGCACAGACAATTTACAGATTACTGATTCGAATGCTAGCAGATTAGTTGTAAAGACTAGCATTCTAATCAGTAATCTATAAACTGTCTGTGCTATTATATGCTCTGCCTGAGGCCAGAACTCTCCATTCACCTGATGAAGGGCAAACCCCAGAAGCTTGTGAGTTTACTATCAAATAGATTGGTTGGACTTAAACCTGGTGTTGTCAGACTTCTAACTGTTGGGCTTCACAGAGATACCTTTGGAAACATCATTGATGCTCATTTGTTGTATCAGGACAGCAACAAACCCCAATTCGTGCTTTCCCTCACAACTAGATCAACATGGCTGCTCCTGAATTCTTCAGTTTTTCCTTCGTAGTGCATATGATATTTGAAGTTCACAATATCCCTCTTGTCACCAGCTTCTGCAAGTAGTTGGAGTCATTGAGTAGATTCTTCAATGAGTAGTTGAAGATATGTACCAGTAATATTAAGGAGGTGAAGTTAGAATTGTGCAGATGTTCAAGGGAGGAAGAGGGTGTTTAGGATCGTCTAAGAATGTAGTTGCTGCTTGCACAGGTAGGGAACTTTCATATAACACCTTAAGTTGGTGATTCTCTAAATCAATGTGCAGGATAAAAGGTTTTTCATCTGCTATTTTTAAGAGACTAAAGTATTTACTGATTCCCAGGGTATTCAAACCAGAACAAAGTAAGCGGACAGAGTATTATCTTGTCTATTCTAGTTAGGTAACTGGACCTCTTAGTGATTTATAGTTTTAGAGATGACATTTTCAGTGCCAACCCCACCTCCCCATGCCCCCCCTCCACCGCTCCCTCCATGAATATAACATTTCTGGCAAGGTTGTTGGTCACATACATCCAGCTTTTAAAGGCTCTTAACCTTTGTTCCCTTGAGGAGGGATTGCAGCTCATTTGAGCCCTATGCTTTTTTTGACTCCACTGCCCTGTAGTAAATATTTTTGAATTGTGTCTGAATAGGGGTTTTCAGAGGTGCAATAATCATTTCCATACAGCCTGGTAGATGATATGCATCTTATGCAAAATTTATGATAATCACAACTTCAATTAAAATGGAAAACCAGCAGCATCAGGAAATACATATTTTCCTACAGAGTGAGGTTACTCCAATCAGCATTTTGCATGTCCTCCACATTATGACTCTATAAGTTGACTGAATACTTCTCTGTTGATTTGAAAATTGTCCATTTTTTCAGGTTTTCCCTGACATTGAAGGAAAGTAAATGGAATGTATAATTTGTTGATAAGACTGCTGTACTGTCTTGCTCTATCTGCACAAATATGTTTTCTCCAATTTGGCCATGCCTCAGCCTGTTCTTGCTTGGGTGGATGACCTTACTGGGAATGGCTATGCTTTGTTAAAGTCACTGTCCTTGTGCTACGAAGGAAAACTTGAGCAATTATTAAGAACTATCTGAAGGTGCAGAAACCAAGCTGGAGAATCATAGAAAATTTTCACTTCACAAGGCAGTCCATTTTTATGACTGTTATGTACTGCACTAACTGTGCCCTTGAGGATGTGGAGTGACTACAGTTGATACGTTCATTGAGTAAGGGAACAAACAGTGAAGCATTTGTGGTGTATTTCCCAGTACGACTGAGCAATTACACCAAATAAAACCAATTGATTTCTTTGCTGTATAGATGATACATAGCATGTATAATGATGGTAAGCTGACAGTTTTGTATAAAATAGCCATATCATACTAGTTTATTATTTTAATAGAATTATCACGCTTACAAGGTGCAATAATTAATCCATTTAACATGGACTATTCTATGAAACTTAAAATATATTTGATAAATACCAAATAAATTTCTTCTAGAATATCACAGTGAAATTAGCAAAAATGTTGGAACCATATCCTAATTCATATTATCTTCAAAATGGATTTCAAGAACTTTTTAAGAACAAGAAACATTAATCACAATTATTGTTATTGATAGATGCCTAATTCAAAATTTAACCACCATTGAAAAGTGCATTACTGTGTGTGCACTTGGGTGTCAAATTTCTTAGTTTTCACATTGATTATATATTGGTCATTTCCCAATATTTGTATATTTTGACAAATGTACAAAATACAAAAAACAGCCATTAGTGCACACCATAACCCACATTAGTGGTTTGAAAGAAGTATGAAAATAAAAGAATAATTTTAACATTCCCCAGAATCAGATTTTCTGGGAGCTATCCCAACAGTGAACTGAGGATCCCCTTTCAGAACTTGACAGGTAAAGGTTTTAGAACAAAGAACAAAGAAAATTACAGTGCAGGAACAGGCTTTTCAGCCCTCCAAGTCTGCATCGACCATGCTACCCAACTTAACTAAAACCCCCTATCTTTCCGGGGATAATATCCCTCTGTTCCCAACCTATTCATGTATTTGTCAAGACGCCTCTTAAAGGTCACTATTATATCTGCTCCTACTATTCCTCCAGCAACAGCTTCCAGGCACCCACCATTTCCTGTATAAAAAATCTGCCTCGTACATCTCATTTAAACCTTGCCCTTCGCACCTTAAACCTGTGCCCCCTAGTACTTGAAGAGTCTGACTATCCACTCTATCCATGCCTCTCATAATCTTGTAGCCTTCTATCAGGTCACCTCTCAACTTCCGTCATTCCAGTGAGAACAAGCCAAGTTTCTCCAACCTCTCCTCATAGCTAATGCCCTCCATACCAGGTAACATTCTGGTAAATCTCTTCTGTTTCTTCTCCAAAACCTCAACATCCTTCTGGTATTGTGGCGACCAGAATTAAATACTATATTCCAAGTACAGCACTAAGGTTCTATAAAACTGCAACATGACTTGCCAATTTTTAAACTCAGTGCCCCAGCCGATGAAGGCAAGTATGCCGTATGCCTTCTTGACTACTTTCTCCACCTGCATTGCCACTTTCAATGACCTGTGTACCTATAGATTCAGGTCCCTTTGCCTGTCAATACTCTTAAGGGTTCTGCCACTTACGGTATATTTCCTATTTGTATTAGACCTTACAAAATACTTTCCTCACATTTGTCCAAACTAAACTCCATCTGCCCAAGTCTCCAACTGATCTATATTCTGCTGTATCCTTTGATGGTCCTCGCTGCTATCTGCATATCCACCAACCTTTAAGTTGTCTGCAAACTTTTTAAATTCATTTTACGGAACGTGTGTGCCGCTGTGTAGCCGGCAATTATTATTCATCACTAATTGCCCTTGAGCAGTTGATGGTGAGCTGCCTTCTTGAAATGTTGTTGTCCCTGTGGTGCAGGTACACCTACGATGATGTTAGGAAGGGAATTCCAGGATTCTGACCCAGCAACAGTGTAGGTGCGGTGATGTCGTTCCAAGTCACGATGATGAAGGGAACTTTCGGGTGTTGATGTTCTCATGTGTCTCCTGCCTTTGTCCTTGTATATGGTAGTGATCATAAGTTTGGAAGCTGCTGTTTTAGGAACCTTGGTGAGTCCCTGCAATGCTTCATGTAAATGGCATACACTACTGTGACTGGGCATCCATGATGGAGAGAATGAATGTTTATGCATAGAATGCCAAACAAACGGGCTACTTTATTCTCAAGTGTCACTTAACTACCATTGTCTCACTGGAGAGTTGGTGTTAGTTGGGAATGAGCTTTAGGTAGGTAGGAGACAAGTAGTGACACTGGGTGGCTTGGTAGCCATTGAAAGCACCCCTCTTCACCCCCTCCAGTAGCTAGTGAAATGGCTGAAGTGTGCCTGTCAGGCATATTGACAGTGTGTCAGGGGTAGGGCCTGAGTAAGGTAATGAAGGAGGTCGTGGAGGGCTGGAGCATGAAGGGGGGCATGTCAGGGGTCATGACTGGGTAGGCCCCAATGCCGTTGATCTGTGAGAGGCTGGAGATATATGCCATGATGGTGTTTCTTTTTGGGGGGTTATCTCCCAGTGCATTGTGAGATAGGATGTCTTTCCAAAATGGCATCCAAACGCTTTGCAGCCAGGCTGTGTGACTGTTAATGGGAAGATTGCAGTCTGGACTGCCCCTGATGGACTGGTGCAGATCGCTCTGGTATTCCTGCTGTTATAATGCTTTTTTTAATAAAATTCCACCTGCATATTTCAGTTGTCTTTCAGATGGTGGGACAACGTAACTCAAGTAGTCACTGCTGAGCTGGGAGACTCGAGCATCGGCCATTTTGTAGGCTTTCTTTGGGTGCCATGTTTTCCGTGAGTCTCCAAGCACCGGATTTCTGATGCCATCAGCTCTGTACCAGAAATTGGCACAGAGCTGCTTACTGTATGCAGATTCTAATTTAAATACAACTTAAATCCCATTAGCAGGCCGGGAACTGAAATCTCCAGGCCCGTTAGTATATATTTCCCCCTCCCCAAACAAACATCCCACGTGTGGTTTCCTCTAGTGGGGTTTAGTATAGCTCTCCACTTGCAGGGAGCTGGTGACCTGAGCCCGCTGGAGTGAAGGGGGGCCACAAAAGCCCCCTCAGAGAGGTGGTCTGTGGGCATTGCCACCTTGACAGTACCAGCATTGGCTCCAGTATTGCCCAAGGAGCAAAATACCAGTGCCCAGGGCATTTGGAGCAGTGCCAAGAGAGTGAGGCCTAATGGAGTGGGCTCCTGGGGTGAGATTGGTAGGGGTGAGAGTCCAGCTGCCACACTACAGATCGGCTGAGTGATTGAGGGAAAGAGGGCGTTGATTGGGACTGGTTATTGGTGGAGGGAGTCAACTTGCTGGGAGAGTCAGGACTGTGGGGAGGGAGGAGGTGAATTCGGGAAATTAGGGCAGCGGCAATGATGGAGGGGGTGGAGATATCGAGGCGGGCTGGGGACGGGTGGAGAAAGAGTGCCCCAGCCATGTTCATAAGGACCAGCGATCAGGCTGTTTATGCAGTGAGGGGGGGAGGGGGTGGTGGTTAGTGAAGAGCTTGATGGCAGGCCAGCGATCAGGAAAGTAGCAATGTTGGGTCACTATGCATGCATTGATTTTCACTATGACAGATCGCCACATGCTATGTAGTCTGCTCAGTGCTATGCTGCCAGCCTCTCCAGTGAGAACAGGCCCCTCCCACTTATATTTGGATTGATTCTTGGGTTGATTTACACTCGTGTACTTTGCAGTGCACAGAGTGTGGGAAATTCATTTTGAAACTCCCGCTGAAAAAAATTGTGATCTACTCCAGCTTTTGTGCGAATTCGACACTTAAGAATTTTTGGGGGGAGAATCACCCCAGCACCTTTCTTCTTTTGCTCACTTATTTAACTTTGAAATTACACCAGAATTGCTTTTCGTGCTAAATTCTCTTTATTTAGACTATTGGTTGATTATCAGACTGTGCATGTGCATTGATGGGACCTGTTGTGCTTCAATTCAATAGTAGTTATGAAAATGTCTATCATTAATCAATGGGAGAATGGTTTCCGTTTTTGCCGATGGTAGGGTCTGCAAATATGAACATTATGAATTGGTAAGAAAAGGTAAATTGAACCCTTCCCTCTATGACTTAATGTCCAAACAAAGGAGGGAGTGAAATTTCTTGCCATTTTACTTTGGAATAATTTATACTCATTTGATGAAACCTTGTTAGTTTTCTTTCACAGTAAGCTGCAGTAATTTTCTACTGAGGGAAAAAAAGACAAACAGGCTGAGTTGAATGAAAGCTGATTCAACAATGGAACGGCTCAATCCTTTGGCAAAGCATCTGTTCAACATGCATTGTGATGAAATTATTATACTAATTGTTTCAGAGATTCTATTGGTAGAAGAAAGTTGCTGTAGAGAATAGACAAAGAAGTGGTTTCGGGCATTCCAAACAGCCACAGTTTAATGTCAGTAATGGGTTACGGTTTCATAAACAATGATCAGGAATAAAATGATCAGACAGTGGAGAGGATTGAGTTAATTAAGAAAAAAGGAGGGATTTATAAAAGACATCATATTTAATTCATTAGGTTGATGAAGGAAATGGAGTGGATGTTGTCTGTATAGATTTAAGAAAGCATTTGACAAAATATCACTTAAAAGGCTGGTTAATAAAACTGAGGTTCAAGGTGTAAGAAAATAATGACTGAAGTACAGAAAATGGTGGATTGCAGCATATAATTATTTTTCAGATGGGACTTTGGGAGATTGTGGTGCTCCCAAGGGTCAATGCTAGAAGCACTGTTTTTATTTGTTGTATAATCTTCTCCATTATCCATCTGCTTCGGGAGACAATAGACAGTGACTGGGATGTACATGACTTCTGAATTAGACATCATCTGTTGTGATTGTAGGAGTTAGTCACAAATGACAGTTGCTTCCACAGCTGGCACAGGTGAATGGAGTTGGTCCAAAATCAACTGATGTTTTGTACATTCCAGCAGGCTCATATTTATGTCATCTGCTCCCTTTTTTTGTCCTCTGCTTTTTTCATATCCTGCGTAGTCTGCAGTGAAGACTTTCCGTGCACAGGTCAACTTGAGGTCTCGCTTACTGGCATCCTTTTATCTAGATATGGGCAACTAGTTGTACTTGTGCTGATAGCAAGATCATCATAGAGCATCATTTGTTTGGCGCATGTAACCCAGCCATCAGAATCGTTGCTGATCTGAGAGCAAGTATGCAGGGGATCCCTGCATGCTGCTGTACTTCCATATTCAGTACTCTGTTCAGCCAGGAAATACCCAACATGTGTCACAGGCAATGTAAGAACTTCTGCTGCCTCCACATATATGTATTCTCACATGCACATGTGTGAGATGGAATTTTATGCAGTGAAGCGAGAGTTAGTATACTTTGGCAGACAGTATTTGAAGACACAATATGGAATAAATAGTGCTGTAAAGAGTGTGCAAAGACAGGGAGGCTTGTGCTTTTATACGTAGTTCCTTGAAGGTAGTAGGAAATATTGACAGAGTAATTGGTAAAGCATCTGAATCATGGATTTTGTAAAAAGAGGAGGTAATCTTCCCCAGAAGAATTCTGTGCGTCATAAAAATCTGAATTGGGAGTGTTCCACACAAGTTTTTTGGATGGCGTGGACACTGCAATCTTCCCACACTTCTAGAACATAGAACATTACAGCACAGAACAGGCCCTTCAGCCTTCGATGTTGCGCCGACCAATATAAAAAGCAATGCCCCTCCAAACTAAACCATTCCCTTCTCTTCCATATACTTATCAACTACCTCTTAAACGCCACCAAACTTGGCGCATCTACAACCGCTGCAGGCAGGGCATTCCACTCCCGAACCACCCTTTGGGTAAAGAACCTACCTCTGATATCCGTCCTATAACTATCACCCCTTAATTTAAAGCTGTGTCACCTCGTGCTAGCTTTCTCCATCCTAGGAAAAAGGCTATCACTGTCCACCCTCTCTAAACCTCTAATCATCTTATATGTTTCAATAAGGTCTCCTCTTAGCCGCCTTCTTTCTAACGAAAACAACCTCAAATCCCTCAGCCTCTCCTCATAAGACCTGCCCTCCATACCAGCAACATCCTGGTAAACCTCCTCTGTACCCTCTCCAATGCCTCCACATCTTTCTTATAATGTGGGGACCAGAACTGCACACAATACTCAAAGTGCGGCCGCACTAGAGTTTTGTACAGTTGCAACATGACGTTGCGGCTCCGAAATTCAATCCCTCTACCAATAAAAGCCAAGACTCCATATGCCTTCCTAACAACCTTCTCGACCTGACTGCCTACTTTCAGGGATCTATGCACATACACACCAAGATCCCTCTGTTCATCTAGACTTCTAAGAATCCTACCATTTGCCCTATACTCTACACATTTATTATTTCTGCCATAGTGCATTACCTCACACTTTTCCACATTAAACTCCATTTGCCCACTCTCGGCCCAGCTCTGCAACTTGTCCAAGTCCCTCTGCAAACTATAACACCCCTCTTCACTATCTACCACTCCACCGACTTAGTGTCATCTGCAAATTTACTAATCCATCCTTCAATACCCTCATCCAGATCATTTATAAAAATTACAAACAGCAGGGGCCCCAAAACAGACCCCTGGGTACACCACTTGTCACCGAACTCCAAGATGAATATCTCCCATCAACCACCACCCTCTGTCTTCTATCTGCTAGCCAATTCCTAACCCAATTAGCTAAATCACCCGCTATCCCATACATCTGCATTTTCTGCAGAAGTCTTCCATGGGCCACCTTATCAAACGCCTTACTAAAGTCCATATATACCACATCAACCGCCTTACCCCCATCCACCTCTTCAGTCACTTTTTCAAAAAACTCAATGAGGTTAGTGAGGCACGACCTACCCTTCACAAAACCATGCTGACTATCCCCAATCAATTCATTTCTCTCTAAATAACTATAAATACTATCCCTAATAATTCTCTCCAATACTTTGCCCACAACAGAAGTAAGACTCACTGGCCTATAATTCCCGGGAAGGTCTCTCTGCCCCTTCTTGAACAATGGGACCACATTCGCTATCCTCCAGTCCTCCGGAACCACACCCGTAACCAACGAGGACCTGAAGATCAGAGCCAGAGGCTCTGCAATCTCCTCTCTTGCCTCCCAGAGAATCCTAGGGTAAATCCCGCCCGGCCCAGGGGACTTATCCAACTTCAAACCCTCGAGAATATCTAGCACGTCCTCCCTATCTACTTCGATACCTTCCAGTTTGCTACCCTGTACCTCAGTGTTCTCCATAATTACATTTACATCACCCTGTGTGAATACCGAAGAGAAATATTTATTCAGTACCTCTCCAATCTCCTCAGGCTCCACGCACAACTTCCCACTGTTGTCTATGACTGGCCCTAATCTTGCCCTACCCAATCTTCTATTCTTAACATATCTAAAGAAAGCTTTAGGATTCTCCCTAATCCTATCAGCCAAAGTCTTCTCATGTCCTCTCTTTGCTCCCCTCAATTCCCTCTTTAGCTCCCTCCTGGCTAATCTATAGCTATCCATTGCACTAACCGAGCCTTCAATCCTCATCCTGACATAAGCCTCCTTTTTCCTTTTAACCAGCAAATCAACTTTTTTCGTACACCAATTTGCCAATTTACACAAATTCTGTCAATTTCTGGGAAATTTACACCAGTAGGGAGTGGGTGAAGCCTATGTAAGCCAGTGAAGCCAGCTCCAGACTGCTTGGGGCCCCTTGCACAGATGTGACAGCGAATGCCCTCCCCTCCCACATTCCACACCGCCCCCCCCCCCCCCCCCCCCCCCCCCCCCCCCCCCACAACACACAACACACACACACCAACGAGGGCAGTCAGCAACAAGGATCCGCCTGGTGAATTCGATGGGTCACCAACGCCCAAACCCTCCCCCCATGCACCTTTCTATGGCCACGCTTTGCAGAGTTTCCTCCTTGCACAAACACTCCCTTTGCGTAGCCCCCCTACCTTTATACATATATATCTCCCCTCCCCACTCAGGTCCCACCCGTTTGCCAAGCTGGCACTGTCCAACCATGCCTCCACCCACTTCGGCTTCAATGTCTTTTGATGCCCCAGATGTGGCCAAGGCACCTGGTTTCTAGTGGTGGAGACAGCAGTGATTTTCGCTGGCATGGGGAAAGATTGTAGGAGGCCAGAAAGTGTGTGTGGGTCCAGGTAAGTTATTTGTAAGTCTGATTTTTTGTATCTAAATAAACTTTGTGCTCTTTCTGGATGCAAAGTTGATTCTTTATCCTCGCCTGCGATCTTCCAGGCTCGCCACGCCAATCAACCAGCATGACCAGGGGTGAAGGGTTACAACTTATAAGATTGTATTGGAATTGATAATATCCTTACCTTGGAGAGAAGGAGATTGAAGGGAGATTTGATAGAGTGCACAAAATTGATAGGTAGGCAAAGAAAACCTGTTCCTATTAGCTGAAAGTACAAGGTCTAGAGGCCACAGATTTAAGGTTTCAGACAGGAGTTCTGAGTGAATGTGAGGAAAAACCTTTCACACAGTACGTGTTTTCATCTGGAACTCACTGCATATGAGGAAGGTGAAAACAGATTAATGATTTCAGAAGACATTGGCTAGGCATTTGGACGATCTAAACCTGAAGATCAATTGTGATAGAGCTGGGAATGGGACTGACTGGATTGCTGTACAGATAAATATCATGGATATAATGGGCTGAATTGTCTCTTTCAATGCTGTGGTAATTTCATGGCCAGTATCTTATGAACTGGGGACGGTTTGGCAGGTGTTTCTGCAGCAGCAATCATGAATCCAGGATGATATATTGTCTCCCTGATGCAAATATCAAGGATTCAGTGAACATATGCAGAACACCCTGAGGGGAGAGGATGAACAGCAGCAGCCATCATCCACATCAGTGTCAATGACATAGGTAGGAAGATGGATGTGGTCCTGCAGTCAGAATTTAGGGATCTGAGTAGGAGATTAGCAAGCAAGACTGCTGAAATTGTAACCTCTGGGTACCTCGTGTAAATGGGGACAGAAATATAAAGCTGATGAATATGTGAGTAAGAAGATGGTGCAGGAGGGAGGGTTTTAGATTCCTGGGAAATTGGCACCAACTGTGGGGAAGATGGAGCTGCACAGGCCAGATAAGATGCATCCCATTAGAGCAGGAACTAATTTTGTGGCTAAACAGTTTTTCCCCCTCCTATTGAAAGAGAGTGTTTAGGTGAGTTTAGAGGAAGGGGGAAAATAACAAAATCAATGTTACTTATATAGATATGAATATGTGGAATGTGGTAAATAAGATTGATAAGTTGCAGGCACAGAGCCACATGTAAATATGGTATAGAATGTAGAACAATACAGCACAGTATAGGCCCTTCGGCCCTTGATGTTGTGCCAAGTTTTGTCCGAAACCAAGATCAAGTTATCTCACTCCCTATCATTCTGATGTGCTCCATGTGCCTATCCAATAACCGCTTGAAAGTTCCAAAAGTCTCCAACTCCACTATCACAGCAGGCAGTCCATTTCACTCCCTAGCCACTTTCTGAGTAAAGAATCTATCTTGGAGTTTCTAGAGTGTGTTCAGGAGAACATTCTACAATAGCATGTTTCAATCAAATAAGGAATGGGAAGTTGTTAGATCCAGTTCTTGAGAATGAGATGGGACAAGTGTCAATAAAGGAACAACTAAAGCGTAGTGATAAAAGTAATAAAGCATCCAGCATCCAAGGTTTTATCAATAAGGACATAGAATACAAAATCAAGGAAGTTATGTTAAACTTGTCTGAAACACTAGTTCAACCTCAACTGGAGCACTGTGTTTAGTACTGGGACCACACTTCGGGAAGGATATGAAAGTACAAGAGAGGATGAAGAAAGGATTCATGATAGTTCTGTGGATGAGAAACTTCAGTTATGTAAAAGGCTGGAGAAGTTAGAACAGTTTTCCTTAACGAAGAGAAGGTTGGGAGGAAATCTAGTAGAGAAATCTGAACAGAGTTGATAGGAAGAAACTGTCCCCATTGATAGAAGGATTGAAAACTAGACAAAACAGATTGAAGATAATTGACAAAAGAAAAGCATTGCATGAGTCAAAACCTCTCCATACAGTGATTGGGTAGGATCTGGAATGTGCTACCTGAGAGGGTGATGTAGACAGGTTCAAGCGAGGCATTCAAATATCTTGCTGCACATTCTGTAAAATAGGAATTGAAACCACCTGTAAGACTAAAACCTTGTTTAGGGATGACAACTTCTGAATTACAAATGTAAAATTTTACTGTTAATATATTTGCGCATAGGCTTATTTTCATGAGTGATTTGATTGGATAATCTTTATTGTTTCCCAATGATTTAAAGCATATTTGCTGCTTTTGAAACATAAATTAGATTGTTATTTGAAAAAGAAGCATGGGCAGGATCATGGGAAGAAAGTACTAGATCAGTTGTTCCTTCAAACCAACATAGGGTTGACCTGCCAAATGGCTGTTTCCTGTCTCCATTCTAGGATTCCAACCGTATTGCAATGTTTCTGAAGTCAAATTAAATAAAATGTGCTAAGTTATCTAAGTGACTCCTTAGTACCTCAATTCTTACTAAGTGCCCTAGAATATTAGCTTGTTACTATTGAATCCCATTCTCCTAGATGAACGGTCAGGTGCCAAACAAACATTAGATGCTTTCTCTTAAATAAAAATTGAGAATCAGAAGAATTAACATTGTGCCAGTCCCTCTCAATTGCTTTTAGTGAGTCTAAGTGCGGAAGAGGTTACCTGCTTGTTTTCATCAGGCACAAAGAACTGTGTACTTGTGGAAAGCAACATGTTACTATTGGTGAGCATTGGGAATTCGAAGATAACACACCCTCAGAAATTGCAAATAGTAGTCATTCTCTGTCCCAATCTCAAATTAATTTCTAGTGCCTCATCATATTCTTGATATAATTAATTACCAATGCTTTAGGCAACATTATTTATTTAAATTTGTTCATTTAAGGACTTGGTGCCTTTAATCAGACATTTCCAGAAAAGGTGATCACTAAATTACATGTACAAATTATCATCAGATTATGAAGTTAAAAGAAATAATTATTATATACGGGTTTCAGATAATAGGTAGTGTAGATTAAAATACATCAGAGTAACTGGAATTTTAATTAAAAACTAAATTAAGATGATTAAATCTTGCTGCACATTCTGTAAAATAAGAATTGAAACCATCTGTAAGACTAAAACCTTGTTTGGAAATGACAACTTTTGAATTACAACAGTAAAATTTTACTGTTAATATATTTTGCCTAGTAGGCTTATTTTCATAAATGGTTTGATTGGATAATCTTTATTGTTTCTCAAAACCAATGATTTAAAGTATATTTGCTGCTTTTGAAACGTAAATCTAAGTGTGGTGAGTTGTTCTTGTGTAAGTATGCTTTGACATTTTAATACAGGAAGGTTGGGTTCCTTGGAAAAGTATTGCTATTTATATTTGAAAGGGCAGAGATTTTTCCCTTCCAGTAATTCCATTCGGAATTTCAGTTATTACACCTGTGAAGATCAGCATAATTGGTCCCTTCAGTACTTACCACATTCTGAAATATACATTACAATTAGTGAAGACATCTGTTCACTGTGTTCACAAAAACACACTTATGTTTTCAGTTCAGGTGATGAGTGCATAATTTGATTGTGATGTTCAACAACAAGCATCCTACCAAATTTAAATGAAGTGCTGTTGACATCTAAAAACAAAGCTATTTTATATTACCTAGTAACTGCTAATCATGTGTTAATGCAAACAATGTTATTAGCATCAATAATCCACCACACACTCCACATGTGTACTTTTTTATGTTATCCAGCTTAGTTTTAGTTTTCCTTTTCATCAGAACATCTATTTGTGCCTTTACATACACACAAGTAAAGCTGCTTTCATGCAACTAAATCACTTGCCTCTGTCATGTGAACAGTGTCATTTCTTATTCCATTATCATCCAAAGAATGTACTTCCTTGGTAAGGTTAGGGGAACTGTTCCACAGAAGAGAGTTGAATCTGAATACAATAATAATATGGTAACAGCATTGAAAGGAGGCCATTTAACCCACCTTGTCTGTCCCAGTTCTCTTTTACATCTTGGCTCCCTGCCCTGTCTTTTTCTTGTCACCCTCCCAATTTTTCCTCTTCAGATAAATATGCAATTCTATTTTGATAGCCACAATTGAATCCACTTTCACCAGACTCGGAAAGTGTATTCTGGATCTGAATCATTCGCAATCTTGAAAAAGACTTTTTTCTTATTTCACGTTGGATTCCTTTGCCGATGACTTTAAATAAGTGTCCCAGTAGTCAGAAAAAGTCATGAGAATGTTCAATAGTAATGCAATTTATATTATGTTCGCCAATAGAAAAGAACAAACATTAGAATTGAGAGAACAAGGAAGTATGAAACAATGCCTTTTAATCTATTCAGACAACAGTTATTTGTGATGCTCTGTATTGTGGACGCTACTTTACCCAATTAATCTTATAACGGAAAGTTCTGCATAAATATGTGTAGATGTCAGAATGACAGTGCAGCAAAATTATACCCAGCTAATCTATGCATGCATCCATGCCACCTTGAAGAGGATACAAAGAAGATCAACCAAAGTTGCTGAATAGGATCATTCATCTATACTATCAGAAATGCACATAAATCATTGGATTGTTGCATTGCAAAGGGAACAGTTGAGAGATGATCTATTCAAAAAAGTTTGAAGATTTTTAAAGGAATAACTTAAGTTTCAGAGTACTGTCCAACATTAACACAAGTAAGGGAGCAAACATTTAGCTTAGATGGCAGAAAGTAAATACTAAGGTGCAGGAAGTAAAGTTTTTCAAAGCCAGCAGGACTTGAAGAGGAATGAATTGTTGAAAACACACGGAATTGCAGCAGGTGAAAAACTATGTACAAGTCCTTTTGGATTGTTGTGAGTGCTTCAGATCCTTGTTTATTAAATAGCTTTATATCTCTGTTAAATGTAAGCATGTAAAGTACATTTGCTTGCAATGTGCGTGTGTGTTGAAATTAATTTCTAATCAAGTGGATGGGCATAGTTAACACCATGTCCCTGTGGCCACACCTTTTTTTTTAAGCAACACAGCAGGGGAAACAGGCCCTTCGGCCCAACGAGCCCGCGCCGCCGTCATACTATATAGTAGCAAATCCATTATCCTATTTTAATATTCCTATATAATAATATATATACTATTCCTAATATGGAAAATTCTCACCATAGGGACAATTTGTTTCCCAATCAGCCTAAGAGCAAATTTTTGGGTTGTGGGAGGAAACCGGAGTGCCCGGAGAAAACCCACGCAACCACGGGGAGAACGCGCAAACTCCCGCAGACACCGGCCCAATTCCAAGTGTCTGCACAGCCACATCGATAGTCTCTGAGCTGTCATGGTGCCCTTCAGATGGTCCACATAAAGCACTCATTTACAACATGAGGTACCAGGCAACCCATGAATCAACATCCAAGAGCCGTACCCGCACCACCTGCCGAATGCATGCTCAATGTTGGTCAAGTATGGACCGAATTACCTGTGGAAAAAAGCCGTAGTTAAACAGTCCTAATATATCCCTCTATCTGCATACCGCTCATGTGGCTGTCCAAGAGACCCTTAAACAGCCCCAGCGTGCCTGCTCCCACCACCTTACTCGGCAGTGCATTCCACACCCCCACTACCCTTTGTGTGAAAAACTGCCCTCTAATATTCGTCCTATACATAGCCCCCCTCACCCTATGGCCATGACCCCTCGTCCTATCCATTTCTAAAGGTGGAAAAAGTTTACCTCCATTTACTCTATCTATACCCCTTATAATCTTATACACCTCTATGAGATCCCCTCTAAGCCGACGTCTTTCAAGGGAAAACAACCCCAGTCTATCTAATCGTTCCTCATAAGACAGTCCTTCCATACCAGGCAGCATCCTGGTAAACCTCCTCTGCACTCTCTCCAAGGACTCCACATCCTTCCGATAGTACGGCGACCAGAACTGGGCGCAGTATTCCAAGTGAGGTCTAACCAAAGTTCTATACAACTGCAACATCAAACTCCTACTCTTGTATTCTATACCCTTTTCTATGAAAGCTAACATACTATACGCCTTCTTTATCACCTTCTCCACCTGTGATGACACCTTCAGAGACTTGTGAACCTGCACCCCCAAGTCTCTCTGCGTCTCTATGCTCCGTATAGTTTTACCTTTTATCCTATAACTCTCTTCTACATTTTTCCGGCCAAAATGCATCACCTCGCATTTATCCGGATTAAATTCCATTTGCCATCTATCTGCCCAGTCTACCAACCTGTCTATGTCCTGTTGTATTGCCTGACACTGCTCTTCTGTACCCGCCAATCCAAGCATCTTGGTGTCATCAGCAAATTTGCTGATCTCACCACCTACCCCTACTTCCAAGTCGTTTATGTAGACCACAAATAGAAGAGGACCTAGTACTGAGCCTTGTGGCACTCCACTAGTGACAGGCTTCCAGCCGGAAAAAGAGCCTTCCACTACTACCCTCTGTCTCCTCCTCCCGAGCCAGTTCTCGACCCATCTACATACCCGGCCCTGTATCCCATGCGCCTTCACCTTCTCTATCAGTCTACCGTGAGGAACCTTGTCAAACGCCTTACTGAAATCCATGTAGACGACATCAACAGCCTGTCCTTCATCAACTGTTTTTGTCACTTCTTCAAAAAATTCCACTAGATTTGTAAGACAAGACTTCCCCTTGACGAAGCCATGCTGCATATCCCTGATCAGATCGCAGCGCTCCAGATGCTCATACATCCTGTCCCTGAGGATCCTCTCCATTAGCTTACCTATAACTGAAGTCAAGCTCACTGGCCTATAGTTCCCTGGGTGATCCCTCTGACCTTTTTTAAACAACGGTACGACGTTTGCTATCCTCCAGTTGTGACATATCCACCTGTGACATATAGTTATTTTTATTGGTAAGTACTGATCTATGGTGTCTTTGCTCCTCAGCTAAACATCAACATCATCCAGTATGATATTGCTAAACATTTTATCCACTACAGATATTAAACTCACTGACTTTAAATTTGCAGGATCATTTTTCTTCTTAATATCAAATAACATCTATTACCCTCCAGTACTCACATCTGGTTCTAGTGTTTATTGAGCTGTTAAAGGTGTAACCTAGAGCCTTACCTAATGCATTCCTCTTTTCCATAGGAAACAGGGTTTTCTCTCTCAAGAAATCTTGTAAGCATTCAATAACCGCAAATTACTGCGGGAGATGGAAAATCTCAGCAGGTCTGATGGCATCTATAAGAAGAGAAAGAAGCTGACATTGATTCCAGATGACCTTAATGAAGAGTCACCTGAACTCCTCTTCTTACAGACACTGCCAGGCTTGCTGAGATTCTCCAGCATTTTCTCTTTTGGACCCTGTAAGCATTTACTACTTACATTTTTTTTCATTGCACAAATTGGTGTGAATACAAGAAATTTGTCAGAGTATGGCTATATAAGGGAACTGCAAATGTAAATCTAGTAAATGTTTTACCAAAGTGGTGCAAATGATCAAAAGAATCTATGCTCGTGATTTCTTTCAGCATAAATCAGTCATCGAAAATAAATGATACAATGCTGCTCCTGTATGGTAATTAAAACAAAATGTTCAGGAGATCCCAAGCTCTAGAATTCTGCTGCAATGTATTTAGAAGTCGTTGCTGGTTACCTCAAGGAAATTGCTTCTCTGTTTATCGCTTATCAGGCTACTTTACCTTGGGGATATTGAAATCCCTTGTGATTATCCTATTATGATTTCTTGCAGCCTGTCTTAGTTCTCTGAACAGCTGGCTATCTACCTGCTCAGCTTGAGTGTGCAGCTGATAGCAGTTCCCAAATGTTATTCGCTTTCCTTATCACTATCAGTTTCTTTCTGGAATGCTTCTGCTAACTTCTGCTTCTGCTCAGTCCACCTTCTTGACAACTTGTATCATCTCTTGCCAACATAATCTAGCTTCATGTGTCTATCTTTATCAAAAGTTCTATCCTCTAACTTCTTCACGTGATACTTCACTCATGGCCTTCAATATATGATGTTAATTGCCAGAGGAAATTAAGGTGAAATGTACAGAAATAGAAAAATGAAAATACTAAGATATGCTAATCTTCAGCATGAAAGATACATTTTCATAATTGTTCCTTCTATTCAATCCATGTTATGTAGTAAAATATGGCATCTCAAGGCACTATACAAATGTTACCTAACAAAGTCTGAAACTGAATCACAAAAGGGGGCACTAAGCCAAATGACCAAAAGCTCAGTCAAAGAGGTCATTTTTAAAAGTTCGTAATGTGCAACTAGAGGAGATCCAGAAATGTAAAAAGGCTGTTAAGTGAATTCTGAGTTCTATCATCCACTGATGCCTTAGCATAACATCTCAAAACTGATTAATGAATCAGCACTGGAAGTGGCATTGTCATAAATGAACTGACAACTGCAGCTGGTGGGGGAGCCCACAACTAGGGGTCATAGTTTGAAGATAAGGGATAAACTTCTTAAAATTAGGTGAGGAGAAATTTCTTCACCCAAAGGGTGGTGAATGTGTGGAATTCACTACCACAGAATGTAGTTGAGGCCAAGACACTGTCTAATTTTTGCAAAGGAATTATATGTATTTCTCAGAGCTAAAGAGATCAAGGGATATGGAGGGAAAGGGGGAAATCAAAATTTGATGAGCAGCCATGATGAAAATGGATGACAGAGCAGACTCGAAGGACCAACTGGTCTACTTCTGCTTCTAGTTTCTATGTCTATGTTTCTATATGTCAGTAAATACTTACAAAATGTGTTTTTTTTTAAATGAAAGCAATTAAATCAACAGTTCAGATGCTAAATATGACAAAAAAGATCTGCTATAAACAGAATTGCTGGACATTAAATGAAATAGTATTTCACATGTCATCGTGACCCATCATAATGCACCACAGCTCAGACTAAAGATTTATTTTGTCATCCTCCTGCACTATGAATTTCTTGATACAGTTTTTAAAAGGTTACAATTAAATTTCTAAGTGAATATTTTGGGAGATTTCTAGTTAAATGGGCATGTTTGAACCATTTTTACAAGTATCTTTCAAAAAAGTAAAACTGAGTTTGAAAATGTGCATGTTCAAAAAATCTCAAAAGAGCAATTGCACTGTAATTAATTAACTGAGGATTAGATGAAAGGTTGTGTACAATGATAATATTGTGCATATTTGAATAAAAAAAGCTATTGGGATCAAAAGCTCCACAAAGATCACTCTAGTTTATTAAGAATGATTTAATTTTCTTTGTCTTTTTATTGAATCATCTATCATGAGTGCAGCTCGAGGACTATAATGTCTCATGAATTTGTCTCTGAAAAGTGTTACACGTTCAGAAGCACTTGTAGAATTAGTACTGAGGTTGTCAATGGGAAGCCAGAGGTTTACCAGAACGCCATTCAACTGATGGTTAAGTTGGAAATTGACAAGATCTTTGGATTACAACTGTAACAGAAAGACAAATTAAATGGTTATTAATGATGAATTCAGTGCAGATGTCTTGGGAACTATTTTGTTAATTGGAAGGTGACCGACATCTGGAATTGATCATCAAGAAATTAGTTAAGAAATTTGATAAGATTAAGAATCAGGACTCATCGAAGGAAACAGCTAAATACTGTAATAAAGTTGTATTCTGGAAGGATATGGTAAAAAGACGGGGGCGGGGGGGCGGGGAAATGAGGCGCAGAGAGGATGTGTAGTGTGTTGTGATGAAAAGCTTTCTTTCAAGCTATCATGTGGCAACATTGATTTCAAGTAGCCAAGATAGCATTTGGATGGATTTGTGAGATTGTAGAGAAGGTTTATGGTATCATTAAGGTATTTATTAAAGGCAAATTGTGTTTGATTCACTTGATCAAGTTCTTTGAAAAAAAGGGAAGGGTTGATGAAGGTGGTGCAGTTAATATTATGTATATGAACTATCAGCAGCGACTTCATGGTACTACATAGACTTGTCAGCAAAATTAATGCTAATAGGATTAAAGGAATAGTTGCACCATAAATACAAAATTGAGGGGCAGAATGCAGAGAATAGTGGTGAGATAATAGTATCATAGATATATAATAGAGAATATATATAGATATATAATAGAGAATATGTAATATATAATAGAGTAGTAGTAATTTTTCAGCCTGGAGAAAAATGTGCAATGGAGTATAGAGTATAATGTTAACAAATGTGAGGTTATCCACTTTGGTAGAAATAATAGTAGGAGGGATTATTATTTAAAGGGCAAGAAGCTGCAGCATGCTATGGTGCAGAGGGACTGGGGGTCCTTGTGCATGAATCGCAAAAACCCAGTCTGCAGGTGCAGTAGGCGATCAAGAAAGGGAATGGAATGTTGGCCTTTAAAGCAAAGGGGACAGAATATAAAAGCAGGGAGGTCTTGCTGCAACTGTACAGGTACTGGTGAGGTCGCAACTGGAGTACTGTGTGCAGTTTTGGTCACAGCATTTGCGAAAGGATATATTGGCCTTGCAGGGAGTACAGAGAAGATTCTCCCAGGCTGATACCGGAGATGAGGGGGTTAGACTATGAAGAGAGATTGAATAGACTGGGTCTGTACCCGTTAGAGGTTAGAAGGCTGAGGGGGGATCTTATAGAGACATATAAGATAATGAAGGGGCTAGAAAGGGTAGAGGTAGAGAGATTCTTCCTGTTTAGAAAGGATAGCAGAACTAGAGGGCACAGCCTCAAGATAAGGTGGGGGGGTGGTGGCAGTTTAGATTAGAATTGAGGAGGAACTTCTTCATGCAAGGGTGGTAAGTCTCTGGAATTCTCTGCGCATTGAAGTGGTGGAAGCTACCTCGCTGAATGTATTTAAGTCATTGTCATTTCAAGACAAGGGAATTAAGGATTATGGGGAAAAAGTGGAAAAGTGGAACTGAACCACTTCAGATCAGCCGTAATCTTGTTGAATGGCAGGGCAGGCTTGAAAGACTAGACAGCCTATTCCTGCTCCTGTTTCTTATGTTCTTATGTATGCTCTTTATTAATGGAAGAGTAGAATCCAAAAGCAAGAAAGTTGTGAAACAGTTATAATCTACAGATTAGGTGTCAGCTAAAGTATTCAATTTTCGATGTCACACCTTAGGAAGATTGTCAAGACCTTGAAGTGGTGCTGAAGAGATTTACTGGAATGTTACCAAGATGAGAAACATCAGCTAAGAAAATAGATTAGAGAAGCTGGGATTGTTCTTGTTAGAACACAGAATGTTAAGAGGAGAACTGAAAGAGTTGTTCAAAATCATAAATGGTTTTGATAGGGTAAGTAAGGAGAAATTGTGTCCAGTGGCAGAGGAGTCAATAACCTGAGGGGACAGATTTAAAGTAATTGGCAAATGAGCTAGAACTGATATGAGGAAACTTACTTTACTCATGAGTTGTTGTGATCTACAAGGCACTGCTTAAGACGTTGGTGGAATCAGAGTCTGTTGTAATGTTCAAAAGAGAATTAGATAAATCCTTAAAGGAAAAGAAATTACATCACTACAAGAAAAGACCAGGGTTTGGTATTAATTGGATAGCTCTACTAAAAAGACAGCATAAGCACAATGAACTGAAAGGCTGTGCTGTCCAGTACTATATCATTCTATGATTACACCGAAGCTTCCGCAACATAACTTCGAGAAATGAAATAGAGCAAGGTTCTGCATGTTTACCCAGATACATTGTTGCGTTGTTTCTTTTTTCAAACAAATTTAGTTTTACTTTGTGAAATGGCCCTTCAGGATCATCTTTATAATTGTTAATTTGTGGGTCCCCTTATTATTTTACATTTCCTTTCCAAGTTTAAAGTGCAGTTTGCCATGAGTTATCACTTGTATTGAATGGTGTCCATAAAATTATTGATTATAGTGTTTGATTTCTTGATATAAATGGAAGGCACTTCACTATAATGTGTAAAATCAAAAATATTGTTTTTTGTAATTGGTATTGGTGATGTAGTGGTGTAATTTTTTTTCCCTTTAAGGATTTATCTAATTCTCTTTTGAACATTACAATTGAATCTGATTCCACATCCTTGCAGGCAGTGCCTTGTAGATCACAAAAATTTGTTTTTGGTAGTAACATGCAACATTATAGTATGTCCCAAATATAAGACAGATTTTTACTATGAATAAATTATATATTTGCATAATGCATGTAAATAAGATTTTTATCACTAATTAATTATATCTTAGCACAGTACATATGAATAGGATATAGAACATGAGTGCCCCTATTTGTAACAGTACTTGTTTGGCTAACATGTATTGTGTGTTCTTGGCAGAGAAAGGATTTTATTTCATTCTCATGATTTTCAAATTTTGTTTTATAGGTTAATGGTAAGGATTTATCCAGAGCCACTCATGAGCAGGCAGTAGAAGCATTTAGAACGGCCAAAGAACCCATTGTGGTACAAGTACTGCGAAGAACTCCACGCACGAAAGTTCTTAACGTATCTCATGAATGCCAACTAGTAGATATGGGCACACAGACAGACATCACATTTGAACACATCATGGCACTGGCTAAAATCAGACCACCTACTCCACCTGTTGTGGTACTAGAAGAATATCTTTTGCCTGATGAGTAAGTGTGCATTTATTTTTATAATCATCGACAAATAAGGAGCAAACATTTTTTCCTACCTTTTTCTGATTTGCAAAATTAAGTTAAATTGTGAAGAAAGGCCCTTTTAGTTTATGCATAATTATGTACAAAAGAGCAAAATTAAGATGGTCAGTTTGCTGGTCTGGAGGCATTGCTGTTTTAATTGCTACCTCTAACTGATTTAAATCAGGTAAAACTGCCACCAGCATGAGTTAAGTTGAAAAACTATCAATTATTGTTGAGATCCCTGAAGGTATATTATAATATTAGGTTTTATAGCAATTAGACAATAATTTATGTTCTAATTTTCTTAGTTTATTTTACAGCTATTGGTATATATTTCTCTGAAAAATTAATTTCAATCTTTCATTGTTTTTTAATCACTGGGTACTGGATAGCTTGTATTAAAACACACAAGTTGATATTTTAATGGAGAACTAACCTTTAAAAAAGCCTCAATGTTTAGAAAAAATGAAATATTTAAAATATAAACATATTGTTAACAGCACATGATCAGGTTTTATTAATTCACATTTTTCCATTGTTCAGTCAAAAAATATATATTGGGTGGGATTTTGTGGCCTCACTCAAGTGAGACTGTAAAATCCCACCCAAGGCCAATGAAGATTTCCGTTCTGGGAACCTCGTCCACCTTGAAATCAGGGCAGATGAGGTGTAGGTTTTCAGCCATTATGTGCCATTCAGTATACAATGTAACACATCCATCCTAAAGAATCATTATCATCTATCATGTGTGTCAGATTTTGATGGGTATAGATAGGGTGAATGCAAGCAGGCTTTTTTCACTGAGGCTAGGGGAGAAAAAACCAGAGGGCATGGGTTAAGGGTGAAAGGACAAAAGTTTAAAGAGAATATTGTGGGGGGAGCTTCTTCATACAGAGAGGGGTATGAGTGTGGAATGAGCTGCCCGATAAAGTGGTAAATGCGGAGTCACTTTTAATATTTAAGAAAAACTTGGACAGGTTCATGGATGAGAGGGGTATGGAGGGAATTGGTCCGAGTGCAGATCAGTGGGACTAGGCAAAAAATGGTTTGGCACAGAGAACAAGGGCCGAAAGGCCTGTTCCTGAGCTATAATTTTCTATGGTTTCTATCTTGTGAATAATATATGATATCCCTAATTATAAAATAAAACCAGTAGATAGCAACATAAAAATTAGGAACAGGAGTAGGCAATTCAGCCCTTTGAGCCCATTCAGCAATTTGACATGATCATGGCTGATCTTATCCTGGTCTCCACTTTCCTGAATGCTCTCCAAAGCCCCTTTTCCCACTTTTCATCAGAAACATACCTCTTTCTTGAATCTGTTGATTGATTCTGCCTCCCATGCACTCTGGGGCAGTGAGTTTCACAGATTCACAACTCTTTAAGAGAAGTAGTTTCTCCTCATCTCAGTTTTGAACCTACCTTTTCTCACTCTATATCTATGACCTCTTGTTCTAGACTGTTCCACAAGGAGAAATATCTCTTCAATGTCTACCTTCTCCTTTATCAATTTCCTTTAACATTTTATATACCACAATCTGATTCACCACCCCCACTCCCGTACAACTTGCAAGTACAAGCCCAAGCTCTTCAAATGCTCCTTGTAAAACAACATTTTCAGCCCTGTAATCTGGTGAAGCTCCTCTGAAGTCCCACCACATCTTTCCTCAAGTAAGGACATCGAAAGTGGATATACGTGTGATCTCACCAACTCCTTATACAATTGTAACAATGCTTCTTTACTTTTAAAATCCAATTCTTTTGCAATAAATGCCAAGATTCCAGTTGCCTTTCTCATTATACATTGCACCTGCATACCAATCTTCTGCAAATTATGCTCCTTGTACTGACACATTTTGAATCTCTTCCATTTAACTAATAATTTGCCTTTTTATTTTTGTAGCCAAAATGGATACTGCACATTTATCCACATTGAAATCTACCTGCCAGCTTCTGGCCCATTCTCCTAGCCTATCAATATCCATCTAAATTCTATTTCCTAACCACAGCCTGCTTTCCTGCCTGGTTCAATATCTAGAATTTTGCTATGTTACACTCTATACCTTCTTGCAGATCATTTTTATAAGTTGTAAATATTTGAGGTCCCCCAAGGACTGAATCCTGCAGCATCCCAATACAATTCGCTTCCAGAGAATGATCCATTTATCCCAACCCTCTGCTTTTTATCAGTGAGAATTTAGCAACACCAATTTTAAATCCAACCGATTTATTTGATAGTAAAATTGCAAGCTTTCAACACTCTTGTGTCTTCGTCAGGCAAATGCAGTGTTCTGGTCTGCCTTTAGTCAAGCTAATGCTCTATCCCCAACCTCTGAGATCTAACCTTCTAGATCTGTCTTTTACGTGTTACTTTGTCAAATGCCTTCTGGAAGCTGAGATATGCCACATCCACAGGATCCCCATTATCCACCTTGTTGGTTACATTCTCAAAGAACTCCAGCAAGTTTGCCAAGCTTAACTTGCCCTTCATAAATCTGTACAACTTGCATGTGTGTATCTCACATTTCAGTCATCATAGAAGTATAGAACCTTTAATCATACAGGAGGCCATTCTGCCTATAATGTATTTGCCAGTGTTAAAAGAGCTACCTGATCTAATTCCACTTTTCAGCACTCTCTGTAGCTGTGTAGGTTACAGCACTTTGTGCATATGTCAAAATATTTTTGAAATGCAGTGAGAGTTCTGCTTTTACCACCCTATTAAGCAGTACTGTCTCCATGCTGGAGGGATGGACCAGCATGATAACCCAGTGGTTAACACTGCTGCCTCACAGTACCAGGGACCCGGGTTCGATTCCTGGCTTAGGTCATTGCCACTGTGGAGTTTGCATGCTCTTCCTGTGTCTGAGTGGGTTTCCTGTAGGTGCTCAGGTTTCCTCCCACAATCTGAAAGACGTGCTGGTTAGATGGCATTGACCCAAACAGGACTGTAGTGACTGGGGGAATTTCACACTAACTTCTTTGCAGTGTAAATGTAAGCCTAACTTGTGATTAGTAAATAAACTGTAAACTTTATGACATATCTGCTGCTCTATCATCTCCATACCTGCTTGTCTGGAGAGGTTGTCCTCTTGATCTCATCTCCTGAGATCCCACAGCAGGAGCTCCTGGTAAAGAGTGAAAACCAGACAGTGGTTGTTTCAGCTTCAAAAATCCAAATGCTGGGGAGGCCTTGCAAGCCATGTCAGTGTTCCCTAAATAAGAAACATTTATTTTGAGAGAATGGATGCAACTTTCTGCTAATCCTCCATGATTGAGGCAAGATGCAAATGGAATGGCTCTGGGAAATACATGTGTACCATCCATGGTAATTTTCCTTTTTGGATTAAAATAGAATAGAATCCCTACTGTGCAGAAGGAGGCCATTTGGCCCATTGAGCCTACACTGATAATTATCCCACCTAAGCCCTATCCCTGTAACCCCATATATTTACCCTGCTAATCCCCCTGATAGTAAAAGACAATTTGGCCAATCCATCTAATCTGCACATCTTCGGAATGTGGGAAAAACCAGAGCACCCACAGGAAACCCACAGAGACATGGAGAAAACGTGCAGACTCCATACAGACAGTCACCCAAGGCCAGAATGGAACCCAGGTCCCTGGTGCTGTGAGGCAATAGTGTTAACCACAGTGCCACCATGCTGCCCACAACACAGCAGGCAAACAGGCAAAAAGGAGCAACTCCATCCCATGCTCCATTCTCACTAATCTCCAATTTTAACAATATTGGTTTGGCAGCAGTTGAGGTGCCTGTCAGACTCAGGCAGTTGCTACATGAATAAATGCTAAACATTATTCTATAAAGCTAGATTGACCCAGTGGCAGCTTATTCAGAGTCCTTGCAAGGATTCCCAGCAAGTGAAACCATTCAGCAACTTGACAAGGAAGAAGGAGCTTTTCAGCTGAATAAAAACTGTTTCTTTTGTCAGGCAGGATGAGTAGGCTTGCTCCTGGTGACTTCATGACTGTGATATAGGGCAGTGCCATCTCAGACTTTTCTTCCAACCCCATCTTTAGCCCAGTTACTTTAAGCTCTGAATTGCTAAATTGTATTGGTCTGGAGTTTGCTAACTGCATTTGGATGCCCATTAAAAACCCAATAGCACCTTAGTTTTTTGCTGTTAATCTAAGGATTAAAAAAAAGTTGACTAAGTTTACCTCAAATGAAGTGATTTCTAAGATCTTCATCTACAAGAAGTTCAACACATGCTGTGAAGGAACGAGTAATTATACAGCAATATCTGGATTTCCATGTTTAATTTTGCAAGTGTAGATGCCAAAACTTAGTTAAAGAGTACGAACTGCCAGCACAGACAATCTGAATCAGATTTTCACATACAAAATATGGAGTACAAAATTTTGGAGCGTCGAATAGGTTAATTTTTCTACTCTTGCTATCTATTAACTTATTCAATTATTTTAGCAACCAGCACTAAGTGCAATACAGTAAATGTTTTCACAATATCCCCAGTTATTCTGAATAATGTATTATTAAGGCGGGGAAATAAATCTACTTAAATTGGTTGTTTATTGGTAATGGGCAGTTCTTTTTCTCTGATGTAGTTTGATGATGAGAATTTCAACCAATTTTGTAGCCAAGAAATCAACCATAAAAAAATCCTGAGGTTGGAGGAGTGATTTGCCATGTGTGAACAAATGTTCACTGGCAATATGTGTGGTTTCTTTCACTTTCAACCTGAATAAGACTTATTCAGAGGACTGTCAATATTTCACTAATTTCAGTGCAGTTTCAGAAAAATGTAATTATATATTTGTTTATTTCATTGCTTATCTTTTCAATATTTCAATAATAATGAAGATTATGTAATTGGCCGAACTATTTCATAGACTTTACATAGTGAAGTGCACTAACATCTCATGTAGACATATACTGTATAATGATCCTTGAATGTATCTGTGCAAAGAATAGTTATTTGCTTATCCAGTATCCATTCTTATAAACATTGAAAATTTGATAGAAAAGCATTCATCATAATAACTATTTTAAAGGTTTATATTGCAGCATTATATCATTTATATTAGATTCCCTCCTGAACATATATTGAAAAGCAATGAAAATTGATTTTTAGCTTTCAGTGATAATAGTACAAATGTTCAAAGCTACATGTGTATGTGCTAGCCATTTCTGAATAGTTTTAACTGATGGAATTGTAAAATTTATAAGTGTCATTGATCATTTCAGTACAAAAAATATATTGAGTTCTTAAATTGGAACATTTTTATGTGTCATTAAACACATACAGCATTTTCAATTTCATTTCATGTAACTGGAGATCCATAATATGAGAAAAGACTGTACGAGGTCACTAAGTTTTATCTGCTGGGACCAACAGGGAGAGAGTTTTTTTTTTAAATCTATCCAATTTTTGTCAGCAAATTTGAAAATACTTCTAATTATTGAATGGTATTTATTTCACATGCGTATTTTCTTTCAGCTTCTTGTCAAACTATCTAATGCAATGGATCTTTGCATTTTCAACTTTTGCAGTTGAAAATTTATTGTTTGTTTAATGTTGTGTTAACTTTCAATAAAAAGAAATTGCTGTTAAAATTTGATATCAACTAACTTTCTCCATCAGTGCCAATGCAAATTACTTAGATTGTTGTGACTATTATGCTAAATTTTCTCTCACCCATGAAACAGAGGGATCAAAGCAGAGCAAAAGACATTCTGCGATCTAGCCATTTCCTTTTTCTAATTTGATTTTATTTACAAAGAAAAAAAATGGGCTTTTGAAATCAAAGGAGAGGGAAAAAACCATTGCTCTGCACCTAAACAATTCACAGACCTGATGATTCAATTAAACATTTACTGAGTTGTGGGAAGACATTGTCATTTATGTTAAATAACTGTCACTAAAATTCCTCACATTCCTTAATTTGAAACAAGATTTGGTGATGATTAATACACTTCAATGTTCTCTGTTCACATTTTTGTTCAGTCATAGAGAAGTCAATTTGCTTTTTCCTCATTGAGTTAGTTAGTGTAATGCTCAGAGATGAAAGTTTTAGGTAGATCCACTTATTAACCAAGCAGTCCTTTGTGTTCCAGTCATGTTAGTTATGCATGTTTATTCAAATTCTTCACATTGGTAGGATCAGCAAATCTACCTAGCCAAGTCCTATAATATAGTTAACATAGAAACATAAAAAAACTACAGCATAATACAGGCCTTTCATCCCACAAAGTTGTGCCAACATGTCCGTACCTTAGAGATTACTAGGCTTACCTATAACCTCTATCTTACTAAGTTCTATGTATTTATCTAAAAGTCTTTTAAAAGACCCTATTGAATCTGCCTCCATCACCGTTGCCAGCACCCATTCCACACACCCATCACTCTCTGAACACCGCTGACATCTCCTCTGTACCTACTCCCCAGCACCCTAAATCTGTGTCCTCTTGTGGCAATCGTTTCAGGCCTGGGAAAAAGCCTCTGACTATCCTCTCGATCAATACTCCTCAACATCTTATACACCTATATCAAGTCACCCTCATCCTTCTTCTCTCCAAGGAGAAAAGACCGAGTCCCTCAATCTATTCTCATAAGGCACGCTCCCCAATCTGGGCAACATCCTTGTAAATCTCTCCTGCACACTTTCTATGGCTTCCACATCCTACCTGTAATGACACGACCAGCCCTATATGGCTGCAACATTATCTCTCGACTCCTAAACTCAGTTTCTCGACTGATGAAGGCTAGAACATCATACACCTTCTTAACCACAACTTCAAACTGCACAGCTGCTTTAAGCATCCTAAGAACTTGGATCCCAAAGTCCTTCTGATCTTCCACACTGCCAAGAATCCTACTATTAATATTATATTCTGCCATCCTGTTTGACCTGCCAAAATGAACCACTTCACACTTATCTGGGTGAACTCCATCTGCCACTTCTCTGCAACTTCTGACATCCCTCCACACTATCCACAATACCTCCAACCTTTGTGTCATCAACAAATTTACCAACCCATCCCTCCACTTCTTCATTCAGATCATTTATAAAAATCACAAAGAGTAAGGGTCCCAGAACAGATCCCTGGGGCACTTCATTGTGACCAACCTCCATGCAGAATATGACCCATCTATAACTACTGTTTGCCTTCTGTGGGCAAGCCAGTTCTGGATCCACAAAGCAAAGTCCCCTTGGATTCCATGCCCCCTCACTTTCTCAATAAGCCTTGCATGGGGCACCTTATTAAATGCCTTGATGAAGTCCATATATGCTACATCTACTGCTCTTCCTTCATCAACATGTTTAGTCACGTCTTCAAAAACTTCAGTCGGGCTCATAAGGCATGATCTGTCTCTGACTATTCTTAATCATATTACACCTCTCCAAATGTTCATAAATCCTTCCTCTCAGGATCTTCTCCATCAATTTACCAACTACTGAGGTTAGATTCACTGGTTTATAATTTGCAGGGCTATCTCTACTCCCTTCCTTGAATAAAGAAACAACATCTGCAATCCTCCGGAACCACTCCTACCTCTGTTGATGATGCAAACGTCATCGCCAGAAGCTCAGCAATCTCCTCCCGCGCCTTCCACAGTAGCCTGGGATACATCCCATCTGGTCCCGGCATCTTATTTAACTTGATGCTTTTCATAAGCTCCAATGCATCCTCTTTCTTAATATCAACACACTCAAGCTTTTAGTCCGCTGCAAATCTGCACTACAACCATCAAGATCCTTTTCCATAATGGATAATGAAATAAAGTATTCATTAAGTACCTCTGTTGTTTCTTCCGGTTCTGTACAAACCTTTCCACCATCACACCTGATGGGTCCTATTTTGTCACGTCTTATCTTCTGCCAAGTAAAGTGGTGGAGGCAGATACTCTGGAGTTATTTAAGAAATACTTAAATGGGCACATGAACAGAATGGGAATGGAGGGGTATAGAAAACTGATTTAAAATAGGGATCATGAGCCTTGGGAGTCCCTGGGAAGTGTGTAAATAGATAATGATATTGATGTACTTGTTTTATCCTACAGGTGCTTTGGTCCACCTTGTTGTCTAACAAGGGGCATACACACGATGGGTCGTGAGAGGGCTGCTCTTGGATTTTTTTTTCGAGAGTATCCTAATGCTTCACATCGTTAGTGTACGCTTGATCTGGATCATTTGATGGGCAACACGACAGCTCAGTGACTATCGCTGTGCTGTGCAGCTACATAGATTTGAGCCTGTGTCTGTGGGAGTTTGCGCATTCTCCGCGTGCTTGCGTGGGTTTTCTCTGGGTGCTCCGGTTTCCTCCCACATCCCAAAGATGTGCTCTTAGGCTAATTGGCAAAACAAATTCTCCCTAAATTGTCTCAAATTTGGTTTTTAATCCATAGATCTATAAACATAGACAAGGATCACAGGTAGAGGTGGGAACATCGGGGAGGCGGCACGGGCTCGTTGGGCCGAAGGGCCTGTTTCCCGTGCTGTTTTGTTCTTTGTTCTTTGTTCTTGCTCTTCACATACTTGTAGAATGCCTTGGGGCTTTTCTGCCTGCCAAGGCCTTCTTATGACCCCTTCTGGCTCTCCTAAATCCCTTCTTAAGATGCTTCCTATTAGCCTTATACTCTTCTAGATCTCTAACATCACCTAGCTCTCTGAACCTTTTGTAAGCTTTTCTTTTCTTGACTATATTTATTACAGCCTTTGCACACCTTGGTTCCTGTAACCTACCATAACTTCCCTGTCTGATTGGAACATTGCTATGCAGAACTTCAGACAAATATTCCCTGAAAATTTGCCATATTTCTTCCAATTTAAATCTTCAATTTCCTGCCTGATAGTCTTATAATTCCCCTTACTCCAATTAAACACTTTTCTAACTAGTCTAATCCTATCTGTCTCCAATGCGATTGTAAAGGAGATAGAATTATGATCGCTATTCCCAAAATGCTCTCCCGTTGAGAGATCTGACACCTGATCAGGTTCATTCCCAATACCAAGTCAAGTACAGCCTTTTCTCTTGTAGGCTTGTTAACATTCAGAAGTTTACAAGATTGAGGTAAATAAACCACATTCAAGTTGATCACAATGATAAAAATAATTTAGAAATCATTTCTAATGAGAGCTCTCAAAGGAAGAATTATGATCATACAGTTGTATCCACAAAAATTTAACTTTTGACAAACATGTTATTACAAAGCCAGACCCTTTTGTTTAGTTCCATTAGTGTGTGACATATTTTTGTTTAAACAATCGCTGAAGAGAATACTATGCTACTGATTCGGAAAACTTACTAAGCCAGCCAGTTAACAAGAACTAAATTAATACCACAGTTCATAGCAGTATACCCCTAACATGAGTTTAACGCTTTCAAATGAACAGTCTCATTCTAGATTTTGATGAATCAGAAGCTTAGTATTGTTGAAAAAAACATTTTGCCAAAGCTTTCAATATTGCACTCATCAGGACAATCTCTTATAAACAACTTTATACTTTAGGAGAATAATATGTTGATTTGTAGGCGTGATCTCTATTGAGGCATTACCATGCAAAACGTACCTGTTAATGGTGATTGACCAGAGTTAACTGCCAAACATTGTTGGAAAATTTAAACCAGGTAGCTTATTGCCCTGCAAAATGAAGCAGCAGATGGCTATTATTTATTTTGTTCAGCTGAAATAGACCCACTGTATGCACATGTTCATTCTCTCTGTGAAGGATAAGGTCCTAGCTATTTATATATGTAGCTTTCAGTACACACAAATGCACCACACTGCAAGCCCAACTGACAATCTTAATTGGTTGTCAATGTAATTTTGAGCACACTAAGGGTTATTCAGATAATGTTGTTCAGTCACAGCATCACATCTGATGTTGGACACTGGGCCCTATTTTAGCATTTTGATTCTAAGTGCAGGGCAGACTTGAAACTGGGAGTGTTTCAGATCTGACTTTTAGACCCATTCTCAGGTGCCCCTACATGCACTCTGCCCGAAAAATATCAGCAATTCTGAATCGCGCTTCAGAAGCCTGTGGGCTGGTCTTAACATGCCCGAAACTCTGCAGTTCTATTCGGTGCCTCCAACTGTGCATGTGCAAAAAAAAATGATAGAATGTAGCTCCCCGGTCACATCCCTCCCGGGCTGCATAATGCCTTTCTCTGGCCACACAAACATTGCCCTATCACGCCAACATAACTGAACCTCCTTAGCACCCAACACCCCTCCATCCAGACTGATCGCGGGCCCTTCCCCTCCACTGATCTCAGGCAGAGTGGCAGCAGATTATCACCTTCCCCTCTACTGATCTCAGGCAGAATGGCAGGAGACTCCCCACTTCAACCACTATAACCCCTTCCCTCCACTGATCTCAAGCAGAGAGCCGTCAGACACTAGGCATCTATGTCATCACTAACTGGAGAGTCCAAATCGGACTTTTATGGAGCATGCCCATTTTGTGCCGATACTGGGTGGGCAAATGCAGTGGTAAAGGGGGAAGTGCCAGTAAAATTCGGTTAGTCATTAAGTCAGTTTAAACGCATGCGATCAACTTTACAAAATTTCCATGCCCAAAAACAGGTGCAACATGATGGTAAATTCGGGCCCACTGATTTGAGTTTGAAACCACGGACTGGTTGAGTACAGTCTGTTACCTTGCCAATTGCAAACAGTGGAAGGGACATGCTGATTAAAATAGCACCATTTATGACTCTTCAGATATTGAAGCTATCATGTCCAAATGCAGCAGGATCTGAATAATATTCAGGCTTAGGCTAACAAGTGCCAGGTAACGTTTGCTCCACAGAATTGCCAGGTAATGACCATCTCCAATAAGACAGAATCTAACCACCGTCCTTTGATATTCAATTGTATTACCATTGTTCCCCCACTCAATAGTCTGGGGGGGTCACCATTGACTAGAAACTGGAATAGCCAATAGCGACAAGATTGGTCAAAGGCTAAGAATTCTGTGGTAAGCAGCTCACCTCCTAAGACAATAAGAAATAGAAGTCAGCTGTTTGGGCTTGCTGTGTTGCCATTCAGTAAGGTTATGGTTATCATAGAATCCCTACAATGCAGAAGAAGGCCATTTAGCCTATTGATTCTGCACTACCACAATCCCACCCAGGCCCTATTCCTATAACCCCACAGATTTATTCTGCTGGTCCCCCTGACACTAGAGTCAATTTAGCATGGTGAATCAACTTAACGCAGTCATCTTTGGAGTGTGGAAGAAAACCGGAGTACCCGAAAGAAGCCCACGCAGACAAGGGGAGAACATGCAAACTCCACAGAGACAAGGACCCTAGTCAGGAATTGAACCCAGGTGCATAGCGCTGTTAGGCAGCAGTGCTAACCACTAAACTGCTGTGCTGTTCTGATTGATCCGATATTCCTCATATTCACTTCCCTGCCCTTTCCTCTTAACTCGTAATTCCCTTACTGATTAAAAAAAACTATCAGTCTCAGCTTTGAATATGCACAATGGCTCTGCCCACAGTGTGCCTTTGTGGCAAGGAATTCCAAAAACATTTAAACCTCTGAGAGAAGGAGTTTCTCCTCATCTCGGTTTTAGATTCTGAGACTCAGGTCTTAGATTTTCATGATGGGACACATCTTCTCAGCATTTATCCTATTAAGCCCCTTAAGAATCCTCTATGTTTTAATAAGATTACCTTCTGTTCTTTTGCAGTCGTCCAAACTTGTTTCACCTCTTTTCATAAGACAATCCCTCCATACCAGCGATCATCCAAGTGAACTTCTCTGAACTGCCACCAATAAAATAATGTATTTCCTTAAATAGGAGGACCAAAACTGCTCACTACACTTCAGATATGGCCGCACAAGTATTTTGTACAGTTGCCGCAAGACTTCCCTACACTATTATTCTAACCCCTTGAAATAAGGCTAACATTCTGTTACCTACTGCACATGTATGCTAACTTTCTGTGTTTTGTACGGAAATACCTCCATGTCCCTTTGTGTTGCAGATTCCTGCAGTTCTTCTTTTTAATAAAATTCTGTTCTTTTATTCTCCCTTTCAAAATGAACAATTTCATAGTTTCCCACATTATACTCCATGTGCCAACATTTTGACTACTTAACCTATCAGTATCTAGAACATAGAACATAGAACATTACAGCACAGAACAGGCCCTTCGGCCTTCGATGTTGTGCCGACCAATATAAAAAGCAATGCCCCTCCAAACTAAACCGTTCCCTTCTCTTCCATATACTTATCAACTAACCTCTTAAATGCCACCAAACTTGGTGCATCTACAACTGCCACAGGCAGGGCATTCCACTCCCTAATCACCCTTTAGGTAAAGAACCTACCTCTGATATCCGTCCTATAACTATCACCCCTTAATTTAAAGCTGTGTCCCCTCGTGCTAGCTTTCTCCATCCTAGGAAAAAGGCTATCACTGTCCACCCTATCTAAACCTCTAATCATCTTATATGTTTCGATAAGGTCCCCTCTTAGCCGCCTCCTTTCTAACGAAAACAACCTCAAATCCTCAGCCTCTCTTCATAAGACCTGCCCTCCATACCAGGCAACATCCTGGTAAACCTCCTCTGTACCCTCTCCAATGCCTCCACATCTTTCTTATAATGTGGGGACCAGAACTGCACACAATACTCCAAGTGCGGCCGCACTAGAGTTTTGTACAGTTGCAACATGACGTTGCGGCTCCGAAATTCAATCCCCCTACCAATAAAAGCTAAGACTCCATATGCCTTCTTAACAACCTTATCGACTTGACTGCCTACTTTCAGGGATCTATGCACATATACACCAAGATCCCTCTGTTCTTCAACACTATTAAGAGTCCTACCATTAGCCCTATACTCTACACATTTATTATTCCTGCCAAAGTGCATTACCTCACACTTTTCCACATTAAACTCCATTTGCCACCTCTCGGCCCAGCTCTGCAACTTGTCCAAGTCTCTCTGCAAACTATAACACCACTCTTCACTATCTACCACTCCACCGACTTTAGTGTCATCTGCAAATTTACTAATCCATCCTTCAATACCCTCATCCAGATCATTTATAAAAATTACAAACAGCAGGGGTCCCAAAACAGACCCCTGAAGTACTCCACTTGTCACCGAACTCCACGATGAATATCTCCCATCAACCACCACCCTCTGTCTTCTATCTCTTCGTAAACTGTTTGTATCTCTCTTGCAACTTGCCTTTACAGCTTTTTTTTTTGGTCTGCAAGTTTGGCTACACTAAGTTGCTTCATTCTTCCAAGTAATTAAAATAAATTGTAAACAGTTGTGATCCCAGTACTGATCCTGATGGAACCCCAATCCAACCTAAAAAAATAGCCTCCTATCCCCACTCGCTGTTTCCTGTCCATTAGCCAATTTTCTATCCATGCCAATTTACTACCTCCAACACTGTGGACTCTTTTATGATTTACATTGAGGTACATTGTTGAATGCCTTCTGGAAGTCCAAATACATACTTACTGATTCCCCTCTATCCATTCTGGTTAATACTTCCTCAGAGAGTCTAATAAATTAGCCAGACATGATTTCCCTCTAAAAGAATAATTATTTTTGAGAGTGAAGCACATGTTCAATGCAAATGTTTATCCAAAAATGAAACTGAGATATTTCATATACGTAGAGCAAGTTGCTATCTTTTGCCATAAAGAACAGAAACATTGTTCTTATCCAGGTCAGAAACTCCAAGGTTTTTTATGAAGTCAGCTTAGACCATATTTTGCACTTTGAATTTGGCGCAGGTGAGCAAAAGATGTTTCATCCTGGGTATGATTCAAATGACCCACTAGGGAGTTTCTATTTGAACAAAGTTTATTTTTGAATATAATTAAGATATAACAAGACAATTAGCAATAGCTTTTACCAATTATAAACAAAAAAAGATTGTATATATCTTAACGGCTAAGAATGCTGTTCTGACACATTCTTAGAAACATACACCCAGTTTCAGTTTAGCACTGAAAATAAGTATGCTCACATAATGCTAGATTTTGCAGTTTTCCAACACCTGCTGTGACTCATGCCTTTGGGTGTTGAGTTGTAAATGTTGAGGCCTTCTTGATATGTGGCCGAAGTCCCAGGGCCGAACGCAGAGGCACCCCCTGCCCCTAGTTACCAGCCAGCTAGCTAAATTTCCAGTACAAGGGAGAGAAACAGAAACATTGTTTTCAGCCTGGAGTCCAAACAGCTTCTAATTTATCAAACTGAAAGTAACTCTTGAATTTCTCTGGGAGGGAACCACTTGACCTTGACTTGTCAATCAGTCTTCTTCCAATAATTCAAAAGTCTAAAACCTCAGTCATTGCATTAGGCCCAGATTAAAAATAAACATTGCTGCAATTATCCAGGTATAGCAACCATAAAAGATACCAGTATAAATAGCATGACAACAATCACAAAAGACCAAGCCTTCCGAAAAGCACTGCAGAGAAACATGATTAAAATGCATTTATTAAAGAACAAAGAACATTACAGAACAGGAACAGGCCCTTCAGCCCTCCAAGTCTGCACCGACTATGGTCCCCAACTGAACCAAAACCCCCTACCCTTCTGGGTACCATTTCCTTCTATTCCCATCCTATTCATATATTTGTCAAGATGCCCTTTAAAAATCACAAAGGCACAGTAGCATCACTACATAATTACCAGTATGCATTAATACTACAGTACCTCTAAAGGATATATCAAATCCTTCAGTTTGACATTGTGAGGAGAGGTAGAGAAACTTGTGAAGGGATACTGTCAACAGTATCCCTTGGTGCAGGCCCCAAAGCTGGAAAACGTGGACAGGATTTTCTGGCCTTACTTGCCACAAAACAGGAAAATCCAGTCTGAGGTCAACAGACCTTTCCATAGTCCATCCATCGCCCATTCTGATTCTTGTGGAGGGTAGTACAGTAAAATTCACCCCTTTGCAAATGGAGCTGAATATTATGCAATCATCAGTAACCATCTACTTCTAGTCTGAAGACGGAAGGAAAGTTATTGATGAAGTGAAGCTGAGGAATTCCTACAGTGACGTCCTGGAACTGGGATTATTAATTAAAGGCAAAAAATAAAAACAGCACAGGAAACAGGCCCTTCAGCCCAACGAGCCCACACTGCCATTTTAACATTGTGAGTGCCCTCTTCTACTTATGACCTTTGGCTACGCCTATTGTACTTCACAATAAAGGAACCATAACCAGATTGAGGGACAACTAATTTAGGTACAGTTTGTTAACACCAATCAGTCTAAGAGCACGTTTTTGGGGTGTGGGAGGAAACCGGAGCACCCGGACAAAACCCAAGCAAGCACAGAAAGAATGTGCAAACTCCCACAGACACTGGCCCAAATGCATGTATCTACACAGCAAACAGTAATAATTACTGAGCTGTCATGTTGCCCGTCAGCTGGTCTAATTTAAATGTACACTAACAATGTGAAGCACTAGGCAACTCTCGAAGCAACATCCAAGAGCAGCCTTCGTGCGACCCACTGCCCCTTGTTGGACAACAAGGCGGACCAAATCACCTGTGGATTAAAAGAAAATACATCAATAAACATGCACAACTTATTCAGATATTCACGGAATCCCTAAAAGCTCAGAAGTAAGACAAGTGAGCCAAAAAAAATGTTGAAAGGTCCATTGGAATCAATTGATTCCCAGGAATATCCCAAAGGCTCTTGATCCTTATTTAGAACAGTCCCCTGTATCCCTCCATCTCTAGTCCGCTCATGTGCCTATCTTAGTAAATCTTAAATAACTCCAGCGTGCCTGCCCCTATCACCCTACTTGGCAGTGCATTCCAGATCCCCACAACCCTCTGTGTGAAAAAACTCCCTCTAACATCAAATTATACCTCGCCCCTCTCACCCTAAGCCTATGGCCTCTCATAATTTTTGTATCCAACCTAGGAAAAAGCTTACCACTGTTCACTCTATCTATACCCTTCATATTCTTATACCCACTATTAGATCTCCCTTCATTTTCAGTCTTTACAAAGAGAACAGCCCCAATTTGCCCAAGCTCTCTTCATAGCTCAGTCCTTCCATACAAGGCAGAATCCTGGTAAATCTCCTCTGCACTCTCTCCAGGGTCTCCACGCCCTTCCGGTAGTAAGGCAACCAGAATTGGATGCAGTACTCGAGATGCGGTCTAACCAACGTTCTATACAACTGCAATATTAGACACCAGCTTTTATATTCTATATAAAATCCCTTCTATATCCCTTTATCCCTTCCTATAAAGGCAAGCATACCATAAGCCTTCTTCACCACCTTCTCCACCTGTACTGCCACTTTCAAGGACTTGTGTACTTGCACTCCTAGGTCCCTCTGCAATCATATACTCTTAATAGTCCTACCATTTATCGTATAACTACCCCTTACATTATTTCTTCCAAAATGCATCACCTCACATTTATCTGGATTAAATTCCATTCGCCATTTCTCTACCCAATATACCAGCCTATCTAATTCTGCTGTATTGCCTGACACTGCTCCCCACTATCAGCAAGTCCACCTTCAACCCTAGGCATCTTCCAATCCACACCAGGGGGATTAAAGTCTCCCACTACAAAAACCCTATTTTTTCTGCACCTATCCAGAATTTCTTTACATATACTTTCTTCCACTTCCTGTGGGCTATTAGGTGGCCTATAGTATACCCCCAGCATAGTGATTGCTCCCTTCCTATTCCTGAACTCCACCCATAGCGACTCATTTCCCGAATCCTCTAAATTATCCTCCCTCTGCACCGCTGTAATGTGCTCCCTAACTAACAATGCTACTCCCCCACCTCTTTTTGACTCTTCTGTGTCACGCCTGAAGCACTTATACCCAGGGATATTTACCTGTTAGTCCTGCCCTTTTTTTAACCACGTCTCTGTCACTGCAACCACATTTAAATTCCTTGCAAGCGTTAAGGCCTTAAGTTCATCCATCTTATCCGTTATGCTCTCTGCGTTAAAACAGATGCACTCCAGGCTTCTCATGTTTTTCTATAGCCTGTCTGCTGATCGGGAAATTAATTTGAATTAATAAGGCAACTCATACATTGATTAATGCCAAAAGTTATAAGAAAAGGGTGGTGCCATAAAAATTAATCTTAGGGATGTGAGATGTAGGCTAAAGAAGAATAGGATTTGAATCGTAAGTCAGTCAAAAACACCAAGATTGTAACTGAATGCAGTCATTATTATTATTCAGAGTTAATATTCTCAGTTCTGGTTGGAGTGCCCCACTAATTTGATAGACTTGTTCCACTGAGACTGCAAAGTGTAGGGTAATGGGTTAATTCATTTTTTTGATTGATTCACGGGATGTTGGCATTGCCGGTTGAACCAGCTTTTATTGCCCGTCCCTATCTACCCTCCTTTTTAGAGCATTGCTATGCATCTGTAGTCACAAGTAGGCCAGACCAGGTAAGGACAACAGATTTCCTTCTCTAAAGGACATTACTGAATCAGAGTGGTTTTTACAACAACTGACAAGGCCATTATTAGACTTTTCATTGATTTGCCAGATTTTTTTTCATTTTGTGCTTCATAAAGACAAGGAAATACATTTTTCTTTTAATTTATTCATGGAGCACGAGCACTGCTGGCTGGCCAGCATTTACTGCCCATCCGTCATTGCTCTTGAGAAGATGGTGGTGAGTTGCCTTCTTGAAATGCTGCAGTCCATGTCCGATGGGTTGATCCATAATGCCGGTAGAGAGGATGTCCTAGGATTTTGACCCAGTGATTGCGAAGATGGTGAAACTTACAGGTCGTGGTGTTTCCTTGGATCTGCTTCTCTTGTCCTTCCAGATGAAAGTGGTCACTTGTTTGGAAGGTGCCATCTAAGGATCTGTGCCATATAGTAGGTTTTATAGAAGACAGTGACATATTTCATATACAAGTATATGTTCTTACACAACATACACTATGTCAACAACAAAAATTATGATTGACTGTTGCCCACTGTTCTAGGTAGGCCATTTAAGCTTGGAAGTACAGGTTCCAACTGTGACTAATTCAATCACTTTTTCTTAGATATTAGAAAAGGTCTCAAAAAAATGTGGTTCTTTTGTGCATTGATATCCACTGTAGTGTTGTTTGCATTTTCTGCAATTTTTTGTTTTGATATCAAATTATAATTTAATTTAAAATGTGAATTATCTTATTAGCATTACTACTTTTTTCATTGTAGGCATCCATCAGGACAGGATTATTATGATCCAAATGACTACTTAGGATTGCAAACTGAAATAGACAGAGAAGAATTAGAATACGAGGTGAGCTCATTTGATGGAGGCTGGTTAGATGGAAAACTGTTGAGTTTGTGTATTTTAACACCTTGAAGATTTTCTTTTACTGTGAAATATTTATATGGCATTCTTGACCTTTCACACTTAGACTTGCACTTGGTTGATTAAGACCATTTTTCCTTATGAATATGTAATTAATGTTTTGCACTTAATCATTGTTTTAATAGTTCAGTTGGCAGCAAAATCTATAATTTATTTGACAAAGAATAGAACAAGATATTTCAATCTACTTTGTGAAAATGGTCCTTAAAAACAGGCCATAATCTTTATTTTTTGGTCTGTAATGCTTAATCAATGGAATCTTTAATTATATCATAAGGAGATCATATCAAGAGTAGATTACGTAGATGTGATGCTGAAGTACACCACTTCTTTAGAGAGCTGACAATAACACATTCCACAGTTGATTAATGTTAATAATTCTCCACCATTTTCTATCAACCTTTTGATTGTAACATACTCTCAAGAAGATTAAATTTTGGCTACTGTTACATTTTATTTATATATATTATAACCTCACAAACTGCAAAATCTTCAGCTATCATTAACTGTAAAACAAGTTGGATTATTTCTGTTTTCAAGTCATTAATTTTCAAAGTTACTGTTTATGTAAATCATCAACACATCAAAGCACCAGCTGAAATCAATGCATAAGTTGTAATAGTTAATAATATTACAAAAGTCATGTGATATATGAAAATGAAAAGTATCTGACATCAATGGTAAACTCTTTACTGTTCATTCCTTAATTATAATGTGAGCTAAATCATTAATAATGGTGACTTTGATATACTGTATGGTGGCAAAAGGTGAGTGGTGCAGTGACACAGGCAGCTGAGCATTGAGAAACTCTTAAGGACCTGATAGTATGTCTTGAGCCACTAAAGAAGCTTGTTCAAATCTTGAAGACTAAGATCAATGGGGAGGTCAAAGTACTAGCAAAGCAGAGCTCCAGTACCTTTCTCAGTTACTTTTTGTTGTCCGTTGATAAATGCTTTTGAGCAGACCACAGAGACACTTGTTCCATTTACTGTAATGGAAATGTCGAACCATGCAAGAAAAATATCAAGTCAGCCTTTTGGGGTTTCTTTCCAGTGGACGTGCTTGGAATTTAATTGTGGTAGCAATGTAAAGATCAGCTGTTATTTTCCATGAAATGTCTACATCAAGGCAACAGTTTAGTGCAAACAAGCAGGATAGGCAAAATGTGCTTTTATTCAAAACTGCACTTCTAAGGAGCTGAGAGATAGGTTAACATATGATATGAATTTTGTTGTCAATATTTCAACAAGTCTCTGACAATGTATGTTTGTAAGTTTGTAAGTTCAGTATCTTCTAATTAGTATAAATGATAGAACATGTTCACTTAGTGTCAAAAGTTATGTTGATCTGAGCTTTTAAACATTGAAATGTTAACATCAAGTTATTTTCTATAGCAAATCAATACTCATATTAGCTTAAACCTTGAACAGCTAAAACATTGAAATATGAGGTGCAGGTACATAAAATTATTATACAAATCAATTCTTACATGGAGAATAGTAAGTTCATAAAACCAACAGACTTGCATGTAATTTGAACAACTTCTGAGGGATTGAAGACATAGAACAACAAAGAATTGAAATATTAACACGAAACTTTAGCTAGTTCCACCTAAAATGCATTCTCTGAAGAAAATGCCCCAAAATGAAACTTTATTTGAAAGCACAGTGGGTATTTGCTTGAAGCATACTGACTGTAATTAAAAGAAATGGACAGTTACCAATTAAATTCCAAGTCAGGGTTCGAAAATATGCCTTTTGTTTATTGGCTTTCGAGTTACTGTGCACAATATTGGTTGGTTACTTTTTTAAAAAAGGATCTTAAAATGCAGCTTATAGTTGGTAATGGAACTATAGGAGATAATGGAAACCTGTGTTCATTTAAACGATCCTCAGTACATTGAAGGGAGTTGGATGGCACTATGACCCTGCCTAACATTGATTAATGATCAAATAGCAACTCAATAGCCCCAAGCAATGGATAATATTTATCATTTTATTACTTGAAATGGAATAACTTCTATCACGTTTAATCAGCTTACAACTATCATTCCTTCCTGTGATTGGCATCATAACTAATCATCTGGATTGTGTATCTCATTTTTTTGCCACTTCTCAAATAATTATGTTTAAAAATGAACATTTATCAGATTGATTAGTTTATATAAAAGGCAGCAAAAATGTCAATCACATCTTATTTAGCAAATTACACATGTTGGCAAATCTAGAACAAAGATTGCTGGTTTGTCTACCTCTGCCTGCTAACTGTCATGCAGAGCTGTCAATAAATAATGTATTTTTCAATTGTCTTAATGGCTCTCCAATGCTTAGTGATATACATACCTCTCAGTCATCTGCAATTGGAATATGCTGTAAGAGTGAGGTACACACCTTCCTGTCAAATATAATTATCAGATTTCTGATGTTATGTTACAGACTGCTAAAATGATTTTGAGGTGTCAAGCATTAACTATAACTCCTTGCATTGCAATCCAGTTCTGATATTGCATTGTTGTTGTGGATTGCAGTTTCAATGAAATATTCTAGCCAAATTTGTAATTTTGTTAAATCCAACATCTCAACCTTCCTCTGTATTTGTACAGGAAATTTTGTCTTATTTTTCTCTCTGCTGGAAAAGATGGGTGATAAATGGCAGTCAGTCTATGTTAAATCAAAGATTTATGTGTAAGATTGACCTAGCAGTGTTGAAAAAGCATCCCATTTGTAATCACCAGTAATGAGCAGAAAATAACTTTTGAATTCTCATTGAACTTTAAGCTTTTAGATTTTGGGATTTTGTTAAATAATCACATAGGTTCACATTTCATTAAGTATTTTAAATTCAAAGTAGAATATTGATTTAAAGAAAAGCTCTTCTTGTGAATTAATTTCAGCTTTAGCAGCGGTTCAAAATGAAGGAAGGCAAAAAGACAGCCCTTTTCACTCCTCACCTGGTTTGTATTTTACACAAACTGAATGTTGATAAACTCAATTTTTTAAAATCCATATATAAATACACATATACATATGTACATATATGAAAACGGGTAAAATTCAAATAAATTGCCTGAAATCAAGTTCCATTTTACTGTTAATATGTATGAAATTTGAGATGTGTTGTATAATGAGTTGGTTAAGAAAATGAAATGTATTTCATTTCAACTTATTTCACACTCTAATCATAGTCACTTTTTAAAAATGTGAGGTTGCCACATCATTTGTTGCAGATTTATCTTTTAAAAGAAAGGCCATTGAAGAAAAATTAATGCATTCATGTTCAACAAAATATTTGATTTCTAGCAATTATTTCATTATTTCAAATAATGGTTAGCAACTTTAATTGATTAAAAATATACAATTTCTTCCATGGACTTTTGACAGTTCTGCTATGGAATACCATTTGAAATATGGACATATAGGTTATCTTTGTATTAATTCAAAGGAAAATGGTTTTTCTATATGAATTTGTCACGCTAGAACAAAGTGATTGAAACTCTATCGAGGTCTTTGGTGCATGGTGCATAGTTTTCCTGCTGAGTGCTTGCAGTGTCACCCAGTGGGAGAAACTCAAGCAAAGGCAAATGAAATTGAAGCATTGTAATCAAATCGAACACCAGATCTGAATTTGGGTGAGAAGTCTCAATGATTTTTTTAAAAACTTCTGAATTCTCTATTTGTCTTTGATTAGGAAGTAGATCTGTACAGATTGCGCAGCCAGGACAAGCTTGGCCTCACAGTGTGCTACAGAACAGATGATGAAGATGACATGGGAATATATGTAAGCGAGGTAAGAAGCACGTGTTGCATTACGTTTAAAAGGGAAATGTACTTTTAGGTACAGTAATGTTTAGAATATAAATGACAAGGTCTGAATTACTCAGTTTAGTATGTAAATTGCCATTATTGCTGTGAGTATGGCTTTGTTCTTTTTCAAGATGTCCATGATAATTTTAACCAAATAAAACAATTTAGTTATCTTATTAAATGTTGACTCCATTGCAACAGATAGCAAAAAACATGCTCCAATGTTGCTTGCAAGTAAGTGTTTGTCAGATTTTCAGGCTTGAGGAGAAGGGCTTTGAAGGGAGACTCTCAAAAAAGTAGTGATACTCAGCAATGCGGGTTTTTAAGTTGTTGCATAACTAGAGAAATGTCAGTATTGCTGTCACTTAGCATGTTATTGGTGCCTCTGATTTTTGTTATAGTCAAAACAAGTGTGCGTTTTCAATAAATTCCACCCGCATACATCTCAACCAGTGTAATAAAATCTAGCAAAATGCACCATCTTGAAGTATTCAATTTGAGATAAATAAATTTGTATGTGAAATAAATTGTTTAAATGTTAATTTTGCTGTCAGTTACTCTCCAGAAAGCAATAAACAGTTTTTTTTTAAAAACAAACCGCATGATAGTACCAGGTTAATCATAACTGAGATATTCACTGGAAATCTCTGACCTTGATCACAGCTAGAATTCTCTCGTACTGATGCAATGAATTGAGTTTTGGCAGAGCGCCAAATTCTCCATTCTCGCTGGCAGTGGGGTAAGGCAAACAAGATTGGGGAATCCTACACATTGATTATCTTCATAGTTATGATTCTTTTAAAATCTGATATTGCACAGACTTTGATGGGTGAGAAAGTGAGCAAAATATTAAGTTTAACTTGTTATGTGGGAAGCTAACATAAATAAATACTGAACTAGATCAAAAAATTGATAAGGCACAATGATAAGCCCACAAGGATGACCTTAAATAAGCGATCAACTAGAAATAAATTAAAAATGAGACATATAGAAAACAGGCAAGGGGAAGGGAGACACAAACAATGACACATATTGAAGGGAAATTATGAGAGAGCAAAATGAATGTGGGAAATAGCAGTACCCCCAAAAACAAAACATAACATGAACTTAATATATAACTGTCATCAAGGATTCAGAAGATCAGGTCTGATCTGCCAACAGTTTCTGAACCTTTTCAAAGGAGTGCACTGTGGAACTGAGATATTTGGCCACAATTTCTTCTGTCTAATTTGGTAACAGCGTTTCACACCAGCACATAAGCTGCAAAATAGGGGGCGATTCTCCCATCGCGACCCACAACTTTTCTGGCAGGTGGGAAATGCACATCATCAGCCTTATTCTGGGATTTGCATATGCACCGGGAATGCATGCGCATCTCCCAGAGCCAAAGAACAGTCAGAGACCAGACCATGCTGGAATCCGATAGGAGGACAGGTAAGTCATTTGAATTTTTTTTAAGTGTATTTTAAATATGTTTTACATTTCATTATTTGAACTTGTCAGCCCTGATTGAATCTCCCACTCTGCCAGATTACTTTATTCCAGTGGGGCTTAGAGACCCCACCAGAACGAAGAGAGATGCAATCAGGGTGGTCCAGGGGGTCAGGCAGTGGGGGGTGCCCCTTGGGCATGGAATCCTGGCAGTGCCAGCCTGGTACCCCCAGCACTGCCCAAGGGGCAAAGTGCCCATACCCAGGGGGCACCTTGGCACTGCCCTTCAGGGCCTGGGGGCAATCGATGGGTTTTGGGGTCTTGCTGCCACTCTGCATGGCAACTGGTCTGTGATGGAGGGCGGGCAGCGATTACAGCAGGCTGTAGGGAGGGTGATCTGCTGGAGATGGCTGACTGGAAGGTTCTGCCAGGGTGGAGGGATAGCAGGGTGGCGGGAGGGCTGGACGTCAGAGAGTTCCTTTGTGTGGTGGGGGGTGTCTGGCCTGGAAATTGTTGCGATCAAACTGTGGGGACTGGTGGGGGCTGGAGGGGCAGTACTGCTGGGCGTCCGGGTTGGCCAGGGATCAAGCTAGTCAGCAAACAGGGAGACTCACAGATTGGGCCACTTTTGGAAGAATTGCCCCTATAGTTTTTCCTCCACCTCCTTATCTCAGCATCCTTGCATTATATCAAGTCGTGGCACTTGGCAAGAACACACTTGAGTCCAATTTAAGGTGGCTGGGCAGGATATCTACATGTTTGGGTCTCTTCCAGCTCCAGCTCCACTTCTTGATGTCTTTACCTGGATTGGAAACTCCAGAAAGTCACTTGTTCAAGCTACCAACTGCATTTGCAGTCAGGCCCCATTAATGTAAACATAGGGAAGGTCCCCGCCTCTTGTTGTAGTGTAGATTAAAATCGGGAATGGTGAATTCCTGGTAACTTTCCAGTAGGTAAACGACCTGGACGGTTTTAACTGTCCATAGTTTAAGATTTTACCAAAGAAAGAAAGAGAGGGAGGTAAAATAGCCATTTACAAAGTCCTCTTGGTACAATACTGGAGGCAGTGCACTTGTAATTAATTAAGAAATGTTTAGAAATTGAAAATGAGAGTTAAAAAGTTGTTTTTGGATACACAGATGAAAATGCTTTCTCATCTGTATGTTACTTCTGGTGTATAAAATAAACAAAAACAGAAGCAAAATAATACTGCAGATGTTCAAGATCAGAAATAAAAACATAAAACAGCTGCCATGAGTGGTCCTATTGGATTCGAAACATCAACTGTGTCCTCTCCACAGCGTGTGTGGAGTTTTTACAGCATTATTTTTTTTATACAAAATAAAACATTTTATTTTTAGGAAGCGTCAAAAGTTATAGGATATTGGCTTGCAACATAATTATCTCTGTTTGATTTACAAATCATACCTGTAAGAGATGCAGAGCCGGCATTTCTCCCCGCAACCCACCCCCCCCCCCCCCCCCCCCCCACCCAAAATCAAAAAAACAGAAAATCTGAACTGGTGAACCTGTAAATTGTCAGTGACAGAGCAGCTTGGCAGAATTGTCAACAATTCAGTCGTGATGCAAAGCGACATTGGAAAGGGAAAGCAGAAGAATAATGAGGAATAATAATACTTTAAAATTAAAAAAAAATGTATTTTCAGATTGATCCCAACAGTATTGCAGCAAAAGATGGCCGCATTAGGGAAGGAGACCGAATAATTCAGGTAAAGATATGCTTACTTTAATAAAATGGGTGAGTGTGTATTTGTGTCTATATTTATCCATTTTACAAAATGTTATCATAATTTGTACAGTTTACTAGTGACATATTTAGAGGAAACCCTAAGAAAAGTTCCTGTTCAAATTGTTGCATTGGAGATGGCCCTAATGTTGAACTGGTGCATGCACTGTTGTGTTAAGCTGTAGAAATTATTAGGCACAAGTATGATAACCAAATTATTGTGACCTCTGCTTTTTGACACAATTACAACAATCTTTAAAAGTTCATTCCTTGTATCAATGCTTCTCTTTTCAAGAAGTTGAAGTTGTCAGGGGCTGACTGGTACATTTCAGTTACTAGTTGGAGTCATACTTGAGCTGGGTTAGATAAAAAAAAATCATTTATGTTTTGTGCACTGCCATTTTTGTTGTTAATTTTTGTTTAGAGCAGAGTTTAGTGCAACACAGCACGGGAAACAGGCCCTTCGGGCCAACGAGCCCGCGCCGCCATCATAACTATATAGTAACAGTTCCATTATCCTATCCTAATTTTAGGTTATTCCTAATATAGAAGAGTCTAAATGTAGGGACAATTTGTTTCCATCAAATGCTGCTAAGAATTTACTGCTGAATTTCTGAGGCTAGAACTCCTGAGCAAATGATTGTTTTAAATCTGAAAGACAAGAGCTTGGGTTCTGTTCATTGAATCATGTGAAATAAACTAATTGATGGTATTTGTCAAGGAAGTATATAGTTTGATGGCTAATCACATTCTTTCACTATTTTGATCAACAAGTTCCGTTACATTTATGTCAATTGAATAGTGATCATTTATCTTCTATAGATAAATGGTATTGAGATCCAAAACAGAGAGGAAGCTGTGGCCCTGCTGACCAGTGAGGAAAGCAAAAACATTTCTCTGCTTTTGGCAAGACCTGAGATGCAGGTAAGGGAATTTTTATTTTTGTCGATTGAACCATTCATTGTTAAATTACAAAGTCCTTACATGATCCCTAGTTTATCTTGTGTGCATGTACATACTCACTCACTCACATCAGCACCATCACATGACCACTATATGTTCAGCTTTTTTATGAATGAACATTTGATAACTCAAGAATTAAGGCGGAAACAAAATTTTATAGGTGGGATTTATTCTCAAAAATCCTAAGAACCAAATTCGTATAAAAACTTGAGTAAATCCCACTGGTTTTTTCAACAGGATTTTAGAAATAAATTTCCCACATTCTTATGTATCAGAGTGCCCTAGTGTGAATCATGTTAACAATCTGCAGGTAAGACCTATTCCCACTGAAAAGGTTTGCCGTATAGCATTAACTATGCATCGATCTATCAGCACCGAGATTGGCACATGTACAGTAGCCCTGCACTACCAGCCTGCGAGGCCTGTACAGAGTGGACGTGGAGAGGATGTTTCCACTGGTAGGATAAACTAGAACCAGAGGGCACAACCTCAGGCGAAAGAGATGATTCTTTAAAACAAAGATGAGGAGGAAATTCTTCAGCCAGAAAGTGGTGAATTTGTGCAACTCTTTGTCGCAGAAGGCTGTGAAGGCCAGATCATTGAGTGTCTTTAAGACATAGATAGCTTCTGATTAATAAAGGAATCAGGCGTTATGGGGAAGAGGCAGGAGAATGGAGATGAGAAAAAAGTCAGCCATGATTGAATAGCAGAGCAGACTCGATTGGCCATGATCTTATTAAATGGCAGGGTAGGCTATTTCTTACATTTTATAAATCTCAGATTAGGATTATTGCTTTTCACCAATTTGCCATGTATCACTTAGATACTTTTAAAATACAGCATCACGTTGTGCTGAAATTATACTAACTGCAGAATGAAGAGTAAATAATGTGGCACTATTTACTGGAGCATGCCCCATTACTCATATGCCAGTGCATTCAGGAGACAGACTGAAACAACACCGCAGTCACACTGCCAGTAATGTGTCACTGTATTATGAAAAGCACTTCACGAAGAAACAAAGTAATATGACCTCAGTCTAATTTCAATACTAATTGGTGGACTAAAAGGAAAAGAAAAATCTAAATTAAGAGGTACTTTAGAAACAATTGTATGTTAATTATTACAGTTACTGTCATTGTAAAACTGATCTTGCTCCATTGCGAATCATTCTGAAATTTGACCCAACTCTAGTAATTATATCAAACATCACCTGGAAGAGACAGTGTCCTAAAAAGGTAAAGTTCAACATGAAAGATTTCTAATGAATTGCTGCTGCTGAGAGAAGGCCATATTGATGACTTTTTAAACATACCATTTTATTTAATACTAGAAAATTCCCTCTTTATAAGTTCCTCCTGGCATCATAAGAAATGGTACTTGATCCTCAGTTGCACAGGTTTGTTTAAGCTGTCTGTGTCTCTGTTTCTTTTGTGGACAATTATAGCTTTATCTCTGCACCAGAGTAGTACCTCATTTTTAGATATGCCTGGTGTTGTTCCTGACATGCCCTCCTGCACACTCCATTGAGCCAAGGTTGATCTTTGGCTTGATGGTAATGGTAGAGTTGGGAATGTGCCAGGGATTACAGACTATATCTGAATACAATTCTGCTGCTGCTGGTGGCTCGCAGTGCCTCATGGATGTCCAGTCTTAAGTTGCTAGATCTGTGGTTTATCCCACTTAACATGGTGATGGTACCACACCACAAAATGCAGGGTATCCTCAATGTGAAGACAGGACTTCATCTCCACAAAGACTGTCACTGCAGGCAAGTTGGTATGTGGAAGTATGTTTTTCCATCTTGTTGATTCCCTCACCAACTACTGCATTCCCAACCAAGCAGCTATGTCCTTTAGGACCTGGCCAGCTTGGTCTGTGGTGCTACTGCAGAGCCACTTTTAGTGATGGATATTAAAGGCCCCCACCTAGAGTGTATTCTGCACCCTTTCCAGTGCTTCCTCCGAGAGCAGAATTTTACTGGCATGTCTGCCCAAGTTTCGCACAATCCTGCCCGAGTCCTATGGAGAATGCTGTTCTCCGAGCCGAGCCTGCTCTCAGAATCGGGCTGGCATGCCAGTAAAATTCCAGCCCAAGTGTTGTACGAAATGGAGGAGTACTGAGAAGAGATGGTATGTGCTAATCAGCAGGAGGTTTCTTGCTCATGTTTGACCTGATGCCTCAAGAGTTCATAGAGTCCCTAGTCAGTGTTGAGGACTTCTAGAGCAAATCCCTCCTGACTGTATACATTAAGTCACAACCTGTGCTAGGTCTGTCCAGCTAGTGGGACAGTTGCGTTGTGAGGAATATTAATGGTGGTCTCTGCTGCATTATCTGTGAAGTATAATTCTGTGAGTATAACTATGTCTGAGATTGCTTTCCCAATTTTGACACAAAGCTCCACGTGTTAGTAAGGAGTATTCTGCAGGGTCGACAGGACTTGGTTTGCCGTTATCATTTTCGGTGCCTCAGTCAATGCCAGGTGCACTGTCCAGTTTCATGCCTTTGTGTTTTCTTTGTTGTGGTTGGATACAACTATTTCAGTTGGATACAACTATACAACTAGATTGACAAACTATTTCAGAGTCAACCGTATTTCTGAGTCTGGAGTCACATGTAGACCAGACAGGTAAGAACAATCGGTTTCCTTCCCTAAAAGACATTATTGAACCAGTTGGGTTTTTATGATGATCGACAATGGTTTCATGATCATTATTAGACTTCTAATTCCAGGTGTTTAATTGAGTTTAAATTCCACCATCTGCTATGGTGAGATTTGAACCTAGATCCTCAGAGGATCACCCTGGGTCTCTGAATTCCTAATCCAATAACACTACCACTGCACTATCATCTCCCCGAAATGCACCTACAAAAAAGACGTCCAATCAACAAAGACCGAGAAAAAACAATGACATTTGTGAAAGCAATAAAATTTACATCCATTACAGAGTAAGGCGAGTTTTGTTTTTCCTCATGGATCCCAAGATCTGTGCTTAGTAATTGCTGTGTAACACAGAGCATAAGCCATAAAAATCAGATTGCAATAACTGATGATGTCATCTAGCAGAACTAAGATTTTTTAATCGTCAGAGATTATGGTATCAAGAACAATCCTGTCACAATTGTTATCAGTTGCTTAATTGCACCAAACAATAGGACTGGTGAGACAAGGAAGGAAAATGAATGTATTAAATTCTATGCTTTCTTGCTACAACTTTCATCTATAATATAATGTTGAAATTTTAGCAGTTTTCTTTTCCGAGTTTTTGTTTTGTCATGTACTGTTGGAGGATGGGAAACAGGAAGAACAAATTTTAAATAGGTCATCAGTGAATCAGTAAATTACAAGAATCCAACAATAGTTGTTTTTTGATGTTCAAGATCTGTAAAGTGGTTTGTGCTGAAGTTGATGGGCTGTAAAATAGAACAATCCCTGTTTAGAATAAACTAAATTTTGTTGCTGTCTTAAAATTTGAGAATGCTGAAGAAACCTGACGGCTCAAAGTAATTCCAGATAGTTATTTGCAAGATGACTTGTTGAATCCGAAGGTTTTTAAGAGTGTGATTGCTTCTACTGTGTTTCAATCAGTTGTGAAACATGATAGGCTATCCTAGTTGTTTATATAGTTGTGAGAATTTGAGTATGGAGATAGGGATGTTTTGCTGCAATTGTATTGGTGAGGGTATTGGTGAGGCCGCATCAGGACTACTTGTGTAATTTTGGTGTCCTTATCTGAGGAAGGATGTCCTTACTATAGAGGGAGCACAGCAAATTCAGCAAATGCTAATTCAGGATGGCAGGTCTGTCAAATGAGGAGAGATCAAATCAAATAGGATTATATTCACTGGAGTTTAGAAATGTGAAAGGGGATGTCATAGAAACTTTAAAAATTCTAACAAGGTTAGACGGGGTAGATTCAGAAACAATGTTCCTAATGGTGGGGGAATCCAGAGTTAGGGGTTATAGTTTGAGGATAAGATGTAAACCTTTTAGAATTGAAGTGAGAAGAAATTTCTTTACCCAGAGGGTGGTGAATATGTGGAATTCACTACCAGAGAATGTACTTGAGGCCAAAATATTATCTGATTTCAAGAAGAAATTAGATATAGCTCTTGAAGCTAAAGGGATTAAGGAAAATGAGGAGTAGGGAGGATCAGGATATTGAATTCGCTGATCAACCATGATCAAAATGAAGGGCTACTCCTGTTCCTGGTTTTTATGTTTACCTGGCTAAAGCGGAGTATGCATATATACCAGATTCACTGGAGATGGCACTGTGCAAGACGAGCAAACTCCTGGAGTTGGGTGCAGTGCAGCCAGCCACTTTTGCCATAGCTTATATGACACAGTGTGTTGAGAAATGCACTTACATAGGCATCCCAATGTCTGTCAGAAGCACCTGAGCTAGTTTTTTTCATGCTGTCTTGCACTGCAGCTGTTGATGTGATGATACGGCACACTAACTCGGGATCATGCAGATGCATGAACAAATTCACGTCACTTGCAAAAGATCAATATTCATCAGTAAGATGGGCCCTGCACCAGGACTATTTGAAGGGCTGTATGTGAGGTGCAGTAGACTGAGTTTGTGCAAGTACTATGCTGTGTGTTTTAAAGTTGGTTTTAGAAGGTGATACTTTCAGTCAGGACAGAAGAATTCCTGACCCAGGGATGGGAGCTGTGGTTACAATGCTTCTTGGTCTGCAAAATGATCAAGAAATGCAGTGGAGGATATAGAGAAGGGAAGCTCAGAAAGGAAGATAGTTGAGGGGAGCCTTCAATGGAAAACCCTGACCCATCAGATTTGCAGCAAGCTGACTCTGTACTTATATCTGATCCAGGACCAGTGTTAAAGACAACTTGAGCTCAACAAGAAGGTGGTCATTAATCTGTGCCACCTGCCTTCAGCCTGTCCAACGGCCTGGAATTTCTCACAAGAGTGAGACTCAATCTACCAATGGCTGTAAAGTTCACTGTCTGTCATTCTCAATATTTACACCAGTGGATCCTTACAAGCATCACCGTAATTTCACAGTATTTCCATCCTATCATAACATCTGAGAGATCACAGGGGCCTTCAGATGAGGGCAGTTTGTCATCTTTCTTCCTGAGGAAAGACGCAGAATGAAAAGGCATGGGGCTTTGCTGGATGGCAGGATTCCCAGTGGTACAGGGTCACAGCAACAGCACACGTGGCTCTGTAGCCTTCCATTTCACAAATGAGCAGTTGGTGTTTGACCATTTCGGGGGTGGATTTGGGGATGGTGGATGGGAGTGGGATTGGGTGGGGACGGGGAATAGGGGGGAGTGGGGATGGGTCTGTGTGTGAAGGGAGAGTGGGGATGTGTGTGGAGGGAAGGTTGGGGTGTGTGTGGGAGGGGAGAGAGTGACTGTGTATGTCTGGCTGACTGCCAGTCTCAGGATTCTCAGTCACTCTCATTACTGTACACCAACACACAGTCTCATCCACTCTCACACAAGTTGAAGGTGAATAAGTAAACACCCTGAGTCATACTCATGGTCTTAAACTCTATTGGTTGTTTTTGTTTGTTTTTTTTCAATTATCAATTTATGGTTCTGATATAGTTTTACTTTTGCTCAGCTACTTGTTTCTTCATTCTCAAATATTTTGTGAAATACATACATCTTCATGAATTCTGTGCAGTAGTCACTTGAGTGAGGAAAAAAATGAAAATGTTGCTCCCCCATGAAAAATAGTTGGACAAGACTGCACTACAGGGTGCCTGATACGAGGGATCATCAGCCTCGTACAGCCTTGTACTCCTTCTGTAAAATGCTGATGACCACCTTCCACCATCCCAATACAGATGCCTTCACTGAAATCCAAGAATCACTTGGAATATCATTGTGCAGGTAGCCTTTCTGCCTTGACCGCTGGTGGGGGATCAGTCTAGAAGGAATCTTCAGGTTTGTGATGGTCTGCTGCCATTTGAGGACACTACCTCCAAGGATTCAGAGGACAATTCAAGAATAAGAGAAGAAACAAAAGATGGTATCTTGGATCCCTTTAAACAGGATGGCCAAGGAATGAATAGATCATCAGTCTCCAATTTCAATGATGTGAGTTCCCCATACGTATGTGAATCCACCATTCCATCCAGCTGAGACATCATATCATGTCCAGTTGGATGCTGTAGCACTCAGACTTTCCATGATTTCTATCTGTGTTACAGTGGAAGCTGAAATAGCAACCACTTGACATTCTTAGTATGGATCAATTTGCTTGTGCGCTATTTTCAGGATGAGTAAGATCAGCTCCAAACTTTGCATGATGCTCTGTACCACATGAAGTGGCACGGTAACACAGTGGTTAGCACTGCTGCTTCACAGCTCCAGGGCCTTTGGTTCGGTTCTCGCTTGGGTCACTGTCTGTGTGGAGTTTGCACATTCTCCTCTGTGTGGGTTTCCACCAGGTACTTTGGTTTTCTTCCCTAGTCCAAAGATGTGCAAGTTAGGTTAATTGGCCATGCTAAAATTGCCCCTTAGTGTCCTGAGATGCATAGGTTAGAGGGGTTGGTGGTAAATACGTAGGGATATGGGGATAGACCCTGGGTGGGATTGTGGTCGGTGCAGACTTGATGAGCCAAATGGCCTCTTTCTGTACTGTAGGGTTTCTATGGTGATTTCTATGAAAGTGGTTTCCTCCATACTCCTTTATAGTGCTACTTGGTTCTATGGCAGATCCTGTCAACACATCTAGCCCCAGCTATATGTGTTCATCAGACTTCTCCCAGGATGTCTTACTGGGGCTACACAATGGCACAGTGATTAGCTTTGCTGCCTCACAGCGCCAGAGATCCGGGTTTGATTCTGGCCTTGGGTGACTGTGTGGAATTTGTGTGTTTTCCCTGTGTCTGCATAAGTTTCCTGCATGTGCTCCAGTTTCCTCCCACACTCCAAAGATGTGCATTTTAGGTTGATTGGCCATACTAATTTGTCCCTTAGTGTCAGGGGAATTAACAGGGAAAATATGTGGAGATGCAGGGATGGGGCTTGGGTAAGATTGTTGGATTGAATGGCCTCTACTGCATTGTAGGGATTCTGTGAAATCCTCAGTGGGGTACAAGATTCCCAGCAAAACAACCCCAACGTGTTTTGTGGCAGCAGAGATGGCCTACCATTGACCAGCAGCGTCCTTTCTCCTGTCCCACTGCTGTTCTATTAATGTTCACACACTCTGCTGCCTGGAAACCTGCAGCACGGGCTGCCAGAGCAGGGCCACAAGATCTCACCAGTGAAAAATTTCCACTCCCATTTGAAGCCCAGGCAGCATGTGTCTCCCACCCTACCCCACCCTGTTCCTCATCCACACCCCTAGTTCTCTGCTTCTCCCTCCAATTATAGGCAACCTTATCCTGGAAAAGAGAAGGCCAAGCATCAGTGATTGGTAATAGTTCTTAATGTGCCTACCAAAGCTAAACAGCTGCAAGTATGTGGAGGCATAAAAAGGTGGATGTCAGGTTGATGTCTGTTTTTGTGTGTGTGTGAGCGATGAGCAAAGTGGAGTATCTGAATATTCAGCATATATCCCAAAAATGATGAAGGTGTGGTGTATTGAACAGTGCGATAGGCTGATTGTTTATATCCTGCAAATAATGATGTAACGATGTATTCACTTACTTCGGTCACCCGTGAATTTTTAAATGCATTGTGGCACAACTGCCAGGCCTTTGTGTCCATATTCCAAGTACTTACCTTCCTTTTCACCTGTTCCCACTCTCTCCTAACCTTTCCCCACGTCATTAGGGATACTTGAGTCTCCCTTGAGTCCCCTCCCCTTGCGCCTACTTTCTGCAAAGCATCTGAGAACATTGGAGCCTGCAGAATCTTGGAATAACCTATCCTAGTGTTGAATGTTCCTTCACTTTGAGTGTATTGATGCAAGTTATTTGAAATCTTTAGTTACCGAGTACAGCTTTAAGAGGGACGTATTTCCTTTAAGAATTGGAAGCTATTTGGAACACATGTCAGCCTTGCACATTCTTGAGCCCTGTTATCTGTGCAGCCAACCAATGGCTCGGTTTCATACTATTATTATTTAAATGAGATGGCAAGTTATCTGCCTCCACTGGAAACAACTTGGATAACAAATCACAATCCACATGCTGGAAAAATAATGCAAATCAGTCATATGTCTCTTGAGTAGCTTTGTTCAAACAGATCTGAGGAGCACGTTGGAAGAGGAAGTGCTGTGATAGAGATCATAAAAATAGCAGAAAATTCCACATTAAACTCGTAGTACTCTTTCAAAATATATTAAATAATTGTTCATTTATACATCTAACTGAAAATTCAAGTTAGTTTGATCTATTTAGCCCATTTGATAAAATACACTAATATATTCTATTACAAATGTAAATTTTACCTATTAATAAGACATTTCCAATGTAAGTTTTGTTTTATCTGATCAGGGATTTGTCTGCTTTGTCTGGATGGAATTAATAGCCAACTGAAATTTATTTCATGTGTTGTCTAAATGTCTAAATCATTAGTAAAAGATGTGAGTGCCATATCTTTACCATCCATTACATCCATTCTGACTATTGTCATATTGAACCAGCTGATCTTCTGACACCATATCCTGTCCATCACAAAGACTTCCATTTACCTAATATGGCTCATCTCGACTCCTGCCTTAATCATCTGCTGCTGAAACTTTCAACTGTTCTTTTGTCACTTCTAGATTCAACTATTCTTCAGCTTATTCAAGCTCTGCTGTTCATCAGTGTCCCCTTTAATACATTTTTTTGTTGTATGCAACCAATTAATTTAAACAGTCTTCAATTACTTCTCATGGCCATAAACATGCACTCTCTTAAAGGGGACAGCTTGTATGCAGCCTTTGTGGTAATTTCTGGCTGCTGCACATGTGTGCAGATTAGAGAGAGCACTGCTATCAATATCTTATCCTGCACCCAGTTCTGTTCACTCATCAGCTGTCATCTCAATGTTCTACATTGGTTCTTAACAGTGTCTGAAATTGAACATTTTAATCACTGTGTTAAAATCCCTTCATGTTCTCAACACCCTGTCCCTATGCTTATTTCTAAAATGCTCCAACCTATACAAACCCTTCAGATTTCTGAGACAAACGAATCCTCAGCCATTACCACACCATTATTGTGGTGTCTTCAGCTGCCTAGGTCCTACATTATAGAAGTTTTTTCACAAAGCCTCTCCATTTTCTTATCCACATTGAAAATCCTTCTGAATATTCGCCTCTTTAGCCATTTTCTTTGCCATTTCTCCTACTAATTCCTCATCTGACTTAGCATCCATTTATTTGATTACATTCCTGAAAAAGACCTTGGGAAATGTGTCTGTTAAAAGCACTATGTAAATGCAAGCTGTTTCACATTATTAATCGCTGTTGAAATGCAGATACATTATAAGTTTATGTTGTTTTTGCTGCAATGCAGTTAGACGAAGGCTGGATGGATGATGACCGAAATGATTTCTTGGAGGATTTACATATGGACATGCTAGAAGAACAGCATCATCAAGCTATGCAGTTTACAGCCAACATTCTTCAGCAGGTAATGAGACTGTAGCTAGAGTAACTTTTTCTGAACTAGTACATGACACAAAATGAGACAGATTCAGCACTGCTTGCTGGCTATTCTCCACAAGCAGCTTGCCAGAAAGAAAGACTTCAGTATCATGCTGCCTATCTCACTGGCAACAGCCCTCCAGTAGTCCTGGAAGGTGGTTTGGAATGGCTAGAGAAGTGATCCCAGTGCCTATGAAGTCATGGGAAGCAATTATGCTCTTCCTGGTGTCACAGAAAGGCTTTTCAAAATTAACCTTGGAATATTGAGCAGAACAGACCTAACTCCTGACCGACTCTTTGCTATCTAATTTCACCACGGAATTCTTAGACAAGCACTAGCCTTGAATTAACATGTTCACGGAATCTAACCTTTCCATTAGACATCCAGGATTCTGAAAAAATGGACCCAAAAAATTTAGTTTGGGGACCAATGTCTATGTGCATTCGGCATGTAGCCTTCCATTGTTAAATTGGTATGATCCCAGATTTATGTGTTTAAAATGTAAGTATCCTATGTAGATGCTCAATAATAAAGCTAGTTATTTTGCCAATGATATAAAATCCCTACAATACAGAAATAGGTCATCTAGCCAACTGAGTCTGCACCAACTCTCCAAAATGGTATTCCACCCAGGCCCTACCTTCGCTTCCATTCCTGTGCATTTACCATGGCTAATCTACCTAAACCCACACATTTGTGGATACTGAGGGACAATTTAGCATGACCAGTCCACTTCACCTGCAGATCTTTGGAGTGTGGGAGGAAACTGGAGCACCCAGAGGAAACCCCATAGACACTGGGAGAATGCACAAACTTCACATAGACAGTCACTCGTAGTCAGAATCAAATCCGGCCTAGATGCTCTGAGGCAGCAGCGCTAACTTACCATTATGCAATCATGCCATCCTTTATAAATATTCCACAATATTTCCTAAATATTTAAGCCATGATTTGGCTTTGTTTTTGAAAACTATGATAAAGTGGGCAATAGATATACATTTAAAAATTTATGCCGTGCAAAATTTTGTTCTCTCTCATTTCCAATAAACACTCTAAACCATTATCCTCATGTCCAAGCACAAGGATATATTTTCATGGTTATTTAAACTTCCAAGTTGGTTATTTAGTTGCATCTAAGACATTGCACATCTGCTGTTTCTCATCTGTGGCTTCTGGTCTTGTGTTAGCAAAAATCCTAGGAAAATGATCTTTTTATAATATTTAGAATTTCTGTGGATGAGTAATGAAACAAAAGATACAATCCATGACTCTTTATTGTGGCTTCACTTGAGTGGCTTCACATGTTATCCAGGTATTACACTTGAATCAATATGAATCACGTTACATGTGATTCATCCAAGTCAATCATTATGCTGTTGTTGCACCACACAAGTTATATGGAATACATCTGGAACTACTTGCACTTCTACTCAATGCTTTTATCTCATTCATTTAGCATCATATACTCCTTTCGTTTTCCCCGAGTACGAACATGTCCCTTTGTTCCATCTGACAGTGTCCTTCATTTTATCTTCCAGAATTCAGTACCTTGTTTCTCCAATTATTTTTCATTTCCTTCCTTGTCTCTTGAGCCTCTGCAGATTGCCTGTTTCACACCCTTCTGTTTGCCCTTTATTGCCTTTGTTCAATAGTGAAGATGAAACTGAATGGTGAGAATGGCACATTCACTTTATCCAGCAGCATGTCTACACTGTTCATCTCTTCAAATCGTTTCTATCTTAAACTTCACATTACCAATTGAAGCATGATTCTAAACAAAGCTAATTTGCTCTCTGATATTTGTTTGGGATGAAAGGTTATTGTGGGTATTTATTAATGTCAGAAGTAGGCTTATATTTATACTGCAATGAAGTTACTGTGAAAATCCCCCAGTCGCCACACTCGGAGTCTGTTCAGGTACACTAAAGGAGAATTTAGCATGGTCAATGCACATCTTTCAGACTGTGGGAGGAAGCAGAGAACCCAGAAGAAACCCATGCAGACTCTGCATAGTCAGTGACCCAAGCTGGGTCAAGCTTGCACTGACAACAATCCCATCCAGGCCCTATTCCATAACCCCACATATTTAGGCTGCTAATCCCCTTGACACTACAGGACAATTTAGAATGGTCAATCAATCTAACTACACATCTTAGAACATATGCAATAGGAACAGGAGTAAACCATATACCCCTCAATTTTGTTCTTCCATTCAATACAATCAAAGCTTGATCTTTTGCTTCAAGCATGCTTTCTCGCCTGCTTTTCATATCCCTGAGGCACCAAATATCCATTTATCTCAATCTTAAATATACTCAATGATAGATCATCCAGAATTCTGTTAGGCAGGTAACTGAAAGATTCACAACCCTCAGAATGAAGAAATTTATTCTCATCTCAGTTCTGAATGACTAGCCCCTGATCCTGAGACAATGCCAAAAGATGTGCATTGGCCATGCTAAATTCTCCTTTAGTGTACCTGAACTCCCAGTCAGAGAAAACAATCCTTGAACCCCTAGTCAAAGGAAACAATCTATGTGTATCTACCTGTCAAGTGCCTAAAGATTTTTTCTCTGTGTGAAACCACCTCTCATTTTTCTATTCCACACAGTTCAAGCTCATTTTAATTAGCCTCTCATTCTAGATCTCCCCAGTGTACCTCGATGTTAACATGCTTTTTTGAACAATGACCAAGATACCTGTCCCAAACTTAGAAGGTCTTGTTTAAATATTATTAATTGACCTTAAATTTCACCAGCTGCCACAATATGAATTGAGCCCATGTCCCCAATGCATTAGCCTGGGCTTCTAATTTAGATCAGTAACATTATACCCACGCCATCATCTCCCTTCATCTGGAGCTCAACTACTTGCCCTGATGCTGGATTTCTGCAAGCCCTTGGCCTTAGCCTCCTGTTGCCACCCTGAGGTCAGGTACTGGCTGGATCTGTTAGAGTCCAGATCAAAGCCCAATGACCGTGTTGGGATCTGTTAAGCTCTTAGTTAGAAGCTTGAGTGAGGCAACAATGACAACCTCTCTATAGGGTCAAACATGTCAGAAGCTAGATCATGAGTGAGAAAGGACCCAGGCAGGAATGCTTGTTTTGTTTCAGGTATTCTTATGGTTCAGATGCTTCTTACTCCCACAAGACTATTCTGAGTTGGCTCAACCGACTTTCCCTGTCTACGTTTTTGTTTTGTTTTATTTGTTCATGGGATGTGGATGTCGCTGGCAAGACCAACATTTGTTGATCATTCCCAATTGCCTTTGAATTGAGTGGCTGGTTAGGCTGTTTCAGAGAGCAGTTAAGAGCCAGACACTTTGCTATGGGTCTAAAGTTGCATGTAAACCAAACCAGAAAGATGGGAGATTTTTTTCCTAAAAGACATTAATGAACCAAATGTGTGTTAACAACAATCAGTGATAGTTTCATAGTCACCATTACTGAGACTATATTTATTAATTGACTTTAAATTCCACCAGCTATCATAGTAAGATTTGAACCCATGTCCCCAGGGCATTAGCCTGAGCCTCTGAATTATTAGTTCGGTGACATTACAACCAGACTCCCATTTCCCTTCATCTGAAGCCCGACTACTTGCCCTGATGCTGGATACCATTTTTGTAAGACTTTGGTATTAGTCTCCTATTAGGTACTGACTGGATCTGACTGGATCTGTCTGGATCCGATCAGAGTCGAAGAATATTAATGGAAATAAGGCCCAGCCAGTGAGATCAGTTGATCTCCAAATTGCCAACTCTCTACCTACTTCACCAGCTTTGTGCCTCTCATGTCACATATTTTGCCCCACTCTTTTCCCCATCCACATGCACTTTTAAAACAGGGCCACAATGTTTAATGATTACGTTTTTTTGACAAAATATTGAAAATGTGTGTTTAGCTTCTGACCAAGTGAATCCATCATTCAGAAATATCAAGCTGTTTGCATCATCCTTTGCCTTTGTTTCAGATTTTTATTTTTTGTAATGTTTTGTAAGTCGGCATGTAGTACCAAAAGCCAGTGGCTCAATATAGAATGCCAGAGGTGTGAGCATGAAAATAATTTTTTAATTAAATTTTTCTGCACAAAAGCTTCCTAGATTTTGATTTTCCAACTTTCCAGTGATATAACAAACTTTAAATGATCTACTTCTCGGATTCTTTGTAAGTTTTTTAGATATTTTTGTCTATTATTTTCCATTCCTTTGTGTTCCAGAAAAAGCAAGAAGAAGAAGGAGGAACCACTGATACAGCTACTATATTGTCTAACCAGCATGAGAAAGATAGTGGGGTTGGACGCACAGATGAGAGTACTCGATATGATGAAAGCTCCGAGCAAGAGAACCTCGGAGATGAACAAACCACCTCGAATACCTTGAGTAGCCACATGAAACTCATGTACAGCCATGACACTCTTGGAAGTTGTGACATGCCGTTCAGTAATGAATCATTCATCTCTGGAGACTACACAGATGCAGATTTTGTTGGCATTCCAACTGATGAATGTGAGAGGTTCCGCGAGCTGCTGGAGCTAAAGTGCCAGATGCAGAGTGCCAATCAGTACAGTCTTTACTATCAAAGCAGCACTGTGGATATGAGTAAAAATGGCCAGGAAGTTGTTGACCGAGAGCTTGAAATGTTGAATGAAGAATTGCGCAACATTGAGCTTGAGTGTCTAAACATTGTGCGAGCCCATAAAATGCAACAGCTAAAAGAGCAATACAGGGAGTCATGGATGTTACACAACAGTAGTTTCCATAACTACAACACCAGCATTGACAGCCGCAGACACGCATTGTCTGACATCACCGAACTGCCTGAAAAATCAGATAAAGATAGCTCCAGTGCCTACAATACTGGTGAGAGCTGTCGAAGCACACCATTGACATTAGAATTGTCTCCTGACAATTCCTTGTGCCGAACAGCTGAAAATACCAACAGTGAAAGTATTGAGGGAACAGCCAGCAATTCTGTTCCAAACAACTCACCCCAAAAGCCACTACAGTCCCTTACATGGAGCCAAGGGTATATCCCTGCAAAGTCCAATTTGGCTCTTAAGGAACCTGAACATAGCCAGCAGCCTGACCGAAAGGAAGAACAAAAAATTGTAGAGAGCAACAAAGGCTATGTTTTCGCCCAGGACTCAGGGTCACAGCACATCTCCTGTCCAACCACTTTCCACCATTCCCCATATAGACACGCTCATATCCCAGCGCATGCTCAGCACTATCAAAGCTACATGCAGTTGATTCAACAAAAATCTGCTGTGGAATATGCACAGAGCCAAATGAGTCTTGTAAGTATGTGCAAAGAGCCTTCTTCCCATGAATCCTCAAATCAGATAGAACCCAAAATGGAGTGGAAGGTAAAAATCCGAAGTGATGGAACCAGATACATAACTAAACGACCTGTCAGAGACAGACTTCTGAAGGAACGTGCATTGAAGATTAAAGAAGAGCGTTGCGGGATGACAACTGATGATGATGCAGTTAGTGAGATGAAAATGGGCCGTTACTGGAGCAAGGAAGAACGTAAGCAGCATTTGTTACGTGCAAAAGAGCAGAGAAGGCGGCGTGAATTCATGATGCAAAGCCGATTGGAATGTCTGAAAGAACAACAGAGTACTGATGAGAAGAAGGAGGTGAACATAATAGAACTGAGCCACAAAAAAATGATGAAGAAAAGGAGCAAGAAAATATTTGACAACTGGATGACAATACAGGAACTATTAACCCATGGGACTAAATCACCTGATGGAACAAGGATATATAATTCCCTGTTATCAGTAACCACTGTATAAGTAAGCTTTACCACCATGTGAATTAAATACTACCAATTGAGGTAGAAAAGATCTTGCCTCGTTAAAAGTGGCATATTGTGTAAATATATAAAATATGTCAGTAGTCCATATGTGAATGGAAGTATTACATAAACATCAGTGGGTGACGACACAAATTGATCTGATTGTGCCTTTTTATGGGCGGAAATAATAAGTAACATACTTTAAGCAAACACCTATTTTTTTCACCTTGCTTAGAATCTACAAGTTTACCTTTGAAAATCACATATGCCAATAGACTTTTAGTCATTGTTAATATTTTATATGAATTGGAAACTCCTATGAGGTGTTTTAGATATAAAATGCTATTTGCCTAAATCATACAGAAATTTGCAGTCACGTACCTATTTATATGGAAAAAGATCTTGTATTTTATAATTTCTTGCTGTTCTGTGTGTAACTTGCTTAAATTTTAATCCATTTTCAGCTGGAAGATCTTATCAAAACTGCTGGGATACATAGAAGCAGTTCTGCGGGCAAATCAAGTTGTAGTCAATTAGAAGTGAAATACTGCAGATGCTGGAAATCTGAAAAAAAACAACTTGAATTACTCATCAGATCTGGCAGCATTTGTGGAGAGAAATGAGGTTAATGTTGAGTCTTCTTGAAAATCTCTTGTTTCTCTCTTCTTTCATGCTGCCTGATCTACTGAGTATTTTAAGCACTTTGTTTCTCTGCAGTAAATTTGAACTGTTTTCATTGCATGTACATAAATATCATTTGTTTATATGAAACTGATTGTGTAATTGTGAAAATCCATTGTAGTTAATTGTGCGCATTGTAGTCTTGAATGTATTAAACTAATGCAGTTTAATTAATATTTAGTTAGTTACTCACTTTGGATGTCTTGTAAAAGATAAAAATAAATTATTGTTTTATATTTGAGTTCAGTTGCATCTGGTTTTACTTAAAATAAATAAGATCAACAATGGCATTGATTTCAACACCAGCCTTTTACATCATTTTGATCTGAAATTTTGCATTATTAACTTTGGTATTTATATCGAAGGAAATATCTCACAGCTAGTTTGACAGGGAAATTAATATGTTGGAATTTGTCCTTTCCTAATCTCACTCCAATAACAAACCTAGCAAATCAAATCCAGGTTTAAATGTCATTCTCATTGGTAAATAGTGAAAAATATTTTGTCAACTTCACTACACTCTCAGAGGCCAAATTATAACAGAAGCTGATTTGTAAGGTTCCTAGCCCTTGGTCCCAACATTTGCATGCATCCGTTTGAAACTATGTTATAGAACATTTGCCTCATAGTGTTAAAGTAAGTTCCTGAAAATGGGAATCTTTATTTTTCACCTATTGATGGGCCCCTAAATTGTTTGTGAATGCCAGATTATGTGTTCCCTAAACCTGCCCAGAAATACTTATTGTCAACAGTCTGCAGTCTACAACATTAGTGTTACTTAAAGAAAAGCAAAGCTGCACTGAAGTATATCTCTAGGTAACCACAAAAGGCCACAAAGACTCTGTTCCAAACTTGCCACGCATTCTCTATGCAGGGACTTTGTTGGTAATGAAATGTAGGAAAACTGATGGGGAAGTCCAGACAGAATCAAACATCCCTTTGGACTTTAGCCCTTACCCAGAATTGAGGTCCTCTTTGCCAGACATTCAGTCTTCTGAAAGCTTCTGGCCATTTGGAGCTGGCAGCTCTTTAAGCTGCCAGTGGGAACTTCCTACAATGTATCCACCAGAGGCCCAGCATTATTGTGGGAGACCGCCTCGACCGAAATCTGGTAGCTCAATTGAGCACAGTACCTGACCACAAAGGAGCTGTCTGCGTGATTGTTGGTTAACGTGTGAGGATTTATTGGCAGCCTTCAGGGTGCAATGGAGACCCATACATCACTATCTGTGGATGTTAAAGTAACTGAAGCCGTTGACATCCGTAACCCAGCATTCCAGGCTGTAACCAGTGACATTAACAGCATCAACCAAAAGAGAGTTCATTACTCCATCAAAGTACAGGTGCAGTCTTTGTAAGTGCAATCGATTTATCATCTTACCAAGGAGGCAGATAAACATGAAAAAGTTCTGAAATTCACCACCATTTCAGGTATATTATTGTTTATGAATACCTAGTTTTGCATAGCCCATATAAAAATTTCAATCTATTCCCAAACAGAAACCAGCTGTAGTCCTTGAATGTCCAACTGCTGTGTGATCTCAGGCAGTGCCCAACTTCCAGTCTGTTGTAATGACAATTGTGTCTTCAATTCTGTATTCTGTCCATGTAATTCAGCCAATGTCAGGGTAGTTACTTGGGGACAGAGGAGTAGTTTAGAAAATGTGTGGTCCAATTATAGTTTAAGTTTATTTATTAATGTCACAAGTAGGTTTACATTAACACTGCAATGAAGTTATTGTGAAAATCCCCTAGTCACCACGCTCTGGTATCTATTAGGATACACCGAGGGAGAATTTAGCATAACCAACACATCTAACTAGCACATCTTTCGAACTGGGGGAGGAAACTGAAGCACGTAGAAGAAACCATGCAGACACGCAAAGAATGTGCAGACTCCACACAGATACTGACTCAAATTGGGAATTGAACCCAGGTCCCTAGCGCAGTGAGGCAGCAGTGCTAATCACTGTGCTACCATGCCACCCACATGTAGTCATTACTTTAGTCTTTGACTCCTTGGATGAAGATTTGACTCCAATAAAAGTGGAAGTGAATAATGTTTTATTTGTCCTTTGTACACCCCTAACACCGGTTAGGACTTTTGTCAGGAACTGAAGCATGGAAACTGCTATGGAGCATCACAAATTAAGTCACATTTCATGCACAGCTTTGCCTGAACAATGCCATTCTAAAGCAGAGCACCAACTGCCTGGCTAGGACTGGTGACATCCATGAGAAACTTGCTAAATTCATGAAACATGTCACATGTTCTAAAACTTTTCCTGCTAAGCAAGCAATCCTTGGAGTGACTTCACAAGGAAGTACTGGAGCAGCAATAAAATGTCCAGGATGCTGGGGAAGAGCAAGAGCTGGCAATATCACTAACCAGAACTCTACAACAGCAAATAGTTGTGATGAATTATTTCTTAAATCAATACATTAACAGTTCCTCTATCAAGCTGCTACTTACTTCCATCAGATGAATATTTCATAATGTACAGCAAAACCAATGCATAGATGCCGCTGCAAAAAAAAACTAATTAGTTCATTTCAAGATTGAACAGTGTGAAACCTGAAAACTAAAAATCATCTGAGTTCAAATTTCTAGTGTTTATTATTTTATCTAACCTGGTGCTCCATTGCAGTATTTTCCCTGTGGCCACAGTATGGAAGGTAGGAGCCTGCTGAACTTCCAATAAAAGCTAGCTTGTGGTACTATAGTAAATGATCTCAAGGAACTTTGGCTTCAACAAGCCCTGATAAAGACTGCAGGAAATTGCCAGTTTCCTAAAGAACCAACATGGGCACAAATTGAGAGGACATCAAGGAAATAGGCATAGTATCTTCCTGAGTGAGGACAATTTGGGATCTTACATGGTTGCAATGTCACATCTTGTGCCTCCTGCTTGTGCAATATACTGTACAGATAAGCTGGGAAAATCTCTAAGCCCTGTACACTCCCTTTAGCAGCAGAATCTTAAAAATGGAAGGCAAATTTATGAGTTGAAAACAAATGTAGATGTGGCAATGCCTGATGCATTGGATAGGATTTCTAGTCATTCCTGCCAGCAGAATTTTCCAGTCTCTCCGATAATCATTTCCTGGCGCGGTTTCCCCAGCAGCAGAGAATGCAAACAATGGAAAATCCCATGGACAGCAATGGAATTGGAAGATCTGGCCAATGGTGATCGCTGCTGACTGGGGAGTGGAAAATCCTGCCCATTGACATCTGCCAGTCATTTCTATGTCTGGCATGTTAGAGGACGCTATCTTCACTACCTCTGCTTCAGCATCTCTTCCATCAGATCTACAAACAATTTTTAGTACCATGATAGTTCTGCCCTTAGGTAAACTTTTATATCAGTGGATCCTTGAAATCTCCGCAGGGGAGATCTACCAGAAACACTATTCTATAGTCTGCAGGTGCACCAAGCAGCTGACTGATGTGATATTTATACAGGAGAGCACTTTAATCACTTTCTCTGTAGATTGCAGTCACCCACTGAACTGGAACAGAACTTTCAATGGGTGGCAGGGATTCCACATTTCAATATATACTAGAATATTCCCACCATTCCCTCCCATCAATTTCCAGCTGTGTAAATTGAACAGAAATAGCTTGCAACATTCTGCAATATTCACCTGTACTTATGTATCCATCATATTAGTAAAGTAGCTTTTTAGGTATGCAGGTATCTGACTAATAAGTGGTTTGGGTTCAGGGGAAAGAAAGTCAGTCTGTTAAACAGGATGCAGGTTTTTGCCTGGCAGTTAAACTGAAAATTACCTTTTTTAAAATGTATTTATTAGTGTCACAAATGACCTTACATTAATGCTGCAATGAAGTTACAGTGAAAATCCTCTAGTCGCCACACTCCGGCATCTTTTCAGGTACACTGAGAAAGAACTTAGCGTGGCTAATGCACCCGATCAGCATGCCTTTTGGACTGTGGGCCGAAATCCATGCAGACACAGAGAGAACAAGCACGTTCCACACACACAGTGACCCGAGCCGGGAATCAAACCCAGGTCCCCAGCACTATGAGGCAGCAGTGCTAATCACTGTGCTGCTGTGCCGACAACTTCCTAGTCCTACCTATCCAGTCAGCCACAGAATTCTCTGCAATGGCTTCTCTTATCTTACAATGTTACCTTGGATTCTCCCAAGATCTATCTTAACCTCCCTGCTGTTTCTCATGTGGTTGAAATTAGTAGGATTTCTGTGGGAGCTCTGAAGTGTGATTGTAAAGCCCATTCATGTCATTCTCCCGCTGCAGCAAAGTCAGAGAATTTGGCACCCAACCAAATCTCCATTCACTGCAACGGGATGGGAAATTCCCGCTGGCATAAAAAGTCAGAAATTTGTTTTCCTGATGTTTTTTTTCCCCGTGACTACGACAGGAATGATGTGGAGGTGCCGGCATTGGACGGCATCTCCACATCATTGTAAGAAGTTTCAGAACAGCAGGTTAAAGTCCAACAGGTTTATTAATAAACCTGTTGGACTTTAACCTGCTGTTCTGAGATTTCTTGCTATGACAGCAAGTCAGTAAAAGAAAAAAAAACTCAAGAAATATAATGTGAACGATTTTTGTGTTATTTTGTTGGGACTTCCATCAACCTTTAACAAAAACTACACTGAGAACTTGGGTCAAGGCCTACAGAAACTCTACACAGAGGTATTTTGTTGACAAACATTGATGTTTAACTCGATTTTGTTCTGTTCTTTAGTTTTTGTTGCTGTGAGAGCACCATTTCTACAGATGACCTTTTTGTCTCAGTACATTAATTGTTGCTGCAATTGAGGTGGCACAGGGCGCAGTCACAGCAACTTGGGTTTATAAATGCCCTTAACTTAATAAAATGTTACAAAGCATTTCACTGGGATGTTATCAAACAAAATGTTATATCAAGTCACACGTGGAACATTAGGACAGGTGGCAAAGATTTCATCAAAGAGGTAAGGATTAAGCAGTGTCTTCAAGGAGGAAAAGGAGGTAGAGAACTTTTGGGAGAGAACTCCAGAGCTTGGCTGGATAACAAAGTATGGCTGTCAGTAATTAAAATTGGCCAGAATCGAAGGAATACAGATACCTCAGTGAGCTGTAAGGTCAGAGGAAATTTCAGAGATAGGAAGGGGCAAACAACAGAGTGTTTGATACAAAAATGAGTATTAAAATTGAGGCATTGTTTGATGGAGAGCCAGTGTCTATCAAAGAACATATGGGCAATCTTCCCACTAAACTGTACAGCAACCTGGTAGTTCCTCTGCAGGTTGTGTATAAGTTGGCACCTTTGAGTTACCATGTGTTGGCACCCTTGCAAACAAATTTAAAGAGTCCAAGCACTTAAACAAATTGCCTGTGTATGTTGATGATAGGTTATTGGGATTTGATATAGTATTAGAAAAAATCCTGAAACACAAAGCCAAGATAACAGTAATGATTCTCAAAGTAGCAATTTGTTTGAAGAACAGAATAATACATTTGTCCCGGCCAGAGTACACAAAGAAAAATGTATATATATCTCCATCTGCATGGCTGCTTTGTAAAATTATACTTCATTCATTTTCAAAATAGACAATTGCTGCATTAATAAAATGGCTCCAGCTGATCACATGCTGATTTCTGGAAATGTCTAAGAGTTTGGAAGTGAACAAGGAATAACACACGTCCCGGCATGATGGCACAGTAGTTACCACGACTGCCTCACAGCGCCAAGGACCAGGGTTCAATTCCGGCCTCAGGTGACTGTTTGTATGGAGTTTGCATATTTTATCTGCATGGGTTTCCTTGGGTGCTCCAGTTTCCTTCCACAGTCCAAAGATGCGCGGGGTTGGTGAATGGGCCATGCTTAATTGTCCTTAGTGTCAGGAGGATTAGCAGGATAAATACATGGGGTTATGGGGAGAGGGCCTAGGTGGGACTGTTCTTGATGCAGATTGGATGGGCTAATTCTATGATTCTATGAATGTTACAGTCCTTGAATCTTGTAAACATTCCAGCCAAGTCAATATGTTAGATTAGCAAACAAGTTGTCTGCCCTAGCCAGCCAGACTCTTAATTTAATAACCCATCATTACCTGCTCCAAAACATGATAGGTTTCAACATGAGGGCTTTGTTAGCCAAATTGCTCAACCTGAAAACAACCTTGTCAAATGATTAGAACTTGAATTGTCAGAACTTCTTTAATTATACAGTTTTTGAATTTTGTCTTCAGTCATTGTTTTATCTCAGAAGAATAGCAGGAGTCCAGGCAAACAGCCTAGCACTTTATCATTGAGCAGGTAACAGTATAAAGATCTCTGTTCATGTAAATGGCCTGGCCCACACCCATGCTGTGAAATACTGAAATATTGGAACTTCTGTATTTGTGGTTACAAGACAAATTCAACTCTACATGCCTTCTCCCATCGTGGAAGTCCTCACTTCTGAACAGATGGAGCATCCTACAGTTGTCGGTCCATTAACCTCTGAAGGAATACACCATTGGACTGTTGATTTTGAATTCTGAACTCATGTGAAACCATAACTCTTGTTTTTATCATGATCCTGCCCTGTATCTTTTTCTGTTCCTTATCCCATTTTTATTGTATGAGTGCAAAATGCCTGAACATTGCAAAAATGCTCTCCCACATTTTGTGTAAAATAAACTAACCCACTTATTTGATTTTAATAATAGTCTGCTGTGGGATTGTCAATAGAACTCTGTAAGGAGATTGAATCTGAGATGTTGTACATTGATTATGCACATACAAGTAATGGGATATTATGTATTTTTTTGAACTACTCTACTAAGTCAACCAAAAGTATTGTACAATGTGTTATGAAAAGGGTTTTTCAGGGTTAGAGGGTTAGAGAAAATACTTATAAAGGGGCAAATCAAAGATCAAAAATACCTTTATGTTTATGAATAGGTGGTGAGAGAGGAAATCAGGGCTGTTTAAATTAAACCCCTTCCAGTTCATAAAACATTGTATAATACTTTTGTCTAACTAGTAATACAAAATATATGTGACATTCCATTGTATCTATGAGCATAATCAATGTACTACATTTTAGATTCAGTCTCCATAGGACACTCAAGTTTTAATCATGAGTATTTGAAGAGAATCTACATAACTTGATTTATTTGCCCTCACATGTTAATAGATCACTGCAACTGTAAAATGTTAAGCATTCTCGATAAGCTATGCATTTTGAATTACTGACAGCTTTATTGGCAATAAAGAACATCAACTTTATTATCCATTTGAAATCTGTAAATTATGTTACTATGCAAAAAATATAGGGAATATGATTATTGTTCCATCACTAATAGCTAAATAACGTTTTAATTATCCACAGAGGCCGCAGTCATAATAATAAATGATCATACAAAAAGTTTTGCTGGTTTTATTACATGAAAATGTAATCTGTTCAATATTTTATAGTGCCATATATTTATTGAATAGGATGAAATTTTCAGACCAGTTCATCTTTTCCAGTTTTCATATTTGGGCCTCATTTACATACAACTGTTGAGCTGCAAGTAACTTGGCCGTTATGCGTTAATGAAGAGATGGCATTTCAATTCTTTCTTAAGTTCCTTTTAAAAATCTTTTTTTTTGTTTCACCACCTGTTTAAGAGCAGCTGGAGTCTGTTGACTAGGCTGCTCATAGCAAATACCAATGAGTGGTTGGTATTTGGGTTGAGAACTGGCTTGGGAGGAGGAGACAGCAGGTAGTAGTGGAAGGCTCTTTTTCCAACTGGAGGTCAGTCACTAGTCGTGTGCCACAGGGCTCAGTACTAGGACCTCTTCTATTTGTGATTTATATAAATGACTTGGAAGAGGGGGTAGGTGGTGTGATCAGCAAATTTGCTGATGACACTAAGATACTTGGATTGGCGGGGACTGAGGAGCAGTGCCAGGCAATACAACAGGACATAGATAGGCTGGTAGATTGGGCAGATAGATGGCAAATGGAATTTAATCCGGATAAATGCGAGGTGATGCATTTTGGCCGGAATAATGTAGAGGGGAGTTATAGGATAAAAGGTAAAACTATCCGGAGTATAGAGACGCAGAGAGACCTGGGGGTGCAGGTTCACAAGTCTCTGAAGGTGTCAGTACAGGTGGAAAAAGTGATAAAGAAAGCGTATGGTATGTTAGCCTTCATAGGAAGGGGTATAAAATACAAGAATAGGAATTTGATGTTGCAAGTGTATAGAACGTTGGTTAGGCCTCACTTGGAGTACTGCGTCCAGTTCTGGTCGCTGTACTACCGGAATGATGTGGAGTCCCTGGAGAGAGTGCAGAGGAGATTTATCAGGATGCTGCCTGGTATGGAAGGGCTGTCTTACGAGGAAAGGTTGAATGCACTGGGGTTGTTTTCCCTTGAAAGACATCGGCTGAGAGGGGATCTATTAGAGGTATATAAGATTATGAGGGGTATAGATAGAGTAAATGGTGGTAAGCTTTTTCCACCATTAGATTCGGATAGAACGAGGGGTCACGGCCTTAGGGTGAGGGGGGCTATGTATAAGACTAATATTAGAGGGCATTTTTTCACACAAAGGGTAGTGGGGGTGTGGAATGCACTACCGAGTAAGGTGGTGGGACCAGGCACGCTAGGGTTGTTTAAGGGTCTCTTGGACAGCCACATGAGCGGTCTGCAGATAGAGGGATATAGGAGGACTGTTTAAATACTTTAATTGTTTCCACAGGCTGTTCGATCCACCTTGTTGACTAACAAGGTGCATGCATTCGTCATGCGAGGGCTGCTCCTGGATGTTACTTCAGGAGTGGCCTAGTGCTTCACGTCGTTAGTGTATGCTTAAACTGGACCATCAGATGGGCAACATGACAGCTCAGAGACTATCGCTGTTGCTGTGCAGACACATGGATTTGGGCCTGTGTCTGCGGGAGTTTGCGCGTTCTCCCCGTGGTTGCGTGGGTTTTCTCCGGGTGCTCCGGTTTCCTCCCACATCCCAAAAATGTGCTCTTAGGCTGATTGGGTAACAAATTGTCCCTATATTGGTCTCTATATGTCATTAAGACGTTAGGATGGCGGCGCGGGCTCGTTGGGCCGAAGGGCCTGTTTCCCGTGCTGTGTTGTTCTTTGTTCTTTGTTTGTTCTTTGAGTGGAATTTTTGGTTCATTGATATTTGAATATTGCATGTTGATGTTATGGGACCCTAGTTCAGCACTATGTTTTCCATTGATTCTTTTTCCACTCATTCTAAGACTCCACCAAGGTGACAGCAGCCCAGACATCATCATCAATGGAACAGTATTTTGCTGCTGCCTCATTGCCATCCAAAACTAAGGCTCAAAACTGATCCCATTCTGTTTTGATAGTGATAAACCAAGTGAACCATGGAAAGCTTAAGTATCTGAATAATATTTCATTTGGTTCTTCTTAATGTGGTGATTATTTTTGCTTACTTGATATGACAGTGGTTGGCACTGCTGCCTCACATGCCAGGATCCCAGATTCAATTCCAACCTCACATTACTGGCTGTATGGAGTTTGTACGTTCTCCCCATGTTTGCATGGACTTCCTCTGGATGTTCTGGTTTCCTCCCCCATGTCCAAAGATGTGCGAGTTAGGTTGATTGGGCCTGCTAAATTGACCCTAGTGTCAGTGGGATTAGAAGGGTAAATGTGTGGGGTTACAGGAATAGGATCTGCATGGGATTATGGTTGGTACAGACTTGATGGGCCAAATGACCTCCTTCTGCACTGTACTGTAGGCATCCTACGATTCTATGATTTATCAAGCAACTGCTTGGACCATAAACTGCTACAATGAAGGGTGTAAGTAGAAGTTAATAAAGGGAGTTTGTGACAATTACTCAGGCAATCTAATTAATTGTTTACAGGAACATAAAAAGAATTGGATAAAAAAATACATTAAAGCAACAGGGAGAAAATGGATGATGTTCCATTTATGTAGTGTCTTTCATCTCAACCAATTAATTACTTTTTAAGCATTCTTAAAACATGTAATGTGATTTTTATGCACAGCAAACCCCACAAGCAACGGTGAAAAAACAATCCAATTAATTTAATCCTTTTTTGATACTGTTTAAGATCATAAAGCCATAAGACATAGGGGCAGAATGACGCCACTCAGTCCATTGAGTCTGCTCCACCATTCAATCATGGCTGATATTTTTCTCATTCCCATTCACCTGCCTTTTCCACATAACCCTGATCCCCTTATTGATCAAGAACCTATCTATATCTGTCTTAAAGATACTCAATGACTGGGCCTCTGAACATTCTGCGGCAAAAAGTTCCACAGATTCAGCACGATCTGACTGAAGAAATTCCTCCTTATTTCTGTTTTAAAGGATTGTCTCTTTAACCTAAGGTTGTGCCCTCTGGTTCTAGCTTTTCCTGCATTGGAAACATTCCTCTCCACGTCCATTCTATCCAGGCTTCGCAATATCCTGTAAGTTTCAATAAGATCCCCCCTCACCCTTCTAAACGCCAACAAGTACAGGCCCAGAGTCCTCAACCGTTCCTCATACGACAAGCTCTTAATTCCAGGGATCATTCTTGTGAACTTTCTCTGGACGCTTTCCAAAATCAGCACATTCTTAGACACAGGGCCCGAAACTGCTCACAATGCTCCTAATGGGGTCGGACCAGAGATTTATATGGCCTTAGACATACATACCTGCTGGATAAATGTCAGATAATAAATAAGATATAAATGCTGGCTAAGGTTCTGGAGAACTCCCCACTCCTGGTACCTCTCAATCCCCTTCCCTCATCCTTCCAAATAACGCGTCCAGCTCAATGAGCAGAATTGGCTGCTGTTTGCATCTTACCTGAATCTCCAAGAATGCAACTGCAGTGAAGCAAAGCCTGGTTTGCTCAACTCCTGCAGTATTTTCTGACTCAACTTTTTGATTCAAAAGCTGGAGTATTAATTAAACTGAGCTCTATGTGATAAGTGGGTTAGTAATTTAGTTAAAATAATTCAGCAGTTGGCATCTAATTTAGTTAAAATAATTCTGCAGCAAAGTGAATCACTATCTTCGTTGTTACTGAAGGTAGCAAATAATGGTCTAGAAACATAACCCTCATTTGAATCAGTATTTCAGACAATAGAAGATTAATTTTTGCAGGAATATTTTATGGTACTGTTTAGATGCAGAATGAAGAAACCTCATAACTGTTGAGCAATTAAACTAAATTGCAGTGTGTTACACAAGTCACTCACGTTCTCATTCCAATTCCAATGTTTAATTTGGTTGAATGTGAGAGTGATTTCCTTTTGTCTGCACCTTGCATGTAAAAATGGAATTTAATCTTCATTTTAAAATGAACCCTCAGCAATCTATTCACATAATTCCCATAATGAAATACCGAGAAAATTAATGTGCTGGCTATATACGTACTAACACATTCTGATTGAAATGAATTACAGGTGAGCAATTTGTAGAAGAACACTTTGCTAATGTATGAAGATCACAACATCATCAATGTTATTTCCCAGTCATCCATTTCAAATGAAATAAATATGACACAATCCTAAATTACAAGCATAACCCGCAGTAAATCAACTGAATGGAGAGGTCTGGGAGCAATATTAGTTATAGCACTCATCAAAACAACTTGCATTTAGTTCAAAATAACATTGCCCCGTTTACACTCTAAAAACAATGTATCAAAGTTGCTATAGAAATAATTTTGTATCTGGATTAATGTGAGAATATAATATTTGCGTTCAAGCTTGTATCTCACAGCATCCGAACCCCTCAATCACGTTATGGCCTAATAATCATTCATACTAGCCTTAATTCTCAATGTGATATTTGTGACCAATAACTAACAAGGTTAATAGGTATATTTATAAAGCTGTGTGGAAGTATCAAACTGCACTAAATATCAAAAATTGTACCTTCAAAGATATTTAATGGCAACTTTATTCTATTCATGATAATGTTGGTTCAGTAACATTGAAAGCTTCAATCGCCTTGTTAACCTATTATGCAATGTTAATGTGGGCCTGCATAAGTAAGGTCCTACGAAGGAGTTTATAAAACAACATGGTTCAACAGCCATCTGTTCAAGACAAACTGGCTTTCTGCCCAAACTGCTAGTTTGCATAGTCGACTATACTCTGGAGAGATGCTTCAGAGAAGCCAAAAACTCATCAGGAAAGACAAAACACTTTGCAATGTCACTGACTCTTTCTGAATGCGACATGGAATAAGCCCATATGTCCAATTAGAGGTATTAGTCATAATAGAGGTTAACGGTCAATTCTTCCTGTGTATTACAGCAGAGGTAGTGATAGATCCCAGCTTCATACCTTTGATAACTGAGGCAACACAAGACATTATCTATGAATAATGCAGCATTCTATGTTCCAGCAACTTTTGATCTTTCATTCCAGAGACAAATGGTCTGAAACAGATATTGTACTGCAGTTTCATTACATAACAGCTTCAGGATGGAAGTTAAGAGATTAGCCAATGGCTGCTGAACTACAGTGCAACTCACTTACATAAATTGCACAACTGATTAGTATCCATGATATTTTTAACTATGATCATTTTTAGTTTTAGCAAATATGACATTTTTCTTGTCAAATCTGGTGGTGGATTTTGTCAGCATTGAAATTCCCTCACGGGCTCTTGCTGAATGACTTCCGACCCCAGCGTGACAACAAATATAAATCTACACCATAAGAAAGTGACCTTGAAAAGAAGCTATATTCTGAAAAAAATAAGCCCAGAAGGTTTCTTAGTTATCACAAATATTAATTTGTTTCTTATAACTTACAAAGTCTCTGTCATTAACATTTGAATGATATGCAACCTAATCAAATGTGCTGAAGCTAGCAAAGTCCGATCTTATTTTAAATCCAACTCCTCCGAAGATTACTGGGGAACCTTTATTAAAAGCAGAAGAAATCCATTGATTTACTGTTCTCTAAAGGTTGGCTGTTCCTGGACAATCTTGAATTAGGTTCCTTCATATATTCTTCACATTTTGCCTGTGCACATCAGGTATTAAGTCATAAGAATAGCTCATTCTTGCATTACTGCTTATCCATTGTTGGCTGCAGGGCAACAAGGGTTAACAGCAAAGTGGGAATGAAATTAACAAAAACCAGACAGAATAGTAATGGTAGATCACTCCTGAATGTTAGTGATCAATTTAATTGCTTCTGCCAGTCCAGCTTGGTTCTTTTCACTCAGGTAGCTGGTCCATATAACATCAGAATTTATTTTAGAATTTCATTTTACAATTAACCAAAGTGAGATTTCAACTCTAACCTCTGTTATTAGTCTAATACCATAATCATGGAATTGGACTGCTATACGCATGCCTGTTCATTGTGTCAGCAAGGTTAACATTAGAAAAAAGCAGAATGAGTTCTCCTGCTTTGTGCGATGCCATGTAAATTCAGAAAGAATATTCCCAATGCTGGGGATTCCAGAACTAAGGGTCATAGTTTGAAGATAAGGGGTTAAGCCTTTTAGGACTGAGATGAGAAGAAATTTCTTCACACAAAGAGTGGTGAATCTGTGGAATTCACCAGCACAGAAAGCAGTTGAGGTCAAAACATTGTGTGATTGCAAGAAGAAATCCCTTTAGCAAAAAGGGATCAAGGGATATGGAGGGAAAGTGGGATCACGATATCAGAGGAAGGTGAGATCAGGATATGAGGGGAAGATGGGATCAGGATATGGGGGGAAGGTGGGATCAGGATATTGATTTTGATGATCAACCATGATCATTATGAATGGTGCAGCAGCTTGAAAAGACAAATGGCCTTCTCCTGCTTCTATTTTCTATGTTTCTATTTGAGTTGATCCATTTATTTTTGTTACACATGCTAACAATAGGAACATCAGCAGAAGGCTATATGTCAGCACCTCCCTCAACCCACAATACCCTGAATGAAATAAGATTTGGTTTAATAAAGTTGTGGCTCTAAATTCGAAGAGCCCATTAACTGAACTCATTGTTGGCACAACCTTTGTTCACTCAAAGCGTGACTAACATCTTTTCCCTTCTCACTGGGCTTGAATTCATGTAGTGCCCACTTTTTCCATATTCTGCATTGATCTGGCTCTCTCTCTTTCCATTTGCATTAGCTCTTTTTCTTGCTTACATTGCTGAAGCTCTGTCTGGAGTTTTCACTGCTCTTTTAGCTTTCTCTCTAGTCCTAAGACTTGCCAACAGAAATTCAACTCCTTTTGAGTTCAGTGTTCTTTTAATGTCACTGATTATGTTCAGTTTAAAACTTGAAAATTTTAAACATATGAACTGCTTTTGTTAGCAGTATAACGGCACAGTAGTATAGTGGTTAGCACAATGGATAGCACAGTGGTTAGTTTGCGTTCAGAGATGGTGGTGTGATGGTAATGTCACTGATCTACTAATCTGAAGGCTATTGATAATGCTTTGGGAATATAGGTTCACCATGACAACTGCTGAGATTTGAACTCTGTTCACAAAATTGAGAATATGTTCTATGGTCTATGGCTGGGTAGGTTTTGATGTGTTCGGCACAACTTGTGGGCTGAAGGGCCTGTTTGTGCTGTAGTGTTTTATGTTCTATGTTCTAATATGGTCCCTATATGGGAATCTTCAACAATAGGCATAGCCTAAAGACAAGGATATGTCATTAGGACGTTAGGACGGCGGCGTGGGCTCGTTGGGCCGAAGGGCCTGTTTCCCGTGCTGTGCTGCTCTTTGTTCTTTGTAATATAAAACTTTTTGTTTTTTGGGGGGCTTTAGTTCTGTTGGGCAGCATGGTTTTACAGGCTAGTCCTCTGCTGTAATTTTCTTTGTTCTCATTGCTTCTTCACAACGCCAGGAATGTGGGTTCTGGTAACTGTGTTTGCACATTCTCCTGTGTCTGTGTAGGTTTCCATTGGGTGCTCTGGTTTCCTCCCGCTGTAACAGCGGGTTAGGTTGATTGGCCATGATTCTGAGTCAGGGAGGCTAGAAAGGTAAATACGTGGGGTTACGGGGCTAGTGCCTGGGTGGGATTGTTGCTCGTGCAGATTGGATGGGCTGAATGGCCTCCTTCTGCACTGTTGGGATTCTTTGATTTTATGACTTCATAGCTAGCGACCATTAATTGATATAAATACTATTCTGCTATGCGATTTTCTTTGGTACAGTGGCATTAAGCAGCTCTGTAACTGGTTCCATGTCCCTTATTTTCTGCAGTAGACTTACACTGTCCAATACCTGATAACAAAACCCAAGAATGCAAGGATGTTCTTGTTTCTCAGATCCTACTAGCTCACCAATCTGTTTGAAGATGGATTGTAAAACAGTCATAGAAGGTTAGTTATGAACTGTTAAATTATTTTACCTCTGGGCAAATGAATAAATAGAGAGCAGCAGCAGAAGCAGAAAATGCTAGAGAAACTCAGCAGGTCTGACAGCATCTGCCGTATTTTGCCTTTATTCTGGAGAGTAGCAACATTGAGTAGGTTCACTCAATTCAATTAGTCTTTCTGTAATAATCCCAAAATAATGAATACACCAGACATTTCTATTTCAGTGGGCAACTGTGCTCATTAAACAAAATAGCTCTTATCTCTTGAAACTGTTCAGCAGTCTTCACAACTTCCTGCTTAAAATCTAACTGACTCTGCTGTTATCATCCTCTCTGCTGAATACTCTGGACTAAAGATTTCCAGGAATAATGAGGGGTGAATTGCTCACGTTTACAGTCTTTGGGGAGCCGAGTTCATTTGAAGCACCTTTTCAACTTGGGGATCTTTTAAAATTTGCGCAAGTACAGGTTGCTTTAAATATGACACTTAAATGTGACTTTTTTTTCCTTAATGGTTGCCTTTGCTGCAATTCTTTCAATGAGGAGAGAATTGAATGTGTGCGTGCTTACGGGAATAAATGTCTTTGCGTGGCTTCACTTCTAGCGGTATTATGCCGAAAATATCCATTCCCCAAGGGTTGACATTGCCAGAGGCCATGACCTGTGCACTCCACTTGACATTCAACTGTAATATCAAAGAGAAAATCAATGTCGACTGTGCAGGTATGGTTTGAACTATTGTGTGTCCCAGGAAATCAACGTATGTAGCATAGACGTGCTACATTAACACATTTGTCATCACCAACCACCCCCTACCAACATCCCCCCCCCCACCCCACTCCATCCTGCAATTGCTTTAAGAGCATGTAGGAATGGTGAGTTATACTGGAAATACATAGGGAATACATAACGCAAAAGTTACAACATATGCACAACCAAAAGAATTGGTACAGTGTTTACCTTGAATTTCAGGATGCCTTTTCATAACGTATTGAATTACATGCTAAAATTGGGACTGTTAATGAAATACTACCCAAAACAATGTATCTACAGGCAGTGTTTTAATAAACTAAAATTAAAAATCACACACCAGAACTAATCCGTCTTTGAAAACAAATTGTAATTCTCACTTCTTGAAAAAAAAATGATCATTTAGTTATGAGCATAAGATATTCTTCCATAGGTTGTCCTTGACAAGTCCCTATATCTGTGAAGTTTGGATGCCTCTCAGTGCCCGGGTTTGATTCCTGGCTTGGGTCACTGGCTGTGTGAAGTTTGCACATACTCCCTCAGCCTGCGTGTGTTTCCTCGAGATGCTCCAGTTTCCTCCCACAATCTGAAAGATGTGCATTGACCTGAATAGGTGCCAGAGTGTGACGACTAGTGGATTTTCTCAGTAACTTCACTGAAGTGTTAAGGTAAACTACTTGTGACACTAATAAATCAACTTTACTTCTTTACTTTAACATCAAAACTTGCATCTAGCTGTGTCTGAGTGCTCATCCAGTTTAATTGTCCAACCAGTCTTTGCAGCTATCTCATTTTGGAAGCATCGGTGTTTTTTTGTGAAGATCTGGACCGACTGAACTTGTTGATGTTATCATATAATTGTTTCAGTGATTGTTCACCATGAGTCCAGGGGAAGAAAATGTCATCGATGTAGCATTGGTTGAAGATCCCATGTGGTGAAGAAGTTGTGGGGGTTACAGATAGTACGACATGAACCCAAGATCCCAGTAGATGTGTCCTTATGTGTGCAGAACTTCAGCAGAGTCGCTGAGTAGAGACTGATAGCAAAGTTGCCTGGATTTGCAAAATCTTTCTCGTCTGGTAACAACACACATCTCTTTAATCTGTGCTTAATGCCCTCTCCAGTCACATTGTCTGTACCTTTAAGACTTGATTAGTTATAAAGACTCACATTCCAATCATTATTCATTATAAATTGAGTTGTGTCTTTATATGCCCTGTTTGTGGCTTGTGCTATCAACTAAACCTGTTGGACTTTAACTAGTGTGTGAGACATCTTACTGTGCTTACCCCAGTCCAACACCAGCATCTCCACATAATGTCAGTTTCTCGCCATGGTACCAGTAAAACATGGCTTTTCTGCCTTCAGTTGGAGAAAAACCAACTTTAACAACACTGAGTGAACCAAAAAGTACCACACTCTGAGACCATTGCTTAAACTTATTCAACTTCTAATATTTTCCCTCTACCTCTGGCAGTTTCTCAGGAAATTTTGAGAAACACTAGCCTCTGGAGGTGTTCACCTGCAAAAATGCTACTTGTATATCCATGGACTTAAACTCCCACAACAACTTCACCAAAAGGGCCAGAAATCTTTTCCAAATTCCCTACCCTGCTTGGGAGAGTTCAGTCTGACCTCTTTATCTTCTAAACATTCTTTAAACCCCCAAGCCACTAACCTAGTTTTGGCTTTAAAAATTCCATCCAGTGGGATCTTTTCTGTGCACACTCACCTATGACAATGCTAGCTGACCCCTATTACTGTGTACTGAATGTACATCAAACACCCTCTAACTCTCCAACACCCTCTATTTATCCTTCCCATATAACTTTATCCCTAACTTGTCAGCCATTACAAAAACTTCTCGGTCATGGGGTCTACTGTTTCTGCTACTTTATCATATGATTTCATACCCCCCAATTTATTATGTTGTCTAATTAGGATGTGACCCCCAACTCTGCTGTTGAGATCCTTCTGATGTCCTGCTGTAGATTCCCTGTACACCCTGTCTGAGACCCTATCTCTGTACACGAATGCTTCCTCACCTGGGAGTCACCACCTGACCAATGGCTGTAACTTGGGTTAAATTTTTGTATTTTATACTCCCAGTCCATGGCCTTCACTGCTGGTGAAAGTTCATCCTGGACATTCAGCCAATTCTTCTACTTTCTGCAGAATTTCCTGCCAGTCCTATGATTGCTGAGTCCTTCAGTTATCCAATCCTTCTGGACGATGTGATACCCAGGAGCTCATCTTGTGCAACTGACCTCTGGACAAAATAATCTCTTCCTGTTCATCACAATCAGATTTTCTACTGATATCTAACTCCTGGTTCATTTTATCTTGTCTTTCTGGTTCTGTCCACAAAATATCTGAGTCTGTGATCCGCTGGGTACTTTGTAATCTTCCATCAAATTGTTAGTTATTGCAAATTCATTATTTATTCTGATGCCCTGTGAGAAATGGGCTTTTGTTATCTGACTCCAATGTTGATCAATCACAATTATCCCTTCACCTAAAACTTGCCCTGGACCTTTCCATTCAACTGACCCCACTACCACCGCTCCCCTCCCCCCCATAATAAACCAAATCACCTAAACTAAATTTGACCTCATACGGTCCTATGCAGTGAGACAATGCTCTTCTAATTTTTTCCAAAATCTTGATGGAAGTTATCCTGCCAGTTTGCAAGACATTTAAGTGAGCTGAAAAAATAGAGTTGATAATAACTCGAAAGTAGGAGAAACATCTAATAGCAACTTCAGATTCTTACCACAGACCAATTGGTACAGGTTACAGCCCCCAATTATTTGTAACTAATTCTTTACATATACTGCCCATGCCAACATCGTTTGCAACTTGCAATCCATGTGCAATCCAGTTCAGCCACTATTGTGTACAACAGATTACCTATCATTGTATGATTCCTCTCACATGAACCATTGCTGATTGGGCTCTCATTTGCAACATACGTAACTATGATATTCAAATTTTCACACAACTCCTGAAATTCCTTGTCAAAAATTCCCCTCCATCGGGAATTTTGTTGATGTTCCTAATTCATAACCCATCCATTTCTCTATGACTTTATTGATGATGGTTCGTTTTGCTCTTCCCATGTATTACTACGAATAAGCTAAATCTAGTTGACATATCTACAATGTGTAGCAAGGTAAAAGTCCTGATCCTTGTCCCGTACACTGAAGTCCAATGCAAGATATACATCTGTAAATTCCCTGGTCCGTGGCAGATTCATAATTGGATGTGACAGTGGTCTTCAATATTTAACACAAATGTCATGATGTTCCGTGATTTCCTCATAAGATTCTCTCATTCTATATCAACTACTCTACCATCCCAGAGTAGAGTTTTCAGTTTTTGTGGTGCTGGATATGCAAATTATACATACAACTTCCAATTAATCTTCTTTTTGTCCACCAAATCTTTATCCCTAGGAGATGACAAGACTGCTTGAACTCTTTGACAAGAAATATCTGGCTTCCTTAATGGCTGGTAGTAATAGCCTGGCTGAGTAAAATGTAGAACAATAGATTTCCCCGAACACAATCAATCAGTCTGTCATTCAATGTCTAGCTTCATCTGTGCATTTTTCATTGAGAATCTACTCAACAATAGATGTAACTTGCTAAAAACCACATCAGTACTGATGAAGAGACTGTTTCCAGCTATTTTCCAGCTTTCCAGGACCATTGTTTTTCTAAGCTTGAAGCATATTACCATCTCCTGGAGCATACTCCTTAACCTTCCATTGATCTGTCTCACTGAGAGATTCCAGGTAGGGTTAAGACAAGCCAATCCAATCCACATAGTATGGAATTGAAACTGCTATCTAAAACTGCACCGCTGAATGAATCAACCGTCAAAATACTCATCAGTGGATTCAAGTGACCAACCCAATTCCTACGCAGCAGTCCCCATCGTCCTTCTCAGCCTCAGAATTATCTGTTTCATGCATTATTTCACAAACACGATTCTTTCACTGAGGGCAATTCATTGCATAATGATACTTAAAATCACACCAAAAACATCTCATCCATTTCTTATGTTCAAGTTGCCATCCCACACCCTCTTTTTGTCTCGTTTCTCAAACTGACTCAAAAGGCCACCATCTTCAGACAGCCTAACAGCAACACTATCTTTGTCCCTGAATTTGCATTTAATATTTTAATGACCTTGAAATTTGGTCATGGGATCCTCCATCCATTCCTTTATCACAGGGTTGCCCACATTAGGAATTTAATTGGAAATTACTGACCCCCTCTACACAAAAAAACTGTAGCAGCTGCCGTCTGATCCAGGAGAGAATCTTTCTCTTGGACTTGAATCCTCTATCAATGCCAAAGAAGAAAAACATGAGAAATGTGTGCACAAGCGAATAACTTGAAATGCCAACACAAACTCCAGGATTTCAATGTTAAATTTTTTCAGTCTCTAATCCCACTTATAAAATTCTATTCCACTGTGGACTGATCATCTGTTTTCTTCAAAGGTTGACCGTGCTTTATATGCTCCCAAAAAATCATCCTATTTGTCAAACTTATCCAAACACTGTAATGGAAAGCTCAATTTTTCTTCAGTTAAGAGTCACCCGCATCCAATTCTGAAATTACTCTAAATCTTTCTCTTTTTTTTTGGTAATGACAAGAACCAAAGCCATATCTTGCTTCTTTTGGGGTAACAAAGTAAGTCTGTTTGCTTCTCAACTTCATTTTTCTATTGTTGATATCGTTTCTTCCACCTCCAAGTAAAATACCAGTAGAAAGTCAAAGCCTGGGATTTTGCAATGTCCTTCCACCATTCTGTAATGGAGTTTATCAACAGCAATATGTTTCTTCTTCTCTCAGAGAACAGAGATAAAATTTTTCTTATTCAGTAACCGATCACCAAAACAATAATGTTCATTATCTGCGACCATATTAACACCAATAATTGTGTGTTGAGAAAGAGTGAGTCTGAAGCGCACCTGCACATTAAAACAGGTTTTAATGTAGAGGCAAAGTCACAGTCTCCAGTTCCTCAGAGGCACATAGTAGTTTATATCCTCTTGTAATGACTCCCTTATTCTTCTCCAATTAGTGACCGCTATACTTAATTACCAACTTAAAATATTTATTCTATTGCAGCACAGTTTCAACATTAACAAGCAGAACTCGATCCAAACACCTTAACACTAAATAAAAGAATAAGAAATTTCCCCTTTCATTTACCATACAAATTGTACAATGTTTTTTCAAAGCATTTCAGCAAAAGTGATGGCCATTCAGTCCTTTGTGCCTGTACTAGTTTCAGGTCTAACCATTTCTTAATTTGCCCTGCATCAGCCCTAATCAGATGAAACCCTTTATTTCCTTCTCAAGAATTAACTCTTGTAGTGATCTAATTAAAGTACAAAGAAATATGAAAAGCCACTCTCAATGCTGAACTTTGATTGCTGCTGCTGATAAGGGAATGGCATTGCTGATAAGATAAAACCCTGCTACGGAGCTTTACAGCTCCGTAAATAAAGAATTTATGTGGAAAATGACAGGTCTTAGATTGGATTGAACAATTTAGGAGCGCTGCTGACTTCTGTTTTAGTGCTGAATTTTAAGCAGCTGAAATGCTGAAGATTATTTTAATAATATTTAAATATTCTCTGTTTTATCTAGTTTATTTCCCACAAACTGATGCTGACTCCCAGCAGGTTCCACTGATGATATCACAAGGCAGAAAGGGGGAGGAGGAAATTCTGTTCCTGTACAAAATAGTTATTTGCATAAATTACATTAAATCAGCTGACATAAAGGGAAATGATATCGGAGCAACTATTTTCCTGGAGAATTTCCCCTTCCCATCACCCATATAGGCTCATGCAATAATCTGTGACCAAAGAGAATCTGTTCTGAAGTCTCCACCAATGTCACACTTAATCCAACTAAACAAGACTCATTTTGCAATTTTCAGCCCTCCCTTTGACTTGTCACCATTGAAAATGATCGTGAATTCAGAGAGAAAAGAACAATTCCACTGTTACAAAAAGAAAGCATTTCTGTTTTGTTTTAGATTGCAAAGCTCAATGTATTTCAATCTGGGAGCTTTTTATGAAAGGTAGTTGGTCAGAATCTTACCTCAACAGGACACAAATGCTGCAATTTTCACCACTTTGGCTTCAAACCACAGAGGAAAATGCAATTTTCCAACAAATACAGGCTGATCTGCAGTTATGATGGCGAGTTATTTTCAAACAATGGTCAAAAGCTCTTTAAAATTAGGAAGTCCTGCTTTTGGGACTATTTAAAGAATTGTGACTCACCATTTTAACATGAAAATGGAACAGAACTTAGAATTTCTGACACTCAACAGACTGAAGTTAGATGGAAAGAAAGTTTTTTTTATTATATTGCAAGTAGGCTTACATTAACACTGAAATGAAGTTACTGTGAAAAATCCCCTCATCACCACACTCCAGCGCTTGTTCAGTTACACTGAGGGAGAATTTAACATGGCCAATGCACCTAACCAGTACACCTTTGGACTGTGGGAGGAAACTGGAGTACCAGGAGGAAGCCGACACAAACACAGGGAGAACGCCACACAGACAGTGACCAAATCTGGATCCCTGGTACTATGAGGCAGCAGTGCTAACCACTGTGCCACTGCATACGGCCCTATGTGTAGGCCCTCATGAAGCTTTGGACAAAGCTTTTGAAATGCAGTCACTGCCAACAAATGGAACAGCCTATTTGCGCACAGTATGATCCCACGTCCAGCACTGAAATAAATAACATGGAAACATCATTTTGATGTCTATGTGGCGAAACAAGAGAATTCATTGTGAACCTTGAAGAAAACTGTCCAAAAAGATCTCTGTGATGGGATTTCCTCTTTGCTGATATCACCATTACAGCACACCAAATCAGAGGTGTGCTGTAATGGTGATATCAGCAAGCAAGTAAGCAGCCAATCATATTGAAGTATTCACATAGCACAAACTGGAAGTTAAAAGCATTTAATAGACTTTACTTTTAAATAAGTTGCTCATGTATCAAAATAAATAATTGGATTAAGATCAAAGCTAAAGTATAGATGAATTTTTTTAAATTTCTCCATTCGATAAGGTTATAGCTGATCTTCTACGCCAACTCTACCTTCCCATCCTATAGCCTATATATCTCTTGATTCTAGTATCTTTCCTTCCACAGCCCACTGGGGTAATGAATTCCAAAGAATCACAACTTTCCAACTGGTGAAGTGTCATAAGTTCATAGAATCCTACAGTACAGAAGGAGGCTATTCAGCCCATCGAGCCTGCACCAATCACAATCCTACCCAGGCCCTATGCCCCTAACCCATGTATTTATCCTGCTAATCCCCCTGACTAAGGGGGATCCACCTAGCCAATCCACCTAACCGGCACGTCTTTCAGACTGGGGGAGGAAACTGAAGCACCCCGGAGGAAACCCACACAGACACGGGGAGAACATGCAAACTCCACACAGACAGTGACCCAAGCTGGGAATCAAATCCAGACCCCCTAGAGCTACGAGGCAACCGTGTTAACCACTGTGCCACTGTGCAGCCCTGTGTGGGTCTAGCTTCCTTTGTGCCTGCGTAAAGAATTTGTGCTCATTGCACTCCCGAATGGTCAACCCTTCATTCTGCCCCACAGCCCTTGATTCTCTCGAGGAGTGATCTCTCAGCCATGTCAAACACTGTAAGGATATAATCTTACCTGTCATTCACACCTCGCATCCGCTGCAGCAAGGTCGGAGAATTTTGTGACCAGTCAAATCTCTGTTCACTGTGGCAAGATGGGAAAACCCCATCAGCATGAGCGATGGTAAGGTTCCAGCCAAAGAATTTCATACACTTCCGTGAGATCACGTTGCATTTGTCTAAACTCCATAGATGAAGTATGGGAGACATATCTTCATTGTGTCAACTGTTTTAAGTGATATTTACCTTTTTATTTGAAATCTTGTGGCACAGTGGTTAGCACTGCTGCCTCACAGCACCAGGGACCTGGGGTTCAATTCTGGCCTCGAATCACTGAGTGGAGTTTGCACATTCTCTCCAAGTCTGTATGGGTTTCCTCCGGGTGCACCGGTTTCCTACCACAATCCAAAAATGTGCAGTTAGGTGGATTGACCATGCTAAATTGCGCCTTAGTGTCAGGAGGACTAGCTTGGGTGTGGTTGTGATTGGTGAAGACGCGATGGCTTTCTTCTGCACTGTAGGGATTCTATGATTCTGTTAATTTAAGTTTGAATTATGTTGGTTTGTTACAATAAAGGCTTCACAAAATGACATTTTGTCCGATGGTTTTCCTTCAGTTGGCATTGCAGAGATTCCTTTCTTGATAAAAAGTGATGAATTGCAACATTTCATTCTGTTTAATGTGTGAGACTAAAACGGAGCTAAAGGGTGGAGAAAGAAAATATCCACAGATTTCAGATCATCTTGCACAGTTAATGGTGCCACAACCTCTCTGATACACATGCTGTCAGCAAACAATTGACAAGTAATTAGCAACTTCACCAAGATGGGGTCCATTTCTAGAACAGCATCCCAGGACACATTTACGATTTCCAGTGGCCACACAAATTACCTAAAGCAGTCCAATTTAATTGCCATGAATTTTAAAAATAAATAAGAAGATCTTTGTGATTTTACACAAATCTTTGTGATTTTTCACCGTCAGAATATTGGAAACTTTCTTCTAGCTTTAGTGCAGATAGGAGATGCAGGAAACTGGAAGGGAACATGTAGAATGGAGAGATGGTGTCCCTGATAGAATAAACTCATAGAATCCTACAGTCAGAAGGAAGCCATCCAGTCCATCGAGTCTGCACTGACCACAATCCTACCCAAGCACTATCCCCATAACCCCATGCATTTACCCTAGCTAGTCCCCTTGACACTAAGGAGCAATTTAACATGACCAATTAATCTAACCTGCACATCTTTGGACTGTGGGAGGAAACCAGAGCACCTGGAGGAAACCCACACAGAAGAATGTGTAAACTTCACAGAATGACCCAAGCTGGTAATTGAACCTGGGTGCATGGTGCTGTGAGGCAATAGTGCTAACCACTGTGCCACCATACCGCCCAGAATGATGTTGCCGTAACTTTTGTGTTTTGTATATGGAGTCTCACAGAAATTCAACTGAGTGTCTACAACATTTATATAGCTAAAATAACTCCTCCAACCGCAGAATGGCCAGAATTTCTCAGCCCTTCACGTCAGTGGGATCTCCTGGTTTATGTTGAAGTGAATGGTGATCTCAATGGCTCACCACCTGTCACCACCTTCACCGCCCCACCCCATGGCATTTACCATACACCCCGGGATTTACCCTAGGATTCTCTGGGAGGCAAGAGAGGAGATTGCAGAGCCTCTGGCTCTGATCTTCAGGTCGTTGTTGGTTACGGGTGTGGTTCCGGAGGACTGGAGGATAGCGAATGTGGTCCCGTTGTTCAAGAAGGGAAGAGAGACCTTCCAGGGAATTATAGGCCAGTGAGTCTTACTTCTGTTGTGGGCAAAGTATTGGAGAGAATAATTAGGGATAGGATTTATAGTTATTTAGAGAGTAATGAATTGATTGGAGATATTCAGCATGGTTTTGTGAAGGGTAGGTCGTGCCTTACTAACCTCATTGAGTTTTTTGAAAAAGTGACCAAAGAGGTGGAAGGGGGTAAGGCGGTTGATGTGGTATATATGGACTTTAGTAAGGCGTTTGATAAGGTGGCCCATGGAAGACTTCTGCAGAAAATGCAGATGTATGGGATAGAAGTTGATTTAGCTAATTGGGTTAGGAATTGGCTAGCAGATAGAAGACAGAGGGTGGTGGTTGATGGGAGATATTCATCGTGGAGTTCGGTGACAAGTGGTGTACCTCAGGGTCTGTTTTGGGGCCCCTGCTGTTTGTAATTTTTATAAATGATCTGGATGAGGGTATTGAAGGATGATTAGTAAATTTGCAGATGACACTAAAGTCGGTGGAGTGGTAGATAGTGAAGAGGGGTGTTATAGTTTGCAGAGAGACTTGGACAAGTTGCAGAGCTGGCCCGAGAGGTGGCAAATGGAGTTTAATGTGGAAAAGTGTGAGGTAATTCACTTTGGCAGGAATAACAAATTTGTAGAGTATAGGGCTAATGGTAGGACTCTTAATAGTGTTGAAGAACAGAGGGATCTTGGTGTATATGTGCATAGATCCCTGAAAATAGGCAGTCAAGTAGATAAGGTTGTTAAGAAGGCATATGGAGTCTTAGCTTTTATTGGTAGGGAGATTGAATTTCGGAGCCGCAACGTAATGTTGCAACTGTACAAAACTCTAGTGCGGCCGCACTTGGAGTATTGTGTGCAGTTCTGGTCCCCACATTATAAGAAAGATGTGGAGGCATTGGAGAGGGTACAGAGGAGGTTACCAGGATGTTGCCTGGTATGGAGGGCATGTCTTATGAGGAGAGGCTGAGGGATTTGAGGTTGTTTTCGTTAGAAAGGAGGAGGCTAAGAGGGGACCTGATCGAAACATATAGGATGATTAGAGGTTTAGATAGGGTGGACAGTGATAGCCTTTTTCCTAGGATGGAGAAAGCTAGCACGAGGGGCACAGCTTTAAATTAAGGGGTGATAGTTATAGGACGGATATCAGAGGTAGGTTCTTTACCCAAAGGGTGGTTCGGGAGTGGAATGCCCTGCCTGCAGCAGTTGTAGATGCGCCAAGTTTGGTGGCGTTTAAGAGGTTAGTTCATAAGTATATGGAAGAGAAGAGAATGGTTTAGTTTGGAGGGGCATTGCTTTTTATATTGGTCGGCACAACATCGAAGGCCGAAGGGCCTGTTCTGTGCTGTAGTGTTCTATGTTCTATGTCCTATGTTCTATGGCAAGAGGCCGTAAAATTCCACCAAAGAATCTCAGTTTTTGAAGGTCTACAATACTATTTGTATAAATGACAAGGCTAATTTACAGTATGAAGTGTAGTTGATGGATGTAGATGGGATGAGTATGATGAAAAGGTATCTGATGTTAGAGCACAAACAGTCAGTAAGGATTGAAAACTATAAAATATCTGCACTCTGTGATGCTTCCTTCTTACTATTTCATGTTCCTGTTTTGCTGCAGCATGCAGCAGATTCTTTGTGAATGATTGGGAATTGTGGACGATTTTCCAATAAATAAAAGATGTTACACAGCTGAGTGCTGCCTATAATAATACTATGATTTAAAGTCAGTTGTTTGCACCAACAGTGATGCAATCTCATTTGAGAGGTTATCAAACATGCAGTGATCAACATTTTATCAAATGTATTTATAGATAACAATATGTTATGTGGATGCATGCAACATCTTCTACAAAATACATGTCAAACATACATAAAAATGTTGGCCATCAATCAGGATTTCATGACTTTCACTTTTACTATATGAAGCTTTTGAGTTTGTTGTACATTTGCAATCATTTCCGCCAGCTACTAAATTTCCAAAAAAAACCATAGGATTAAAGCCTTCACTTGATGATTCAAGTTGGGTTAACAAAAAGGAATTACCACACACCTAATAATACATAGTTATAAATTAGTTTATCCCAGAGTTGGAGTCTGCACCAATGCCCCTAGGTTAGATGAGGAAGATGAAAGCTGTATATCTTGTGCTACCAGATTGATTAACACATGTTAATACAAATAATGCAGAAGAAAATGTCATTCTTGATCTCTTCATATGTTGACAGAGTAATTGAGCCAGATGTAAGAAGCTTTATCAAATAATCATTAATCTCCCTCCTGCAGTTGTGAGCACAGTATTGATTTCAGGCCGTATACTGAATTATCCAAACAAATTCTCCACATTTGCCACAGCTGGCTAGTCATTAATTTTGACAATTATTCGGGGCAAGCTCAGGAACAAGCAAAACCACTCTCTTATTCCCTTCTCGCAAATAAATCCTAATTTCTTGTGGCAATGGCACATGTCCCTTAAGGGAAGAAAAATGTATTGCAATACTCTGGGAGAAGTAATGAGATGTATTAACATATACTGGGAAACTGATATGCAAACATACTGTTAGCATATATTGCCAGATACGTTTTGACTTCAAACATCTGAAGTACCTCTGATACTTTTACCAATTAATGGCCTGCAAAGATGCTGTTGCAAAGACCCTTACTGTCCCCCTTGGAGAATATTTTAAAATATTGCCTAAAATTATTATAACAGCAAAAATACCAATTATGTTTCTGAACAGTAATTATTTATTGTTTCTGAATTTTCCAAGGATTACACAAAACTCAATTTAGAGAAGGTTCACATTTTAAATCAGCATCAATTAGAATTCAGCATTAATCTCAAAAGACTCAGGCAAATTCAAAGTCCAAGGATATGGAGTTTAGGTGAATTGGTCATGGTAAAATTGTCCCTTGGTGTGCAAAGATGGGCCGGTTAGGTGGTTTGACCATGGGAAAATGGGTCGGGATATGATGGAGGGGACAGCCTGAGTGAGATGCTCTTTCAGAGAGTCGATTCAGACTCAATGGGTCGAATGGCCTCTTTTTATATTTCCAAGAATCTATGTTTTTTTATATCTTCACAATAAGGACATTTCTGCTTCTGGTTAATGAAAAATACCAACAATATTGATTCATGAAACAGCAATCACAACGAAAATATTTTAAAATGGAACAAACTCTCACAAAATAATATATTTTCAGATCATGGTGGCGGGCATTTAGTGTGTCCATAGGAAAAGGACCACGTGGTCTTTGATTCTGTCATGTATAGCTGCTGCTGTAAGTGTATAGCTGGAATACTCACCTGAATTACTGGCTGTGAACTTCACTAAGGTCAGAAAATGGGTGCAGGGATTGCAGTGAACAATGAACACAAGCCCATTCCTTCTGATGTGAGCAAGCTGGAAACTGTGTTTCCTGCTTGCCTCTGATTGCAGTGTATAACTAGCACTAAGTGTGCCATTCAGTACCTTTATGCCTGAGCAGAGAAGACTAGCCTGAGAGACTAGCCTGTGTTCAAACTTGGCGGCATTAAACTTTAAACCAGCTTGCGCCTCTTAAATGAAAGATGCATTTTGACTGAGAAAAATGGTGAAAATCATTTCTGAATGATGACTGAAACTAGGTTTCAAGGTTCTTCAATGAAACACTGGAGACTTTGATGCGGGAGGTGGATGGGAATAGGCCCTTCAGTCAGACACTGTAATGGCAGTGGGAGCAGATAGTCACTGCTGGAAGTGTAGCCTGGGGATCAGAATCATGAAATCCCTACAATTTAGAAGGAGGGCACACAGCCCATTGAGTCTGCAGAATCCCACCCAGAGCCTACTCCTGTAAACATACATATTTACCCTGCTAATCCCCTAACACTAGGTCAATTTAACATAGCCAATCAACCTAATTCATATCTTTAGAGTGTGGGAGGAAACTGGAGCACCCGGGGGGGTGGGTAGAATATGCAAACTCCACAGAGACACTGCTCTGAAGTCAGAATTGAACCCGGGTCCCTATGCTATGAGGCAGCAGTGCTAACCATTGCGCCACTGGGCATACTGAGGCATGGCCACCAGCAGGGTTGAAAGCATGGATGCAGGGATCAAGATCAGTGAATGCATCTTCACCAACTAATGTTCATAAATGTGAGGTTATTCACTTTGGAAGCAAAAACAAAAAGGCAAATTACCACCTGAGTGTCTGTAAATTGGGAGAGGGGAGTGTACAGGGGGACCTGAGTATCCTTGTGTATGAGTCGCTAAAGGTAGCATGCAGGTTCAGCAGATGGTAAAGAAGACAAATGGCATGTTCGCCTGCGTTGTGAGAGGTTCCAAGTAAAGGAGCAGGAATGTGTTGTTGCAATTACCCAGGACCTTGGCAAGGCCATACCTACAATATTGTGTCCTTTCGGATCTCCGGCTTGGGTCACTGTCTGTGGGAGTTTGCACATTCTCCCCGTGCTTGCGTGGGTTTTCTCTGGGTGCTCCGGTTTCCTCCCATATCCCAAAAATGTGCTTTTAGGCTGATTGGTGTCAATAAATTGTCCCTGAATTGGATTTTCCTTAATCTGGCGCATATATAATTTCCTAAATTTGCACTCCTTTATTGGGGAGTCCACGAGAGGTAGACAAAAGTCGTAGGTAGAAGAAAGACTTGAATAAGGCACTCACAGAGTGTTACAATGGGTGGCGAGGGCTTGTGGGGCCGAAGGGCCTGTTTCCTGTGCTGTGCTGTTCTTTGCTCTTTGTTGTTTTCAAGGGAGTGCAGCAAAAATTTTGCGTCCTTATGCCAGGGATGGCAGGGCTGATGTATGAGGAGAGATTGACTAGGTTAGGATTGTTTTTGCTGGAGTTCAAATGAATGAGGTGGGGGGATCTTACAGAGACTTATAAAATTCTAACAGGACTAGACAGAATAGGTGTAGGGAGGATACTCCCAATGGTGAGGAAGTTTGAGAACCAGGGGTCACAGTCTAAGGATTCAGACTAGACCTTTTAAGATGGAGGTGAGGAGACATTTCTTCACCCAAAGAGTGATGAGCCTGTGGAATTCATTACACAGAAAGTAGTTGATGCCAAAACATTGAATGTATTCAAGAGACGGCTGGATATAGCACTTGAGGTGAATGGGATCAAAGGTTAAGGCAAACTCATAGAACATAGAACATAGAACATTACAGCACAGAACAGGCCCTTCGGCCTTCGATGTTGTGCCGACCAAAATAAAAAGCAATGCCCCTCCAAAACTAAACCATTCCCTTCTCTTCCATATACTTATCAATTAACCTCTTAAACGCCACCAAACTTGGCGCATCTACACAGCTGCAGGCAGGGCATTCCATTCCCTAATCACTCTTTGAGTAAAGAACCTACCTCTGATATCCGTCCTATAACTCATACCCCTTAATTTAAAGCTGTATCCCCTCGTGCTAGCTCACTGGGGTCTTTTAAGAGACTTCTGGATGAGTATATGGAAAAGAATAGGATAGGGGGTTATAGATAGGTCTGTGGATTGGTAGGTGTGATCGGCGCAACTCGTGGGCCGAAGGGCCTGTTTGTGCTGTATTGTTCTATGTTCTATGTTATGGGGAGAAAGCAGGATCAGCCATGATCGTTATGAATTGTGGAGCAGAGCCAAACAGTCTCCCCTGTTCCTATCTTCTATGTTTCTATGTTTCAAGAGGACCGAATTAGATGAGCCCAATTGCTCTCACAGAGAACTGGCAAGATCTCAGTGGGTGACATCTGTTCTCTATGACTATGCTATGGTTCCAACTGCACCACTAGTCTCAAACACTTCTCCATGGACCAGACCCCTCCCCCCCATCATTCACTCACTAGCAATCCCTAATAATCACAACTGTACCTAATGTTTATTGAACACTTAGTACTGGTGTAAGCCTCACACACACATCTATTTGTTCCTGGTGACAGGCTAAAGTAAGGGCACTGGGAGAGTGTGATGATCAATGTTATCACCCTGAGAAAAGAGGATATTTCATATCTAGAAAGCTACTGTTTCAGAGTTTTTCCTCAGCAATCCCATTCATCTGCTGGCGAGCAGATTGCTGGACTTCTGATCTGAAAGTTCCCATTGAACGTTAGTAACCATCACCATGATAGCAGAAGTCAGAACTTAGCAAAGCAACAAGCTGAGTGCGAATTATTCCAGTCACCAGGCCTGTGCTCAGCTATTGGGTGACCTGTCTTATGCTGCAAAGGAGGATAAGACATTGCTTGTCAGATGCCAGATGATGGTTAGGTCCATAATTGTGTATAATAGATCAGGTTACCTTTTCCACAGTGGAAACAATGGCCTCCAAAGCTCTGTACAAAATCTTATGTCACGTTGGTGAAGGTCCGCTTCATGCATTTTCACATTGCACTTAGGCTTTCTATGAAATTAACAGGCTACATTCATCAGTTCTGTGGAGATGACTAACCATTCTTGTCACTTTACAATCTGCGTTCCAGTTCATTAGGATGCACCTTTGCAAACAACCGTCTTGCTTCTTTTACAGATTCCCTTCCAACTGAAATACCACTGCTTAGCCAATTTGTTGTGGTTGTGTATCTGAAAGGAAAAGGGTAGCATTGTGGGGAGGGGAGGGAGGTACTGTCAAACAAAGCTTATAACTCAAAGGCAATTGCAGATCAAGGGGGAGATGGGATGTGAGAAGAAAGATTAAGTGTGAAAATACTGTCAACTTCAATGGTTTTAGCCCTGTGGTTGCACACTCCAATGATGAGAAGTGCTGTACATCATAAGAAAAGCTTTTTCATCCATCATGTGTAAATAATTGAGTCAAGAAATCTGATCAGATATGAAGAGAACGTTCAAGTCCGAGGTGGACCTGGGGCTTATAGAGATTCAGAGTTGCTGAGAGGCAATTTGAAGAATATATCAATTTTGTTTTGATCAAAGGAGATAGTGAAAGCATAAATACCAATAGATGAAGAAGAATAAAAGATAACATGCAAAAGGTGATGTTTAACTTTTCATGTGCTACTATTGAAAACAAGGACCTTATTTCGTAGGGAAGGAAAATGTTATTCATTTCTGGAACCTACTTTACTGCCCAACAAACTAGGGCTGTGAGCTGTTGACTGCAGTTCCCTTCTCCCACACACCCACAGCTACTATCCTACACAAGATTATCCCAAGTATGACTCGCTCTTCCTCTGATTTGCCCGTTGATTCTTTTTACAGTTGATTTCAATATTTGTAAATGAGGTCCATTAACCTTGCATTCCCAAAGTTCCTGATTTATACCCGCAGTCACCAAGGAGAAGTTAGAATGGGAAATATAAGATGTAGTGGAAATGAAGAATGTTTGAACTGTAAGATGAGTTTGAGTAGCAATCCTTTTGAAATGAATCTTTCTGCTTTGAGTTTGAATCGTTTTAATCTGCCTGTCAGACTGTGAAACCATGAGGAACTGTGACTACTGACTGTCTCATGCATTCCCCAGATTTAGAATACTAAAACCCCTTTTAGATTTCAAGTTAAGAGTTAATTATTTGTTTAAATGTGTGGAAATAATTAACTCACCTGAGGAAGGAGCAGTGCTCTGAAAGCTCGTGATTCCAAATAAACCTGTTCGATTTTAACATTGTGCCCATCCCAGTCCCACACCGGCATCTCCACATCATGAAAATAATTAAGGTAGATCAATGAAGTTAGTAATTATTGAAGGCTGCCTGGACAATGCAAGCAATGAAGAGCAATGTGGATCGAGCAAGAGTAAATCAGATTGTGAAGAAATTCACACTTTTTTATCTACCCCTCCCTTTTATATCATTAATTACATTTTTCAATCAGCATCATTACTATACATCACCCCACTCCCCTCCCCACCCCTCCACTATGCATTGCTGAGTCAAGTGCCTGGCTTTGTCCTTATTTAATTACTACATTTTAGGTATTGTAGTGAGGTGGTCTTGTGGTATAGTGGATAGTGCTCCTGTTCCTGAGCTGGAAGATCTGGATTCAAGTACATCTCCGAGACTTGATGGCCAAGGGGTTCATAATGTGGCCAAACAGGTTGAATATCAACTTGCAAAATCTTCTCAGCATACCAATGGTTGGTGGTAAGAATGGCTAAGACTCTTGGTCAGCTTCTGTTGACGTGGAGAGGAATCCCCTCTGTTCGGGGAATTACTCACTATGGAAACTGCTGAAAATCTGCCAAATTTCAATGCTAGGGGTGGAAATTTTTCCATCCCGCCTGCTATGGGAATTGAAGTGGGCGGGACTTGGATCATACAAAGATCTATTGACCTTGGGTGAGATTTTCAGGTCTTGGGGTGAATGCGGTTGGAAAATTCTGACCTTGCTGTGGGAAAAGAAAGAATTATCGCAGTACTGCAACAACTAATATCAATAGTAAGTGGTGTGAATGATTAGTAATTGTTTGGGTGACAATACATCACAATTACCATTGAATGATAGCCAGAGTGCTTTAAGTTTGGAAAATGAGAGCAATGTTCCAATCTTTATACATACCATACAGTGAAAACAAATGAAGGCACAAGAAATCCAAAAGTCCAGAGATATGTGGGTTAGATAAATTGGCCATACTAATTGCCCCTTAGTGTGAGGTCGGCTACTTTGGGTAAATGCATGGGGTTATGGGGATAGGATCTGTGTGGAATTGTGGTTGGTGCAGACTAGATAGGCTGAATGGTCTCCTTCTGCATTGTTAGATTCTATGATTCTAAACAGGGTTAGAAGTAGACCAACTGGTCCATTGCAACTGCTCTGCCATTCAATACAATCATACCTGTCTTTGGACTTCAATTCCACTTTGCTGGCAGTCCCCATATCCCATGATATCCTGTTGAGAGACCAAAAATCTGTCAATCCCAACTTTAAATGTATTCAATGTAAGGGGATCTGCAACCCTCTGGGGTAGAAAATCCCCAAAGATTTATGTCTTTTGAGAGTCTGAAATTAGAGACCTGATGGATAGAATGACACTGATTCATATACACAGGGTGAAGTCAGCTTGGAGTGCCCACAAAACTAATATCCAGATTCAGAGATAAGTGTGAAAGGCAACACAATTCAGGGATTGTCTGGGGGCAGAGTATGAGTAACAACAGGTTTCTCCATGTAATTTGGAGAATCACAGAGGTGCAGAGAAACTACTCAGTTGGTGTGGCTTAATCAGAGATGCAGCAGAGGTGATTGCGATTTAGCTGTGCAAATCACTGACCAGAATTTTACTGCCCCACTCATCACAGGAATCTGAGCAGGTAAGGGGCTGCCAACGACAAGGTCAGTTGATCTTGGGCAGGATTTTACGGTTTTGGGTCGAGTGAAGATGTAAAATCTCATCCACTTTGTCCAGTAGGTGGGAATGAATAACATCAGCAATAATGGAAAGCTGGTGGAAAGCAGTATAGCAAAGTTTATTTAGCGGTGGGATAACACAATTCCTAGTAGGTTTGGAACTAAAAGGAGCAGATCAGAGCTCGTTCAACAAAGAAAAAAGGGTCTCAGTCATTACAAAATCACTAAAACATATTTTGGCAGTAAAATAAAAATTTTGGACATAAAGCAGGTCAGATAGCAACTGTGAGGCAACATTGGGTTAGCATTTCAAATTCATGACTTTTCATCAGAATTAACAACTGATCATCAATCTGAAGTGTTCACCCTATGTCGTTTCTACATTGAGGCTGCCTGGCTTGCTTAGTAATTGCAACTTTTCTGTCTTTATTTCATAAATTGCTTTATGTTTCACCATCTGAAGAATATTAGCATTAAAAACATAGAACATAATATGTATGGTGCTTAGCTACAGTTATAAGCAATATTTGAACATTATGTAATTTGTTTTTAGTGGCAAAAATAATCATGTCTGTCATCCTAAGCATTTGATAGGATTCAGAAGGCTAATCTGAGGCTGGAACGTTCTGCCATAGACCATTAAGTTTTGGTCAAGCTGCTTGGATTCGTGACATTTTTTTATTTGATTATGCAGGTGTCACGACTATGGGCAATCTTCTCCAGGACTTGGATGGATGTCAAAACTATTAAGTGAGGCTTTCATAGCGCTTTGGCAATGTTTCCTTTGCTTACCAGGAGGGCACACTCCAGACTCAAGCTCTGCACAGAAGATTTTCTTTAATAAGCCAGTGTCAGGCATTCTGGTGTCATGACCAGCCCAACTCAGTTGTGACTGATTCAATGTGTGGATGTTTGGCATGTCAGCCTGGGTGAGCAAATCAGTGCAGTACTTTGATAATAAATGCCAATACCTGCAAATATCCAGAAGGCCTATTTTCAATCTTCAAACTCTGAAGTTAATTAGGAAGTGGGTTGTCGATGATGCTGGGCATTACAAGCAACATTGACTACTTCAGACAGTTATCTTCCTTTGAACAGCCCAAGAATAATTCCAGATGATAGACATGTTAATCAGGACCTGAATTCAATGCGTAAAAGGATACTAATGCAAAATGGCAGATAGTTAATAGAATATAGCAGTGTGATGATAATAGACTTGTAAATCTGAACGCTATCCTAACCATGAAGAAAGAGTGAGCTCAATTCTCACCTTGTCAATATCAGTAGCTCAATTCAGTTTTGTTTAAAGTTAGTAACAGTAGTGAACTAATTAGCTTAATGTCCTTTAGGGAAGGAAACTGGTGGGATAAGTACCAATAATTCATTGGATTTGTGAGCTACTTCAAAGTTCAAGCCTGATTTGTTGTTAAGAATGCTAAACTCTATGCAAACTCACTACAAAGGATATTGGGGGCTCAGAGCAAGAAGCACCTTTCACTCACATCATATTAAAATACCACTGCTGAGATACAACACTGTCAACAATGAAGTTGCCCTGCAGTGTGATAGCAGCAAAACAGGACTTGGAGCAATCCTTACTTGACAAGGACAATCAGACCAGGTTTGCATCCAGAGCATTAGTGCAACATGAACAATGATATGCACTATCACTGAGAAAGAGTGCCTGGCTGGTGAAGATTTTATTCGGTACCTGTTTGAGAGAGACAAATCCTTTCTGAGGATTGCCTCCTTACCAAGGTGGAGAAGCTTTAGTGTTCCCTTGATCCCGAGAGTGATGCCATCAGGATTCTTAAACACCTGGCAGGATCACCATGATGGTAAGATTGGAATGGAGAAGTAAGACAAAGTACAATGCAATACAAGTCCTCAATGGTGGATCGGGTGGAAGATACTTATCAATGGTTGCAATGAAAGATGAAAGCTGCAACAGGAGAGAGATTCCCAGTCATTGAATCTCCCACAGAAAAGCCACACGGTCATGGGGACAACGTGCAAACTCCACACAGACAGTAACCCGGAATTCAACCAGGGTCCATGGCGCTGTGAGGCAGCAGTGCTAACCATTGTGCCACCATGCCACCTATACAACTGATAGTGGACCTTCCTTCCACTATCAAGGACTGTGTGTCTGGTGATGATGTGGAGATGCCAGCGTTTGACTGGGGTAAACACAGTAAGAAATCTGACAACACCAGGTTTAAGTCCAACCAATAGTATCAAATAAATCGGTTGGACGTAAACCTGGTGTTGTCAGACTTCTTACTGTGTCTGCTGTTGGCAGTGGCATACCCATGTTAAAAGATGTCCTGCCCCAGGCATCTATCCAGAGGAAACCAACACACAGAAAGCCTGGGGCTGATCAGTGACAGGTAACGGGAACAGGACGATGAGATCTGGAAGTCCCTAGCTTCAGACTGGCATACAGCCGGTGGAGTTTGGTTCATTCATCTCACTCTTGGAATAGGAACAGGAGAGCATTTTGGCAGCTTTCTTCACTACTGAGCCGCCCTATTCAGGATCCATTCTGTTTACCCCGCATGGGGAAAAGGCAAGAAAAGATGCTCTCAAAATGATCTGTTCCACCTGCAACTTGGGTTGGAAAATCAAGCTCATAACTTTATTATGCTGAAACCTAATATGTTCAAATCCTCATGGATAATGAACAAAACACGTGGCTAGAATGGACAGCTGCCCTTGTTGTCCACAAACTCAGACACTTCAGCACTGATGTCATAAAATCTCTACAGTGCAGAAGAAGGCCATTTGGCCCATTGAGTCTGTACCAGCCACAATTCCACCCAGGTCCTATTCCTTGACCCCACATATTTACCCTGCTAATCCCCCTGACACTAGGGTTAATTTAGCACGGCCAATTAACCTAATCAGCACATCTTTGGACTGTGGGAAGAAACTGGAGCACCTGGAGAAAGCTGACGTAGACATGGGGAGAATGCTCAGATTCTAGTTACCTGGGGCCAGAATTGTACCCGGGTCCCTGGTGCTATGAGGCAGCAGTGCTTACCACTATGCCAACATGCCCTGCACATCTTTGGATTGTGGGAGGAAACCGGAGCACCCAGAGGAAAGCCACGCAGTCACAGAGGGAACATGCAAACTCCACACAGACAGTGATGCCGTGGCCAGAATTGAACTGGGTTCCCTGGCACTGTGGGGCAGCAGTGCTAACCATTGTGTCATTGTGCTGCCCATGTCACTTCCCTACAGGAAATTCAAAAGGGAGGCAAAGGGCAATTGAAGGGAGAAAACAATGGTTACACCTTCTTCTGGAGAAGAAAACATAAGGATCAGCCCAAGATGTATGGAATTGGATTTATCATCAAGAACAAACCATGAACAGACTCTTTGATCTCTCTGTCAGCATCAATGAACACTTCATGGCCCTCTCTCTGCAATTTGCCAAGGATCAGCAGCCAATGGTCATGAGTGCCTGTGCCCCAACTCTTGATGCCAATGATGAATCTAAAGAAAATTTCTGCTCCACCCTGGACACTATAGTTACCAACATTCCTACAAAAGATAAGATCATTCTCTTTTGAGACTTCACTGCCAGGATTAGAAACTACTCCCAGCTCTGGAAAAGAACCATTGGAAAGGAAGAGTTGGGAATTGCAACTCCAAATGCAGGAGTATCAGCTTGTCATCACTAACACACTGTTCCATCAAAAAAGACAAGTTCAAGACTTCCTGGAGACATCCACAGTCAAAGCATTGGCACTTGTCCAACTTCGTCATCACCCAATTCTGAGACAAAAAGGTTGACTTAATCACCAAAGCAATGACCAGTGTAGACAACTGCTGGACAGACCAATCCTCTATATCCATCAAACTCCCCAGAAGCAGTTGGGGATGAAGAAACAGTTCAGAACAAAGTTTAACACTGTGTAGCTTCAAGAGCCAAACATGCTAGTGAACTTCCAACAACATCTTCAACAAAATCTAATGCATTCTAATAGAGTGCGGGGAAGCTGGAAAGAGCTGAAGACAGCCATCATCTCAAGCTGTGAAGAAACCATCAGGTACAGGACCAGGAAACACCAAGATGAGTTTGACAAGAACAACCACAGTAGCCAAAAGTTCATTGAGAAGAAGAGGAAAGCTCTCCATGTATAGTAGGACGACACCACCAGCAAGACAAAGAGAAGAACTCATCGAAACAACAATGATGCAGATACAAAGAATTATCAGGGAAATCAAGAAGCAATGATGAACTGAGACAACTAAGGAACTGCAACTCCTTGCTGCTAAACACAAGGAGCTTCTTCAGTGCCACTGAGGCAAGTTATGAACCCAATCACCTAGGCCTCAAAACTGTGTGAAGTAAGGATGGGAAGCTTTTGAGAGACAGAGAAAACATCATCCTACACTGGAGAGAACACTTGAAAGATCTCCGAAATAGTGATTCAATCATTGAGGATGTATTCGAGGAAATCCCCCAACTCCCCATTAAAGATGATCTTGGACTCCAGTAAGTCACCATTAAACACATGAAAAATGAGCAAGATCTAGGAGGCGATTCTCCCAAAAATGATCTAAATGCTCAATTTGCAGGAAAACTGGTGTAAATCATGATTGTTTATTCAGTGGAAGTTCAGACTCGAATCTCCCATACTTGCTGCAATGCAGAGATCACAATCGTGAATATCATTAAAAACTTAAGGGGTGGGGCCTATTCATGACAGAGTCTGACCGTTCCAGACCTCTGTGCATGCGTGTTGAGAATACACATGCAAATCCATCACTGGGCAATACATGCATGTTGAGAATACATGTACAAATCCTGCGAATCGACCCATGAGTGATTGTCCTGGCCCGATGCATTAAAAAATTAGCATGTCAGGATGGGAGAATCCCATTCCCCCAGTCTCTCCCCCCACCAAGACCAATTGGGAAACATTTTCACTACCTGGGGATCCACCTCTAAGGCTGCGAAGACCTAATATCATATCCAATCAGTGAGTGCTGCCTTTGGAGCCTAAGGATGAGAGTTTTCAATGATTGAGACATCCATGCTGACACCAAGATGCTCGTGTACAAGGCAGTCACCCTCCCAAGTCTTCTACATGACTTTGAAACTTGGATTAGGTACTGCTGCTGTCTTAAGGCCCTGGAGAGGTGCCATCAATGCTTTCTGAGATAGATTCTCCACATCAGCTGGAAGGACAGGTGTGCTAACATCAGCATCCTTGAATAAACCAAAAGCACTAGTATCAAGGTCATGATCATCCAAAACCACCTCCTGTCTATCAAAAATGTGCTTAGCATGTCAGAGTCCCGACTGCCAAAGCCCTGACTCAAGGAATGCTCAGTAAGAAGTCTCACAACACTACAGTAAAGTCCAGCAAATCTTTTTGATAGTAAACCCACAAGTTTTTGGGGTTTGTCCCTTCGTCAGGTGAATGGAAAGTTCTGGTCTCAAACAGAGCATACCTGCTCCTAAACAAGAGAAGGACAAACAGAATGCTTCAAAGGCATTCTGAAGGCTAACCTCGAGAAATGTAATATAGATGTAAATGCCTGGGGGAGATCGTTGCTTAGAAGGAATCTACTTGGAGGAATCTCCTGATTGAAGGGACACAATTCTTTGAGGACACCTGATGCTAAGAGGGGATCTGGAAAAAGAGGCTGAGAAAGAATTCCAGTGATCCAAGGTCCAAGGACCGAATCTACCTCCAGGAAGCACCTGCCAAATGTGTGATGGAAGACGTGGCTCTGTATCAGGTTCATTAACCAAGCAAAGACTTACAGAACCCATAGCTAGTGACACAGTTTCTTAGATAGACAATCAGACTTGTTAAGGACTGATCATTAAAGAGAAGGAGGAAGACAAAGTGAAGATCTGACTACTTCAAAAGGATCTTTCTCAAATCACTTCTGTCTACTCCAAAGCATCTGCAAAGAAACTTTGTAGAGATATCATTTGGAAGTGAAGTATAACAAAGAAAGCAGATGCATATCACCACCTTGCTGTCAAGAACTACACTCCCTTTGAAGGAAGTTGATGATGCTTGTGCAGAGTGTGAAATATTCCATATTCAACAAGAAACAACTGAACCACTTGCTTTAGAATTTGACAGACAAGAGTTTTTGTCAGATCAAGCAAACCAAAGCAACAAGATGTAACTCTTCAGTGGTGGTACAGTGGTTAGAACTGCTGCCTCACTGCACCAGAGACCCGGTTCAATACTGGCCCTTGGTCACTGTCTGTCTGGAGTTTACACATTCCCCCTGTGTCTGCATTGGGTTTCCTCCGGGTGCTTTGGTTTCCTCCCACAATCCAAAGATGCACGTGTTAGGTTGATTGGTCATGCTAAAACGCCCCTTATTGTTACAGGGTGTGTGGGTTAGGGGGATCAGCAGGGTGAATACAAGGGGTAGTCACGGTGATAGGATGCTCTCTTGGAGAGTATGTCCAGATTCAATGGGCTGAATGGCCTCCTCCATATTGTAGGGATTCTATGAAGTGTGAGAGGAAATTGTGATATGCAGGTCACCTAGAACCACTAAAACCTGTAGGAGAATACTGAGCATTTAGTGGTGAAGTGACCACACAAAATGGCATCTTACATAAAGATACCATGTTTATTATCTGTGAAGCTAACAGCAGTCAAATCCAGTCTGAGGAATGTGAAGAGAAGTGCTCTACTTACAAAGCACCAGCAATGAAATGAAGAACCCATTAACTAGTTCAGTACGTGTTGTATTGAACGTGCAGCCAAGCAACCTAAAGAGCTGCTCATGATTCATGATGTCTCAGACAGACCACATATGAAGAATATATTATAAATAACATTTTTTAAAAAAATATATCTTTGACAAAAGGTTATAAAACCTAAACCAGTTTCATTTCTCTCTGCCAAGCGAACCTAGAAAGGAAGAAAAGGTTAAAACTAAAACAATTCACAGCACGCTCAGAATAATTATATTGGATTGCACCCATCAGAAATCTCTAAATGTGCAGGGTGACTGATCTATGCAGACCAAGCCTTTACATCATACAGTCAGAAATCTGGTTGTTGCCTTCCACTGGCCAGTTCCCTTCTTCAGTCACTAATCATCTTATAACCACACCCAGCCCCCCACTTCCTCCTCGGTTCCTTTTCATGCGAGCTAATCAAGGAAGTGTTGAAAGCTACTTGATCTATCCTGGAGCACACTGCAGGTGCTCACTAAACAGATACAAATTAACATTGAAATAAATTGAAATAATGTATTCAGCCTCTTGCCAGAAATGAGAGAGAGGCTGACTGCGCCAGAAATCCAGTTCCAGGAAGTTTGTGGGAGCTGGGAAATTGGGTATGATGCTGATTTCGCGGCTCTCGCAGGAATTTATTGAGTCACTCTGCCCATCGCAGAATCATAGAGATATACAGTATGGAAATAGGCCTTTTGGCCAAACCTATCCCTGCCAACCAGGTTTCCTAAACTGGACTAGTCCCATTTGCCTGCATTTGATCGAAACCTCTCTAAACCTTCCCTCTCCGTGTACATGTCCAAATGTCTTTTAAGTGTCGTAATTGTATTCACCTCTACCACCTCCTCTGGCAGTTCATTCCATATACGCACCACCCTCTGTGTGAAAATGTTGCCCCCCTGCCATCTCAGGTCCCTTTTAAATCTTTCCCTTCTCCCCTTAAACTTATGCCCTCTATCCTGGACTCCCCTACCCTGGGGAAAAGACTTTGGTTATTCACCTTATCTATGTCCCTCATGATTTTATAAACCTCTATGAGGTTACCTCTCATTCTGGAACTCTGTCCCTAACAGGGGTATAGATTTACCATATGAACTGCAGCAGTTCAAGATCAGCATCACCTCCTCAAGAGCAATTAGGGATGGATAATAAATGTGGGCCAGCCAATAATGCCAATAACCCAGGAGCAAATTGAAAAAAAACACTAACACAACTTTGGTCACAGTTTTTTCAGAAGGTGTCCTTTTTAAGGAATTGCTTCTGTGTCACATCTATTCATAGGAAATAATTATTCTTTTTACCTGAATCAACACTGGTAAAACAGGTACACCTGTCCATTATCTAATTGCCTCTTGTAGAATCTTACTTTCTGGAACGTGTGTTTACCTGCTTAACAATATTTCTCTTCACGGACTAATTCCCTGTATGTGACGTACTTTAAGACCTATCAGATATAGGCCAGAATTTTACCGACATTACCGCCCCAGTTCCAGGGATGAGCAAAGCTCAGAGAATGGCATTCTCTGTTGGCCTCAGGTGAGATCATATGAAACTCAGACGGATGTGTCGGTAAAATTCCACCCATAAATTGCATAACCCATAAAGTAAAAAATTTACTTTTTGCCCTGCTGCAATGCTAACATTTCACATTTCTAGTGAACTTTAAGTAATGAGGCATTTTGTTTTGTGCAGCTAGAGATGTAAAAGGAATATCTGCCCAAAATTATCAGGACTTTCCTCCATTTTAATCGCTCCCATCACTTATTTACAGCTGGTGAAGATGGATATGTTGAATAAAAATACATCTATCAAATCACAGAGACATAACATGAAGTAAGCATGTTATTAGGCCACTTATATTTTGCCTTGTACAGACTCCTCCAGTGGTAGACACAAATGAGTCCCATGTGTGTTATATAATAATATCAGCTTAAACACATGAATTTCATCATTTAGCATTTTGCAGATCAAAAGGCTTGTAACAATGCTGCAAAAGCAGTAAATTTTAACAGTTTGGCACATGCACAGATCTGAAAAATAATTAACCATCAGGGAAATTACATAAAGCACTTTAGATTAGATATTATAAACTTGCAGAAGCATGCCATCATTATAACTCCACATGTTATACATTTGGACTGTACCTTGCACAATTTTTGACGGCCTTGCTTCCAAAAAACACTCTTCACCTTCCTAAATGGATGATAAAAACAAAGAATGGCCAGAAAATTCCTTGGCGTTGTTCACACTTCACATCTGTAACAACTATAAGCTATACTGATTTTTATGTACTGGCATAGGACCATTCTAAATAGAATCATAGAATCACTACAGTGCAGAAGGTGATCATTTGGCCCATCAAATCTGCACTGACTCTTTGACAGAGTGTTTTACCCAGACTCATTCCCTGCTGCACTCCCTTAAACCTATGCATTTACCCATTAATTCTCCTTCTTCTTGGGACACTCAGGAGTAATTTGGCATGGCCATTCTACCCTAACCAGAAGATCTTTGGAGTGTGTGAGGAAACAGAAATATACAAAAGAAACCCACGTAGACACAGGGAGAACCTGCAAACTCCACACAGACAGTGACCTAAGGCCGAGTCTCTGGGCTTGTGAGGCAACAGTGTTAATCTCTGTGCCACCATGCTGCACTGTAAAGAATCTTATCAGAATGGTTTTGTGCTAATATCACTCAATTTTCATGTCAGATTTTGGAAATGCTTGAAAGGCATTTTAAGTCATTTCCCCAAAGCTGAAGGAAAGGGATCTAAGACAAAACTGAACTAGAAGAAAACCACTCTGCAAACAAGTGGTAGACAAGCAATTTATTAGGTGGCTGCTGAAATAGAGGCACTGCTTTGTGATTGGGAGAAGGAAGAAGGAGGTACCAGATTGACACTCCATGGCGTCATTCATACAAATCAGCAGTTGCTTCTTAGAAGGAGATGGAACCAGATTAGAAAGTGTCACTGCTTGTGCCAGTCCTATGTACACTTTATCAAAATGTTCCCTGGCAGCAGATGGCATCAATCTGAATCTGGCTCTTTGTTGACATGGAACCTGTGAAGACAGCTCCCTGTAGTCATTGCCAGGCAGATGTCACAGTGCTTGCAAATATGGTTGGTGGAATCTTGGTGGGTGCAGCCAATCTGGCTCTGCTTGTTAATGATCATTATGTCATGTCTTCTTCCATGCAACAACACTGAAGTCCTGACATATTGCGATTGTGATGCTTCAGAAGGATCATCTAGCTGTTAGTTAGGCCTTTGTGTGTTATCAGGCCTGCTGTCACAAGTATTTGCAGCTTCTGCATGCAAAATGCTCTGCCAAAATGAGCTATATGCTTCTCTGTCCATAGAGGTTGTTGTGAACTTACTAACAGGACAATGCTGGCACAGCCTGGCCTGAATGGCATCTCTCTATTCCTCTTCCAAAAAGTCCCATTATCTGGGTATTCCAACTGGGAAATCTATTGGTGTCATTATCAGAATGGGAAGAACAAGTAATAAACTGCGAAAAAAAGACGCTGCAAATCCTTTCGTGGCAGCAGAAGAGCAAGCATAACAATTAGACAAAATCAATTCAGCAATGGCCTAATAAATATTCAGTGTGTCTTCTTGTATGGCTTAAGTTGCAGCCAAGCTCCTGGCTACCTCAAATACCCATGACACAAGAATGTGACATGAAGATGGTGTTGTCTGAGAGTAAAGGTAGGGAAAATAAATTATTTCCAAATTATTTGACAATTTTAAAAGAAATTGCTATCCTAATATCAAGCAGGATTACATGTTGTATGATATGGACTAGAGTCACAAGCCCAGATCCTCATTTCAGGTCTGTTATACATATCTGTGTCGTAATTAACATGGAAATTGACCCCTACAATCAAATTTGAATAAAATGTGACGAGACTTTTTGAAGTTAATACAATAATGACTTATTTTGCTATTATTGCAAATATCATTAATAAATACATTTATACATATTACAGTTACTCTTCTGTGCCCTCCATTACACAGAAACTGTTTCTAATGTGGGATTTTGTGTGCAACAGTTTTCTGTTACAAAAATATCCCAATCGCTCGTGAAGTGAAAAATGAAGTATGAACGTGACAACCACCAGCATTCTCATGAGCAGGGGTGGCACCATCTGGCTGCATTGCACTGGAGTATTAAACTGCTAACATTCCTGCAATGTAGTTAGTCATCTTCTGTTGATGATGATAGAGTCATAAATAGAGGTATATAGATTCAACATTAAATCAGTTCACACGATAGTAGTGTTATAGTCTGGCATGAACCATGGTCATATTAATCTACTGAGAATTTGAAACACACAAAAATATATCATGATTTAGAGGAACGTTACAGAATCAAAAGAAACATAAACCAGAATCACAGTGTGATTTAAGCAATAACTCTACATGTCAATGCGCTTTGCTGGAATTGAGCATTGGGTTCCCAAACAAAGAGAAACAAAGAAGCAGATATTTACCTCAGGCAATGGAACATAACAGGTGGCATTGAATCAGTTATTCATATGCTTACCAACTAACATTTCATTCCACTCGGAGTGTAAACATTCAACCAATCCAACTCTGCCTGTTTCTGCCACTGTCTAGGTTGAATTTTTGTCTAAATGTTTTTAATGGATTGGATTACTTTCAGTTTTCATTATCATATAAATACACTGTTGTCTTCGATCCAAATAAAGTAAAAATAAAGTTTATTTATTAGTCACAAGTAAGGCTTATATTAACACTGCAATGAAGTTACTGTACAATTCCCCTAGTCACCACACTCCGGTGTCTGATTGGGTCAATGCATCTAGTCCATACATCTTTCAGGCAGTGGGAGGAAACTGGAGAACTTGGACGAAATGCATGGAGACATGGGGAGAACATGCAAGCTCCACACAGACAGTGACCTAACCCAGGAATCAAACCCATGTCCCTAACGCTGTGAGGCAGCAATGCTAACCATTGTGACACCGTGCCACCCAAATGGCTCCTTTAATAAAGAAACTGTTCCTTTTTTAGAAAATTTAGACAAATGATTATTGTGATTTTAGGCTTGAGACTGGCTGAAAGGACGCAATATACAAAAATATCCTTCATTCGATTAAAGTATCCTCAAACGCATTTCCAAGGATGCTTAATTGTCAATCAAACAGATGACGAGAAAAATTGAGTGGGTTAGATAGCCTACAAGATAATTACATGTAATAATAAGATCTCTTCATCTCAAAAATATCAAAAAATAAAATCTTGAAAATCTGCTGAGTTAAAATCTGTTCGCTACCATTTTTAAAAGTCATTCACCATCAGCAGAAAGTAAACTTTGTTACAACAGATGGAAGCATTATCCTCATTATTCAGTTGTACAAGTGTGTGCTTATCTCTGCCAAATATTGACTAAAACCATAAAAAGTACAAACTCTTCTTCATTTCTCTCGACGCACTGATTCCTCCTGTGCTCCCTCCGCCATCTGGCTCCTTTATATGTAAATCATTATCCTTGAGAAAGACAATTCATCTTTCATTTACTAGCTTATGTCCTATACTTATTCAATAACAATGTGCCAACACCAGGATAAACTCGGAAAAATCTCTAAATTTGTGCAGCTAGAGTGAGTTTCAAAATACTTGCTTTATACCAATAACTCCTGAAACACATCTGACACCACATTAAAAGGTTTCTATTCATTTATTTTTTAAAAAAATTGGCTTTGGATAAATTTAAGCATTCTGAACAAACACTTTAAAAAGGCATTGTATATATTAATGTGCTTATATGTACTAATGAGGGCCTGCATCTATTTAAGCATCCATTAGCAACATTTTTCAATGTGGAGGAGAGGTACCTACTCTGCATGGATTATGGTGGGACTGCTGAAGCTTAGAGGAAGTATACCTCTGTGTACAATAACATTTTTTTACTTTTGCACAAAGTCGGGAGAAGCGGTCATTCTCTTTGTAACTCCACAGCACCCAAAGATCATGCTGATCTATTATCTCCCTTCTACCTCAACCTTCCTGTTGTTCCTTGCACCTGTCACCTTCCTAAATCTTACTTTCAGGCTGTTATTAGCAAAGGAAGCAGCCACCATTGGATCAAATCACAGCAACAAACTGCCTATAAAGGCATTGACAGCTCATCCTGATTATTATCAAATTGAAACTTAAGTTCCAGTTACGGGCAAGTCTCAGGCTTCATGTTCAGGCTGAGAAGCACATCATAACTTCTGCACTCGGCACAGTGGTTAGCACTGCTGCCTCATAGTGCTAGGGATCCAGGTTCGATTCCTGGTTTGGGTCACTGTCTGTGTGGAGCCTGCACTTTCTCTTCATGTCTGGTTGGGTTTCCTCCGGGTGCTCTGGTTTCCTCCCATAGCCCGTAGACCTGGGGGTGCAAGTTCACAAGTCTCTGAAGGTGTCAGTACAGGTGGAGAATGTGGTAAAAAAAGCGTATGGTATGTTAGCCTTCATAGGAAGGGGTAATGAATACAAGAGTAGAAGTCTGATGTTGCAGGTGTATAGAACGTTGGTTAGGCCTCATCTGGAGTACTGCGTCCAGTTCTGGTCGCCGTACTGCAGGAAGGATGTAGAGGCCCTGGAGAGAGTGCAGAGGAGATTTACCAGGATGCTGCCTAGTATGGAAGGACTGTCTTACGAGGAAAGATTGAAAACACTGGGGTTGTTTTCCCTTGAAAGACGTCAGCTGAGAGGGGATCTTTTAGAGGTATATAAGATTATGAGGGGTATAGATAGAGTAAATGGTGGTAAGCTTTTTCCACCATTAGAAATGGATAGAACGAGGGGTCACGGGCTCAGGGTGAGGGGGGCTATGTATAAGACGAATATTAGAGGCCAGTTTTTCACACAAAGGGTAGTGGGGGTGTGGAATGCACTGCCGAGTAAGGTGGTGGGAGCAGGCACGCTAGGGTTGTTTAAGGGTCTCTTGGACAGCCACATGAGCGGTCTGCAGATAGAGGGATATAGCAGGACTGTTTGAATATCGGGAGGACCAAATAGTAGTAGACTATCTTTTAGTTTCGTCTCGGGAATGTCTTAGTTTTTTTTAGCATGTTTAATTAAGTCTTATTTGTTTCCGCAGGCAATTCGGTCCACCTTGTTGACCAACAAGGGGCATGCATGCGGCATGTCATGCGAGAGCTGCTCTTGGAGGTTGCTTCAGGAGTTGCCTAGTGCTTCACGTCGTCAGTGTATGCTTAAACTGGACCATCTGATGGGCAACATAACAGCTCAGAGACTATCGCTGTTGCTGTGCTGACACATGGATTTGGGCCTGTGTCTGCGGGAGTTTGCGCGTTCTCCCCGTGGTTGCGTGGGTTTCCTCCGGATGGTCCGGTTTCCTCCCACATCCCAAAAATGTGCTCTTAGGCTGATTGGGTAACAAATTGTCCCTATATTGGTCCCTATATGGGAATCTTCAACAATAGGCATAGCCTAAAGCCAAGGATATGTCATTAAGACGTTAGGACGGCGGCGTGGGCTTGTTGGGCCGAAGGGCCTGTTTCCCGTGCTGTGTTGCTCTTTGTTCTTTGTTCTTTGTTCTAGCCCAAAAGATGTGCTAGTTAGATGCATTGGCCATGCCAAATTCTCCCTCAGTGTCCCTGAACAGGGGCCAGAGTAGACAACTAGGGGATTTTCACAGTAAGTTCATTGCAGTGTTAGTGTAAGCCTACTTGTGACACTAATAAACTCAAGTCATGGATCAAAACTTCTACATCAGTGGTTGTTTCTCTTTAATAAATTGAGGGGAAAACACTTTTAATTAAAGCGATCCGAGCCACAATTCTTCAAGCTATATGAAATTAATAAAATGTAAAGTTTCAATTTTGCTATTTCCTTTTGTGGTTTTGCATCTTATGAAACACTACAAAAGCAACAGATTTCTCATTAATATTTGACAAATTCACATATCAATCACCTTCCAAAGAGCTTGGTTAGTTTTAAAACGGAACGCGGTGGAAAGATATTCTATTGAATTTGAAGACAACCCAGGCATTTCAGCTCTTATTATGTCTATCACATTGCATAACTTCAGTAAGGCAGTAAAATAATGTGTCAAAACATGCTGGAAATGCTTCATATTCGATTGCAACATCAACTTAAAACACATGCCAAGTGGGAGTGTATTTATCACAATGTATTAAGGGCTTCAGAAATGGGTTTGTTGAATCTGATAGAAAAAGGGTAATTAAATTAATAGACCATAAAAATTCTCCAACTAATAAACGAGATTTAATAATTGCATCAAAGCTTCAAGTGTAAATCTGAGCCGGAGATGTTGATGTATGACACACAGCAGGAGTTTCCATCAGTTACTTGGGTGAGTAATAAAACTATCCATTGGATAAGTAGGGGAAGCGAGAGATCATAAGGATGAGGCTGGAAAGTAAAAAAACTGGATCATCCTTTGAACACATGTCATCATGAGCCAATTCAGCAAACCAGAGACAAAATTACTTTGAAACTCAAGAGCATTAATGTATGAAACATGGAGGATTTCTGCGAAGCCTTTTCCAACAGATAATAGACTATCCCATTCCACATTAGCCTTATTTAGTCAATGCTCATCTGTACTGTGTTGAGTCCTTTAATGCAATCCGTCCAATATGTGACCTGTGAGCTCTGGCAATCCAACTTTTGAATCTCAGCTGGCAATTCAATATTATTCGGTACTTAGATTTTCATGTGCCTGGAGGTTCGGGAAGAGATGTTTTTAGTGTTATTGGTGGATAAGCACTAAAACAACTGCAAGATTTATTATTTGCGCCAGTTGGAGGTATCTATGAGTTAATCGGAACATAAACTTTATCCGTGGCCCCCTTCACACACCCACCTTCCTCATAACTTGGCCCACGCAGCAACAAAGATTAAAAGCCTGGACGATTCTGCCTCAATGGATGCATAGCTCCTCTCTTGGCCCAGGAAGATTCATTGGGGGTAATTCTGTCTTTTATCACCTGGCAAGAAAGGGCTGATAATGATTCAGTAGCTTGCCTAACAACTCACCAATGGAAATGAAAATTGGTGAAGTGGAAAAGGGGTGACGATTCATTATCACCAGTTTGTTGTGCAGCGATAAAGTTAGAATTACCTCCCTGTCGAGAGATTTGTTTCCTACTAAATATTCACATTTCTCAAGCCTGCTCCAAGCACATAAACGTATGCTTTAATTCAGAGTCATTATCCCTTATGATTATTAAATTTAAAATACCTTGTAAAAATGGTCCGTTAGGAAAGATGTGTAAGATACAATGCAATATGATTTTTATTGCCTTTAGAGCAGAAATGTTTTCATTTTTAGCTTCTCAAACTCAGTATGTGCCTCCTCCGGACTCAGGCAAGTGGAAAATAATCCAAAAGAAACCTATTTGCGAACTGACGAAAATAATTATCAGCCAAAACAAATCTTCAACTAAATTCTGTATAAAGGATTTTCAACTAATTCCTGTATAAAATGTTTTAAGTTTAAGATGACACTAGAATTGATGCCAAAAATTAACTCCAGAGCTGAAACAATGCGGGGCAATTTTCATTTCTCTATCATCCTGTTCTCAGTATGAACAGAGCAATGGGAGACCATAACATTTATTGCACTGCTCCATTGTCCCATTTTGCCCATTCTTCCAACTGTCTGCCAAGTGGCCTTTTGCCTTGTAAAGATTAAATAGGACAAGAGTTAAAGGCAATTAATGGGTGTCTGTGAAAGGTGTGCATTTTTTGCCTGGAGTACCACTTTGTATTGGGATCAGAGTAGGCTAATGGAGTCAGAATTAGAGTGTCTGTTTCAGTCTGGTTGCACTGCAAGATTTTAAGTGCACCCTGACTGAATCAGTCCTTCCTGGGCATTCTGGGCAGCAATGTGTGTATGGTTACTGGTGCCCTTTCCAGATCATATTTCCCTCTGTTTAATCCTCCCATTGCTCTTCCTTCTGCTTCGAAGCAGCTGAATACTCAACATCTTCTCCCTCTTAGATTCAATCCTCTCTGCTGTGAAATGTTGTGCCAAGTGCAGCAGACCCTTACCATTCTAGATACCATGGCAAGTGTATGCTGAAAGAAGCCTTTGGGTCTGTCTAAGCACCTGGAGGACATTTGCATCCTCCTGACTGATTGCTCTAGAACAGCATGGATATCTGGCTGGATAAATATTCTGTTTTCGGGGAACATTATCTGAGGATAATCACTGACTCCAAGAAGCCATTTACTGTGGGAGACATGATTGACACAGGCCAAAAGCTCCCGAGGAGTCTTGCACAGATACGTGCGATGATCTTTTTATGCCCTCTGAGCATTGATGGAGTGGAAACCTAATACTTGATGAAGATTGCTGGATGCCTTGAATGCTACATGTATGCAGCAAATGAGTCAGGAGCCAATTCCAGCAACAAAACCTGTGCTTTAGCAGGTTCATTCTAAATGTCCTTATCAGTTGCAAAGTGTGCAAAAGTGTTAACTCTGGCAAACAAAGCATCCTGTGAGAAGTACTTTTAGACAACAGGTTGTGTGATTACACACATATCACCTCCTGATCCCTGGAGAGAGCAAAAGGCAAAGAAACTAAAGGCCATAGTGACTTTGACAGCTGCTGGCAATGTGTGACCAACTGGCCCATTCCCAAGGGTTGGCGGTCATCTGAAGCTTCGCTCTGGGCCTGTAGAGACATTGGTGTTCTGTCACATTCAGCAAGATTTCTGTTTCTATATCATATACTGGGAGGGAGGGATGGGCTGTTGGTAAGTGGGAACAGCTTTCTCTGGACCCTGAGTTCATTCTCTCTGACCTGTGGAGTTAGTTGAGAAGATAGCTGCTTACCCTATTGATTCTACTCCTGCTTGCTATACTGCACTCCGTTAAGGTCTAACGTAAAGTGATATGAATTACTCTTATGCTGAGCTGAAGGTTGGCAGCTGGCTGATATAGTTCAAGGGCTGTAAACTCTCAAAGACATGGAAATCCCTTCCAAAGCAGGGAAAACTCATTCTCAGAACAATTCCAATGAGCAAAAGCCTTTCACATGGGCAAAGAAGCAGATGTGCAATCTTAGTATTTAAAGTGTTTCTTGCCTGTCATATGTACCGAACTCTCAAATCCTGCTGTCATCTCACCTTAATTTCTCTGGCAAGCTCCAGGGAGACTGGGAAACTCAGGCACTCACTGTTAAATTCAGAATCCTGATTTAAAGGTAATTGATAAGGAACACCAGCCATATTTAAACTACCTCTCCTGCTGGATGGAGGGTTGGCTGTCGTTTGCACCTCACAGCAGGTGGTGCTGAGGTTAACAGTTGAGGTTGGAAGTTCCTGTCAGTTTCCTGACACATCAGCAATTTCAGCACTTTTAATCTGCCACACATTTACAAACTCAGCCACAATTGTCAGGTTCCGGTTTAGTCCATACAGTCCATTGTGAAATCACTGTGATATCAAAGCATAGCAAAGCCTCTCACTTCCTCCAGACTCCTTTGATCTTTCAATCCTCAAAACTGGTTTTGAGCACAGGAATTAAAAGAGAGCAGGGTTGAATTTCCACCGATTTCAATAGCCTGAATTTGGTGCTCAAACATAAATAGGCTACAAATTCTTCACCATAAAAGATGAAAATGAAGTGATATGTTGTGACAGAAATCAATCCAAGATTTTAAAATCTCAAGATCTGAGCGAATGTTATTCACCTCCTTCTGAGGGAATGCTGTGAGTGCACCCTCGGAATTGATGGAAAAGTTATTGCCCATTCACGTTCACCGTTCACACTACGTTCACACCTGAAACAGGCATCGTGACTTGTGGTCCCAGGATGCCATTAGGAACTCCATCTGATTCTAACATAGCAGATGGGGAGTCCCGCTTATCTCGCTCAGTAAGGTTTAGCACGATCTCTTTCCTGAAACTCTGGAAGCAGGCTTTAAATGTACACTCGGACACAAGCACTCAGATCACATGACATCTCCAGATTTTGTAACAGCTTGGATTATTTCATGATTCTGTTGTAGCTGAATGTATCGACCCATCCAATTCCCAGTCCAAGGATGGAATTTTCCTGCCCTCCCCACACGGGAATTATAGTGGATGGGGGAGGACCATGCAAAGATCTGTTGACCTCGGGTGGGAATTTCTGGCCTTGGGGCGGGTGTGACCAGAAAATCCCTCTTCCAATCCCTCTTGCATCCACTCATTCACATTTTCCTCATCCACCAGTTCTACTCTCCTTCTTTCCACCTAACTCCAACTCCAACTTGTTTTCAATCTTATTCTGCAATATTCTTTCTCTTCCTCAAGCCCCCTCCCAATTTTGTTCTCTCGATCCCATATTCCCATTCCACCTTTCACCATACTTTTAGCTCATATCGAACCGCTGTATCCCTTTTTTCCCTCATCGATTTTGGATTTTCTGTTCTTCCTCTCCCTACCCACCCAGTAATTCATGTTCACCAACTTCCCTCTCCCCACTGACTCACATCACAGTCTCCATCTCTCTCCAGAGCTCACACACCTCAGACTTCCTTTCCCCTTTGTAGCCTGACCCCAAATCTTCCTCTCTTCCCACCTCTGATGCTCCAAGCTTCCCAGTAGCTTTCTCTTCACCCATCCCTGATTCCCATTCATAGGACTGCTGTAATGCAGAAGGAGGCCATTCGGCCCATCAGATCAGCACTGACTCTCCGAAAGAGCAGCTTACCCAGGCCTACCCTGCTCTAACTGTGTAATTGTCCATATTCACCATGGACAATCCACCTAACCCATGTACCTTTAGACCGTGGGAGGACACCAGAGGAAACTGATGTGGACTGAGGAAGAATAAGCAAACTCCGCACAGACAATCACCTGAGGCCCGAATTGAACCTGGGTCCCTGGCACCCTGAGGCATCGGTACTAATTACTGTGCTATTGTGCCATCCTCTGCCAACATGCTGCCTTCATTGTTCCTCTCAATTCTGTCACTCCTCCCTACACCATCAGCCCTCAAGTTACTGCTACTCCCACTTCTTATCCTGAGCTCCATTTCAGGAACTACAAGCACTATTCCATAGTGAAGCATTGATTTCTTACACCTAGTTTCTTGCTGAGGTTCAGCTCAGAGAATTTTTCCCTGAGCACAATGGGTAGAATTGCAATGTGCTGAAAGCTCTTTTCCCCGATGGTTTATGGTCCCTTTACATAGCATTGAGAGTGGAGGTTTCAGTTTGCTGCTGGTCACTTGTTTAGTTCTATGAGATTAAGAAAGGATGTCTGCTGGAGAATCGAGCTCCAGAATTGTACCATTAATGTCAACTTACATCATGATGTGCCTGCTCTGCATTGATCCATCAGGCATTCAAAGTACACACACGCTACTGCCCTCACCAGTATTGTATTTAACACAGTTCTACCCAGAAGCAGGCTTGTTCATCATTTGGACATCTAAAGCTACTTATAGCACCATCCAAAAAATGGACACTTATGTGTCAACCTCTCACTCAAAATTTCTTTTTATTGTTATTATTTATTCCTATGCTGTGAACTTTGTTGGCAAAGGCGGCATTTATTTCTCTTTCCTAATTGTCCCCAAGCAGGGTAAGGTGTGCTACCTCCGACAGAATCATTTGCTAGATCACTACAGGGGCTGGTTCACACTGCTGTGGATCTAAAGAGAAGGAATGAAGGATGTCAGTGAATGAGACTTTTTTTTTAAGACAATCCAGTAATTTTATGATCATTATAAATAAGATTAGTATTTTGTTCCAGTTTTATTTATTGAATTTAAATTTCCCCAGCTGATACAACAGAATTTGAACTTATGTCTCTGGAGCATTAGTCCAGGCCTCTGCATTGCTAGTCCAGTAACATTACCACCATATTGACATCCCCCTAATTATTGAACTATGATAAGAATCATGTATAATGTCTCACTATTGTATAGTTGCCTTCATTCCCATCTCTGATAAAACACCCGGGGCACAATTTTATGAGATATTTTCCAAGAGTCGAGAAAGCGTGAAAACAGAAAAGTTTCTGATCCATTTTTTCAGGCGAGTTATCATGCACTCAGAATTTGAAAACATGGGTTAGACCTTTTCTAAAGGCCTTCACGACACACGACAGCGCAGAGTCACTGAGCAGAGACTGATAGCCAAGTTCCACACACATGAGGACGGTCTTAACAGGGATCTTGGCTTCATGTCACACTATCTGTAACCCCCATGACTTGCCTGAGTTAGCAAATAACCTCACTTACTGTGCTGTCTAGAGACAATACTCACCTCTCTAACCTCTGCTGTTAGCCACTTTAAGACTTGAATAGCAGGTTAGGTGTAAGGATTCGCATTCTAATCAGCAATCTGACTGTCTGTGCTGATATGTGTGCTTTTGGAACAGCTCATTCACCTGACGAAGGCCACAAAGGCCGAAAGCTCGCAGGTTTACAATCAAATTAATCGGTTGGATTTAAAATTGGTGTTGTCAGACTTTACTGAGTTAGACCTTTTCTAGCCATGGGAGGCAGTGGGCAGGGTTTAATTCACCAGGCAGCAGCAGCACAGATCGGAGCCACAAACTGCACATACGCAGGAAAAACTGAAAAAAAAGAAGCTCTCCTGACAGAACACCCTATCTAACCCCAAACCAGAAACACCTTCCTCCCCACGGACATTGGAGACCCCTCTCTCAACATTACTGATCTCCTTACGCAGCACAGCTTCCAGACCCTGTTGCACATGATCCCCTCATCATCCCCCTGGCCCCCATGGCTGATTAACATGACCCTCTCTCTCTTCTGCCTCCAATCATCACAGAGGCACAACTCCACCCCACCTCCCCACAGCCGCTCCTTCACCCCATCAGCACATCTCCAAGTGCTGACTTGGTTTCTTCTCCAAGGTAAACTGCTTTAAACTCACTAGAATGCTCTAAAAGGCATGTGAGTTGTCCAAACAGCTTGCAGCTGATCTGATCTAACAAGGCACAGCTCCAATAAAAACCCCAAGGATGGACAGGCAGGCAGACAGTCCAGTCCATTTTTCCTAATGCTTATCTGGCCAGATTGTTGGAGGAGTGGAGGCAAGGTGAGACAACCTCTTCCCCCCAGCAGGACACCGTCCAAGAGGAAGGAACAGAAATGCCTGGGAGTTGGTGGCAGCATTGGTTCATGCTAGGACCCTGGCCTGGAGAACCAGGAAGCAGTGCTACAAAAAACTGAATGACCACATCCGGACAGCATGAGTGAGTGTTTTACCTCATCTAGCACTTCACCCTAAATGACCCAGATCCCCATACCAGTGGCATCTTGTGTTCTTCCAGCCCCTGACCCCCAAGCCACTCCCTTTCCCATTCAAGAGTATCAGAATCCACCCCTGGTACCCTGCAGGACTAGTGGCATCAGATTTTATGTGGTTCCTTCTGTCCCCATGGGAGAAGAATGCCCATAATAACCTGAAGGGGGAGAAGATAGAGGATGATGTGTCTGAGACTAGGGCCCTCACCCCCTTTGAGGAACAGGCACTAAAGCTTGTGAGGGAAAAGGGGATGCAGACCATTAGTGATAGCATGGTTAGGCTGGTGCATAAAAGTGAGCACTTGCTAATCCTCCACTCGTTGGAGATATCTGTAAGTTATATGCAGTCCAGATTCCTCTCCTTCTCTTGCTCTTAACCTTGTGTGCTGTGTTGCAAGAAGGGACCCCCACATGCCTGGGTCATCTGGCATCATTGCCCTCCCTGCCACTCCCACTCTCCTGTCTCTTACAGCTCAGAAGAGCCCAGTGAGGAAGCTGATGAAGGGACCACTGAGGACGGCACCAGTTCAGCATCAGTTTCCACCTCACAATTCACCATCCCAGAGACTCTCCCATCAGTGGGGTAAGTTAATGGAGAGGCTCCTGGATCACTTTCGGGTACGCATGACACATCTGGCAATGTACATCAGGTGGAGGCCTCTGGCATGTGAGGGCCTGTCAGAGGTGAGGACTCAGCTGACCCCAGGCTATATGCTGGTCCTCTGAGATCACTTCTTTCTTAACTGCTGGAGATGGAGCAACAGAGCCAGGGAGTGCAGGAGGGGATGACAGCCTCATGGACCAACTGTGAGGCTGTTGGGAGGAGCTGATGGGATAGAAGTTTAAAGTGACAAATGAAGAGGTTAAAGAACTCAGCTCACTCCCAGCCCAGCAACACACACTCCTCATATGCCACTCATAGCCCTCCCAACAAGACACACTCTCCACATCTTGTTAGCAACACACAATCGCTGTATTCCCCCACAGCCCCCCCAGAATGACAACACAGCTCCCCCCTTATTCCTTCCCCACTTTCAAACACACATCAGAACCCACGCTGTAATGGCTTCCAACAAAGCTTCTTGACAAGCCCTGAGGCTGCAGCCTCAGTGAATTTCCAGCCCATCCCCCACAAAGAAGAGTGCTTGCTGCTGCCAGCACTAGGACCCAGCATCAGCGCTCAGAGCCAGGTCTATGCTGAGAGTCTGAAGTTAGGCCCTGTGAGCAACTACTGTCCCCCAAACCCCCTCACACTTTGTTGAGCCAGTGAAGGGTATCACATTCTTATCTCTAATTTGATTTCTATGAGGTAAAGCTTGGGATTACTTCCTTCATTCCTCTAAAGGGATGGAATTACAATCAAGGGAAACACCGACATAATTACATCACAGATCTTAAGAAATTCTTGTTTAAGACAAACATTTCTACAAGTGTAAAACTCATTTCTACAAGTGTAAAACTCATTTCTACAAGTGTAAATAAGATGAATCAAAACAATTTTTGATGTGTTTTTAAGTCATCTCAGAGGAATCAAAGTACCAGTGTGGATTCACCAATAACATAAGGACTTTGACGCTATAATCTAGTTCAGACAAGTAATGTGTTTAATGACGATAAAGTTTTTTCCGGTTACTGTAGGAGAATAAAGATACCAAACAAACAAAATGACCTTAACTCCAGAGTCAGAAAAAAGTAAAATAATTTATAATCTCTGTCTTAAGTTCAAACACTCAAAAATAACATAAGGTAAATATAAATTAACAGGCAAACTGAGAAGGAGCATCCCAAACGGAACATTAAATGACAGATGCAAGCAGAAGTGTACCTATAAGGATGACAGATGCAGCCAGTGCACAAATAAAAATGTTATTGCAATTAGATTTTGTTTGAACCTTTCTTTATGGGAACACCTTTACAAAATGCAAATGTTACAGGGGCTCCAGCTTTAAGTTGAAGCTTAGCATGTTCAATCTGATGCAGCATAAGCAAATATGAGAAGCTTAAAAAGACTTAATAGAATCTGAGTACTTTATATGCAGTTCAGTGAAATTGTAACCACTTCAGAGAAAATCCTTTTAATATGCAGACTTTGATATACACTTTGTATGGAAAAGTGCTGTGTCAGATATTTTGAGACTGGAAAACATCCAGCTTCTGCATTGTTTGCCTGCTCCGGAATCCTCCATGTGCCCTGGAATCCTCTATCTACAAGGTTAGGTTGGTGAACTTGGGAATCCTCTCCCTGGAGTAAAAGGAGAGGTTTGACACAGGTGGAGAGGATAATAACATGTTTAGATAAGATAGACAAAGAAAAGCCGTTGCCATTAGTTGATCTTACAAGGATTAATGGACACAGATATAAGGTCTTAAGCAAAGGGAATACAGAGAAGAAGGTTTTTATATAGTCTATGATGATGATCTTAAATCACTAACAGTGAGGGGAGTGGAAGTGGAGATAATCAATGACTCCAATAGGAAATTGGATAAACACTTGAGGAAAATAATCCTGCAGGGCTATGGGAATATAATGGGGAATGGAACTGACTGGATTCACAGAGACCCAGTATTGACTTGTTAGATTGAATAGACTCCTTCAGTGTTGTGATGACTCTGTTCAGCAATGATCTCATTGAATGGTGGACTAGATGATATGGCCTGAATGGTCTGTTTCTGCTCCTTATAGTCTTATGGTCTTATACACAGGGATCTAATGTTCCAGCATTTGTTTGGCCTTCAAACATTTATCTCAGGTTCATAATATCTCAATCTCTAGCAGTCCCTCAAAGCAAGGTTAATTGCCCAGTGCCTGGGGCAACTTGAATGTGGAATCTTTCAACATTGTGAGGCTGTTATGCTGTAGCTGTCATACTGTTCTGACTGACCAGGAGACACCACCATTCTTATTGCTTACCGTAGGAAGGATCCACAGATAAATAATCAATCTGCTTGGCCATCTAATGAATTTAAGGACCATATAATTAGCAACTGGGCTGTAATAACAGGGAGAAACAGAAGTCTGGGAAGTCACTTAACTACCTGGAATAAGAAGCACTGGGGAGTTTAGTCACAGTGCTGCAGTTGAGAGCTTAGAGTATGTCTTTTGAATGGAGTCCATACATTCACCTTCAAAGCCAAAAGGTTTTTAGAATTAAATGAATTAATGCCACTCCTTTCAAACTTCCTCAATTCCTTAAGATGGATCATTGCATCACTGCATTTCCTGTACGCAGGGGCAAAAAGCTCTCCTTTGTGTCTCAAAAGTGGAGCTGGCTTTTGATGATCAGGGTCCTGGTCACGTCCATTCTTTCAACAAAAAGCCCAGCAATATCTTATCAGAAGGTAAAACTGAAAGATTTCACATTTGAAATCATCTCTCTCAATGCTTCACAGTAATGAGCACAATGATGAGAATAAAATATCTCATACGACTGACATAAAAAATGTCCTGCTCTTTGGTAAACAAATGCTTATTAAATCAATCTCTCCAGTAGTTTGAAATAAATTTCAATTATATTTTTGAAAGGCTGCCAAGGGAAGGGAATGTGTGGGAGGAATTTTAACAAGTGGGAGAGAGTCAGATGAGAGTAGGGATTAAATTTGCAAAATCAGACACAACCTGCCGCAAACATCTTGTTAAACTGCAGAGGATTTGGACATGTGCAAAAAACCATCCCCTGGAGAGCCACCGTGGTGATTTTAATGTTTAATAAGGTGATTCATGAGATATTCACTGTGATTTGAACTTTGTATCTCCAGTACAGGGATGCGAGGATTTGTCAAACATGATATTAAGATATGGGGTGATTAAGAGGCACTTCATGAGACTAGTTAACTGCCAGAATTCCCAAGTCTAATGAAAGTACGATGTTCACATCTGCTTGTTCAGTTCCTATAGGGAAACAGTTTGATAGACATGCTTGTTGCGAAACTTATTTGTATAATTTGGAGATCTTCATGCACAGAATGAATTAGGATGGATAGCATCATGGCTGTGTTTGATTGGGCTTCAGATATGTAAAAGATAACAGCATGGGAAAGGATATGTTGTGGACAATAAAGAGGGTGGAATAATAGGGGTGTGTGGGGGCTGGTGGTGGGGGGAGAGGGGAGTAGCAGGTGAGTCTGCAGCAGGCACTCCCAAACAACAGAGTGTATGCACAAAAGTGGCTCAACTTCCTTAACTTCTTGGAAGAGTAGTGCTTCAGGAGGCTGAGATTGTTGTGTCAGTTGGTCAGAGGCATCCATAAGCTCTGAATGGAATATGTGTTGGCTGTTACTGATTACCAGTGGTTATGAAAATAGTAGAGCTGTTTTCTCTCTATCTGTCCTATATGTTCCCCTTATCATCTTAAAAACTTTGATGAAATCATGCTTTATCTTTCTAAATTCCAGGGAATTTAATCCCAGTTTATGTAATCTCTCCTCGTAGCATAAACCTTGGGAGTTTAGGTAACTTTCTGGTAAGCCTGTAGTACAATTCCTCTAAAGCCAACATATCTTCCCCAAGATGCGATGCCTGAAACTGTTCACGAGACTGCAGGTGTGGTGTAACCAGTACAGTAAAACATGACTCCTCCCTTCTAGTAATCTCCAGAATATTCTAGATTCCTCTTGGTATAAAGAACAGCATTCCATTAGCTCTTATTGATCATTTTCTGTGGCTCTTCATTACATTTTAATGATCTGTGCATCTGGACACAACTTCATCTCACGTCTGATGCCCCAAGGCCCTTTAGGGGACAAGGTGGCATTTTGGTAATGTCACTGGGCTAGTAATCCAACCAATGCTCTGTAGGAAAATTAAAATCCCACTACAGCAGCTGGTGAAATTTGAATTCAGTGAATCAATCTGGAATATAAAAAATTAATCTCAAAAATGCTGATCATGGCAATAATCATTGATTGTTGTAAAAGCTCATCTGGATTTTCACTAATGTCCCTTTAGAGATGAAAATCTGCTACCTTATACGTGATTCCAGACCTACAGCAGCATCATTAACTCTTAACTGTCCTTAAAATGGCCAAACAAGTCATTGGGTTCAAAGGTAATTAGAAATGAGCAACAAATGCTGACCTTGCTAGCGACGCTCACGTGCCATGAGAGAATAAAAAAACTCCACTGTTTCAGATTTTCACCATTTAGAATGGATCCTTTTCTGTCCTTTTTTAAGTCTGAAATTGAAGACCTTCCAACTGCCTACATTAAAATCAATTTGCAGAAGTTTTGCCTTCACTTAATCTATCGATCGCTCTTCATATGTAATTCTATACTTCCATCTGCACTTCTTACAATGTCACCTTATGTTCGTGTCATTGACAAATTTGGAAATGTGACTTTCCATCCCATCATCTAAATTGTTGATAAATATGGAAAATAGTTGAGTTCTCAACACTTTTCTTTGCAGTATACTATTAGGCACATTTTGCCAATTAATGTAATGCCCATTATCCCTACTCCCTGTCACCTGCTCTGGCCAATCTAGCCATGGAAGACATCAATTCCCAAATGCTCATGTTCAATCCCTCTATCCTCTCTGCTTTCATAAGCAGTGTACATCTATGTCCAACAGAAAACTTATTGGAAAGACATTTGCACTTTAATGCAGAGATTCCATAACTGTTCCTTCTGTCTCCCAAGTGAACTCATGTTGTTGTCTATAAGCTCATCAGATGAAACCCCACCAAACTGTCTAAGGCTTTACCAAGGTTGTGCATCTGCACTGGCATGTGTCCTACGATAGTGCAGAAGAAATCAGGTTTATTCTATGTCATTATTTTGTACAGTAATATGGGTAAGATTGGTGTAGAGGGATATAGGTTAAATATGGACAATTAGGACTAGCTTAGTGGTAAAAACAAGGCAGCATGGACAAGTTGGGCAGAGGGCCTGTTTCTTTGCTGTAAACCTTTATGACACCTCTATGACTCGAGGTTCTTTGAGGAATTGTTGTCTAACATGTTGCTCTGATGGCTCTGGAGGAGATAGTATATGAATAAAAATAAATAGTGGAAAGGTGAAAATGTTTCTACTTGGTGCTGAAATCAAGTCAATTTGATGGAATCTTGTATGAGATGTGAATGGCTATGATTTCACCAAAAAAGGCAAGAATTGGTCAACATTCAGAAAGATGCAAATATAAATGGCATAGGTGGTACAGTAAAGGTTCGCCTTATCCAGGTCGAGCTCATTACACGTTGGCCCAGCTTCTGAATTGATAATGATGGTGAGGCAAACCACTCTAACCATTATTATGGAATAACTTGAACAGCAACTTCTGGAGTGAGAACATATGCTGTTAAATTCAGAAATCTAGTCAGAAATGCCAGTTCTTCCATACGTTTTTCTGTAACAGTCCCCATTGATACACTTGGCACTGAAAGATATGTAATGGTATGGACTTAATATGCGTGTCCATTTATTCCCCACAGAAAACATGTTAAAAAGTGAAGACTGGTAGATTCAGGATCAAGTTAACAATTAATGGTGTATTAATTGGTTAATTGTTGCTGAACAAGCCCTCTGGCCTGGAAAGTATAATTTTACAGGATTGGACTTCCGTTTCTTCAGATGACAACTGGTGTCGGAATTTTTTAAAAATAATCTTTTTTAGCATTTTCCCTCTTTTACCTCTCTTTCTTAATCAATTTGTTTTGACAACCAATAATTAGCAACCAAATATTAGCAATATTACTAGCATTAATATTAATTAAATAATTAATTTAATTGGAGCTAAATTAAACATAATTTAGCTCCAATTTATACTTTCTGCTTCAAACTCTGGAGAGACATTAAAGAGAAGTTAAAGTCACCAAGGTCCATACCGAAGACACTTGTTGCATTTACTGCATCACGTCAACAGGATAAAGGAGTAGAAGCTTCTGTCAGGAGGATCGCTGAGGGGTTGATTGACAATTAAATTGCTGCCTGTTACTCATTAAAGAGGCTACAGGACATTTTGGGATAGTGCTTCAATTAATGACATTTTCTAAGATTAGCTGAATACAAATAAACACATCCCCACTGGGTATTTCAAATGCCACTTAAAGCTATGCTCAGCTTTCTGTATCCACTTAAAGAGGACTTTTGAAACACATAAGGAAACTTTCTGAGATACATTGTCAAGATTTCATTAACACTGGTCAAGATTTATTCTGGAAATTCTCTAAGAAATTCACTTAAAAAGATGGATATTGTGCTATTTCACCTTATAGCACACAATGGAGGGAGGGAGAGAACATTTTGCTAGAGGTCTCCCTTACTCTGCATGAGGAACGGGAGGGGGTTGAGGGTAGAGCAGCACCATCTGCTGCAGGAGAGAGGAACAGGGAGGCAATGAGATCTGTCAGCAAGATATTCCATCTAACCACAGAGCACAATACTCCTACCAGCCACATGGTCTAAGGCCATTATACGAGGGAATTGCACCTTACCAAGGAGGTCATCCATAATATTGTGGCCTTTTAGAAGGAAGAATCAAATCTCAGATCTTGCAAAACAGCCAGTGTTGCATTGTCTGTGGTAGTCAAAATAAATGCAGCACTTTATGTTTTGCCTCCTGGATATTGGTGATATCAGTCATATATCATCAGTCTCTGTGCATTTCTGCATAAGGAGGTTGCTAAGGCTTTAAAAGTTCTGAAATAGCAAGCTTCGGATTCAACAGGATTGCAGGAATCCTCATGTTCCAGTGAGCCATTGGCTGTACACATGTGGCCATTGAACCCTTGTTTAAGCTCAGAGGTGCTCAGAAACGGGAAGGTATTCAATTCCCTTAATCTATAGCTTGTGTATGACCACCATCAGTGCAACATTCTGGTGAATGCCTCCTATCCAGGGAACTGCTATCAAGTATTCATAAGAAGGCAATCACACATCTCTGAAACCTAATGCAATGCACATGGCTGACTACCAGATGATAGGAGACATCCTCTAAGGCTCTTGACTCCCCAAAGAAACCCCCAGACATTAGCTGACACCACATAATGACCACCACCCCCAGATTAGGAATATCACTGAGCAGGCCACTGAGGTCCTCAAGCAGAGATTTATCTACTTTATGAAAGAGTTATCCAAATAATCTCACTCCTCCATCTCTTTCCCCATAACCTTGCAATTTTCCCCTTTCAAGTATTTATCTAATTCTCATTTCTAAGATACTGTTGAGTCTGCCTTCACTCTGCCCTGCAGTATTGGCCCAACAGGTTTCCAAATTCATGCTGTATGTGCCACAATGTGCCAAACTCTGGGAGGCCAGCTGTTCCCATCAGCAAGTGTGCCAAAGATCAGGCTCAGCAGCCACGAGAGGAAGAAGAGGAGTAGGGGCATCAAAAACTTCCAGGTACATGGGACACATCCAGAAGAAATACTCACCATCATCCACAACAGCTACTTGCATTTGTATGTAGTGCTTTTCATTTAATAAACCATCGCAAGTTGCTTCATGGGAGCATTACAAAACAAAATTTGATACCCAACCATCTAAGGAATTATTACAGAGGTGGCCATCAAAGAAGTAAACTTTAAAAAGGGGAAGGTAAAGAAAAAAACAGTTTAAGGAGGGATTTGAGAGTTTAGGATCTATACAGCTGAAGCCATTCCCACTCCTTTAGACTGAATAAAATTGGTAATGCTCAAGAGTCTGAATTACAGGAGTTCAGACATCTTAGCAGGTTGTTGGGCTGGAGGGGATAACAAAGTCCAGGAAGAATGAGGCCATGGAAAGATTTGAAAACAAGAATGAGCATTTTAATATTGAGGCGTTTTTAACCAAGGGCCAATGTATGTCACTGAGTGTGAGTGATGTGTGAAGTATGAGTTAGGACAGGGGCAGCAGAAATTTGGATGATCTCAAGTTAATGAAAAATAAAACACAGGATGTTAACCAGGAGGGAATTGGAATTGTCAAGACTCGAAGTAATGAATGCAGTGATGAGGATTTCAGCTGCTAATAAACTGAGACAGGATTGGAATCAGGCTATGTTGTGGAGGTGAAAATAAATGCCCCTAGTGTCAATATTTGATGAGAACTTATCTCAGGGTCAAATATGAAACCAAGGGTGTGATCACAGCACTGCTGAGGCATGATTGACCTTCTACGACTTCCATTAGGAAGCCCATCATCATCACTCAATCCTTCTAACCCCTTCCCATGAAGGCATCAATACAAAAAAACACCAATTTCAATATTACCCAGTTACAAAAATTACTTTTTAACTACAGCACAATTGAACAACTGAAACATAAGTATAAATATTAGATTATTTTCTGTGATGCTTGCCCTCAGTAGCTATTGAAAAGATAATTGTGTCTATTCTGATGCTTCTACAAAGTGCAATCCCAGTAGCAGCAAAAATGCTTGCTGGGATTCTCAAGAAGGCAGTTCAGATGCCTTTGTGTGACAGCCCTAAGAAACTAGAGACATTAATACCTCAAATTACACCACCTCAGCACATGCCTCAATGATGCAGCTTGTCAGATTAATATGGGTCTGCAAAAGCAATGGTGAACTAGTCTTAGAAGGAGCATATCTAGAGATATACCTGTGGGTTCTTGCTCCATGATGCCCAATGTCACAAACTCAGGTGTAATCCAGTCACCTGGTGTAGTATAGATCCCTGGGCAGGTGAGTCACTCTGCACCACCCTTTCAAGTAGGAACCTAGAATAACAAAGACAGTTGCTTGGATTTTTATTGCAGCACTCTTCTGTTCCATGGATGAGCTGAAAGCTGCAATATCAGTCATCAGATACTGCATGGAGCCTAATTTAAAGGTCACCGGATAGAATTGGCTAAACCTCTCCTCATAGGAGAGAATGGGCTTGAGGCTGGCTGTGCCCAGCCACAGCTGGAGGTAGGCTTCACGCTCCCCACCTCCTCACCACCCATTCTCCACCTCCCCCCACTCCAACCCTCCTCCCCTGAGACACAACTCATCAGCTTTCAGACGAACAATCGAGTGTATTAAGTGTTCAGTTTATCAAATCCATCAGCCTTCTTCTGAAACTTGGCCCAGTTGGATCATTATCTGATTCTTACAGCAGAGCTAGTATGTGACTTTACTCTCCTCCCCCCACCACACACCTGACAACATAGCACTTGCAGTCACCTGTCTACCCTGCATGGACACGAGTCTCCAGAATGTATCACTGTAAAAATCCCTCTTCTAAACTAGCTGCAGAGTTACACATTGTTCCAATCTTCCTCGCTCTCTTCTTCCTCCTCCTGGTCCTTGGGCCTGGAGGTGGAATTTGAACTCAATAAAAAATATCCAGAATTAAGAAACCATTGTCTATTGTTGAAAAACCTCAACTGGTTCTCTCATGTCCTTTAGGAAAGGAAAGTGGCTGTCTTCAGCTGGTCTGACCTACATGTGACTCCAGAGCCACAGCAATATGGTTGACTCTCAATTGCCCCTGAATGAGGATGACTAAGGATGGGCAATAAATGTTGGCCTGCCATTGATGGCCATGTCCCACAAATGAATAAAAAAATGTGCTCTAGCGGTAGTGAGATAGATCTTACTGCTGCTATCTGGAAATAATAAATCTGGAAGGGTTAGGGTGCAGTGTGCAAAACTACAGGAGGATGTGTGTCATAAGTCATCTGGAATTGGTATAAATTTGGGGGATTAGGACTCAGGAAGTTTTGTAACTGTAAGAAAGCAGGAGTGGCCAACTATCTAATATGTCCCTGCTCTGCTTCTTGTCATAATGTCTCCCACTCTACACTAGATCACAGCCAACACTGCCTCATCAAGGCACTGATGTCATGAAGAAATCTTCCTCTTCCATCTGTCAGAAGCTGTTACTGCCTGTTATGTGCTCCTTGTCCTAGCAGAGAAGAAGTAGTGATTATAAAGGTGACAGGCATGTGTGTGTGCATGTGCACATGTGTGTGTGTATGTGTATGTGTGTGTATGTGTGTGTGTGTATTTGTGTGCATGTGTGTATGTGTGCATGTGTGTGGTACTTCATATGGTTGAAGAGCTGTGGGATGTCATTGAGATGTGACCTGAGGTATGAAGTGTGACCTGTATGTGATTTCCAGCTTGAGTCACTGTCTGTGTGGAGTTTGCACATCTTGCGTGGGCTTCCTCCGAGTGCGTGGACTCGTTGAGCTGAAGGGCCTGTTTCCCATGCTGTGTTGTTCTTTGGTCTTTGTTCTTTGCTCCAGTTTCTCCCACAGTCCAAAGATGTATGAGTTGGCTGCATTGGCCATGCTAAATTGTCCCTTAGTGTCACGGGATGTGTGGTTAGAGGGATTAGCTGAGTAAATTTGTGGGGTTACAAGGATAGAGCCTAAATGGGATTGTTAATGGTGCAGACTCGATGGGCCAAAAGGCCCCCTTCTGCACTGGAGGGATTCTATGAAGTAATGCTTGTGAAGAACGCAATAGCATGGGATGTCTGAGTGTTAGTGTATAGTTAGATGGTGGATCAAGTGTGCTGACATTGTGATACTGGTAGCAGTTTCAGTTATTGAAAAGTGTGTTTGTGTGATGGGAATTCGGCCTGACCATTCCTGTCAAGTCACTAAATTTCTTCTGGCACTGGGGTCATGTCCTGGAGCCAAGGTTTTTGGCTGTTGCTGCCTGAGGAAATTCCCCCTACATCATTTCTTTGTTTCTGACCAGAAATTCTAGGCAATGTATTGGTGTTCTTCTGAAAAACAGACATTGGAGTCAATGGGCCAAGAAGTTTGGAATGTAATTGAATCTTCTACTCTTACCAATCTGATAATTATCTTCTCTTAATTACTTTTACTATTTGGTGAATTAATTTTCTGCCTTTAGTCACACAATTCAGTTTATAAAGTGGTTCTCCACCCTATATCATGTTTCCTTAGGAAGATTACTATTCCATTGCAAGAACACTTTGCAATGACGCTTAGCTAGTTTAGCAGTTGAGACAACTTTCAGATATTTATTCAACATCTATAATTCAAAATGTAACTGGATCAAAATGAAAAGATAGAACAAGGCCCATTTGTTCAACTTGGCCTTACTTTTACAGTTCATATACAATATGCCTTATCCAAAACTCTACCAAACCAATTTAGGGAAAAAGTTCTACGAAGTTTCTTTCTACAATGTCAGAGGTAAAACAAGCACAATTCTAGAATGTTCATGTATTCTTCTATTGTACACTTACCATGGAAGAATCAGTTTCCTTCAGCGATTGGCATCACTACCACTTCTGGTTGTGAGTTTAAATTGCTCTGAGGTCTGTAGCATATCATCCATGCTGGAATTTCATTGAAAGGGAAAACTGGATATGATTTCACTTGTGTTTTTGGAAATTATTTTACTTTCATAGACTAAGCAGCCTTGACTTCATCTCCAGTGAGCCAGCTGAAGGGACTGAAGTGTAACCAAATGGAAACTGTCCAGAATTGCCTCTCTGCTGTTGGTTGGCGTTACATCTGATAACCTAACCAAGTGTACTATCTTGCCATTTGGCCGAAGTTTCAGTATGAATTTCAGCTACTCATCCTGTGACAACATCAACATATCTTATTCCTTAAGTGCCTACCTTATTTCATTGCACCAAAACTAATCTTATAAGCAGATAAGAAATTCTTTCAGCATAAATGTTAACTAAATGTAGTCATTTTGGCATCAAGATTACCAGTACTGAATCTGCTACAGAAGATATTTGGGAAGTGAATAGCGATCTAAGCTGCAAGATGAATTTTTGCCTCAAGGAGATGGTTTTTCAATTGACAAAGATATGAATTTTATGTTCTTATCATTCGTAGGAATACTTAATTGGAGGGCTGAAGGACTTCCACAGCCAGCAGCTGTGGTTATCCTGTGGGAGTCAAGGTCACCGTATTATCTTCCATGCCATTTAAACTTCTGAAGCCCCAGTGACATTCTGAGCATTAATCAGGTTTTTATTTCCGAGTTGGCTAGTTAAGTAACATGCCTTTAGGAATGGACTATAGATCAATTGCTCTGTACGTATCAGAGTATCAGAGAATAATGCAACACAGGGGGGAGACCATTCAGCTCTCTACTAGTTTATTTAAAAAACAATGCCATCAGATTCTCTCACCAGCTCTTGTCACAGAATCATTACAATATAGAAGGAGGCCATTCAGCTCATTAAGCTTGCACTAACAACAATCCCACCCTATCCCCATAGCTCCATATATTTACCCCGCTACTCCCCCCCTCTCCCTATCTCCCTGAAAATAGGGTCAATTTACCATGGCCAATCAATCTACCTGCACACCTTTGGACTGTGGGAGGAAACCGGAGGACCCAGAGGAAACTCACATAGGCACAGGGAGAACATGTAAGCTTCACACACACAGTGACCCAAGCTGGGAATCAAACCAGTGCAGTGAGGCAACACTGCTAACCACTGTGCCACTGTGTTGCCCATAAGGATGTGCTTTTTTCAGAAAAGTTTCTAATTCTTTATCTGGCTATTTAAAAAAAATCTGTAATCTAATGAATACACTGGAGAACTGCCAGTCAACCACAAAATGTAACATGCATTTTGCACCAGTTGGATGAAAAGGGAACAGACATCCAGATCCTCCCAGGGGAGTGTGAAAGACTCTGAGTGGAATTTTCCTGTTGGTCTCTCAGACAAGCACTCCACTGCAATCATCTCACACCCCACTACTTTCTTGGAGAGTTCAGAGATCTGTGCTGGTACGGGGTCGGGGGGGGTGGGCGGGGTGGGGGGGGGTGGGAGTGTGGTGGAGGTGGTGGGTGGGTGGGGGACAGAGGGTGCATGCGTTTGTGAGAAATATTTAAGCCTATCCTTTCAACCTACCATCTGTACCACTGTGTGTCCAATGAGTACGTGTGACATTTGAATGGTGGTTGCAGTTTACCTAGTATTTTTTTTCAATTTGGAATTAATTTCAAATAATTTATCTTACTATTTGTTTAAACTCAGAAAATCTGCCTGACTAATTCTATATAAACTGAAAGTACACATGCCGGGATTCCTGCAGTACTGGCAAAGCACAGCCTCTCCAAATTAATTAAAAAAACACCCTGGATTAGTATATTTGGGAAGTCATTTTACATCGCCTCATATGGCTGTGTTATATTCCTGCAATTTTCCTCCATCAAGTATTGATCGAAGCTCCTTTTAAAGGCTGCTGTTGAATCTGCATCCACCATCCTATCAAGAAGTATACTTGAATCTGTGACACTGCGTGAAATGATGTTCCTCACGTCACTTTCAGTATTGTTATCACTGATTTCTTATGGGCTAATCACAGGAGATGGCACTGTTGCCTCACAATGCCAGAGGCCAGGTTCAATTCTGGCCCCAGGTGACTGTTCGGAATTTGCACATCCTCCCTGTGTCTGCGTGGGTTCTCTCCAGGTGCTCTGGTTTCCTCCCACAAAGATGTGCAGGTATGGTTAATTGGATATGTTAAATTGCCCCTTAGTGTAGGGGGATTAGCAGGTTTGATATATGGGGTTAAGGGGATAGGGCCTGGGTGGCACTGTTGTCGGCTAAGTGGGCTGTATGGCCTCCTTTTGTACTTGGCAATCCTATGATTCTATGAGACTCAGAATAGGTTAGGATTATTCAAGCATCTCCAGGTCGAGCGCTACTTCAGAAAATTATGATGTTTACATGAAGGTTGCATGTATTTATATCATGTTTCACAAGCACACAAACATTGTTTAAATTTTGAACTAATAATTCACATAGTTTTATCAAAACAAGCACATCTTCTATTCATCACCTTTCATCTTGTCCCCATTGCAGAAGCTTCCTACTTTTCTTGGTGCTCTACCGCTGCCATCTCTAGTGCAGTACAGTACAGGCATACTGTTGCTGACTGATTCCAAAACTTTTTTAATCGTGAAAAACTCAGCTTGTATAGTTCTTGCAAGCTCTGGGAGTTCAAAATTCTGCTGACTTTAAGTTGTATATGTTATTAATCTTTGTAACAGAAAGGGAATTGGTTTTATGTATCAAAGGAATCTAAAACAATTTTCTTTTTATTTTATTAATTATTCATTCCTAAATCGCATTACAACAATTATCTTAAAACCTCAACTGTTGTAATGTTTATTCCCTCACTCTTTATGTGTTTTGTTTCAGAGCACATCAACACTCGTAACTCTTTGCTTCTAAACTCTTTTTTGCAGTTGTCCTTATAACTGAGCTAAGACTTCACATTATACTTTTATGGAATATATATGTATCAATATGGTCCCTTCCTAAATTTCTATAAACTGGGCCAAAACTTGAAAATGACTAAAGCCATTGATGGCTGCGACTTTCAAACAAAAGGAAATTTCTGGCAGCCAGAGAAGCTGAGACTTTGTTATCTCTGAAAAGATGCTAATGTCGCTGCGAACTGCAGAAACAAACTTCAAATGGAATTATACAAAGGCCATCAACCTTTCCAAAACCAAGCCTAAATAATGTGACTATAGTCTGCTAGGACAATGCACACTGCCACCAACCTTAAAATTCTTAATGGTTGAAACACTAACAAGCTCAAAATTCCAATCAAAGGCATATACAATTTTTGTCATAGTCAAATTGGAGAAGTAGGAGTCACACGACCCCTCATCTGGGAGAATCAGACATACTGACTTTCTGTACCGTGAATCTGCAATCTTTCACCTAGCAAGCAGTAGCTTAGACAAGGTCCCAATCCAGATGAATGCCTGGTTCCCATCTATATTGTTTGTATTGGAAATTTTGAAATTCTACACTAATGCTTACAGGACAAATTCATCTGTTGCCTATCCCTGTCATGGAAGTCATCTCTACTGGAAGAATGAATTACCCAGCATCAATCTTCAACCTATTGATCTCGGTGAAAGCATACATGATTGGACCTTGATTCTAGACTCTGGACGCGTGAAAAAATAATTCATTGTCTGTGGTCTTTGCCCTGTAAACCCTTTATTTCCCTATCCCACCTTTATTGCATGAATGAAAAAGATGCAATGTTACTAGTCTTATCTTGTGTTTGAATGTGTGTAAATAAGCTAACGGTTGTGTGGTCATTAAATAGCAGAATTAAATCACTCAAAACTAAGCAGTTGGGAACAAGGCTTTCATAAAAAGTGGAGATATCAAAAATCTAAGACACCTTCCTGTTTACAGATGCGTGATGAGAAGGGAAATCAGGACTGCTTAAATTAAACCCTTTTAAGTTATCTCTCCACAACATCATATAGCCATTTTCACTACAACATATATACTATGCAATAGGGCTAAAAATCTGTGACCTTTTTTAAGTTTCAATGATTCATTAACTGCTTGAACAGCATTAAACAGCATAATTATTTTAGGTCCACCATATTTCCATATTTCTTTACATTTAAAAAAAAAATCCCATTTTCAGAAAATGCATGTTTTGAAACTGTGTACTCCCATTATTGCATCAACAATCCTCTCATTCAGTCATTAACTGTCACTTTCTCCCTTTCAGGACTGTTGGGCTCAATTATTTAAATTCCTCACCCAAAATTTAATGAGGCAACCTGAGGCAAGAGGATTGTCACAAATAAGGATAAGCATCACAGTAGCCTAGAGAACCAAATGCATCTGAATCTGCCCAATTTAATCAGTGCAGTTCTAATCTGAAACTAAGCTGAATGCAAAACAAGACAACAAATTAGACAATTGGGAATTCGTCATTCAACAGATGCCAGATTTTTTCCTTCAAAACGATGCAAATGCTCTTTGACCAATCTCAACACATGTGGAGTTGAGATGTTTTGCTTACAAAACTCTTAGCTCATTCTGGAGGAAATCCCAACTGGGTTTTTTAAAAAAAATCCTAAATTGTAGGCACTAATTTAAGAATGCAGAATACTTTTTACTGAAATCCATAGGCTCTTTCCTATTCAAAGATAATGAATTTAATACTTGTGGTAAAATTTTATGAAACCACAAATTTTTTAGGGTGGCTTAGTGGCACAGTGGTTAGCACTGTTGCTTCACAGCAGCAGGGATCCAGGTTCAATTCCAACCAGGGTCTGTGCGGAGTTTGTATATTCTCCCTGTGTGCATGGATTTCTTTCTAGTGTTCCGGTTTCTTCAACATTGCTGGTTAGGTTGATTTGCCATGCTAAAAAAAATTGACCCTTAGTTTCAGAGGGTTTTGCAGGGTAAATACAAAGAACAGTACAGCATGATTATTTTAGATCCATGTTTCCGTATTTCTTGCTGATCATGTTCTCCTATCTAGCCCAACCACTTACATCCCTCTATTCCCCATCTAGTCATGTGTCTGTCCAGATAAATCTTAAATGTTGCTAATGTATCTGCCTCAGCCACCTCACTTGGTAGTGCATTCCTGACCCATCACTCTCTGTGTAAAAACCTTCTCCCGCACATCCCCACTGAACCTTTCTCCCCTTATCTTGAACTTGTAATTGCCATTTCTATCCTAGGAAAAGCTTCCAACTGTTCACCTTATCTATGCCCCTCATAATTTGATAAACTTCTATCAGATTACCCCTCAGCCTCTGTCTTTTCAGGGAGAACAATCCCAGTTTATTCATTCTCTCTTTATAACTAATACCCTCAATACCAGACAACATCTTGGTAAACATTTTCTGTACTCTCTCCAAAGTTTCCATGTCCTTCTGGTAGTGTGGTGACCAGAATTGGACACAGTACTCCAAATGTGGCCTAACCAACACTTTGTAACTTAATTTGCCAACTTTTATATTCAATACCCTGTCTGATGAAAGCATGCCATATGCTTTCTTTACCACCTTTTCCACCTGTGCTGCCACTTTGAAGGATCTGTAGACCTGTACTCCCAGGTTGTCCATGTGTTTATCTTCCTGATGGTTCTGCCATTTATTTTACAGCTCCCAGCTGAATTGGATCTACCAAAATGCATCACCTTGCATTTGCCTGGATTAAATTCAATCTGCCATTTCTGCGCCCAATTTTCCAGCCTATCTATATTCTGATCTAGTATCTGAGCACCTTCGCTATTGTCTGCAATTCTATCAATCTTAGTATCATCTGCAAACTTACGAATCAGACCAGCTACATTTTCTTCCAAGTCGTCTATATATATTATGAACAGCAGAGGTCCCAGCACTGACACCTGGCGAACATCACTAGTTATAGACTTCCATTCAGAAAAACACTCTTTCACTGCTACCCTCTGCGTTCTATGGTCAAGTGAGTCCTGAATCCACCTAGTTAGTTCACCTCTGATCCCATGAGGTTTAATCTTTTGCACCAGCCTGTCACGAGGGATTACAGGAATAGGACCTGGGTAGAATTGTTGTCTGTGCGAGCTCAATGGCTTCCTTCTGCATTGTAGGGATTCTTTGTTTTTATGATTCAAAGTTACAAATTCTGAAGTTTGAATATGTTTCAAACTTTGACAGATACTGAAATCAGCACTTGATCCATAATAGGCACATGTTTTTTACGTTCTCATTAGTACCAGATGTTTATTAAAATTATAATGAGCAAAATCCTTAATATCTTAATTGATACACTTCCAGACAAATTTATATTCACTCCCTTTGCCTCATTCACACTATTGAACTGATAAGGCTGATGTTATGTCTAATCAAATCATTACATCACACAACAGGAGTAAAGGAAAGACTTGCATTTTTACAGTGCTTGTCACAACCTCTGGATAGTCAAATACACACTACAGCCAATGAAGTACTTGTGAAGTATAGTCACTATTGTAATGTGGAGACCTGAAAACCAATTTACATAGAATAAAGTCCCACAGCAATACAATAATGACCAGATAATCTGTTTATGCAATGTCAATTAAGGATACATATTGGCCAGGGCAATAGTGATTTCGGAACTTTTACATCCGAAAGTTGATGTAAAACTTTCGGATTTACATCCGAAGGGCAGAGGGAGGCACAGTTTAAAGTCCCATCCAAAAGATAGCATGGCCAATTGTACATTATTCCCTCAGCACTTCAATCTTGATTTTGATGGGACAAGACCTCACATTAGAAAAGAGCCAACATAATTTTAACAACAGAAGTGAAGTTATATAGCAATGTTGATTATTTTATGATTTCAACACAAATTATATGCAAGTTGCATTCTTGCTGTTACCTCAGCAAGACTATCATTTTTAACCAGGAGTGAATTTTGCCTTACAGAGGATAGCATTTTTCTAAGCCACATGTAACACAGTGGCAGATGAACCCACCTTTCTATTTTCTTTCTACTTTCTCCGACATGTGGAGGGGAAGTTGAGACAAATCCAATTAGTGTTTAATTACCTAGTTATTTATTATTAAAAACATTTTTTAAAAATCTTGCTTTAAAATTTTATTCAAATTCATATTTGATTTCTAATCGGATCATTTGCTATTGAGAACATACTGCTTTTTCATTTTAAACATGATGGATCATAAATGTTAAGGTCACAACAATGAAAGCATTTAAAACATTCACATTTGTGGTGTGATTTTTGAAAAAAGATCCAATTATTAGATGGGTCGCTGAGGAGGTACAAAGACAAAACTGCAATCTTGTGTTAATTGTGATGGAGAAGCCAATTGTGATCAATTGCTAGTGACCTTTTAATGATTAAGAACTCTTAATTGATTTACTCTACCCTGCTCCGTGAACATAGTGATGGAATTGAAATGCTCTCAATGGGTGTCCTGGTAGATCTTGATTGATAATCCATGGCACAAGCCATTTGGAGGTATCTGAATAAAATTGCAAATGGAATTTAAAGTTTGCTCTTTCTATCCCAACTCTTTATATCTGTCATTACAGAACATTTACAGAATGCATTTTATTAAATGTTGGGCAGACTCCAGGGCCTCAATGGCCTACTTCAGCCCCTTGTTTGTATGTTATGAGGTTGATGATGAGGGTGAGGATTAGAGTACTTAATTTGAGTCAGCAACTGCAGGAAAATACAGAGAGGAGCCAGGGAAAAAGTATGCACATTCTTTTCGGCCCAGTGGAAAAATTACTTAAAGACACTTCCAATGTACTTTCGACTTTTGTCTGCATTTCTGACTATGACATTTACGAAAGTGTATTAACTGTACAAGTCATTTAATGGATTTGACCATTCACATAGGAAGCAAATGGAGAACAGATTGTTTAACTCACATTTCCTAAAATAACTAATCCTTAGGCTGGACATAAACTGGCGTGCTTTGTTCAGCAATTTACTTGGAGACAGCACACATTGCACAATGACACAGGAAACCCTACTCATCAATTATAATGGGAAATAGAAGTTACTGGCACAGGATAAGTCACATGTTTTCTAAACTTAAACACTGGGGTAAATCCAAGATTCGTGATCAGATTACATTCATAATAATCCAGTTAATTTATTACATTATATTTGGTCTTTGCGTATTCCCTAGGAAATAAAGAGAACAATTCAATACGAAAATATATGTAAGCAGAACAAACCCGACTGCAGCGATTGCATAGAAAGCTTATTTTAAAGCTAGTACATTTGTTTAATGCAGTGGAATAAAAATAATCAATTTAGCTGTCCTTATAATTGGTGACAGGGTTGACTCAAGGTTATAAGGACAATTGGGGGAACTCTTCACCCTATGGCTGACATTCAGATAATTGCTTGAATTTCTTATTGAATTATGGTGTCAGTATATAAACCTCACTCCCTTAGACACATTTCTAAATTTAAAACTTAAGTCTCAGTTGGAGAGTAAGCTTTGAAACATTAAAATTAAAAAATGACGCAATAGCCTTTAATCTATTGTAGAGAGAATACTGCTTTCTACACCTTTAGGCAGTTTTATTGTAATATGCAATTGCTTCAACTTAGAATTTCTACTGTAACTTAAAAATAGTAACTGACACATTGGAGTAAAATTCCCCCCAAAAAGTATCAGAACAGTGTGAATTAACTGCGCCAGTCTCTCAGGCGCAATCCTCCTGTACTAAGAGCACTGAGTCTCTGCATGAAAGACCAGCATGGAGTTTCCAGGCTTGTGACTCGCTGCAAGTGGCCAAGGCTGCGTGCTGTTAACAAGGGGGAACTGCATTAAAACATGCCCTATTGTGCCCTCAGGCAGTCACACCAGGAGAGTGACAGCATGCAGATTGATCCCACGTTTCATAAAAGGAGGGTTAGAATGGCTGCTGGACACTGGGGGAAAGGTGGGCCTTCCTGTAACCCTGAGAAGGCAGACGACCCAGGAGCCGGGACTCCAATAACAGCCTGAGATTGCTGTAGACACAGTAATCAGTGCCCGTGGCCTGACACTGATGACAAAAAGGAGATGAACGACGGATTTAAGCCGCAAAGGTGAGTGTCCATCCATCTCATCCTGGCATTAGTTCCGCATGTCATTCCTGAAATGTGAATATCAATCCACTCGCTGGCACCCCATGGCTGTATACAGCACCTGACCACTCCCACTCCGCTGCCTCCTGAGCATCCTCCTCAAGCACCCCCTCACCACCCCGGTACCCTCCCATTACAACCCCTGCCCAGTGAGGCATGATGCCATCCTATGCCAGTAGTCCTCTCCCGCCGTGCTGCACCCCCTCCCCCAGTGAAATGCAGTCAATCTTATGCAAATTGGACTTGCACCCTTTCCAGCCGTGATACTATTTGCACCATTAGAAAAAGACCAGGAGAATCACAAACTATACGACAGATATGGAACCAATTTTCAGACCCACACTTTAATCTCTGGGATCGTTGTGGTCTGCTAAAGATGCAGCGAGGTTGGAGAATTGCCCCCCATTGCTTTCTAAAGCTGTCATCAAAAGAACCCGACAGAACAGTAATAAAACCTGCAAACTGTTGTAAAGGAGTCTTAATGGTCAACTGGTTCAGTAACACAGCAGGTAGTTGTACCACACACCATGCATGGAGAGACAGAAAAATATAATCTTATCATTTGTTTTATTAAATATAATCAAAATAGATTTTAAAATCTTTAATGCTTTATTCAGTTTTCACAAGAAACCATCATTGGTATCTGTGGAGTACACTCCAAATAAAAAAATTAAAATTCCATCTTATTTTTTAAATAATGTAAGAAATGCAGGAAGGAATTCAGAAAGAAAGATTATTTCTGTCACAAAATATCACTTTGGTCCAGTTTATATCTGATGCCATTAAGAGCATATATTGAACTGTTATTAAAGCTAATAGTGCTTTAAATAATACATTCTTCAATACATTACTGACTGGATTACCCATTTTGAGGGGTCTACCATTGTAAACATTTCAATGGCTGAGCTTTTAAGCAACCTTTCATTATTTTAGAAGTACTCTCTGAGTTGGGTTTAGGAAAGTGATGTGCACTACTACAGTTAAAACAATTTGTGACAAATAATACTTCAATGGATTAACTGTTTCATTGTGAATGACCATTCATTGAGGAAGGTATGATTTGTTGCGTCTTGTTTTTGTGGCAATGAAGGAATATAATTTATTTTAAACAATATATTTCTTTCCCAATACAATCTGCATTTACTGTATCTACAGATGTTGTCATTTATTCAAATAATCCATATTTCTCATTAAAAGAATGAACTAATTTAATACAACAGCGTACAAAGGCATCTTTGCTTTAATGGCTTTTGCAATATTATTTAATTTTTATTTTATAATACAAAGTTTTGGCCTTAACAATTCACTATTAACTAACAGATATGTGATTTCACATAATTTAGTTATCTCAAAGCCAATCAAATAAGGAAGATTAAGTAAACAAAATTAAAAAATCTAATTCAGAAACAAATTGACTTTCTTTCCACAGAAAGCATAGTACAAGAAAATTTATTAGTGATAAGGAAATTACTTGATTATGGTTAATGAACCCATCAATAGAAATATTACAATGAAAAGTCAGTATTAATATACCAGGTTAGAAATGTCACATTAATATCATGTCTTTGAGACTGATGTATGGTATATTTGATTTCTTTTAAATTATTAAAACCAGAATCTGCTCACCCAGAAGCAGGTGCAATAATGAAAGAGTTGGCAATTAAAGACAGAGATCACTAAAAGCTATGACCTTTTCAGTGATTTTCCCACAGTCAATTACAGTTCTGTCAACACATGTTCCTGTTAAGTTTGCCACCAGTTTTAAACATGAAGAGGTTAAAGAAGAGTCTTTGCAACTGGGAGCGCCTGGACTGCAGCAGATATTTGGTTGACAGATTGCATCACGCTTAAATCTGGGTGTGATCTTGGTGCGACACAAGCTGCTGCACCTAATGAGGCTGGCAGTGGAATCACAAAAATTGGACCATTAGCCTTATTAGTATAGTACTGTCTGCCTCTGAGCACCAGCCATGCCATGTCGCTAGTTTGCTGGTCACAGCTGAGAAGGAGGCGAGTGTAGTTCATTCTTTTGTTGGCGTTATCTTCTTCCTAGAAGGTTGACTATCAGACCTCCACCTCATTCTGTCCTGTGCTATCCTTCCACAATCCACATAGGTCAACTGCATCGAGTCTATTATATCTGCCACATTTTCTTATTTGTCCATGTCTTGTCTGCTCCAAAGTGACCAAATGCTCCAATGTGATCAAAGTATTGTAGCCTTTTCTGTTTGATGTTATGCATTAATTTCTTCTTTTCTCCAGTCATTTCCAACACTTTCTCATTAGTCTTCCTGTCTATGTAGATATGCAGAACATCCTATATACCCACATTTTAAACACAATCAGCTTTTGAAAAGACTTTTTGCTTGCTATCTATGTCTGTGAGGCATATAACCAAGATAACAAAGTGTAACACCTCAGCATTCCTTTTCCAAGATTCAAGTTCCATTTCATCAATATTACCTTTTCATTTTGGCAAAGTGGGTCTTAAACTAATTTAATTTTCTTTGCATCTTGCAACCATATTTCCCATTGTCTGTGATGGTCTGCCCAAAGTATGAGAATCTTTTCACTAGCTCATGGACAGTCCATTTATTTCAATTTTCATTTCTGAAGTTAGGTTTCTGTTTATTACCAATGTCTTGGTCTTCTTAATTATATTTTACTCTTGTTTTCCTTTTGTTTACAATTTCTTGTAGTGCTTCTTCTGACTCAGCCATGATACAATCATAGAAATCCTACAGTGCAGAAAGAGGTAATTTGGCCCATCGAGTCTGCACCGACCACAATCCCACCCAGGCCCTATACCCATATCCCTACATATTTACCCACTAATCCTTCTAACATACATATCTCAGTATACTAAGGGGCAATTTTAGCATGGCCAATCAACCTAACCCGCACATCTTTGGACTGTGGGAGGAAACCAGAGTACCCAGAGGAAACCCATGTAGACAGGAAGAGAATGTGCAAACTCCACCCAGACAGTGACCCAAACCGAGAATCGAACCCAGTCCCTGGAGCTGTGAAGCATCAGTGCTAACCACTGTGCTACAGTGCCGCCCTCAGTGTAGAGTCATCTGCGCATCTCAAGCTGTTGACCCTTGACCCACTAATGGATCTTCTATGTCCCTGAAGATGGCTTCAGTGTACAGATTGAACAGTTTTGACTCACTCCTGCTTTGATTGGGAATCTGTCTGACAAACATTATCAAATCTCATTACCACTGATTGATTTCAATACAAGTTCTGAATTATCTTTTGAACATTTTTGTCACTTTCTAGTTTCTTTAAGGGCTCCATTGTGGGCTTGCAGTAAGATCACCCAAATCAGATGCACATCACTGGGCCTCAGTGCAAGCTGTTGGCAAGGGAAGCAATCAGTTGAGATGATTAGAGGTTGGCCGTAGCCCATAGTTTTAATATTGAAAGGGAAGGAGCACACCTATTCTCTTGGCTCCATAATAACCTGAGTAAAAAGTGTTGAGCTTACCTTTTGGGTCCCAGCCTCCATCAGACCATTTGAGAACTGCAACCCCAGCTTCTGAATGCCTGCAGAAACTGACAGCAGCGTGAACTAAGGTCATTGTTTAAAAACTGGACCTCTATCTGAACAGTGGTTTCAAAGCTGCTATCAAAATAAATTCACAATCACATTAAAATAGTGACATGCTTTACATATATAACAAAGTCTACATTCAATGTGGAAAGATGTTCTATGGCACTAACTGGGCCAAAAGAAAAACCAGCAAGATTGACTAAAGAACTAGTAGAAGAGGTGAATGTTAACATGGGTCTGAAGGGAGAGCAGGAAGATTCAGTGAGGGAATTACAGAGTATTGTGCCAAGGAGGTTGAAGGCATGACCATCAGTGCTGGGATAAAGGTGCACAAGAGGTCAGAAAAATTAAGAGTTCGGGAATGGTGGTCACAGAACTGAGATTTGGAGCAGCAAGTCTAATGAATGTATTTAAACTAAGGATGACCATTTTCTATTTGATTAACTGGGAGACTAAATGCCTTGAAACATCAAAGGGCAGGGATAAAGAATGAATGGCACTTGGTGTGGGACATAGGATTCAAACAGCAGAATTTTGGATGATTTTAAGTTTGTAAAGATTGAAGAATGAGAAGCCAGCCAAAAGGTATTGGAGTAATCAAGTCTCCAAATGACAAAGAGATGAAAGACCATTTCATTTGAAGATATGTTGAGGTGAGGGTGATGGCATAGAGATCAATATAATTCACCTATCATATGGAGGGGATATGGTAGTTGGACTTTATCCTAGTGCATGAGGGATGGCACAATGGCTAGCACTTCTGTCTCACAGCACCAGAGACCCAGGTTCAATTCCGACCTTGAGTCACTGTCTGTATGAGTTTCTTCTGGGTGCTCCAGTTTTCTCCCATAGTCCAAAAATGTGTGGATAGGTTGATTGGTCTGATAAGTAAATCTTAGTGTCAGGGGGATTAGCTGGGTAAAAGCGTGAGGTTGCTGGAAAAGGAATTGTGGTTGGTACAGACTCAATGGGCCGAATGACTTCCTTCTGTACTGTAGGGGTTCTTTGCTAATGCATGAGTTTAGGTGTGAATGGGATTTAAAGTGGCCAAAAATGCATTTCTGTCCAGAAGCTGCCTCTAATATGTCAACTCCCGGTTTAACTTTATCAGCATTTAACAGTTGCATAAAGCTCCCCAACAAGGCAATTGTAGAAATATTTTAACTTCATTTCAAATTTAATTTTCCATAGATTCACAGACCCATTGGTTTCTGGAACTTGCTGAAATTTGCCATTGACACCAAGCTTGGAACAGAACATTAATTCCATTGAGCTCATGAACTTTCAGACAACAACAATAATTACTTGTCAATGATCGCAACTGTTTTTTTATGGAGCCCTGGGAAAATCCTAGTGAAAGAACTTGCATTGAGAAGGGACTTTTTGCATTTTAGAAATACTGGGACTCAGGTTGAATGTTGACAGAGAGTAGAAGGCACCTATTGAAGAGACAACTGCACATGGATGGCACAGAGAGGACAATCAAAGAGTGGAATAGGTGATGGGTTGAACTCACAGGGTTTACATGAAGAAGCCCTGGACCTCCCTGTGTTACTAGAAGCTGGGTTTTCCATGTCAGATGATGGTGGACACCTGGGATGATACTGTTCAGAATAAACTAGTGCTTTGGATTTGTGTCTCTGGTTGTTTCCCATCATCAACTCCATACAAGCATCAATCTGGAAACCCGAGATTAAGCAGGATTATTGCAAACCACAAGGGGTTCTACTCTATCAATGTTGAACTAGTTTGCATGTAAAGATGCTGGCGTTGGACTAGGGTAAACACAGTAAGAAGTCTGCAACACCAGTTTTAAATCCAACCAATTTTATTTGATAGTAAACTCTACTATCTAATATTTACTATCAAATAAATCAATTGGGTTTAAAACTGGTGTTGCAGACTTCTAACTGGCTTGCAGCCACATTATGCAGGAGTACAACTAATATCCTGGAGCTACCATGATGTTTTTGGCCTGTGACAGTCCAAGATCCACAATTTCTTTGGGTATACATTACCGTCACTGGGTCCTCATACATCCTACAGGTTACCACTGACCAGAAACTGAACTGGCCTAGCCACATTGTGCCTACAAGGGCAGATTAGAGGCTAGGAATCCTGCGGCAGGCAGGTAGCTCATCTCCTGACTCCTTTTCACAATCTATAAGGCACAAGTCAGGATTGTGTTGGAGCACCCTCCACATGCCTGGATGAGTGCCACTCCAACAATATTGAAGAACCTCAACACCATACAGCACAAAGCAGCCCAATTGATTGGTACCCCTTCCAGAAACATCCATTCCCTCCACTACTGATGAACAGGAGCAGCCGCCTGGACCATCTACAAGATGCAGTGCAAGAATGCACCAAGATTCATTAGGCAGTGCTTTTCAAATCCACAACCGCTACCAGATAGAAGTCATGAGCAACAGATATATGAGGACATCATCACCTGGAAGTTCCCATCCAAGTCACTTACCATCCTGACTTGGAAATATATTTCCACTCCTTCACTGTTACTGGGTCGAAATCCTGAAGTCCCTTGTGAACAGCAATGTGGGTGTATCTACATCTCAGGACTGCAGTGTTTCAAGAAGGCAGCTCACCACCATCTTCTTAAGGGAAGCTAGAGATGGGCAATGAGTGCTAGCTTAGCAAGAGATGCTCACATCCCATAAACCAAGAAAACAAATACAAACTTCAAGAGTGACTGCAGGGACAAAGTCTTCAAATATGGCTACATGAGGAGCACAACTAAAGACTGATCAATTACATAAAGCTATTCTATCCATCCTCAGTCACACTTCAACTGAACCTGCAAGCGCGGACAATGTGAATGGAAGGCCTGTCAATACATTGCAATACAAGGCGATTAAAACTGAACACTACACTCCAAGTGTGGTCTCACTATTATTATAACATAACTTCAGCAGAATCCTCACTGGCAATCAACAGTTACTGATGCCAGCTCTCTAGGATTCCTGCTGCAGTGATGATAGAAAAGCAGGGTCAATCTAGCCCTATGATTTCAATCTTGCAAACTACTATACAATGCATGGAACTGGCCAACATTTTGGTTTCTCACCTATTTGAGAAAGCAGGTTCCTGGGTCTGAATGATCTACTCCTGTCCCTAAGTTATTATATTTACAAATGCCACAATATACCTTTCACATTCAACTGACATTAATGATTAAAAAGTATGGAGCAGAATGTGCTGAAACATTAAAATGTAAAGCTAACACTGCCACATTGCAATAGAATTGTACAGAAAAAAGACATATCGTCATGCTATCAAAAAATGTTTGCTGCGTTGAAAGAGGATTAAATAAAAGATAATTGTTCTTGCTCAGAGATTTAAAATATCAGTTTTCATTTCCCAATCATTCAATTTGAACAGAGATCCAAAAGTTAAGAAAACCATGATATACATAAAGTTTTCTATCACCTTAAAGAAAAATCTTCTTTTATTGCATGCTTACAATCTTTGATATAAGGACATTTTAAGCTGTCATTGAATGAATGACTGAACCAAACTCATGGCTGGTGAAAAAGAGCATTATGCTGTGTAGCTATTCAGTGTCATTATTTGCTGAAATGGTTGACAGAGACAGTATTTTAAAGAGCCATCTAACCTTCAGTTTACAAGCAGTACCTCATTATCCTTTCTGATACAATGTAATGTACAGCACAACACTGATCAATATCTGTCAAATTTTTGATCAAAGACAACCATGATTTTTAAATTAGACAAATAGCAATATGCTTGAACTCCTACTAAAATTAGAACAAAGGGATGGAGTGGAAGAACATTTGGGCTATTAATCCATTAGGTATTTATCTGAAAGAATATAACAATGACCTTTTGCTGGAAGGTCAGCCTGTTTCCATATTGTTAGAACAGCCATTTCTATACAGGACTGAACAAGTGTGATGTGAATGACATTATCACATCAGCAGCACTACTACTCAGACTAATCCCAATTTGATTTTGATGATAGCAAGAAATGGAACATCACCATTGTTTAGATATTTTGCATCAATATTTCCAACAGAGCAAGCTTTGCAATAACATTTTCATACAAAAGTTGTACATATGGTAATGGCGGAGAAAACATGGTCTCAATCCATTCATGATTTTAATGAGTAGCTTGAGATTCGCTCAGGGTGATGGAAAAGAGCTGTCTAAAGTAATTATTTCATATTTCCAAAGCTTTTAACATAGTGCTGCTGCCTTCCTAACTGCCTGGAACATAATAAAAGCAAGTTTCCCAGCATTTCCCTTTAGAGCCCTCAGTGACATACATGTATTATCCAAGCCAAATGACTTGTAAAAGGACTGGAATAAAGCTTTTTCCCAGTCAGTGACAGCATGATACCTGTCGGGCAGAAAGTTAAGAACAGCTAATCAGACTTCTGCTATGATTAACACAGTTTCTCTCCCTTCCACCCTCTCCCCTCCCACTCAGTGAATAGCAATCTGCAAGAGTAAAAAGCTGGAATTAAGAACCAGTGGGTAACTCCAGAATTGACAATCCTGAGATGCCAGCAGCAAATTGAATTGGACACTAATTTACAATATGGTCCACAGTTTGTGGCTTTTCAGTCATATTGTGCACTCTAAACAGGTAGAGAAGTGGCCAACAATTCCTTCAAGCATAAGAACATCATTGATAGTGAGACTTGTAAAGATCTAATAGATAGAGGAGGAGATATGATGGTACTCTTTGGACTTCAGAATCCAGCAAAAATAACAAGCTGAAACAGGTTAATTCTTTTATAAAGTTTATTTATCAGTGTCACAAGTTGGCTTACATTAACACTGCAATGAAGTTACTGTGAAAAATCCCCTAGTCGTCACACTTCTGGCACCTGTTCGCGTACAGTGAGGCAGAATTTAGCATGGCCAGTGCATCCAACCAGCACATCTTTTGGACTGTGGAGGGAAACCAGAGCACTCAAAGGTAGCCCACACAGACATGGGGAGAATGTGCAGACTCTGCGCGGATAATGACCCAAGCTGGGAACTGAACCCAGATCCCTAGCGCTGTGGGACAGCAGTACTAACCACTATGTCACTATGCCACTCTTCAAGTAAATCTAAGATGTGTCTTATTTCTCTTCTGCACATTGGTCAATGGGCCTCCAACAGGACATCCAAAACATTATGGCCTTTGTGTGTTAAGTGATGAAATGGACAAGAGATTCTTCTGAGACCAGTGTGAGAGCACTTTCCTTCCACCCAAGACCTTCAGCAGTTAAAGAGAAGAGTCACCATTACTTTCTTCAGTAGTACCATCGAGAAGTAATTAAGTTGGTGCTGCTTCCTCCAAAGATGCTGTGAAATATCTCTGATAATTCTCACACATATCTCCTGGAGGCAACACTCATCTGATAGTAAATGTAAACGCCACTGCCTTGTTTTCTCTCAACAGAATATTCAGAGAATGCCTAGCAAAGGGAATCACAAATTGCAAACAACTATTTGTGGTCAGTCTTGCATGTCCATGGTTTTTTTTACAGTCACTGGTGCCATGAAAGCCTGCATTCTACATCAGCAAGAGATCCAAGATATTACAGAAACAGTTTCACTTGAAGGACTTTGCAATACAAGATCACAAGATCGACCAAGCTGATTTCAATTAGGACATTACAGCTACTCACATAACCATGTCTTTGAATTTAAATCCAGCACCCAGTGATGAAGGATAGGATTCTCCACTGCTAAATCCTCTTCTTTAATTGTATTAATCCATTACTTGAAGTAATTATTCATCCATCAATAGTTTAACTTCCTTAAGGTTATTTGGCAAATATGAGTTGCTCTCAAGAGTTCAATGTACCTCATTTAATCTGGAAAATGCCCTTAAATCATATAGATCAAAGGGCAAATTACTGAAGTACACACTGATAAATTACAACAAAAGACGTATTTGGAATGTGCACAAGTAAATTGCATCGGGTCATGCACCTTCAATACATAAAGTGCTATTCTGACAGTATTGGCAATCCTGTAAAATTGCTTTTTTCTTTTGACAAGTATTATTACTAATTTCATCTGTGAGATTGCTTGTGCTCATAGGCTATTCTGTATCAGTGATTTACTGTGAAGCTTAAAACCTGAGGAACTCCTTACAATATTTTGTGTAATATTTGGGTTCTACGTCACTTGCAGCTTTTTGTTGTAAAATTAATTTTGTAGAGAATTCAAAACACAGCTAAATATCAAATATTATCTTCTGCAGACCAAAACCTGACAAATGTTCCCTCCTGAAAAAAACAGCCTTATTTTAAATTTTCTTAAATAGTATCCCAGCAATCTTTCCATTAACAATAAATAAATAAACTTTGGGAGAAAATTAAACAAAGAGAATTAATAACATTTTGCTAAGTAGAAGTCTGACAGATTTGCAATGTTCACTATAAGATCTAGCAAAACTGGTCTTGCTTATTTGCTTCTGTTGTATCAATGCAGTGTTTAAACAAATAATTTTGGCCCATAGGCCTTGAAAATTGGGACACAGGGCAGGCTGCCACTGGGTGTAGAGACTGACCTCTGTCCCTGAAAAGCAAGGTTCAAGGTATACCTAATATTCAGGCCTCATTGAATGAGATCAGAAATGAAAGCAATTGGACTGTATGACAGTGACTTATTCCTTTGTGTATTATATCAGAGGTTGTCTGATTAGTTTGTGGATTTTGATTTGATTTATTATTGTCACGTGTAATAACATACAGTGAAAAGTATTGTTCAACATTAAATGTTCGTTTTAATATTCTGCATAAGTGATAGCACGGAGCATAAGCTGTTGGCACTATATTTTCCCATTAAACTCATGGCAGCAAGAGCTTCTGCCAGAATCTCAAGGAGTTGGTTTGCAGATGCAGCAGGTAATTAAGAAAGCAAATGGAATTTTGTTCTTCATTGCTAGAAGGATGGAATTTAAAAACAGCGAGATTGTGTTACAGCCGTATAAGGTGCTGGAGAGGCCACACTTCGAGTACTGTGTAGAGTTTTGGCCTCCTTACTTGAAGAAGCATATACTGGCACTGGAGGGAGTGCAGAGGAGATTCACTTGATTTTGGAGTTGAGAGGATTGGCTTATGATTAGCGACTGAGTTGACTGGGGCTAGCTCATTGGAATTCAGAAAAATGAAGGGTGATTTTATAGAAACATATAAAATTATGAAGATAAGATAGAAGGAGGGAAATTGTTTCTGCTTGCAGATGAAACTACAACTAGGAGGCATAGCTTCAAAAGAAGGGAGAGCAGATTTAGGATAAGTTGAGGAGAACTTCTTCACACAAAGGTTTATGAATCTGTGGAATTCCCTGACCAGTGAAGCAGTTGAGGCTATTTCATTGAACTATATCAGTTTGTAACTTTGCACATATTACGTGAAAATTTTTAAGTAATCTCTGTGTGCAATCAACAAAATTGAATACGTTTTCAGTCTTTACAAAATTGAATATGCTTTCAGTAATGATCGAATATATGAGGGAATGAGTGGCAGGGACTTCAGGCAGAGGCCTTAGTGAAAGAGGTGTGCTATATCCATGTGTCTCGTGAGGACGTAGGATGGCACAGTGGCAGACGTTGATGCCAGAGGAGTGCTCAGCAAATTTGAGTGTAGTGAGGAAGAAATGTAATGAACTCACATCAGTCAGACAACCTCTTGCAGACAAATGAAACTTTGGATAAATACAGTAAATCTCCAAAAAATGTGTAGAATTGCATCAGCAGCTAGAATAAATAATTTAGCAACTAACTGCAAGTGGTTTGTGACCCCTTTATGTACCACATAAAGGAGAATGGGGGGAGTGCGCAGTCAGAAGGGCACTGAGTTCAACTTTTGTGGTTAAGAGAAGTTTATGGTTTGAACATGGCATTTGGAAATGGCAGCGTTGATGTTAAATCAGTGTTCCACAGTGATTGGCATGATGTTGTACCTACTCCGCATGCTGCTGCCAATGGTTAGGTGCACATGGTCAAACTGTTGGACCCAGAACCGGCTTGCCTGCAGAAGGCAGAGAGTAGTTGTGGATGGGTCTTTTTCTGCAGGGAGGTCGGTAACCAGTGGAGACCCCCAGGGGTCTGTTCCAGAATCCTTACTGCTTGTCATTTTCATAACTGACCTGGATGAGGAAGTGGAGGGATGGGTTAGTAAGTTTGCCAACAACACAAAGGTGTTGTGGATAGTCTGGAGAGATGTCAGAAGTTGCAGTGAGACATAGATAGGATGAAATCTGGGCGGAGAAGTGGCAGATGGACTTCAATGCAGATAAGTGTGTAGTGATCCATTTTGGCATGTCCAATGGGATGAAGGAGTACAATATCAAGGGTAGGACTCTTAGCAGTGTTGAGGAGCAGAAGGACCTTGGGGTCGGGTCCATAGAACTCTTAAATCAGCCTCGCAGGTGGAGGATGTGGTCAAGAAGGCGTATGGTGTGCTAGCTTTTATTAATCAAAGGATTGAGTTTAGGAGTTGGGAGGTAATGCTGCGACTTTATAAGTATCTTGCCAGACACCACTTGGAGTACTGTGCGCAGTCCTGGTCACCTCACTACAAGAAAGATGTGTAAGCTACTGAGAGGGTGCAGAGAGATTTACAAGGATGTTGCCTGGATTGGGAGCATGACTTATAAAGATAGATTGAGCGAGTTAGGTCTCTTCTCCCTGGAGAGATGAAGATTGAGAAGCAACCTGATAGAGATATATAAAATATCGAGAGGTATAGATAGGGTGGATTCTCGGAAGCTATTTCCCAGTGCTGAAATGGTATCTACGAGAGGTCTTAGGTTTAAGGTGCTGGGGAGCAAGTATAGAGGAGATGTCAGGGGTAAGTTTTTCACTCAGAGGATGGTGAGTGAGTGGAATCAGCTGTCATCGGTGGTATCCTTTTAAGAGACTTCTGGATGAGTACATAGGATTTAATGGGATTGAGAGTTATAGATAGGCCTGGTAGGTATGAATATGATTGGGACAACTTGTGGGCCAAAGGGCCTGTTTGTGCTGTAGTGTTGTATGTTCTATCACAATGCCATCGGACACATTTTCATAGAATCATAAAATCCTAAGGTGCAGAAAGAGGACATTCGGCCCATCAAGTCTGCACTGACCACAATCCCACCCAGGCCCTATCCCCATAACCCCATACATTTACTATAGCTAGTCCCCATAACTCTAAGGAGCAATTTAGCAAGGCCATTCCACCAGCCCGCACATCTTTGGACTGCAGGAGGGCAACCAGAGCATCTGAAGGAAATCCACGCTGACACTGGGAGGACATTGAAACTTCACACAAACAGTGATCCAAGCCGAGAATCAAATCCGCATCCCCAGCACTGTGAGGCAGTAGTGCTAACCATTATGCCACCTTGCTGCCCCTCTTGTATCAGAAGTATTCAGGCTACTCTGAACCTAACTTTGACTTTTAGGCCATTTAGAATCTAAAGGGCAGGAGCTACAGAAACACATTTCTCTCTCTCACTCTTTTTATCGGCATAAAGAAATTGCAGCCAAACACATGTAATGTTCATATATTTCAAGACAGTCTCAAATTTCCACCCAGAAGTATTTGTTCACTAATGCAGACATTCACTGGCTGTCTAGGATTGTATAATGAATGAAGTACTTGTGGACATTTTGGAATGGTGAGCAGTATTCAATATTTACTGTACCTCTCACCAGTTCAAAGGGATTAAGTAATGTTGGATGCTAGAAACTTGAAACTGTAATATTTCCTACTTTAAAAATGTTTCTGTTATAGCAAAGAGAAATGACACATTTACTAAGGCACCAAGTGTGGAAAATATTAAGCTGCTTCTGTTGGTGCTGGGCCAGGTTTAATATATAATAGCGACAATGACCCTGATATTTATGGAGGGGTGGGCAGAGAATCAGAGTGTCTGGAAATGGTTGCTGAACTACTTTAATATTATTTTCTTCCATGTTCCAGTTGACCAGCCTGACTGGCTGCCTAGTGATAAAATCAACAGCAAAATCTAAGGATCCTGCTTAAATTTTGGGAGCCCAATTTAAATATGCTAATGAACTGATCTGCGCATCTGTGGACACCACAGTATAAAAACAGTATTGGACACATGTGTTGTGATTTGTGTCACTACATTTTTTTTCCTTTTTGACCCCATCTACTTTAGGAGGTTAATAATGGGGCTACCATTTCCAGGAGAATCAATGTAACTTGGTTTGGTGTGAGTAATGCAGGACTAGGGTTCACTCGGGTGGGGAGCAGTAGGCAATTTTGGGCCCATGTTTGCCATCCACGGGAATAGCAGCAGGACCTCAAGATCTGGAAGTTGCCGGTGAGAACACGATTTCAGATCATCCCAACCTCTCAGCGGCAATGTGGAGATGCTTTACAATCATTTGAATATATTTAAGTGTTATTAACTTTTCCCTGGTCAGATATCTACACTTCTGTATATTGAGACCGCGCCGACATGATGTCACGTTGGCACGATTTACAACAGGTTCCCACAGGCACAAACTTGTCATGATAATCCCTCTCTCTGGGGCCTAAGTGTAAATATAGTCCCCGGGGGAGAGGGATATATTCAGGCAGTGCCTGACAATGCTCCTCTGGCACTACCCCTTGGCACAGGTTTGCACTGCCAGGTTGACACCATGTTCATTCAAACCTGCAAGTACCAATCTGCAGTTCCAACTTGGTTGGCAGTTCCAACCTGTTGTAATGTGGAGATGATGGGGGAGGGGGATTTAATTTAGATGTGATGGCAGCTGGGAGGGGATGGAGGAGCTGGGAATATTGGCAATGGTGGGTGGGGGTGAGAGCTGAGTGCCTGTTGGGAGGGAAATTGCAGCCGGGTCTCGATCATGCCTGTGTTTAAGCCCTACTCCCTGTATAATGGCATGAAACACGCCTCCTTAATTTTTTTGGCAGATCGTAACATTTGGAGTGGAAACCAACAGTGCCTAGCCATGTCCCTCTCCCTCATTTAGACCCCAGGGAGATTACCATGACAGGTTCGCGCCTGTGGGAACCTGTTGTAAAACATGCCAACAAGACGTCACGTTGGCATAGTGTCAACGCACTGCCATTTTTTGGTAAGATTCAGCCCAATAAATGTGGCATCAAAACTTATATATAACAGTCCCACATTAAAACTTTTTGTCAAAAAAATCATTTCGGAATTATTGCCTCTTTTTTTTAATTATGGAGAATCCCTTTGTGTAATATAAAGTGACAAAGTCGAATGTTAATTAGAATAATATTCAATAAAAGAAATGAACTGCAGAATACAAAATCATCAAGCTTTGTAGGGGAAAATGGTAATTATAAAAGGGCAGCCACTGGCAATCAAAAAATTCCGCTGTCTCTCAGTCTCCATATGTTGTCTGTAGCTGAAAGGATCTCCACTAATGTTACTCCATAGAAACTGACAGAAGGAGTACCTTGCTTGGTGGGCACTAAGGTTTTCTGTTCCCAAAAATTGGGGTGGCACTGTAGCACAGTGGTTAGCACTGATGCTTCACAGCTTCAGGGGCCTGGGTTCAATTCCTGGCTCGGGTCACTGTCTGTGTGGAGTTTGCACATTCTCCTCGTGTCTGTGTGGGTTTACTCCAGTTTCCTTCCAAAGATGTGTGGGTTAGCTTGATTGGCCATGCTAAAATTGCCCCTGGGTGTCCTAAGTTGCTAAGGTTAGAGAGATTAGCGGATAAAATATGTAGAGATATGAGGGTACGGCCTGGGTGGGATTGTGATCGGTGCAGACTCGATGGGCTGAAGGGCCTCTTTCTGCACTGTAGGGTTCTATGAGTTGTTCCATAGAGAGGCCAAAGTGAGATCCAAATTCCAATAACAGTTCACCAGCACAGCAATTAATCAGACCATTGCTTCATCTACTGATTATCACACAATCTGTTTAAAACTTAATTCAGCAAAGCTTCACACCTATTTTAAATGTACCTCTCACTAGTTTGAAACTGTACTCTTGACACAGTTGTAATTTACCATAAAACAAAATTCTGGATTTATTCTCCATTCCCCCCAAGTATTTATTACTTCTCTTCCGATCACCTCTCAGGTTGTCACCTTTTTAAGCTGTGAAACGCATGTTTCTCTTTCCTTTTCTCATAACTCCGACATAGAGACAGCCTCATGCCTGCCCTACATAATGTCTCCATTATCTGAACACATGTTCTTTGAATCCCTCTCCTCTCTCGTTCTCCCTCCTCCTCTCAACCCCACTTCTTTTTGCTTCCATGCTGGAAAAAAACTCTTCTCAAATCATTTATTTAATGGTGCTTTCATACTCCTGCCTCCTGTCACTCTCCTACAGTATTATTTTTGGAATGCACCAAGAATCTATACATAATCCTCCTTCTATTTCTCATCTACATGGTTAGCCTTAGGCCTCATCAGCTAAAAGCACATTATCATTTTCCACGTGTATGCTGACAACACCACAGGTGGGATTTTATGGTCTCGTTCATCTCAGGACCGGATAACCCCACCTGAGGTCAACAGACATTTCCATTCTCCACCCCCATCCACTCCGATTTCATGGCAGGCTGATGTTAGAATTCCAGCAAACGAATCTCAATCCCTGCTGGAAATTGCTTACCCCTGGTTCCCCGACATTCAGGACTGCATGAGCAGAATTTCCAACAAAATATTGGGAAGACCAATCCCAACATCTTTAGCCCTCATCACAAACTCTGCATCCTAACTACCTACTTCATCCCTCCATCTGATTACTGTCAGAGCCTGAACCAAATTGCTTTCATTGTTGGAATTCCTGAACTAAGTTCAGATCTTACTGTACTTTCAGACTGAATGCAAGGTCAGTAAATGAACCTCAAAGTCCTAGGTGAAGTAGAGGGCTACAGGGATATGTCACTTATATAGTGCCATCAAACATGTTACCCTGACATATCCTATTCATCCAATGTAAGGGATCATTCCAAAGGCCACCCTTTTTCATGAATATTTATAACATTAAAGTTTATACTAAACATGTCCCTGACATTGCGCAGTAGGAAAAGCATTCCACCACTGGAAGGCTTGATGGCACTATTGCAAATAAGTTTTATGACAGCATTTTTATACTCTCGTGATATTTCTCATTCCTGCTTACCATGATACCCACTATGGATGAGAACTGAAAATCATAGCTAATGTCATTTTGGTCACCTGTCCTAATACCTTCTTGTGTGACTCGCTCTCAAATTCTGTTTGATAACAGTTGGGACTTTTTCAGAGGCTAAGTATTGAGCTGAACTTTAGCTATTACAAAGACTCATGTTGACAGTATCCTGGTGAAAGATGTTCTTTATTGACCAATGTACATAGGGAGACAAGGTTTGAGCAGTCCAACACTTGTCTGAAGTTACATCTCATTGACAACATTATTACACAACTTCCAAAAGTAATCTTACATGCCCACTGGCTCATCCCAGTCAGAAATAAACCAATCATCACTACTAGGTCAACCATTATTAATAAGTGTCATATATCTTAGCCAAGATCATTTATTCTCTGACAGTATGAGAAAAGTGGTTATGAATGATTTCTAACTCTTTCCCATGGCACTTGTTGGTGGCTTCAGACTATCTTATCTGGTTTAATACTTTGTCTATTCATTAAGCTGTATGGGATCATTAGCTTGGTTCTTGGCTGCTAAAATATTCTATTCATGAGGACTTTCTAGAGCCTATGATGATAAGAGCTATGCTCCTGTGACTATATTATTATAACGAATGTGGTTCACTTAACTTGACTATTTCCCATGAGATCTTAGAACTCTGTCATTAGTAAAGATGTATACCTTTTCAATAACACACTTTTTAGATATACATGTTTGAATTCTCTAACTATCATTACATATGTTTCTGTGCAAACAGTACCTTTGTAAAATATATGTACAAGCCAATCTGTGATTCTTATCCTAAGTTAATCCACTCTGTTTTAATAGTCTTCCTTCGTATTTTAATCCCAGGATATTTTGAATCCCTTGAACATTAACAACTCCTGGGAAGTAACCCGAGATATGTTACTCATTAAAGGAGCAATACAAGTATAAATTGTTGTTCTCACTCACTAATGGATTCGGTACTCAAGTTATGAGATGCCCAGAACATGGAAGCAATTAGTTGTGAATTTTAAGTTACCATGAAAATGCCTATCATTTTCAAATGCTCATATCAGCTATTTTAAACTGTCCTAAAACTGCAGTATTGGTGCCTGATAGTAATTATAATCTTCAGCTATGAGGAAAGACTGGAGAAATTGGAACTCTTCTTACTTGAACAGACAAAGTCCAAAGAAGATTTGATGGAATAACCAAAATTATGAGAGACTTCAATAAAGAAAATAGAGATAAACTTATATCCATTGGCTGGTGAATTGGTAACTAGAGAATATGAAATTTAAGACCTTTGCTAAAGAATAGAGGTTGGGGTGATAAGATTTTCTTTTTGCATTTTTTTACACATCCAGTAAGGAAAATAAGGGGATTGACTTATCAATGTAATGCCACTTCAAACCTGTGTTATATGGGCCATAAGGCTCTACACGAACAAATCTTCCTCTTGTAATGACTTACTAGAAAAAATGGTCCCATTCAGTATTCTTAAAGCTTTAGAAAGGGAATGGGGATATGGAGAATGGGGATATGGAGGATGGAGATATGGAGGTTGGAGATATGGACTCATCAAGGCTTTTGTGACAGTACCTCCAAAATTGATAGCCTTCAGCATCCAGAAGAGCAGGGATAGCAGATGTATGAGAACCCTGCCACCTCCGAGTTCCCCTTTGGACCATAAACCATCCCAACTCGGAGATATATCAATGTTTCTTCATCATCACAGAATCAAAGTCTTGGAAATCCTAATGTAGTAGTGTGACCCTTTAAGGAGAGGGTGGGCATTTCCTATTTGATAGATAAGGACCCTATGGATCACCCCAGTGGGAAACAGATTGGCAGGAGGGCACAAACCACAAGTTGAGGAAGGACTCACAATTGGAGCAAGGGAATCAAGAAATTCAATCACATTTGTATATGAGTCTTACCTTACTGTCTTTTAATTATTGTACTGGTAATAAAGCTTTTCCTGTTAAACTGCATCGAGTCACCCTCAATCTATTAGATCTCAGTAACAGCATTGTGGGAGCACCTTCACCACATGGGCTTCCACAGTTCAAGATGAAATTCAGCACCATCTTCTTGTAATGACAATCAATAAATGGCAGTGATTCTCAAACCAAGAATTATCAGAGGCAATTCTCCTCAGGTGACCAGCAGGAATCCTGATGCCCCAGTGAATGGGACATCAACCAAAAACTGAGATTCCCAACAGTTATCGAGACAATTGAGAATCACCCGCCTCACCCCAAAATGGGCTTTAACCCGATAATTATGCAAACCCATTAATTTCAATGTTATTAGTGGGTTTGACAGCCCATTTACCAGCCTCTGCCATTCATCCAGGCCTGCCAGTGGGAACAGCACCAGGTGGGCTTTATAGTTGCTAACCACAGGTGGGGACATGACATACCAGCCTTTGAGGGTCCAGGGGAGCACTAGTTATCCCTCAGAAAAGAGGAGCCTCTTCCCCATACCACATAGACATGAGGGAAACCCGACTAAAATCCCCTTCTGTCCCCCTTCCCTCCAGGCATCCACTCAACCTCCTTCCCCCCCACTCAAGCTCCCACCAGACTACTCACTCAGGCTCCCATTCCCTCAGATTTCCCACTCAGCGTCCCTTCAAGCCACGCACCTTGGCAGTGCCAGGAGTGCACAGCCCTCTGGCACTCTGGCGCTGACATCCTGGCCTGGTTCTTTTGGCCTTTTTTGGGGGCAGAGCAGGGGTTGAAGGAGTAAGTCCAGTGGCCCATTTGGCCCTCTGCTGATGCTCGGCTGCAGAGGACAAGTCCCTCAGTTGGAGCCAAGGAGTCAAGAAGTTCAATCACATTTGTATGCAAGTCTTATCTTGTTGTCTCTTAATTATTCTGCTGGCAACAAAGCCTTTCTTGCGAAAGGGGAGGGGGGCGGTGTGGGCTTGGGCTGAAGGCAAGAGGTTGGCTTCACCTCTTCCATACAGCACAGGGCTGTCATCACTAGACTGCCCTTTCTAACACTGGGAGACTTAAAGATCACCCCTCGCATGGTGATGTCAGACAACTGTGTGATCATTATCTGCATTCCTCACTGTCAGTTGTGAAAATTCTGAAATGGCACAGTTACTTTAATCTCCATGCCTCTGGGCAACTGTCAGGATTTTGCAGCAAAGATTTTATTTTCTCTCAATCAAAAGCTACAGGTGTGAGCAGACCCCTTTTGAAGCCCCCGACAGAGTGAAGATGTCACTTTCACATCTGGGGGCATCAGGAGTCAGAGCTGACGAGTCACCTAGACTTGAAACATTGACTCTATTCTCTCCCCGGACTTGCTGAGATTTGCCAACATTTTCTGCTTGTTTCAGATTCCAACAGCCGCAGTATTTTGCTTTTATCAGTGGGGTAATTGGTGTGCATTCAAGCATGAAAGGAAAGGAAAATAAACACAGGTGGCTGGAGCCTGGCAAAAATTCATTGAACTGTATTAATCTTTCTCAAGGCACTTAAGGGTAATTTTATTTTAGAAATCGAAAGTTTCCAGTGGAATGGAAAGGGTTTCAAAGATTGCAGCTTACCAGGAAGCCTCAGAAACATCAAATCAAAACTGTGAAAACATTGGAGTGGTCATGGTGGGGAGGGGAGGGGGGTGGGTGGCATGGCTTAAGGGGAATGGGGCCTGAGTGGTGGAGCTGAGGGAGGAGGCAGATTATGGGGTTTTTGAGGGGGAAATGGGGCTGAGGGGGAGGATTGAAGGGACAAAGAAGCTATGGAAGGTGTAAGGGGCAAAGGGGCAGGCTCATTGGTCATTGGAGGAAGAAGGGGGGAATGCTTTTTTCCGGTCTTGGAACAGCAGGGCTGGTTGGTGGGTTGCTCAAAATCAACTTATTTGCACCTTTCAACCTACTGCCAGACGCTGCCTGGGTGAATAGGAAATACTGTCATTTCCCTGCCGTGTGTGCACTTAGCCTGGAAATGGGAGAATATTCTGAGCATTTTTTTTTAAAAAGAGCAAAGTTTGCTCTCAGTTTAAGCTGTAAGTGATAGTTAGACTTACACAAGTGATTAAAACCTGTATTTTGTGAGTTACAATTCTAATGCCGCATGAGAACTCAATTCACAATCAACAGAAAACACTCGGGTATGCGAAGGTTTCAATAACCGACTACAAACAAATAAGCAAGAGCATCTGCTGAACAAAGCTATTGTCACAATAAACCCCAGAAATATGCCTGCAGCTTACAACAATTCATCTTGCGTGCATGTCATAACAACATACATTTCAGCTAATTATCACATTTCCTTTTCCCAAGTAACATCCATCTGAAAATCATATGTAATTAAAGGCTTGACAGGAATCATCAAAACCTACCATGTGAAAATATAAATACCTGTTTGAAAGGTATAATCTACAGGAAAAATATGTTTACAAGCTTCAGGGGTGAATAAATTATGTACTTGGATGGTGGCAGATTGAAAGCACACCTCGGATGTTGATTTAGGAAGTATTCTGTGGCATGATTTAATGTAGGGATTGTGACAATATGGTACAAATAGTGATGAAAAAGGGTCGTGAAATAAATCATCAATGAGACTTTAGAATAAGATGGATCTATTCAAAACAGTTCTTGATATTAAAACAATAACTATGTTTGTATTCTAGACAGGTGACCATATAATTTGTCAAAAAATTCAAAGTGCTTTTATTAAAAATTTATCTAAAGTGAAAGGTATTAAATTCCCTTGCCAGTAAGGTGGTGAGAAAGTTTTGCAGTTATAAAGTGTGAGAAGGTAAATACTCAATATTTATATAAACAACATTTTTGTTTTTCTTTGGCAAGATATCAGTTTTGACATTTCAGGATAAATCTCTAAATTAGAAAGAAGTAAAACACAAAGTAGCTTAGATCTTCCGATCAGTGGCAGTGCTAGGCAGAATGCTGGGTACAACACGGGGTACAATGCGGCGTACAAATCTGGACACAGTGCTGGACACAGTGGTGGGTACAGTGCTGGACACAGTGGTGGGTACAGTGCTGGACACAGTGGTGGGTATAATGCTGGACACAGTGGTGGCTAGAGTGCTGGGTACAATGCAGGATATAATGCTGGGTACAATTCTGGACAAAGTGTGTTTACAGTGCTGGCTATAGTACTGGGCACAGTGCTGGTTACAATGTTGGGTACAGTGCTGGACATAGTGCTGGACACAGTGCTGGACACAGTGCTGAGCACAGTACTGGATATAGAGTTGGGTACAGTGCTGAGCATAGTGCTGAATACAGTGGTGGGTACAGTGCTGGGCACAGTGCTGAGTACAATGTTGGTCTTAAAGCTGGAAACATTGCTGGACACAGTGCTTGGTACAGTGCTGCATACAATGCTGGACATAGTGCTGGTCACAATGCTGGGCACACTGCTGGTCACAGTACTGGACAGTGTGCTGGACACAGTGCTGGGTGCAGTGGTGGGCACAGTGCTGGGCACAGTGCTGGGTACAATGTTTGGTACAGTGCTGGGCACAGTACTAGACATAGTGCTGAGTACAGTACTGGACATAATGCTGAGTATAGTACCGGACATAGTGCTGAGTAAGTATTGGGTATAGTGTTGGGTACAGTGCTGGACACAATGTTGGGTACAGTGCTGAGTACAGTCCTGGCTACAGTGCTGGGTACAATGTTGGGTATAGTGTTTTGTACAGTGCTGGGTGCAATGTTGGGTGCAGTGTTTTGTACAGTGCTGGGTACAATGTTGGGTACAGTGTTTTGTACAGTGCTGGGTACAATGTTGGGTACAGTGTTTGGTACAGTACTGGGTACAATGCTGGGCTCAGTGGTGAGTGCAGTCCTGGGTACAGTGCTGGGTACAATGTTGGGTACAGTGTTTCGTACAGCGCTGGGTACAGTGCTGGGCACAATGGTGAGTATAGTGCTGAGTACAGTGCTGAATATAGTGGTGAGTACAGTCTGGGACAGTGGTGAGTACAGTGCTGGGTACAGTGCTGTGTAGAGTGCTGCTGCCTGTGAAGTTTTTTGTGACCGAATGTCTTGTGCACCTTCAGTTGGTTCCACTGGTCTTGGCCAGTTCAACCTGAGGCAAGGACAGGAAATGCTGAAGAAGCAAGCCACAGAGAGGATTTATCTCTTTTTGCAATAGGAGCAGCATATTCAGCTTTGTGAGTGGGTGACAGAATGAGTGTCTGTAGGTTAGCCTAACCAAAATGTATAGAATTAAAGCTATCTAAAATAATTAAAATAATGAAAGGTCTATTAGACATGCAAACATTTCTTAATCATCTTATCTTCTGCTGCAATATTAAATATTGTAAATACAATCATATAGAACTAACACCAAAAAAATTTATGGATAATTCTATTATCATAGTTATGGAATTATTAGAGCACTATTTGTCCGTCGAGCACGCTGTGAAGTAGGCCTGTCAGTCTCCTTCCCCCACTTTATCTCTATAACATTGCAAGCTTATTTCCCTCAAGAACTTATTCAAATCCTTTCTTTACCTGATGTTATTAACTGAATTGGGATCTGAGATGGTCAATTAAGGACAATTATAGTAAATTGCAGGGACATTTCAGGCACTGTTTCGCAATGACTGGAATTTCCGCATTTACCTGAACCACATTCCCATTTAGAACGGAAGAGTTGGGTGGGCACAAAAGATGACCTTCCAGACCCATAAACGCCTTCATACCAAACTGTGGCACTGACTGTCTCCAGGAAAATGGCCAGGCCACTGTGGCTTCTTAAAAAGTAAAAGGTCAGTTTAGCTTCATTCCTTCCTTGCAATCTCCATGTTCAGATTAGCAACTCCCATTTAGCCAGCGGGTCTGTTGGTCACTCAGTGATAGAGGATATATCATTGGCCCTCCAATGCTGGGAGTCCCTCTGCCATTCCTGATTGCTCTTGACATTGGCGAACATGCTCCTTAGCCTTAAATTGGCTGAGACATTGAAGGTTGTGGTGCATGTTCCTAAAGCTTGCCGTATTGGGTTGGATCCTGGAACTAGCCTCCTTTTCGATTTCCACCCAAAACTGAAACCCAGCCATTTGCGTTAAGGTCTCCTGTAAAATAATATTCAATGTTGCTGCATTCTACAACTAACAAAGATAAGAAATATACTTCACTGGGACCTTGGAATTACATGTTATGATACAAGCATACAACAGTTTAACATGTTCACCTGAAATCCCTCTTCTTGTTATTTTACTTGTAGATTGATCAATTTACAGGTAAAGTTTGTGTTTTATTAAAAGAATGGAATGGTAAGTTTGAACAATTGTGTTAGAATCACTTGATGTTTACTTCTTAATTTAATTTTTGGTGTAGCATATTTCTTTGTTAAGGCGTGTTTTGCCAAAACAAAGGTCTAAATTTTACTGACTGTGTTGGCCTGACCTTAGGTGGAAGAATAGAACAGCAGCATGCTTGGGCGTTGGGGCTTCCCACTGAATTTTAGCAGTAATAGCTAATTGAGGACAACCCAATGAGGCTTAAATAGCAAAAGGCTTTATTGCCAACAAATAAATAAATATTTACAAGAATAGGGTAAGACAGAATAACTAATGCAGCCCTCCCTGGCTCCATCTCAGGATCAGTCCAGATCCCGAATACATGTTTTTACACTAGATTGGCTCAGCTTTCTGCCTTGACATTCCATAAGGTCTGGCCCAATCACATGGTCCTCAGGGAACGCCCCCTTAAGGTGGCAATGTCCCATGCCAATTAAGTACATATGGGCAGAGGTGCCAGCCAACTAACTGTGATGCTGAGTCTGTGTTCTGGGGGCATTTTTAAAGGCACATGTGTAGCAGTCACGAAGACTGAAGGGACAGGTAAGAAGGAACAAGGAAGGCATCAGAACAATGCCATGAATCAGCAGCTCCTTTCTGGGAGCACCTTTGCAAACAGGAGACAGCAGAGAGAAGAAGGAGATCAAAAAATCTCCCGTGTCTGCGTGGATTTCCTTCGGATGCTCCGGTTTCCTCCCACAGTCTGAAAGATGCATTGGTTAGGTGCATTGACTCGAACAAGCGCCGGAGTGTGGCGATTAGGGGAATTTCACACTAACTTCATTGCAGTGTTAATGTAAGCCTTACTCGTGACTAATAAATAAACGTTTTTAAGCAGCGGTGTTAAATGTGTGAACATTGGTCAGTTTCCAGATGCAGAATGGCCCCATGTGTGCAAACAATGAAGGATTCTACCCCAGGACATGAGTGAATTCCTTGAGTAGGCGACATTCTGACCCTTCCTTTGATGGAAAGATATCTAACACTTGACTGTTTAATAACTGTTATTACTCATCCTCCACCAATCTGACAGCCACTGGTATGTCCACATCAACTGGAATTAGTCAATAGTGGGAAGATATTGGAGAACTGGATCAACACACCACGATATTGTTTTACTGTGCCCAAACCCTCTCTTTCTCCATTCCTGTCTTGAGGGACCAGTAGCTTATCTCCATGCGGTCAGTTGCATTTATAAAAATGTTACATGACACTTAACCTTGTTAGTTAAACAAATAATTTTTAATTTAAAATTCAGTTGAGTTTAATTAAAAGTGAAATTTCTGAAGAAATAATGTAATGCAAGAATTTGTGCAATTTTGGAGGAAAACTTAACATTTTATGAACTTCAACAAACTCTTGTTTCAAAACAATGAATGCAATACAACATGTTGGGAGGACTATTTCATTGTGAGTTGCAACTGCAGCAAAGTGATTTGTTGTGCAGAACCGACATTTGTCTCAGAAAATGACACTCTCTGAAGTATGGAAATGTTACCTCATCCACAAATAACAATGAAATTTGATTAACTGCCACCAAAGCTGGTCTACAGCAGATCTACTTGCAGTCAGAATAATTCTGACTAAAAATAACAGAATTATTCTATTACCAATCTTCAGTTTCTTATCCTTTTTACTTTCTCAAAGGAGACATTTGCTGCCACCTTTCTTGAAGAAAGGAGTTGATTAAGCAGCAGATTATTCCAAAGCTGCCATTAATATTGCACTATAATTATGCAACAGGTGATGAATATAAAGTCAGACAGAGCCAAATAGGCTACTTGTTCCCTATTCATTGAAGCACTCAGTTATATACTCATTTTTGTGTAGTGATCTCCATTTTGCAGCAATGAAAAAGAACTAAGGATTTTATACTTCTCAGACCAGCATCCAATCCAAAAGCACATGAAGTTGTGCAAGAAGATATTGGGCGTGTGTCAAGATGTCATCGTGGACTTATGCGATATTTCATGTGGCGGGCGTGAGTGGGAATTGGCTGTGCGCCCAACAACAATTAAACAGCTGGTTAAACAGATCAAAATTCCAATTAACTGGAATTTTATGATTTCCGTACGATTTTCAGATCGGCGCATGGACAACGTGGGCATGCAGCCATCCCATTTATTCACTTTTCTTGTCTAAGAGTAGGACAAAAGGTGCCTGGAGCATTGGTTGCGTGAGTCGTTCGCAGTCCAAGTGAGAGTTTGCTGCAATGTTATTTTTGAGATTTCAGACATTTTCCTTTGGTCTCTTGTGAGGTATTTGCTTTGTGAACCATATTTTGAGGACTCTTTTGTTCATAGAATCTCTACAGTGCCATTCAGCCCATTGAGTCTGCACCAACACTCTGACTGAGTAGTTCACCAAAGGCCCACTACCCTGTCCTACCCCCATAACCCCACACATTTACCATGGTTAATCTATTTAACCTACATATCCTGGGAAACTAAGGGGCAATTCAGCATGGCCAATCCACCCATCTTTGCACTGTGGAAGGAAACCAGGGCACCCATGGGGAGAATGTGCAAACTCCGCCATGATAAAACCTAATGCCAGAATTGAATCTAGGTCCCTGGTACAAAGGAACATTTGAATTAGGGGCTGAAGTAGGCAATTCAGGACTTTGAGCCTGTTCCACCATTCAATCAGATCATGGTGACATCCTCTTGCAATCCATGACATGAGTAGTTCACACCTGGCCCTCACTCCCTCCACAAGCAGTCACCTGAGAACTATGGAGTCCGTTAGTATTGTATGCATTTGTCTTTCCTTTCATGTAATAAGCAGTCTTCAGTAATTGTTATGCTATAACTGGGCTGTTTATTTTGAAGTGACTCCTCGCATCATTTCAAAAAAATTATAAATACATCCCCGTGTATCGGTATTTCACACTTATTGCCCTAGCAGATAACATCAGTGTAGTTCATGACAGAAATGTTGGAAGAAATACAATTACAGAAAACAAACACTCCTGATCAAAACCAGAGAAATCTCAAATGAAAGAAAAACTGCTGGGAATATTCAGCAGGTCAGGCAGCATCTGTGAATAAACAAATAACTACAAGAAACTACAAAGCGTCGTGAATATAGCCTAGTCCGCTACTCAAACCACCCTCCCTTCCATTGACTCTGTCTACACTTTCTCCTGCCTTGGCAAAACAGCCAGCATGATTAAGGACCCCAAGCACCCCGGAAATTCTCTCTTCCTCCTTCTTCCATCAAGAAAAAGGTACAAAAGTCTGAGGTTACGTGGCAATCAACTCAAGAACAGCTTTTTCTCTGCTGTGGACAGATTTTTGAATGGGCTTATCTTGCATTAAGTTGGTCTTTCTCTACACCCTAGCAATGACTGTAATACTACATTTTGCACCCTCTCCTTTCCTTCGTTACGTCTGGTATACTTTGTCTACATAGCATGCAAGACACAATACTTGTAACTGTATATTAATACATGTGACAATAATAAATCAAATCAAAATTTAAGCAAACATTAAATCCTGGTGAGCTTCTTACAAATTTGATTGGTTTGTGAATGATCTTAATTGCATTCTCTCCCCCTGCTGATAGGGGTTTTCTTCTGTTGGTCCTTTGCTGCAATGCAGTTGATGGTTCAAAGTTCTCCCACTGGCTGGAAACCAACAGTAATCCTGCCACCCAATTCTGCAGGCCTAACTGCCATTTTGCCTGCTCTAACAGATTTTGATAAATTCTGTCCAGCATTTCAGGTCATTAATCTTTTATAAGATATACCAACAGTATCCAATCAGATATCAGGTGGGGCAATTTAGCAGGTAGCGCAATCAACCTCGCTATACAATTGTACTGTCTTTTAGCCTTCCATCACCCGAGGAAAGTGAAGGAAAGCAGATGAGGGGATTGTTGTTGAGAGTGAGTGGTGCAGATGTGAGGAGTAAGTCAATAACAAGATTCTTAACTTGATGATGTTACTAAGGTAGCTAAACTGTTTTCAATGTAGCTGCCCTTTCCTGGGAATTAAAGTCCTTGTGCTGATGTCCTCAAGCATCTGTTCCCATTGGTGACACAGGTGTTGCCTGGAAGTATTCCTGCACACAGAGAAAAAATAAATCTCTCATATCATATCCATCACCTAGACCAGGGCCTCCAGAATGTGACTGGTTAATCCAGAGAACCCAATCTGCAGCTTTCGAGCTGCCTTCATCAGGAGTGCACTTCCCCTTTGAGAGATACAGACTGCCTTTAAGTGGTATCAAAGATGCATGACTATCCATACCACAAATCTAGATGCACAGCAAATATGCAGTGTGTATGGAGCTGGCTGCACACTTTCTCATTGAAGTTTCAGTATCAATTTCAGCAATCTCAGCCCAAGTGAGCAATACATGTAATATACTTGCCTCCCAGTATGTATTCTTTTATAGCACAATCAAATTCTAAGTCAGGAACTCTAATGCCCCAGGTTCAAAGAGAGAAAGAAACTTCCTTTAAAGCAAAATTTTCTTTTGAAATAACTTTAAACTTAGTGTAATATTAACACACTTCTTTGGAATTATTTCTATTTACTGTATATAACTTGGAATACAAGAAATGCTGTAGTTGAATTACGCTATTTTATTTTCTTCTCTGCTTACATTGTGCACCATTATCATTAAGTAGATAAAATATTCCTAGTCACTATTGATGTGACTCTTCAGCCAACCATTATAAGTGCTTAAAGTATTGCCTCTATTTTCGTTTTCCTCTTTGTGGGGACACATTTCTACCAACCCAGATAGTATTACTGATCTGCAAATCACCCTGTAGAATGTTACTGGTGCTCCACATAGCAGTTCTATAACACATTGACCTACCTTCTCCTTTACCAAGTCTTTATAGATCCTTTGTGTCTTTCCAATATTTTATGTTTGATATGAATAGTTAATATTTCTTTGATGTGTAAACACTTTAGTCAAATTATGGAATTAACTTTAAATTTAAAAAAGAATACTTTTATATAAATTGGTAATAAGAGACTTGTATGTATGATCTGAATTTTAATGATATGTTTTGCCATTTAAATGCATTATTTAATTTCTCCCCTTGCGAGTTTATTTATTCTCTTCATTAGCTGTTAATCTTCCATAGATAAGACTGCATTTAACCAATGCATTTATAAAAATTGGATGAGCAACCATCCTCAGTACAACATCTATCTGAAAAGCTGGAGTAAATGCCAATCCATCTCTTGCAAGAAAGATGACACCATTCTCATATCGTAATCCTTTGTATTTCACTCTGACATAATTCTTTGTCACTCTTAACACTGCCTTTGTTTTGATAGCGAATATTAACTACACATAAAAAGGCCATCAAACTGAGCTAATGAATTCTGGTTGAAACTGATAAAATATTCTGTGTAATATATCATGAGACTGATACATTTGCACTGTGTTCCCAGAAAATGCTGTTAAATATGCGACTGCATAAAATACGTTCCACTAGATCTGATTACAGCTTTTGGTACTGTATAGCCAGGGTATCGTGAAGTAACAGTCATTGTGTGCAGATTTCCATTTGACACTTGCTGCCAAGAAAGTCTCCTGTGAAAGAATGATGAGTATGGGCTGACAATTCTAATGGGATAGACAGCTGTCTGATTACATATAATGCTACCAGCAATCTTTTCAGCCACATGAGCTTTTCACAGCAGACAACTTCGAAAAAGAACAAAGACCCAGGTAATAGACAGACACATTAAACACAAATCCTCCTCGTGCTCAAAGAAAGACACATCAAAGATGTTCTTCCCATTCTCCTTCTGATGTAATGTGCAACCTTAATACTTTCTTAATCAATATAAGTTAAAGTAAGAGCAGAAAGCATATTGACAAGATAATTCAGATGCAGCCTACTTGAAACATACTCTCATCTATGAACTTGTTGGGTACCTATAATACAATAAATAGTTCACCTGGGTTTATATTCCAAGTGATGAAACTTTCATGGTTTGGATGACATGTTGACCTTTCAAAAAGATGTTATTGGTTTATAAAGAAAAACAAAAGGTATACGGAAGATATGATCAGTCCATGAAAATTTGTAAAGGAAAAGGTAGCTTGTATGGTGCAAACAAAAATAGTCAGATCATTAAGTGCTAATGTTTCACACAAATTAATCCATTGGACTAATGTTTTTACAGATGAAGCAAGTAAAATCCTCAACATATGTATTGTCTGCGCAAAATATTCTAAAATTAACTTGAGACCAATTGGGACCTGAGCAGACTGAGCAGCTTGCAATTCCTATCAGATTAAAATGTGATAAATTACATCATGATGAATGAAGTACACCTGGTGCATAATATGCCACAAGGCAAACGTGAGACATTTCAAGCACCAACTCATGTTAACTAAAGGCTTCGTTAACCGAAGTTACTATTCTTCAGGGGACACAAGTTGCAGCATTCTAACTTCTGTGTGTTTCTTACAAAAGATCAGTTTGAAACTGTTTAAACCTCAAGTGACTTTCAAATCCCACACCGCAAGAGAATTTTTATAAATGTGGACAAGCTGCTACAATTAAAAATTAACGTTGTACTCAAATTCAGAACAATTGAGAAACATAAAACTTGGGAAAACTTTTGCTTTCCGCTGACACCAATATGACAATTAGCTGCAACAAGCATTTGAGTATTTCCAATCAGATATTGATTACAGCCACTCTGGCAAAAAGATTGTTGGTAAAAATGTCCCATTGATTACAGCCATTTTAAGTAATTCTCCTGCACCCATTATAAACTAACGAATGTGTAAGAATTGAAGCTTCTTGTTGATGGGCAAGATGTCCACAAGAAACTAAAACTATTCATGTAAAATTGAAACCTGTAAAAAGTACATCTCACAAATGCAAATTTACTTTGCAGCCAATGCAGTACTTCTAAAGTATAGGTACAACTGTAATGTTGGAAACAGCAACAGTTAGTACGTACACAGCAAATTCTCACATAACAACAATGCAATGTGACAACCAGATAATCTAATTAAGGAATGCTTATTTACATTTGTAATTCTAATTTCTGGAGTAAGACTTGAACTCACAATCTTTTGCCTTCATAGCAAGGATACTAACACTGAGCTACTGACCATGTGACAATGACTTATTTTAGTTACATACTTAAAACATGCCAACTTGGAGGAAGTATCCAAAGCCTCAATGTGGATGTTGCTAGAAAATCAGGTATGTATTCCCATGCTTGGGTGTTATGTGAAAGTGGAAGCATTCTTTAGCTGATTGGCTGCAGAGTTACAATGAGCCAAATAACCTTCTCTGCACAGTAACAATTCTGTGATTCTGAGTCAAATACCTTGGTGCAGGCCTAATGTTTTATATATCAAACTGAGCAGATAAAAAGAGCAAATTTCCTTTGCTAAATATTATTCGCATTCCAGTTTAGTTTTTATTACAATCCAACAGCTTAATGTATACTTTGTATTAAATCAACTTTCTGTACACCTCTATTATGCCAGCCTTTGAAAAAAATCCAGATTTTGAAAGTTGTGTTTAAGCAGGTTCTCAAACCACCAGTGGGAGGTTCAAATGCACATTTTCTGAATTATTAGTCCAAATCTTGGGATTACTGAGCTAATTACATTACTACAACACCACCATATCCCAGACATCATTGACAAGTAGGAATAAATGAAGCTTGCATTGAACTGCGATAAATTAAGGCATGGTCTAAGTTTCTAAAAGGAAAATACAGTTTTCAGAAGATTATCAAGTTGAACCTTGCGAGAAAAAGAATGACGTGCCGTTATTAATGCACAAATCAGCCAGCAAACTCAGGGATTAAGAGCTATGGCCAGAGTTGCAAATCTTTATAATTTGCTATTCCTTTATGCTGCTCCACCACTTGCTTCACACATCTCATTCTTAACCCTCTCCTTTATTTTTAAGAACTTGCTAGATTTGCATATAAATTGCCCATTAAACTCATCACAGCAAGTTAGAGCTGGAACTTAATAGCATAATTGTTAATGCATGTCAGTGAACCATTCTCAGCCAGAAATGGAACAATTTGAACTATTTTAATTCATTTTTTCTTATAGTTAGAAATATTAAAAAATAGAAAAATTCAACATTATTTTCAGATTTTTCCTTTCTACCTTTTTTCTATCTCTCTTAATCCACTCTTCCTTTTACTTTATTTATTTTCCTGTGCCTCATTTGATTCTAATTATCCTTCTTCCCTTCCTCTGTTTCTTACTCCAGGGAGATATGCAGTTGATCCAATAATTCACTAAGATCCTAGTTGCCCTCTGCTGCATTGCTATTCACTTCACTTCCAGCAAGTAATTGTGGAAGAGGATTTCAGTTGAAACGTGCAGGAGACGGTCTAACGGTGTGTATCACAAGATGCCCTGCTCCAGCAAGATTCAACCCAACTATTTTTTATGAAGTATTGCAAGCAAATGAGTATTGAATGTGAAGTTAGTTATAATTTTACTGCTACCTCTATTTAGAGTATTTTTAACAGTTTAGTATCACTGATTAAACTATGAATGAATTGAGAGAAACTCTCAGAAGGAACAATAAGTGGAAGTTCCTCAGTTGCAGTTGTGTTTTTATGGGCTGGGGATGGTGGAACAAATCATTCTCTATCTAGACTTAAAAATTCTGGCCATCTTATCACTTGTGCAATCTCAGGTCACATCTTCTTTTTCTGGTGAAGCTCGCTGATCTCCTCAGCTCTGAAATTGCATTCGCTCTATCAGCAATTTCTCATCATGTGTTTTGCCTCAGGACAATGTTGACTGCACTAGGTCAAGTTAAAGCATGTTTGTGTTTTTTGTCTTAGTTTCTCCAATTTCAAAAAGCTTTGCAATTTTTTGTAATATCGCTGCTCCTTCATTTGCCATTTGCGTTACTAGCATGGCTAGTTTGTATAGGTCTTCAAACTGGTTCCTGCAATTTTCGCACCTGCATGCAACAAAAATAATATAAGCAGCTAATTTATACTTTGGTGGAAAACAAACGAGCAGTCATATATCCGTAGATGTCAAAACTGCCAAAAAAGCTCACAAATCAGGCCCATAGTAATTACTTGACTATCATAATTCACTTTAGTTCATATCCTATATAATGCTTGGGACAAATGAGCAGCAACCTGACAGCAGATCGCATGTGAACTCAAAGAGCACAAGCAAGGTCAAAGGTGCTTAACAAGATAATATGACATTTTTAGTTCCATATCACCAACTTAAAATAAATAATTCTACAAGGTTTTTTCCTTATAGTATATACTAAGTATCAAACTGCCTCATTGAATTCAAACGAAAGGAATAATGTGTACAATGTAAGATATTGTAAGCTTATCAGAGGACCCTGGACCAATGGTCAAGAAAGTCTTGCATAAAGTATAAATAATAATTCTTTTACTTGCTGCAGCCATTAAATAAAGTGGTGGAAATACATTTTATCCATTAGCAAAGCAAAGAAGTTACAATAAAAGCATAGTAGTGCAGATGCTAGAAATCTGAAATAAAAGTAAACAGTAAGCAGAAATTATCAGAAAACTCAGTAGGTCAGGCAGCATCTGTGGAGAGAGAAAAAACTTAACATTTTGAGTCCATGTCATTCTTCTCCAGAGCTTTCAAACATTTCTAGCTTTCTAATTTGACTAGAGAACTTTCTACAAGAGAAATAATTTGTGCATGCAAGCGCAGCTTAAGTGATAAACTGGAAATCATGTTCAATGTGACTGCTTCATGTGTACACCTTGATAAAGTTTGCAGGACTCTGGGCTTGTTCCTTTTTTAAATTTCACATTCTTTCATTTTAAGTTTCAGGCAACACTGTTAAGAATGTAAATAGCAGATGGAGAAACTGCACTCATATTTAAGGCCAGAAACAAAGACTGATGACAGTACTTTAAATGGTTAAACCTGTCTGCTAAAATCTCTCTGCTAAAATAGCAAATAGAATTCTGTCAAATGAATGCATTCAGTATTTGTTTCTTAATATCAGCAGAAGTATTTTCTAAAATTGAAACATTGCCTACCTCGGTTCAGAAATGCTCCCTGTTAAATGGTTTGATGAAAACCAAAAAGATCATATCAAGGGATGAACTTTAGAGTAATCTTCAAAAAATTCCTTAAAACCCATCCAGTTTAAAGATGACACGCACATTTAAAATAAATTATTTAAATATAAATATTTATTTCTTTAAATAAATTATGCAATTCAAAAATGACGAACGTATTTAAATAATACATCCGATAATAATACATCTGATGAGGAACAATGGCAAACCATCATAAATCTTCATCTGGCGTTTTTTTCTGATATTTTCTTAAACTGTCACCATTACAATCATATATAATTGTTGGACATTGCGCTGCTCAGTTGGAGACCAAAAGCTGAATGAGACATTTTATTCCTCACAGTAAGAAATATTTGATGAATTATAAAGTAATCAAATTTCATAGGGTTCAGTCGACATATTCTTACATTCACAGGGTCGACATGAAACTGGGCTATTTTATAACTTCACAATTACAAATGAAATATTTATTATTATTCAGTTTAATAAAAATCTGCTTATTCCAGAAGTCGACTAAATAGGAATGAAATGATTAAGGAGCAGCACTATGGACAAATTGGGAATCAGGGTCAGTTCAGAGACTTATTCATGTCACTTTTGCTTAATATTTTTCCCAAATGGATTATTTCAAATTACAATATTTGGAAAAACCGCAAGTAAGAATTATATATTATATATTGTTTTTCCCTGTGGTCTGACACATTCAATTGTTACTAATTTTATTAATTGCCCAGTGGGAATCCAAGATCTAACATATGACAAGGGTCAATGTCCTCGAGAGAGAATTAATCATTAACACGAATGTATAAATAACATACAATTTGATGTTGCATTTTATCAATAAACAAATATTGAACAAGATTGGGAATTCCAATACCAAAACCAACTTTCATTCACTGAACCACAAGTTCAGACAGATGGTCAGGTTTGTGGCAATTAAGGTAATTGCAACTGTTAACTCTTTTCAATCAACCTAATTTCTAAGGCTGAAAAATTTGATTGCCCGTATTTTCAGCACTATGGATACCATTTTGAGTCCAAAATTGTATCCGTTGCATGGACCCTTCAGGTGTCGGTCTCACCAAATACCATTTTAAGGATGTTAGGGCAAGGGTAGGGAATGTGTGTTAGAAAAGCACACAAGTTGCATGATGATTTGATGCAGGCAGTGCCATTTTCATAGAAATCATAGAACCTTATAGTGCAGAAGAAGGCCCTTCAGCCCACTGAGTCTGCACCAACCACAATCCCACTCAGGCCCTACCCTCATATCCCTACGTATTTTACCCGTTAATCTCTCTGACCGAAGCATTTTAGGACACTAAGGGGCCATTTTAGCATGGCCAATCAACCTAACCCACACATCTTTAGACTGTGGAATGAAACCAGATCACCCAAAGGAAACTCACGCAGACACAAGGAGAATGTGCAAACTCTACACAGACATTGACCTGAGCCAGGAATTGAACTCAAGTTCCTGGAGCTGTTTTCAACCAAAACATAGCAACTAATGGTCTCTCTTAACCTTGCATTCAGCACTAGGAAGGACTACAGCACCACTTGCAGATTATAAAATTTCATAGAATTTAAGGCCATTCGGCTCATGAGTTTGCACCAACCACAATCCCACCTCAGCCCTATTCCCCATAACCTCATGCATTTACCCTTGTTGGTCCCCCTAACACCAATGGTCAATCTACCATGGCCAATCCAGCTAACCCACACATCTTTGAATTAGTTGCTGATTGATTGCAACTGGCCAGTTTACAATACTTGGGTAGCTGAAAGAAGGAAGCCAGAAGGATCAGGTTGAGGGGAGAGTGGACTGGAAGACAAGAGGTGCATGCTTACACCATCTGAGTTTGTAAATCAGAAGAGAATGTGGAATAAGAAATAATGGAATGTGAGAAAAATGTATGAGCATAACATTATATTAAATGGTTTCAGCCAAAGCATTGATCAAAGCCTCAGCTCTGGCCTCTGCAGCAATGGAGAACATCATCTCCTCCATAGATGGGGAGGACAGGCGTGTTACCTTTGCGTTAGTTGTTGCTATCCCTGGTCATTAGCTAATAATTCCTTTCAGAGAGAGGGAAGTGTTTCACTGAGCACATGATGCAATGTGTTAAGTGATGTTCCTGTTATGGTTGGAGATCTGGCAGTGCGAGGTGTACAATGTGCTAAGTGTGTAAGGTTGAAGTGAAGCTATGAATGTATAATTGATGACTGAAAAAGATTGTTGGTAAGTGAGTGATGGGGTGTGGTGAATTGAGCACTGTGTGAGACTAATGCTCACACAGAGGTAAGAATCTGGCAACTGAAGATGAATTTGTGATCTTGACCACACATGTGAGTTCATTAAACTTCTTCTGGCACTGAATCTAAGTTTTCAGGCTTATACTGATGCATTGACCATGACGTAACCTGGTCTCACTGCATTCATAATGTCTGTCTTGAGGGCTTTCTGACCCCCTATGGAAAAAAACACATATTTCCTCTACATTCAATGCCTGCTCCAACAAAAATGCACCACCCTTTTAAAAGGAGTAGGCTAACTTTAAGTGGTGCTGGTCTTGCGTGAACTTCACCCCCAACCCTCCGACTGAGGTGTCCAACCACTCTGCAGTTTAGCACTGGGTTGGATTCAGTTTTCACACAAATGGATAGACAGCAGCACAATGCTTGAATATTGTCTGTATTAAAAGGAGTAGGCACATTTCAATAGCACATTCACAATCTCCATTCCTGTTTTCGGTGAGGCGGAGAGGGGGAGATGGTTGGTTATCCAATTTTGCTCCCTTAGAGTCCATTTAAAACAGTCGAGGTATTCAAACGATGGATGGGAATTTACAGTCTCGCTCGACCCAAGATGGGAAAGTCCCACCCGACGGCAACAGAAATTCCTATTGTCTGACCCTTGACCGCACTGATTCCTGTGGCAGGCGGGGCGGTAGAATTCCGACGGATGTGAGTGCGCAATAGCACCAACTGGACCCGTGCAATCCAAATTGGTAAAATATACATCAGATCAGTTATAGAGACTGCTTTCAGTCAGAATTTGCCCACTCTTCCAGCTTTAGTGTTTGCACAGTCCAGTTATGCCAGGGCTTTTACCTTCTCGGCTGCAGTGGCTCAACGAGATTTTCCAACTTTAAGTTACAAACTAGTTACTTTGCTTATTAAAAACAGAAGAGAGGATATCAAAACAGCTGTTGCTATGCTATTCCCAAAATTTATTTCCGTAGCATGTTTTTTCCTACAGAAAAGAAAGAAAAATAAGTTTGTTTAAGATGCAAATATTGCGTGTAGTTCTATTAATAATTATGCAGCAGAAAATGTTATGCCTTATAAAAATAATAGTTTGGCGCTTTGCTCATCGAAGTAACCGATAGTCCTAAATACAAATTGCAATATGACCAAATGGGCATGTGTGGCCAGGTGAACATAGAGCTGAGTGAAACATATGCAAAGCCAGGAATTACCTTTGCATAGTACTAGGATTAAATATGTACAGCTATGATGATATGTGATGTTCGCCCAGAATTAAGATTCCACATGTAAAGATGTGTCTTTAAAGTGAAGACAAAGTGGATGGAGAGAATAAAATTACATTTTATATGTGAATGGAGCTCGGATTTTTACATGCACACAGCCACCATTTAAGAGTGAGCAGGGTTAGGGTTGATAGTGGAGACTGTGAAGTCCTGCACCTTAATGGACAGAAAATCATAGGCTGCACTCTGCAATTTTCCAAGAAGTGCTCCCTGATTTGATGTATTTATCCACTGTGTCATAAGCAATATGATAAATGGTTCAGAAACCTACCTACTGGAGATTTACTCTCATATGATCTGAGAGAATATACCAGTTCAGAAAGATTCCACCACCGGACTTTGACCCGGTGATCATTGTGATAATGACCTTTTCAGTTTTCTATACATTTAGTCATGATTTTGTTTATTGTTCATTGGTTTGAACATTGTTCAGCTAAATGCACCAGGCTCAATGATGGCATACTTGTCTCTTCATCAGTTGGATATGGGCACAAACTCCACTGTAGATGCTTTGGCACACCATTGACACTTCAGTGTAATACCATATAGAGTTGTTCTGACTGTCAGCCAAGACATTCTCTAATTTCCTAGAATGTAGAAGATCCCACGACACTTTATGAAGCAAACTTGCAAGTTTTCAAGACAAATAAAGCTGACTATCTGGTTATTTACCTTAGGTCTTTGTTATGTGCAGATTGGTTGCTCTGGCTCCTTACATTATAATGTTGATTGTACTTCATGGTTACAAGTTCAGGCAGGAGACACTAACATTATGCCTTTATTCTTTCATGAAAGTGGGTGTCAATGAGAAGACCAGCATTTGTTGCCAGCCCTAAGTGCCCTTAAATGAAGTGGCTTGCTCAGCCATTGTTGTGGAGTTGGAGTCACATGTAGGCCAGACTGGGTGAGGATGGCAGGTTTCCTTCTCTAAAGGTCATTAATGAACGAAATGGATTTTTACAGCAATTGATGAGGATTTCATGGGCACTATTACCCTGCCACTGTGATGATGCATACTAGTCTGACTTCTACCTGATCTCTGCATGTAGGCTGGCACCTAGACCATGTTTGGGTGGTGGATAAGACAGCACTAAATCCCCATGCAGAGCCCCAAGGCAAGTGGGGTGGGGGGAGAGGGAATCTCTCCTGGATTCTGGGAATGCTATGACAGATGCTATAAGTCACTGCCAATGAATGCCACCCACTGCAACTAGTGAATTATTTGAGTGCCTTGATTTTCTAAGTAGCATAGAGGTGGCTTGACATTAACATGGCAGTTGCCCAGGCACATCGGGGTCCCTTCCTGCAACACACCATACAAAGGAGGAGAGCAATCTAGGCTGTATGCAACTTACTTGACATTTTTTCCAATGAGTGGAGGATTAGCAGGTGCCCACTTCTAAGCTCACTTTTGAGTACGTCAGCAACTGTCAGGGTAAGTACATTCCAGTTAGAGGCTAATTAGAGGCAGGTGTGGGGTGAAATAACATTTATTGATGCCAATAAAAGTGCCTTCAAAATAAGTAATAATATAAAAACATGTGAACATGAAACTTCAAAGTGCTTAAATATTCTATCTAACTAGTATTATCCAGCACTTGTACCATCTAAGTGCCACTAAAACTTCTTAACCTTATGTGGCCTACCACTACAACTCGCTGTCTCTGCAGGATGGACATTGGAAGTGGAGGTGGCCCACTGCCTACTGCTCCCTGTGATCTATGATGCCCTTGGCAAGCATCTTCTGGAGGACTTGCATCATCAAGGCCCTGAAGACCCTGGCTGCTTCCAGTTGTCAGAGATATATCAATGACACCTTCTTCATCCCACTGCTGCTGAGATATCCTAATGTCAGGAAGAAGGGAGTGTAACCACAGCACAGTCTCCTGGCTGGAAAGCACTGGAACAGATTTGAGCCCTTTCTTCTCCCTCGGAATTCCTCTGGGCCCCCAGATCACGATGTAGAGATGCCAACATTAGACTGGGGTAAACTGCCGGATCCAAGTGGAGAAGATCTCCCAGAAGATTGCACATATCAACAAGTGTTTACCCTAGTCCAATGCTGGCATCTCTACATCATGACTACCATTGACTCTGCAAACTGCCAGGTCCAAGTGGAAAGGATCTCCAGGAAAATTGCGTATATCGACATGTGTTTCCCCCAATTCACTCCATGAAATGGTGATGCTTCTCCAATGAACTCCAGAAGATCCGGCGTTACCCAGCCTTGCCAATCCTCAAGGACAACCTGGCTGAGACTTCTGTGATGGCTTCTGAGTGGGGGTCATCGGCCAATGACAGCAGTGAGTGCCCCCTGAGACTGGGCCACACTCTGCCGCCCCTCAGCCATAACCATCTGCAACTCAGCCACATTTCCAAGGGCTGCAGACATATTCTGCTGTGTCTCAGTACTGTCCCGCAGGGTCTCCTACAAGCTCTCAAGCCTCTCAGCTATAGAATTTCAAGAAGCCTGTTGAGTCCCTTGGCTGTGTCCTGCTGTGACTCAGCTGCAGTGCTCTGGGACTCCACTGTGGCTTGTGGCTTGTTATGAGTCTGCCACCGCTTAGAACCTGCTGCTCATGCTGCAGTGTTGACCTGGGAACTATGCAAGATAGGCATCAGCTAGCCCACCTGAAAGCTTTGGGATTCCTTCCAACAGCGTCACAGTTGCTCCAGTGTGACCGTCAGCCCCTCCTGCATCTCCAGCAGCTGAGGGAGAAGTGATGTCAGAGGCCCAGCATGTAGTCTGCAGCCAGCAAGCCCCTAATGTGTCAGAGGCCTCGGATGTTCCCTCCTCCACCTAATGTACTTCAGCAGATGTGTTTTGCACACCAGAGAGTGACTTAGATACTTTATCACTAACTTGACCCACTGGTGTGAGAGTCCCTGGAAAGATGAATTGCAAGGTGGAAGCTGATGCAGAACTGGTGCCGGCCTTGGGGATCCCCTCATCCGCTTCCTCTAAGGAGTCGGGGCAGGATGAGTGGGAGTGACAGTGGGGATCACAATGCTAGATGGCCCAGTTGCACTGGGGACTCTTCCTACAACACAGGACACAAAGTTAAGAGCAAGTGAGGGACAGGAATCTGGCTGCACGCAACTTACTTCAGATATCTCCAATGAGTGGGGGATTGGCAGGTGCTCACTTCTATGCTCCAGCCTGACCATGCTGTCACTGATGCATGGTCCATGCACCTCCTCATCTCCCACAAGCTCCAATGCTCACTCCCCAAAAGGACCCAAATCTCGGACACATGACTCCCTGTCTTCGCCCTTCCCTGGTGATTATGGGGACAGAAGGAGCCATATAACATCTGATGGTATCAGTCCTGCAGTGTTGGGGGGTGGCTTTCAGAGGGCAAAGGTTGGGGGGAGGAAGAAAATGCTTGGGCATCAGGGACTGCAAGCATACAAGGTGCTAAGAGTTGGGGGGATCTGGGGATCATTTAGTGCTAAATGAGGTAAAACACTCCCTCCTGCTGCCCAGATATGGTCATTTAGTTTTTTTGCAGCAGTGCTTCCCGGTTCTCCTGGCCATGCTGCCACTGACTCCCAGGCTGTTTCCATCCCTTCCCCTGGCATGGCAATCTGCTGGGGGGAAGAGGGTACCCTTCCTTGCCTCCACTGCTTCCAGCAACCTGGACAGATCAGCATCAGAAAAGTTGGGAACAATCTTCCTGGAGGCCATTTCTTTGTGCACTGCCTGCCTGTCCATCCATCCTTGGGTTTTTTTTTATAGGAAGCTGTCCCCTTATTAGGACAGATCAGCTACAGGCTGTTTGGGTGAGTCACACGCCGGTTAGAGCATTCCATCAAGTTTAATGCACTTTGCATGTTATCTTGGAGGGGCAGCCGAGTCAGCACTGATAGCATGGGGATGGGGATGGGGGGTGGATTTGTGCCTCTGTTGTGATCAGAGGCAAGGGAGAGGAAGGGTCATGTTTGTCAGCCATCGGGGTCGGGGGATGATGAGGAGGCCATGTGAGAGGGCTGGAGGGCAGTGGAAAGAGGATAATGTTGGGGGAGGTCTCTGAGGTGAGTGGAGGTGAGGGGAAGGTTGTATCTGGCCTGGGGATATTCTGCCAGAAGAGCTGCTTTTTTTAAACTTTTCCTGCATACGTGGTTCCGATCTGAGCTGCTGGCCGTCCCTGCTTCTAGCAGTTAGAAATGGTCTAGACTGTATTTTCAAAGACTGACTGCATAAGATTGGACGTGAAAACTTGCCTAAAAAATGGATCAGGAACTCTCCCTCTTCACACTAGCTGGCCACTTATGCCCAAGATGTCTGTTAGGATCTATGCAATTGTACCCCAGCACAAGACAGCTGCACTTGCAGAAGAGGGAAGGAAATTAAGATTGAGGAAATGTACAATTGTTTGATGGTTTCAAAAACATGATCCTAAACCAAGCTATAGCTCACACTGGCCATCACCTCTCTGATCAGCTATCTTAAAGTACAGTAGCATCAAGTAGATTTGCCAGCAAATATGCTCATCAAAAAAAAGTGCTGAAGGTGATCTTGAAAATAATTCTAGAAAAAACAGTTCTGACTATCATAGAATTATTTTCACTCATTCTTAAATCTAAATGATTCATTTTAGTCAATAAAATTTTCCTGACGATATGTTGCTGCCCAGCTGAATATCAATCCTGGCTGGAGTTTGATATCCTAACACCATCACAAATGCTGCCACTGTGAACTGCCGTTATTTAACATGTGAAAATAGCCCAGAGACATATCTTTATCTAATTGCTTTGCAGGTGCAAGATGTGAGGCCGCTGCTCAGTATCTCCTGCTGTAATGTGGCTAAGATTGAAAGCTTTATGTGTGGTTGAATGGGTCTGCATTTCAGTGCCTCTGTCTTGCTGTGTCTTGTTTTGCACTATGCCACCTTCAATTCAATTAATTGCTTAATAAATCTGATTTAAAACAGCGATTCAGATTTGGTTATACATTGCATTAACATTTCCGATTAACAACCAGAAATGCCTGTTCCTTGCAGAATAAAAATGTGAATCTGCTGTAATTAAATACCACATATAGGGCTGCCTACCATAAAATGCTTCACTGAATTTGACAGCATAATCCAATGTATGGTCTTGTTATGGAGCGATGGGAGAAATATTCAACAACTGCCTCTATAAAGGAAAAGCTCGAAACTAAAGTTTATTTATTAGTGTCACAAGTAGACTTATATTAACAGTACAATGAAGGTTACTGTGAAAGTCCCCGAGTAGCCGCACGCAGGCACATGTTCAGGTACACTGATGGAGAATTTAGCATGGCCAATCCATCTTAACCATGTGTCTTTCAGACTGTGGAAGGAAACCGGAGCACCCGAAGGAAACCCACACAGACACGGGGAGAATGTGCAAACACCACACATACACTGACCCAAGCTCAGATTGAACCCAGGTTCCTGGCACAGAGAAGCTGCAGTACTCATCACCGTGTCACCCCAATTCAAACCATTACAATGAATGTATTACTGAGCTCATGATCAGGAAATTTTTCAGGATGTTGGGCAGTTAATCCTGAGGAAAACCAACACTTTGAACAAATATTATGGTGCACCCTATATCTGTAAAAACCTCCATTTCACAAAATGCACACAATTTTATATTCAACTAATTTATGCTCACATATGCTGTGAAAGTAAAATGCACAGTTGGGAACAATACTCTTTATCTCACTCATAAAGCAGACTTTTGTCACTGAAATAATTTGGAAGTTCACATTTTCTCCTTTTTACCATGAATTGAATACACTGTTCGCTGCTGTATGTCCCAACTGTCACACTGTGTTATCCGTTTAAGCAAGTATAGAAATTAGTATTTTATTTTGCATCATTGAACTCATTTAAAATGTCTGGAAAATATAACTATTTAAATTACATCACACAGCATGTGGTCTTATAGCAGAAATGATCGGTCCACTGTTACAGCTGTCAGTTCAGCTGACCAAAAGAGAAAAGGAACATTAAACCAGCTGGCCTGGACTTCTTTAACTCAACATGAACTTTAAAAAAAATCCCAATGAGGGATGACCGTTTAAATTTACGTCAAGTTTTACAAACATTTCAAAAGTTGCAAAGTAAACATAGCCCCTGCAATGTTATGAATAAATCACTGCAAACAACTGTGATTCAAGTGGAAGAAATATCTAAGAAATAGCAACAAGTATATCAGAAAATTGTAAAATGTAAAAGGCAAATGTTATATACTGGTTCCTGATTATAAACTTTCAAAGCAGGCAGTAAAACTTTACATTTTAAATGTTAACAGCTTCAATTAGAGCTAATTTAAATAATTAATGGTTCTTAGTTCATGGGGTGGAAGAATGTATAATTATGTTGACAAGAAAGTTGTTTCCAGCATGACAATTGTAGCTAATTGATTACCCACTGTCATTCTGCATGCTAGTTCTTTCAGATTAGTGCATTTTCACATATGGTCAACTGTGTTACAGTTAAGCAAATGGTATTATGCTGAGTGAATTAGTTCAGCATGTCAATAATTTATTGCATAATCATACACTGAATAATTTTACATACTAATAGATTGGAGTTGCAATTACATCTTGATCTCTCTTTTTAAGAATCCTGATGAAAAAGTTTTTCTCTAACCATTGTGAGTTGGTGAAACTGAATGGTCGAGAAAAGGTGAGTGAGCCAATTGTTAAAATAATGACATGGAAACTGATGAGAAGGCCCAATTCCAGTACCCAGCCTGACATGAATTGTTTTCCATTTTGCCTCATTTTTCAAAATATATTTGTCACCAATTTATCACTTATGAAAACAGACAGGGAAATGGAGAGATATGCATTTGAAAAGTGAAACTTGACAGGTATATAAAGAGAATGCAAACACGCATTCACACACTCATCGATACACACACACACAAACACACCAAGTATAAAGAAAAAAGGATAGACATAGGGCAAGCAGCACAAACAGAATAAAAAATTCATCTCTATAGCACAAGTAGTTGCTGCATCTTTCGTGTCGTTTTGTGTGTCTGCTCCCAAACCAGTTCCACTGGAGTCCATGTTGACCATCATCTTATTGACGTTGTTAGGGTAGTCATATATAGATAGAATCCTACAGTGCAGAAGGAAGTCATTCAGCCCATTGAGTCTGCACCAACCATAGTCACACCCAGGCCCTATCCCCATAACCCCATGTATTTACCCTTGCTAATCCCTCTGACACTAAGGGGCAATTTAGCATGGCTAATCTACCTAACCCGCACATCTCTGGACTGTGGAAGGAGCACCTGGAGGAAACCCATGCTAACACAAAGAGTTGCAAACTCCGAATGGATAGTCACCCAAGCTGAATCGAATCTGGATCCCTGGCACTGTGAGGCTGCAATTCTAAACATTGTGCCATTATGCAGCCTTGCAGTGAAACAGGAAGATCACTTCATTGTGCGTAATGGCACAATGTTATTCAGCATCTAACATTGATGTGATGCAGATCCTGCCATTTTTGACCTCCCCTCTCTAGTTAACACCTCATAAATGTGCGTAGCTGAGCAGTGGCATGGGAACTTCCCCCATCACCAGCCCTATTTAAATGGACTCATCCAACCTGCAATTTAGTTACTTATTATTATCTTTACCTCCTCTTCCAGAGATTTTTTTTTGGAAGTACTGTGAAATTGCATAAGTTCAGAAAAGTTGATAAGGTCTGTGGGAAGTGGTGCTGGACATTGTAAAGATTTGCCACTGCAAGGCAGCTGAATACAGCATTGCTTCCAGAACTGGGGACTACAGTTACATCCCCCACTTTGGGCTGTGGTGTCAGAAGAAAATCGTGCATAGACTTCTAAAATAGTTGGCTGGCAGGGAGGAGAAACAGGGCTCACATTAGGAGGCCCTATGTGCCTAGGGTGTTCAGGAAGTACTTTGTCCAGATGACCTAAACCAGGAGCATTATGTTTGGCAGCTGCATTTCACCAAGGAAATTGTCACACAAACACCAGTGCCTTTCAAGGTGACTGTGGCACTAAATCTTTTCTTTATCAGATCCTTCAAGGTTGGAACAGGAGCAAAGTGAACCTCCATCGCCACAGAGGTTCACAGAGGCTATTTATCTGAAATCCCACCACGTGGTCAGAAACTTATGAGAGTCGTGCAGCCAGATGGAACTTGATCAAGCAGATAATCAGGATGTTGAAACAATGGTTATGCTGCCTAGTGCACTCAAGAGGAGAGCTCCAGTACTCACTAACTAGGTTCTACATCCTCCACACCTTGTGTCGAGGATTAAGCAGACAATGCGCAATGAGAACTCAAATCTTTTAAGCTTTTATTACATGCTAGCAAGGAAAACAGACACAGTGAATTTTACTATAATGTTCTATCAATTAGCAGTTATAGTTAATTACTGCAAATCAGAAATGAGCAACTTTCTAACCCATCATTTGCATGCATAGTCCACCAATCATAGCATCATTTTTTTCCCTTTCTTATCCAATAGAAAATTGGCTCCTTCACGAGTCTAATACATCACCAGATTTTGCTTTTTTGGTATTTGTTATGGTAACTTGTCTTTGTTTCATCCTGTGCCAAGATCAGGAATACAGTGTTTATGAAACTGACACAAGGTTAAATTGGCTGAATGCGCAATCGCTGACCTTGTTTCCATTTTTGCTGACAGAGTTGCCTGCCATTGTTGTCGTAACTTAATTTTCACTCCAGCATCTGCAATTTTTAGCAGCTTTTAACTATAGTTTCACAGGTCCTTGCAACACCACCATGGTGCTTTATTTGAAGTGAGCGTCCTTAATCTTGCAGAACGAATTGAATTAAATATTTGGCCAAGCTGGAATTACAACTTAACTTCCACACTTGACCATTACAAGAAGAGCCTTTTGACCATGGCAACAACCCCAGGAGCAGGAAGAAGGGCAGAGGAAGTTAACTCACCCACACTTAGCAAGGACTGCAAATATATCATTAAATTCTGGATAGCCTGAATGAAATTCCACATCTCCATTGCTTAACAATTTTCTATCTTACCATTCCTCTGTTATGGACCATCAGAGTGTCATCTTGATCACAATCCTGAAATAATACACAACAAATTCCTACCAATTGGATCTGTGTTCTGTAACTGTTGAATCATTTTTGTCCTATCAAATGTTTCAGATAACTCAGCATCCAATATCAAAGGGGTCATGCTGTACTAAGCTCAAGTTGACAAAAAAATGTCATTGGGTGTTGGCCAACATTCTGATCTGTGCCCCTCAGACTATAACATCAAGGCCTCCCCTCTGATTTTTGCCCTTCAGGCCATTCCACCAGAACATCCCTTCTGAACTAAGCCCCTCAGACTGTTCCATTGAGACCTCACCTCTGATCTATGCCCCATAAACTGTAGCAACAGGGCTTCCCCCTCATCGGAGTCCTTCAGACTGTTCCATCAGAATCTCCCTTCTGATTTGCGCCCCTTAAACTGTTCTACCAGAACCTCTCCTCAGATTTGCGCCCTTAGATTCTTCTACCAGAACCCCCCCTCTGATCTGTACCTTTAGATTGCTCTACCAGAACCTTTTCTCTGATCTGCACATTTAGACTGCTCTACCAGAACCTTCCCTCTGATCTGCACCCTTAGGCTCTTCTAGCAGAACCTCCCCTCTAATCTGCGCTCTTAGACTGTTCTATCAGAGCCTCCTCTCTAATCTGTGTACCTTAGACTGTTCCATCAGAACCTCCTCTCTGATCTGTGCCCCTTACACTGTTCCATCAGAACCTCCTCTCTGATCTGTGCCCCTTACACTGTTCCATCAAAGCCACCCCCTCTGATCTGTGTCTTTCAGACTGTTCCATCAGAGCTTTCCCCTCTTGCAAAGGACAGAACTTAATGACCCTGCAACTAATGGATAAGTTCAAGTTCTGTAATCCTTCCACACCCAGTTCTGAATGGTGATGGACAATTAAGCAATTAACTGGAAGAAAAGACCCCACAATTATCTCCATCCTCAATGATTTGGGAGAAAAGGATAAGGCTGAAGCATTTCTAACAATCCTCAGTCAGAATAGCTGAGTAGATGATTCATCACAGCCTCCTCTTGAGGCTCCCATAATCACTGAAGCCAGTCTTCAGCCAATTTGATTTCATCCACATGATATCAAGAAATTTTTGAAGGCACTGGATACTTCAAAGAGTTTGAGCTCCAGCAACATTCCAGCGATAATACTGAAGACTTGTGCTCAGAACTAATGATGCTCCTCTCCAGGCTGTTTCAGACAGCTACAACACTGGCATCTACCTGACAATGTGGGAAGTTGCCCAAGTATGTTGTGTACACAAAAAGCAGGACAAATCCAGTCTGGCCTGTTACCATCCCATCGGCCTTTCTTGCTCATCCACAAAGTAATGGAAATTGTAGTAGACAGTGCTGTCAAACAGCACTTACACAGCAATAACTTATTCACTGAAGCTCAGTTTGGGTTCTGCCAGGGCTACTCAGCTCCTGACCTCTTGCAGCCTTGATGCAAACATGAATAAAAGAACTGAGTTCAAGCAATAAGGTGAGAGCAACTGCCCTTGGGTAGCAAGGATGCATTTGACTGAATGTGACATCAAGGATCCCTGGTAAAACTGGAATCAATGGGAATTGGGGAAAACTCTCCACTGACTGGAGTCAGCAGATATGCCATCATATACAAGTTCCCCTCCGTGCCACACATCACCCTGATTTGGAACTATATTGTCATTTCTTCACTGTCGCTGAATCAAAATCCTGGAATTCCCTCCCTAATAGCTGATAAAGGTGATTTAAAAACACTTGAGTTATTTGAGTTTAGAAATGGAGGAATAGAATATAAAAGCAAAGAGATGTTGCTGGAACTTCATAGATCACTGGTTTGGCCTCAGCTGGAGTGTTACTCCTTTTCTGCGTACCATATTTGAGAAAAAATGAAAAGGCAATAAAACGGATAGAGAAAAGAATACCTGGAAATGGAACTTTAGTTATGAGGAAAGGGTGGAAAAGTTCGTAGAGTCGTTGAAGCCCTACAGTACAGAAGGAGACCACTTTGCCCATTGAGCCTGCACTGACCACAATCTCATCCAGGCTCTATTGCTGTAACACTTCTAATCCCCTGACACTAAAGGCAATTTAGTATAGCCATTCAACCTAATCCGCATATATTTGGAGTTAAGTTAATACTGTTCTCCTAATAAAAACTTTGAAAATGATGAAAAAATAAACAGGGAAAAGATATTCCTGCTGCTGAATGAGCCAATAACCAGAAATCATGGATTCAAAATTATTTGGAAAAGATCTAGATGAGAAACATTTTCACTCAGAGTTGTTAACGTCTGGAAAACCACCTAAAAATGTGATGAAGGCTGATTCCATGGAAAACTTTCAAAAGGAATTGGTCAGGTATCTGAGGATGAGGTAGTTATAGGGAATGTGGGGTTATGCACGGTTACTTTTTCAAAAACTCAGCAGATACAATGGGCCAAGGGGCATTCTGTGCTTTAAGAATTTAAATCTATCAATGTTAGTCATGTGCTGGGCACACAAGATTATTTGTTTGACTGTATTCTAATTTTTCTACAGAGGTAACACTTTTATTCTCAAATGCCCAAAAGTCACAAGAATAAATACTGAGTTTAGCCATGTGAATGCTTAAAATAGCCAGCCCACTGTAAAATGTACAAATTCAGAGTTGTAGATTTAAGGGACCATTCATTCCCGTAGAATAAAATAAATCCACATAAAAATGTATGAAGAACTTAGACAAACTAAAAATAGAATACATTTCTAACACTGGTGCTTTATGCACTGTGTAGCTTAAAAGTGCCTTTTGTGCATGATAGCAATGACACAATGATACAAATCATCAGACTCCGACATGCAGCTTTTAGTCAGGTTAAAAACTCCTTATTTATTTCCTTCTATTAGGGAATCTTCCAGTTAATTAGAATTCCAAGCTTTGATAGTCCAGTTAAACAATTTCTCCTGAGGGATTTTTCAAGTAGAATTATTTATGATATTCATGCTTTACATGTGCCTTAAACTCTAAAGGTCCCCAAGCGGGACACATTCACCAGAGGGAATGTACAATTCTCACACTGCTGCATTCCTCATTTTACAGCTGATATGTTACTTACTCTGCCATTATTGAATCCCTCATAAAGCCCAGTCCAGTCTTGTATTTCTCATCTACTGCCAATGCATTCCTCTCCAAGATCACCAATACATCCTTGAATCTAGTCACTGCCCCAATCATTTAATATCCCACTTCTGCCAAGGGGTAGGGGAAATTCAATTCGTTATACAGTTTGTTATGGATTATGTGTCTGTCATTAGTTTCTTACTTGTAATGGCATTAAAATGATGTCTTGTCCCTTTTACTAAAAATGTAAGATGGTGGCAAAATGGTTAGCACTGCTGCCTCACAGCGCCAGGGACCCAGGTTCAACTCTGACGTCAGATTACTGTCTGTGTGGAGTTTGCACATTTTCCCTGTGTCTGTATGGGTTTCCTCCAGGTGCTCTGGTTTCCCCCCACAGTTCAAAGATGTGGGGATTAGGTTGATTGGCCATGATAAATAGAAGCTAGTGTCAGGTGATTAGCAAGGTAAATATGTGGGGTTACGGGAATTGGGCTTGGGTGGTGCAGACTTGTTGGGCCGAATGGCCTCTTTCTGCACTGTACGATTCTGTGATCTTTGATCTATGATCTTATGTGCAAGTTTGTCTGCCAAGTGAGATTACTGATCACTAAATTAATGTGATTTGATTCTAACAAGTACAAGTACTAGCAGTCTGTGGAATGCCTATTGTCAGTCTGAAGAAGGATTGCCAATGATACATCAACCAGCAGTGAAGAGAAATCTGCAGAGCTGATATAGGAGAGGAACACAAATGAACAGGCCAAGCTAGCAGCTCAAAACATTTGTCTGTCTAAATGTGTAGGGGATTTATACCCTGTCAGGCCTATTTTTAGACACAGGTTAATGGAAGGAGCGTAATAGTTCATGATATCTTTGCAGTCCACAACAAACAGTAGTGACTGACAAAAGAATGTGCAGTCTTCTGACTTCACTGCAGTTGTGCATAAAGGAATTACTCAAATGCATCATCATGCACCTCTGTAATGAAGCTGCCAAATGGTGAGGGATCAAGCGCCAGCCTAGTTCCTCTCAGTAACGCAGCAATTGAAATCTTGGATAGCTAGACTGAATAAGCTGGAGAATCATCCAGGGATTTGCGGGCTGGTGAGCTTTAGATGCAGAGATGAGATATGATCTACTGTCATTCGGATCAACGGTCATCCAGCTGGGGTCCAGTCCTTTGAGGTATGGTCGAATGGGCAAGTGGAGTAACTTTCTCCCTCTCAGAATTTCAATACAATCGCCCCATAGTGCCAGCAGAAACTGGCAGCCATTGTGTTGTCAGACATGGCTGCAGCTGTCACAAGGCCTTCTCATTACCTTGCACCCAGATATTTAATGCCACAAACATCCTTGAGGGCCCCAGTACCAAACAGCAGCCTTCTGGTCCTGTTGCACATCCCGCTCGGGGAGCAATTAGGCAGAGGGCTGGACCGAACAGGAGGAAAAGCGTGGCTAATAGGATCTCTGTCTTTAAGTTCCTCATATTAGAAAAGGGATAACTGCCCTATCGGTGCTTTTCCAACATTAACATTTCATACTAGCCAAAGATTGATAGTGAAATTTACCTTACTCAAGTACTGCAATCAGGGAGTATAAACTCAAACGCTATTTTCACAGAAATGCAATTCAAAGAGACGTAAGTTAGCCTCTGGTGATACTGGCTAATTAAGTTGCTAAAACAGAGTTCCATCGGTTTGCTTTTATGAATCTGTTGCAAACATTACACTGCTGTTAATGTTATGTACATTGGCAGGCTGATTTCCTTTGGTTTTTGTTTCTGTTTGGTGTAAAAGAGAATCACTTTGCCAATTGGGTTTGCTGTCCCTACTCTAATCCTGCTGGAAACATTCTGCCAGGATAAATCCTCCTAGGATAAGTGCTGCCAGAGCTTACACCGGGCCACCTTCACAAAGAATCTGTAAAATCTCCACATTTGCCAGGATTCAATTTCTAATGTTACAAGAAACGTTGACAGATGTCACGGCAACAGTGGTCCCATTATATTATATTATTAATGGAGGGTATTACACTGGGGAGCTTGTTATGAAGATTTAAATTGTTAGTGTGCTTGTTAAGAGTCAGTGACTTTGATGCAAGAAGAGATTTTGCAAGCTAATTCATCAAACTCAAAACAAACTGGACCGAATAAAGAAAATGTCATGTTTTCAAGTTTGCAGTTCATCTCTATGTAAACTAGGTTTGCTCCTCCCCATACAACATACCACTCACCAAGAGACCGAACATCAAGGCTCCACTAATGTAGCTCAAAGTACATGGGAATGGCCATTGGTCACTCCGTCACTGATATTCCCGACCTATAAGAGAGAACAGGGGAAACCTCTTCACAATATTTTTCACCCAACAGTACAAGCAAAATCAGAAAACTCAGACAGGACTTTCCTTGTGGATTCAGGATTCGACATTGAGGCTCAAATAAGGATCGGAAAAGCTACTACATGGGTGACAGTCACTCACTTGCGACTTTCCCTGAATACATACTAACATATCAGTAAAGAGCAGACTAATTCACTCAGCTCTTCGCTATCTGGCTCTGCCTTTAAAACATTTGCTTCCACTGCCTTTTGAGGAGGAGAGTACCAGAGACTCAAGACCTATTGAGAGAAAAAAATCTCCTTATCTCCACCTTAAATGGGCACCCCTGATTTTTAAACAGTGACTCCAAGTCACTGTTCTTAGACAAGAAGAAACATCAGTTCAACATCCAGGGTCAATACCCATTGGGATCTTAAAATATTGATCAAGTTGCTACTTACTTGTCTAAAAACTAATGGATATGAACCTAACCTCTCCAATCTTTCCTCATAAACAACCCGGTCATTCCTGGTATTGTTCCTGTAAACATCCATGAACTGTTTCTAACACGTTTACATCTTTCCTTAGAAAAAGATATCAGTAGTGTATACAATATTTCACATGTGGTCTCACCAATGCCCTGTACAGCAGAAGCCAATTAGAAGCCAAAGGATGGGCATGGCATCCATTAAGGATGACAAGCTGGCCATCAAAATCTAGGCCCACGAGCTTAGAGGCAACAGTGAAATGCCCTGGTTGGAAAACAAAGGACAAAGCACCCAAAATGGAAGTGTCCTCTGCTAATTTTTAAAATACCTGAAATAAGTAAAAAGGCCTTTGCAGTTGGACCAACATTTCAGGAGGGGGTACCCTGTGGTTGCAGCTGAACCCAGACAGACAGAGAAGACCTATAAGCCTGCTTGGAGTGCTTGCTCCTCTGGTCTCCAGCCAAGAGGTCATCTTCAATGTAGTTGTTACCCACTGCCTGCAGGAATTTGGTGGCTGACTGGAAAATTTTAATTGGCCCCTTACAATAGGCCTCAGTAATGAATTTAATTGGCTACATATGTATGCCTGCAGTCCTCCATCTCACTCCCAACCCACCTCGGGAAAAAGACCATGGATGAGATGAAGCCAGGGAACCGGCATGCTAACCAATTGGTTAGCATGTCAACTGCACCTAATTCTATTGAGGGCTAAAGATTCAACCTTGTATGTCCGGGATGCATGGGGTCCTTGATTATATTTGCTGCTTTTCCGAGGCAGCTGGAAGTATAGACAGAGTCAATGGATAGGAAGCCGGTTTACATGACAGACTGGGCTTCATTCACGAACTTTGGTAGTTTCTTGTGGTCTTGAGCAGAGTAAGAATCATACCAAATTGTAATACATTCGGAAAGGATGCTTTCTATGGTGCATCTGTAAAATTTGGTGAGAGTCATAGCAGACATTCTGAATTTCCTTAGCTTCCTGAGAAAGTATAGGCGTTGGTGGGCTTTCTTAACTATAGCATCTGCATGGAGGGACCAGGACAGGTTGTAGGTGATCTGGACACCAAGTGATTTTTTGATATTTTTGCAATATAATGTCCTAAAATCAACACAGGAGTATGCCATATTAAATCTAGTAAATTTAATTAATAGCCTAAAGGTACATGGACATTTATCTATTAGCAATCGTAATATGATCAAATTCAACATAGTGTTTGAAAGGGAGATATGTGAAACAGCTATAAGATTCTAGAGCTCAGCAAGATTGACTTCAATGTGATTAAACATGGACCATCCACGGTAAATTGGGAAATCTGTTAATGGGTAAAATGAGAAAAAATTAGTGGGAATTATTCAAAAACAAGTTTATTGTAGTAGAGAACCAGTTTATACCCTAAGAGGCAAAACAAATAGCCATGGACAACAAAAGAGATAAAAGACAACAGAAAACTAAAGGAAGAGCATACAATCTGCAAAAAATAGCATAAATTATGCCAATGGGGTTATAAAGAAGAGCTAAAGGTGACAAATAAATATTAAAAGTTATCAAAAAGAAGTATGAAAAGAAGCTAGCAGGGGGTATCAAAATGAACATTTTTTTTCACATCTATTAGGAAAAAAAGAATGGTCAGAAACAAGATAGGTTCCTACACAACTGATAACAATAAAAAAGAAGCAAGTGGCAGACATATGGAGTTATAACATTGGCTTTGATTTTCATTAAACCATAGAACCCCTACTGTACAGAAAGAGATCATTTGTTCCATCAACTCTCAACAAAATATGTTACCCAAGCTATCTGCCCCACCCTATCCTTGTAATCCCACATATTTATTATGGCCAATCCACCTAACCTGCACATCTTTGGGGGTGTGGGAGGGAACAGGAACACACAGGGAGAATGTACAAACTCTACACAAACAGTCACCCAATTGGACCTGAATGTCTGGCACTGGGAGACAACAGCGCTAATCACTGTGCCACCGTGGAACTGGGGAGACTTCATGGAGGATTGAAAATGGCCAATGGGATCTGGATCCAGAAGATCTGGTCCCATTTTTGGTGTTTCCAATGCTAACGAAAGAGGATAAATCACATTCATGGCAAATCAGCAGGGCCATTGAAAGCGATAGCGCAGAACAGGAAGTCATGGTTTTCACCATCAAAACTTCAAGAGTGTATGTTGCACAATTTGGTGCTGGAGATGTGAACAGATACAAAGGACAGAGTTAAAGGATTTTATCTTTATTTAGAACTGTGTGAAACAGCAGCTGCAAAGCTAATCTTCTCTCTGAGACAGAAGCTGGTGATTGTTCTCAGGGAAGAAGGTCTGTAAAAGTCCTAAAGCTCATCTGTGTCTGCTCCTGTTCATCACTCCTTACTTCGTGAGCCAAGCAGGTGACAGTACAGACAGTCAATCTCATTGAATTTGAAGTATATAAGCTATGAAGGAAGGGAGTTTGTTGAAATGGATGCAGCACCCTCACGTGTGTGCTCTATAAAGGAAAGGTGGTGGCAGCAGCATATGGCCAGAACCATAGATCTCAGGTATGAAGTGGCACAACCCCCCAGACAAATCAGCAAGAGAAAGAAGGGTGAGATATTGCCCTGAACAAAGGATATACAGAAATGGGCTCAGCTTTTTGGATATGAATGAGAGGCAGTATAGGCAAAGGTTTGGGATATCTTAGAATGTGATAAAAGAAATCTGTGCCATATTGGAGGCAAACCTCACATTTTGAATAATTGATGCACGTGCCCTTCCAATAACAGTCAAGTCCCTGTGGCCCTCGACTTTTATGTAGCTGGATCCTTTCCAGCCTCTGCTGTAGACCTCAGCAGCATCTCAAAGTCAGCTGCCCACCGGTACATAGCAGTCATCACTGATACCCTCTTTATCATAGTAAGGGACCACATTTAGTTCATGACAGATGTGGCATCTCAGGGCCAAAAAGCAAATAAATTCATGTCAATGGCAAGCTTTCCATAAGTGCAAAAGAGTAATAGATTGCACACATATCATAGCAGGTGCACAGATGTATGAAGAGAACCTATTAACATCTAGCTTAAATGTGACATTTCCCTCCATATGTGTTTAAGGTTCCTTGGAAGCTGCCATTACTCCCTCATCCTGAGGGAATCCAACTTGCCACACCTCCTATGAGGCTACAGCCCTGGCCCATGGCTGATTACTGGGTAACAAAAGTTACCTGTTGTGAAAGTGACTGTTTGCACTCATTGTACTACTAAGGAGCAGTGCCAGAACAGCAGTTGCCATAGGACAAAGGCAGCTATCAGGCAGGCGATTAGAATTTTAAAAATACATTTTCAATATCTACACCACTTGGAAGGAGCATGACAATACCCACCTGCAAAGGTACCAATAGTAGTGGTGGTCTGTTGAAGTCTGCAAATACAGCAGGATGATGGGATGTACACATGCAGCATCCAGAGTTTGGTGAAGAAGACCACTTATAAAGAAGAGGAAGAGGAATCATTTACCAGGAGAAGATGGAACTAAGGAGGAAGAGGATGAAGAAGAATGGTTGAGGACAATGTTGGAAATATTGAAAAGTGTGCCCAGGATCAGCTCGGAATCTGGTGCTATAGTCAACAGCAAGGACTTAGTACATAAGTTCTTCTACAACAGGGAATGACTGCTTTGTGGACCATCTGTTCAAATTTCCAATGGCCAGAATCCACAACCTAAAGTTTCCTATATAAGGCACATGATTGGCTATCAGCATTAAAAAACAGTTGGCCAACAATTGTTAACTGTAACTCACCTGATAGTGCCTGATGAGCCCCCAGCCTTGTCAGCCCTTAACAACTTCTCATACCTATGTAATCGGCTTTGTTTAAGCTTAAGATTCTTATTTGCGTTTGGAGTATGCTGTTTTCAAACACATTGTGGAATTCAATCATTTTATGTTCACTGTTCCCTAGCTAATCTTCTACCAAGGAATTATGAAGTAATTCCATGTCATTGCACACTCCAAGGTTTGAAATAGCTTTATCCCTAACCTAAAACAGAAAATGCTGGAAAATCTCAGCAGGTCTGACAGCATCTGTGGAGAGAGAATAGAGCCTTCATCAGAGCTTAGTTCCATAACATTTTGATTTGATTTGATTTAATTTATTATTATCACATGTATTAACATACAGTGAAAAGTATTGTTTCTTGCGCGCTATACAGACAAAATATATCATTCATAGAGAAAAAAATGAGACAGCGCAGAATGTAGTGTTATAGTCACAGCTAGAGTGTTGAGAAAGGTTAATTTAATGCAAGGTAAGTCTGTTCAAAAGCCTGGCAGCACTAGGGAAGAGGTTTTCTTGAGTTGGTTGCTACATGACCTTAGACTTCCGTATCTTTTTCCTGAAGATGGAAGAGAGAATTCTGGGGTGTGTGGGGTCCTTAATTATGCTGGCTGCTTTGCTAAGACAGCTGGAAATGGAGACAGAATCAATGGATAGGGGGCTGGTTTGCATGATGGATTGGGCTACATTGGGTTAGGAAATTCAGGATCAAGTAGCAGAGTGAGGTACCAAGGTCCAGATCACGGAGTTTGGAGATTAGTTTTGTGGGAATAATGGTGTTGAAGTTTGTGGTTCTTTGCAGTCTTGGGAAGTGCAGGAGCCATACCAAGCTGTGATACAACCAGAAAGAATGCTTTCTACGGTGCATCTGCAACAGGTGGTGAGAGTCGTAGCTGACATGCCAATTTCCTTAGTCTTCTGAGAAAGTAGAGGTATTGATGGGCTTTCTTAATTATAGGGTTGGCACGAGGAGGACCAGGACAGTTTGTTGGTGATCTGGACACCTAAAAACTTGAAGCTCTCAAGCTTTTATATTTTGTCCCCATTGATGAAGACAGGAACATGTTCTCCTTTATGCTTCCTGAAGTCGATGACAATCTCCTGCATTTTGTTAATATTGAAGAAGAGATTATTGTTGCCACATAGTTATGATGTAGAGATGCCAGCGTTGGACTGGGGTAAACTCAGTAAGAATCTGGCAACACCAATTTTAAATCCAACCGATTTATTTGATAGTAAATCTGCGAGCTTTCGACTTTCATCTTCGTCAGGCAAATGCAGTGTTCTGGACCAGAACACTGCATTTGCCTGACGAAGACGAAAGTCAAAAGCTCGCAGATTTACTATCAAATAAATCAGTTGGATTTAAAATTGGTGTTGCCAGATTCTTACTGAGCCGCACAGTTCACCAGATTCTTTATCTCATTCCTGTATTCTGTCTCATCATTGTTTGAGACCGCATTACAGTGTGGTCAGCAAACTTAAACATTGAATTGCAGGGGAATTTGGCTGCACACTCATTGGTGTATAAGAATTATAGAAAGGGGCTGAGAACACAGCCTTGCAGGGTATGGTGTTGAGGATGATTGTGGAGGAGGTGTTGTTGCCTATCTTTACTGATTGTGGTCTCTGTGTTAGGAAGTTCAGGATCCAGTTGCAGAGAGAGGTGCTGAGGCCCAGGCCATGGATTTTGGAGATGGTTTTGTGGGAATAATGGTGTTGAAGGCTGTGCTGCAGTCAATAAATAGGAGTCTGACATAGGTGTCCTTGTTATCTAGGTGTTCCAGAGTTCAGTGCAGGGCCAGGGAAATGGCGTCCACTGTGGGCCTGTTGCGACAGTAGGCAAACTGTAGTGGATCCAGGTAGTCTGGGAGGTTGGAATTGATTTGTGCCATGACTAATCTTTTGAAGCATTTCATAATAATGTATATCAGAGCCAACGGCTGATAGTCATTAAGGCACACTGTTTGGCTTTTCTTAGGTACCGACATGATAGTCGTTTTCTTGAAGAAGATAGGGACCTCGGATTGTTGTAAAATGTACCTAGGGAAGTGTTACTGTTCTCCTTCGAGCAGAGAAGGTTAAGACAAAATTTAATAAAGTTCAAAATTGTCAATGGTTTTGATAGAGTAAAGAAGGAGAAAGTGTTTTCTGGGGAAGAGGGATCAGTAACTAGGGAGTGCAGAGATTGGCCAAAGTACCTGAAATGACAGGAGGAAACTTTCTTTCTATGCAAAGAATTGTTGTGATCTGAAATGCACAGCAAAAGTGAGATTTAATAAAGGCATGCAAAGATAATTGGATAATTACATTTACGGGGCTGTGAGGAAAGAATAGAGAACTGGAATTCATTTGATTGTTCTACCAAAGAGCTGGCACAGGCATAATAAGTTGAATGGCCTCCTGTTGTGTAGTATGATTTTAGTGTATGATTTTTCTCTCACTTAGCTGTCTGTGATTTATTTGTGTTGCTTTTTATTTCTGTGTTTTATTCTAATACTCTCTTCCTCATCTTATCACTAGCACAATCTAATGGGTAAGCTCCGGTGATAGTACTTCCGATTGAGAGAACTATAAGCACTTTAAAATGGAAAAATGCCAATTTTCCAGGATGACAAAAAAGAAAAAACTTATCACTGGCTTAGAAGATAGACAAACAATTTGCTACAGGGCCTTCGTGCTATTCCACAGGTGAGGCTGGGGAAACAAGATTGACCTGCTGCATTACGCATAATTTTCTCCCTGTCCTTTGTGAAAATGCCAAGCCTCGATTATGGGCTTTTCCTTGCAGTTACCAACGAATGAGCTTGTGAGCTTATCATATGACGATATCACAGACAGGAATCATTCCTACCACCTAACCTGACAGCATGGAGTCCCAATAAAATACAGCACCACAAATAAAATAAACAAAGTTGAATATTAAATTGAGTATTGATATAGCAGATGTTTAATTTCAATGATTGTGAAAAGCAACATTTATTTGCATTTATACCCTTTTGCTTCATTAAAAAAGACATTGCAACGGCAGGCAGATCTGTGTGTTTCAGTTAGGTTTATTTTGGTTTAGTATCCATTTAAAATGGATCTTTAGCATGAATAGTAAATATATATGAACATTTGCATTAGAACAATGTATGTTTGAGATCGGCAAGCCTATGGCCATGTGGCCTTTGTGTGTGTCACACCAATCATCTTACTATACTTTATTTTGTACAAAGCCTACAGTGTAAGTTTTAACCTCATCTTTGTTCTTGTTAACAATCTATTGTCACATGAAAGTAGTCCTAATGTACAATGAAAATTGCCATTTCCGCAAACGGGGAATGGAAGTACGATGACAACGAACTGGCAACCCACTGAACATAAGCAGTAAATCATAGCAAAAGCTTTGAGCGTAAACTCCAATCAGCTTATTTGCATAACCTCTTTTTGTTTCTCCCAAAGTACAAAGGAAGAAAATATCCTGTTCATTTTAATACTATTTCATGGATAAAATGCTGACAAGAGGTGTGCTTCATGCTGCTTTAGTCATGAGGAAGGTTACTGATCAAAAGCTTTGCAGTATAGGTGCCAGTAAGGGAAGGGCAGCTTTGATATTTTAACTGGTTTTAATCTAGCTCTGAACAAAAGAGTTGACAATTAAATGTAGCTTTGAAACCAGATATTTTTTTCCATTGCAACTGGGGTAAACACGCAATGTAAGAAACTTAAGAAATTACAGCTGGTGAAATTTAATCCCAAAGGAACTATAGTTAAAATAAATTTTGATGCAATCCAGTTCATTAATTTCATTTATTTAAAGAAAACCTGATGCTGCAAAGCGTCCCACAAATCTATTCAAGCATCTCCGGGGATGCCAGCAACTGACGGGTAAGCCAGAAGCATGCCAACAACATGAGAACCTTTTGTAAACTGCTGAAATATTAACAACAACATTGGAAGGTTCTTGATTGATATTTTGATTAACCATTTCAATTTGATGGAAACTTTTACACTGTCTTTGTCGCAACTTACTGTGAGTGTTATCTATGCCTTCTTACGATATAAATGCAATTGGCATGGAGAAATCGTTTCCCTGTTTGTTTGATTTCTGGTGACATTCTGAACTTTTTTCTACATAAGACCATAAGACGTTAGAGCAGAATTTGGCCATTATGCCCATCAGGTCTGTTCCGCCATTCAATCAAAGCTGATACGTTTCTCATTGTGGAAACTCTCCTATGGGAGCACTTAGCCAATACAGCGACATAGAAGACAAAATGTCAGTACCACTGTTTTGGAGAGGTGGGGGGTGGGGAGTGGAGGAGAATTTATGTCAGCAACAAGTAGTATCTCCCACTTGTATCATCCTATATTCAATATATAAATCCAGGAATTGCAAGCGGAGGAGTATTTATAAAGATGGTGTCCCTCCAAGTAGCTACCCATGCTTCGATTGCATTAGAAGTACATTAAAACTGAAATGAATGTGTGCAAAGGAAGATTAAAAATGATCTTTTGAGAGCAGTATTTGATGTGTTGGAACATGAATTGTGTTTATTCAGCTCCGACCCTCTTGCTGCAGCTGGATGCTGACTACTGCACTTGTGATGCTTTGGCTGGTCTCTGTATTTGATTCCACAAACACATACCTTTCTACTTCTAAGGCATAAAATGAGTCACAAATACAACATGAGTATATTTAATATGTAGAATCAAAATGATCATTTTTCATCTTCCTTCTCTAAATTTATGTTTACATTAATATAAGCAAAAAAAATTCACCACTTTTTCTATGAAGTACCATTTTCACATTCCATACCATTTTCCTATTTTACCCCCACAATCCTGATTTCCTGCTTTATTCTTTAAAACACGTTAAAACAAATTTCTTATGATAAGGGAGTTTGGTGACTCCCCAGATTACATGTAATTTGGATTTTCTGATGTTTAAAGGTACCTGCTTTTGTTATTAAAAGCCATACAATATCTTAAAATAAAATCATTGTTAACTTAGCTAGAAAATCGGGAGAATCATTCAATGTGCAAGTCACCCTAATATATTAGTTTAAACGGTAACTATGACAATACCAGTGGAATGACTGAGTAACCCCATTTCAATGCAGCATCACAGCTGTTGCTACAGCTGTGCTTATCTTTCAGCAGATGCACAGTTGAGCACAGATTTTCCAACACAAGACCCGGATACTGTGAAGCTAGAAGCTCATATTTATTCCTTTCCTTAAATTAGTAGCGCATTATGTATGTTGCTGTGCACCTATAAAAAGCATTTTCTGCATTGTTAGTACTGTTTTCCTCTTGAGTAATTAAGGATTTATTTTAGAGATTAGCAGAGGGAGTCCCCAAAATTGTGTCAATATCAAGAGAAGATCCGAGCAAGGTGTCAATATTTGCAGAGGTCCTACACAAAAACGCTTGAAAACTAACATGATAGATTCATATTTTTGAAGTGTTTATTCTCAGGATATGAATGTTACAGACAATACCAGCATTTGTTGCATATCTTTTGATGCCTTGAACAACTGTTTGTGTGATGTAAGTGCTCCTACAGTATGATTAGATAAGGAATTCTGGCATTTGACTCAGCTATATTGAAAAAATGACAATAAATGTCCAGGTCAGGATGGAAGGGAACTAAGAGATGATAATGTTCCCCACAGACCTGCTGACTTTGTCTTTTTAGGCAATGGAGGTGGCAGATTAACAAAGGTACTTTCTTAGGAGTGGTGAAAAGTTATGGCAATGCATCCTATAGGCAATGCAGACTGCAGTCACAGTGCACTGATTGTGGAGAGGGTGGATGTTTACCCTGGTGGACAAGTTATGATTGAGTGGACTGCCTTGTTTGTGTTGAGTTTCTTGAGTGTTTATCACAGTTTCATCCATTCAGTCACATGGAGAGTATTGCATCAAACCCTGACTTATTCATTATGGACAATATTTTGGGAAGTCAGATAACTACACATTAGAGTACCCAACCCGTGACTTGATTTGATTTATTATTGTAGCATGTATTAACATACAATGAAAAGTATTGTTTCTTGCATGCTATACAGACAAAGTATTCTGTTCACAGAGAGGAAGAATGCAGAATGTAGCATTACAGTCATAGCTAGGAGTAGAGAAGGATCAACTTAATGCAAGGTAAGTCCGTTCAAAAGTCTGACAGCAGCAGGGAAGAAGCTGTTCTTGAGTCGGGTAGTTTGTGACCTCAGACTTTTGTGTCTTTTTACCGAAGAAAGAAGGTGGAAGAGAGAATGTCTGGGATACATGGGGTCCTTAACTAAGCTGGCTGCTTTGCCAAGGCAACGAAAAGTATAAACAGACTCAATGGAGAGGAGGCTGGTTTGCGTGATGAATTGGGCTACATTCACACTTTTTATAATATCTTGTGGTCTTGGACAGGGCAAGAGCCATACCAAGCTATGATACAACCAGAAACAATGCTTTCTGTGGTGTATCTGTAAACATTGGTGTGAATCAGAGCTAACATTTCCTTAGTCTTCTGAGAAAGTAGGGGCATTGATGGGCTTTCTTAACGATAATGTTGGCATGAGGGGACCAGGACAGGTTATTGGTGATCTGGACACCTAAGAACTTGAAGCTCTCGATCTTTTCTACTTCATCCTTATTGATGAACGTGTCCCAGGGCATGTTCTCCTTTATGCTCCCTGAAGTCGATGACAATCTCTTTGTTCTGATATCAATTGTTCTGATGTAGATGGTGAGTGTTGAACTTCTGATAAATGTTGAGGGTGAACAATGGCAATTCCCCTGTGCTGATATGTATGCTATTGCAGACCAGAACACTGCATTTGCCTGATGAAGACGAAAAAGTTGAAAGCTTGCAGATTTACTATCAAATAAATCGGTTGGACTTAAAATTGGTGTTGCCAGATTCTTACTGATTCCAATGAATGTCAAGGTTTAAAGAAGATGTATGAGGCAAGTTTTTTACACAGAGGGTGGTAGGTATCTGGAACTTACTGCCAGGGGAGGTAGTGGAAACCGATATGATAGTGATTTTTAAGGGGCATCTTGACAAGTACATGAATAAGATGGGAACAGAGGGATATGGTCTCTGGAAGGGTAGGGAGTTTTAGTTCAGCATGATTGATGCAGGCTTGAAGGGACTGTAATTTTTTTGTTCTTTGAAGTAATTGGACTTTATCTTATTAGAGATGGTAAGATATGACTGACTGACACTTTTTGCTGATGTTACTTAAACTTATAATTTTGGTACCAAAATACTTGCTTTAGTTTGATAATTTTCGATACTCTGTGACACCTTCACTTGTGAAATGTGGGCATGAAAGGCAAAAATCCTCAGACACCTTTATGTTTGAATACCTATTTTGTGGGAAGAAGCTGAGGAACTACAAGATGTCTTTATGTTCTCTGCCTCTTTCAAAATCATCTCATGAGATCATGTGCCCATTGAAATTCTGATAACAGCACACGAAACAACTGCAAAAGGAGCTTTGCAATGCACAACTGCAGCAGCAAATAGCAGCAGAAAATAATGTGCCAAAGAATAGGCATGTGAAAAGCAAAAAGAGAGAACATGTCAGACGATTGTACTGTAAGAAGCAAATTTCTGTGGAGGATAGTGGAACTGTCCATTTTAAATTAGTGAATAGGACTGAAATGCGATAAAGTGAGAAACATATGTCAAGTCCATTAACATTCATTTCAAGGCTTTCCTAAGAGAGGAAAAGAAAGAAAAGACTTCCATTTATATGTTGTTTTTAACAACCTCAAATGCTTCAACAAAGTGACAGCAAGACTTGTCTGCATGGCACTTACTCAAGAATAAGCTGTTTACTGGTACGCAGTTTGGATTTCACTCACCTCTGACTTCATTACAGCCTCGGTTTGAACGTGGGCCAAAGAGCTGAACTCAAGAGATGACACGGAAGTGACTGCCCCGATATCAAGGCCGTATTTGATCAAGTATTACATCAAGGAACCTGAGTAAAACTGGAGTCAATGTAAGTTGTGGGGTGGGGGGGAAATTTCATTGGTAGGAGTCAAATCTAGAACAAGAAAAGAAGGTTATTGTTGTTGGAAGTCAATCGTCTCAATCCCAGGATATCGCTGCTGGAGTCCCTTGAGGTAGTGTCCTTGGCCTAATCACCTTCAGCTGCTTCATCAATGATCTTCCCTCTATTATAGGGGCAGAAATGGGAATGTTTATCCAGCACTGTTCTCAACTTCTCAGATAGTCTATGTCCATGTGCAATAAGATCTGGATGATATTCCAGCTTGGGCTGATAAATGGCAGGTTACATTCGCAAAACGTAAGTGCCAGGCAATGACTACCTCCAGCAAGAGAGAATCCAACCCTCTCCTCTTCACATTCAATGAAACTGAACTGGACCAGCCTTATAAATACTGTGGTTACAAGAGCAGGTTAGACACTAGGAAAACTATGGTAAGCAACTCATCTTCTGACCCCCCAGAGTTTATTCACCATTTACACAGCATCAGTCAAGAGTGTGATGAAATATTGTTCATTTGTCTGGCTGAGCCATCCCACTTGATTAGCACCCCATTCACCGCTTCAATATTCACTACCTCCTTCAACAATGCAGGGTGGCAACAGTGTGTGCCACCTACAAGATACGCTGCAGCAATTCACCAAGGTTCCTTCAACCTTACCTTCCATTCCCACAACATCTGCCATCTAGAAGGACAAGGACAACAAATATGTGTGAATACCATAATCTAAATCAAAGCCACACAACAACCTGACTTGGGAAAATATCACCATTCATTTACTGTTGCTGGGTCAAAATCCTGAAACATCCTCCCTAACAGCACAGTGAGTACCCCTAGACTCCATGGACTGCAGTGGTCCAAGAAGAAGACTCACCACCACCTTTTAAAGGGCAATTCATCAGCAATAAATGCTGACCACAATCCATGAAAGGATTGAAAAAAATGTTTCAACGTGTTTCACAGTTAATCAAGTAGTTTTGAGTAGGTGTTGTAATGTTGAGTAAATAGATTAGTCAATGGACTCTAGGCCAAGCTAAATGGTTCTTCAGGATCTGTCAGTTAGGAACTTGAGCTGATTATCCAGAATATGCATCTTTTACATAGTTATTTTGAGGGGCTGGGAGAAGGGGCAGTTCTTAGTAAAGATGCTCAGGAGCACATACCTTTAAACCAAGTGTGAAAATGCACCCGTTCCTCTAGCAATATCTACCACTTGTCCCCTCTCCCTCTCTCCTCCCTCCTTGACTCCTCTGGATTTGTTCCCCAGCTTAGTCTCAGCACTTGTCATTCTGCTGCCCGTCTCCTGCATCTTTGGCTCCACTCCCCTGTCAAACTCTCTGCCCTTGTCTCTTGCCAATCCCACCCAGCCCCCCACACACACACACATACACACACACACCTCCACAACTTGCCACACCTCAGACTCCTGTCCATCCAGTATGTCCAGCTCCTCTATTTCCTCCAGCTTCTTCCCAAACTCCTCCCCATTCCAATCTAACCAATGTCAGCACTTAATTGAACCATGATGTGGAGGGTGGGGGACATTGCTGTGTCTGCTGAGTGTTGAGAGGGACAATGTGCTGAAGGGGGTGCAGGATCCAGAGTGTAGTGGGAGAGGAGTGCCAGGTTGGGAATGGAGCTATGGTGTAGGGGAAGGGGGTGTCAAACGTACAGGGGGGGAGAGCCAGGGGAACCTGTAAGAATGGGCAGGTAAAACTACTTTAAGTAAAAAATTCCAAAGACACACTTTATTAAGCTGAACACGAACCTCATGAGATATAAAAAGGGCATGGCTTCTCTGGCAATGCAAAATCTCACTAAGCCACTCCACTCACTTCAGCTAAGACAGTAAGTTTCCACTGCAACCTATAAAAAAGATAGTGTCATATCCTTTTCTTGTTCACATGGATCGTGATGTCTCTCTTTTGGGGACCATAGAACTCAAACGAGGAGCAGGAAGAGGCCATTTGTCCCTTTGAGCCCGCTCCGTTATTCATTTTGAGCACGGCTGATTATCAAATTCATTATCCTGATCTCCTCTCCCCGCCATATCCATTGATCCCTTTCGCCCCTCAAGCTATATTTAATTTCTTCTTCAAATCAGAGAACATTTTGGCCTCAATCACATTCTGTGGTAGTGAATTCCACACGTTCACCACCCTCCGTGTGAAGAAATTTCTTCTCACCTCAATTCTAAAAGGATTTCCTCTTATCCTCAAACTATGATACCTAGTTCTGGACTCCCCCACCACTGGGGACATTCTTTCTGAATCTACCTTGTCTAACCCTGGTAGCATTTTATAAGTTTCTTTGAGATCCATTCTCTTCTAAATCCCAGTGAATACAATCCTAATCAATTTAGTTTCCCCTCATATAACAGATCGGTCAGATACAGCAGGCAGTAAAGAAGACAAATGGTCTGTTAGCCTTCATAGCAAGAGGATTTGAGCATAGGGATAGGGATATTTTGCTGCAATTTAATAGGACATTGAGGCCACATTTGGAGTATTGTGTGTAGTTTTGGTGTCCTTACCTGAGGAAGGATGTCCACAATATGGACAAACCGATCTTCCCAGGAATCAATCTGGTACTGTACTCCCTCTGTAGCAAGGACATCTTACATTAGTTACCCTCCAACCTGTAGGAACCAGTCCAGAGTGCAAAGGATTATGGAAAATAACCACCAATGGATCTACTATTTACAGGCCATTTCCATAAATTTGGGGATACGGATGGTATGGTAGCACAGTGGTTAGCACTGCTGCTTCTCAGCTCCATGATCTTGGGTTTGATTCTCAGTTCGGGTCACTGTCTGTGTGGTGTTTGCACATTCTCCTCATGTCTGTGTGGGTTTCCTCCAGGTGCTCTGGTTTCCTCCCACAGTCCAAAGATGTGCGGGTTAGGTTGATTGGCCATGCTAAGAAATTGTCCCTTAGTGTCCAGAAAGGTTAGAGGGATTAGTGGGTATAATATGTAGGGATATGAGGGTAGGGCCTAGGTGGGATTGTGTTTGGTGCAGACTCGATGGGCCCAAGGGTCTCTTGCTACACTGTAGAGTTCTGTGATATTCTATGATCTATGGTAAGTACTCTGGGATGATGATTATAGGACCTGGAGATTTATCCACTTTCAATCTCATCAATTTCCCCAAAACCATTTGTCTACTAATGCTGATTCTTCAACTCTTCGCTAAAACTTGTTTCTCTCGGAACTACTGGTACATTATTCATGTCTTCCATTGTGAAGACTGAAGCAAAATATGAACTTAAGTCCTTGGCCATTTCTTTACTCCCCATTATGAATTCTCCCATTTCTGACTGTAAGGGGGCTACACTCATTTTTGTCAATCTTTTTTCTCATTACATACCTATAGAAACTTTTACATTCAGTTTTTATGTTGCCCACTTGCTTACTTTTATACTTTATTTTTCCCTTTTTATTCAATTGCTTGGTCCTCCTTTGCTGAATTTTAAACTGTCCCAATCCTCAGACCTATTGCTTTTTCTTGTCAATTTATATGCTTCTTCCTTGAAATCTGATACTGTCTCTAATTTCCCTTATAAGCCATAGTTTGGCCACCCACATTTCCCTTACCACTCTTGTGCCAAACAGGAATAAACGATTTCAGGAGTTTGCCTATTCATTATTTAAACACCTGCCATTGCCTGTATTTCCTTGGGCAGCACGATGGCACAGCAGCCAGGGACCCAGGTTCAGTTCTTGTTTGGGTCACTGCCAGGTTCTTCCATTTCCACTCCTCCATACTCCAATGCCACCCTCTCTCCTCCCTTACATCCTTGTTCTATTCCTCTATGCCACAACTCCATTCTGCAATTCCCTCCTTCCTCGCTACCCTTACCAAGCCTGACCCTCCATTCAAGCTGCCATCCTCTTGCCAGTTCTTCCCTTGTGCCACACAGTTCAAAGAAAACCATTGACCTCTACACAACAGAACAAAACTGGCTATTGCATGCCACTTTGAAATGAACATGAGCTGGGTGCTGCCATGAGATTCCCACATGCCACTAACTTTAGATTGAAGGTAAAACTTTATTATGTTTGCACATTCTCCGTGTCTGCGTGGGTTTCTTCCAGGTGCTTCAGTTTCCTCCCACAGTCTGGTTGGGTGCATTGACCCAAACAGGCATCGGAGTGTGGCAATTAGAGGAATTTCACAGTAACTTCATTTCAATGTTAGTGTCAGCCTTACTTGTGACTAATAAATAAACTTTATTTTACTTTATCCATCATGGCCAATTCATGCCTCATACCTAATGAGATTTGAATCTCAAATAATTACCTTCATTGAGATTCAGAAGCCTAGTCTCAGAATCAACTCCATCACTATCCACCTTGACAAATAATTCTTCCATATCATGATTACCCGTCCTCAATTAGATTGCCAACTAATGCTTTTTCATTGCATATCACCCAGTCTAAGATGGCCTGTTCCCTTGTTGAGACGTCAGTGGTTCTACCTCTCTTGGCAGAATAACTACGCAGTAAATGGTAAAAGGATTAAACTCACTTATTATACCTGGGTAACTGTAGTACTGGCCCCACCCACTGGATGACTCCAGTCCTTGGATTAAATTTCAATTGGTTTTTGGAGCAAGCAAAAAGATGGATTAAGGGCTTGCCCTTTCCACTTTGCACATTAGTTTTGTGTGTACCTTTAAGAATGGAGAAGGAAAAACATATTTTGATATCCTTGTATGCTAGGAGATGCAGGGCTGCACATCTGAACCTCATTCAAAAATTTTCAGTCCTCCCTCTCCCGACCCAGGGATCTTCCTTCTTCCAAACAGGTTTCCCCTCCCAGAGCATATAACTTTCTGTCAGGGACTATAAGATGATCTGACACCTCTTTACAATGCACTGACCATTATATAGATACAAGCTGCTACTGTAAGCTACTTTGTTAATTATGCAGGCATGTTTAACAGCGAGGTGAAATTAGGGTTAATTCTGCAATGCTGTTTTGATAAAGCAGACAACTGCATTGGCGAAATGTGCCTAAACAGATTAGAGTGAATGTTCCCAAGCAACTGATTAGCAGGGCAGTGATATTAATGGTGAGATTAACATTTAGGTGAAATTTGAATACATTACAATATGTGCAAGAGAGTCTAGTATCAGCTTTGATTTGGTGATCTCCCTCTTAGCTCTGAGTTAGGTGATTGCAGGTTCAAGTCTTTTTCCAGCTACTTGAACACATACTGTAGATTGATCTTTGACTTTTCAGTGTATTATTGAGAGATTGCTACAATATTGGATGTGTTCATTCAAGTTTTCTTATTAGTGGCAATCCAAATTTTGCTGCTGACAATGTGAAAATGTATGCCAAGAACTTCCGATCTCTGGGGATGAGGTCATACTCTGGAGGACCTGAGAAGGTGTGCTGGGGAGATAAGCTGGGACCCCCTCATCCGTTGGAAACCTCAGCATAAACACTGCACAGCGATTGCCCAGTTTAAACTACCAATGGGCACCTGAAACCATCAAATGCTTCAATTTATATTTGAGTCTTCAGTAGTTCTGACTCCCTTTACCAGAATAGTTACCCAGTAAATAGTAGAAGGATTAAAACCACTTCTGACTTCTGTGTAACTGTATACTGACCCCATCAACTGGACAAACAACCACCCTCCAGCTCTCCCCATTTGGTTCCTGAGCACCATCCCCAAACAATTACTCCCTCCCCACCATCCTGACTACCTTCTACATACCCACTCATCCCATTGACTACCCTTCTAACATCTACATTATTATCCCCTGCCTCTTGAGTATCAACTCGATCCCCACTGACCACCTCATCACCCAACTCTAACCACCTGAGATTTCCCTTACTATCTGACCCATGCTGACCACCCTCCATCCCGGCCACCATCCTTCCTGACCACCCAACTCCCTCTTCAACCTGTCAGACCCCTCCCATTCCGCTGACCATCCTAAACCCCTTTTTCACTGACTTTACACACTGACCTTCTCCTTGGCTTCTCAAAATGGTTGGGACCTGGTTTATAACAGCTAGTGCTTTAAAAAAAGGATGGTCAGAAATCTCACAACACTAGGATAAAGTCCAACAGGTTTATTTGGAATAACAAGCTTTCAGAGCGCTGCTGCTTTCTCGGGTGAATATGAAAAAGGGAGTACTGGTTTCACTTTCCCCAACATTGCTGTCCCGCATAGGGTGGATTCAGGCATTGCTGCACTGTAGGTTTTTCACCAGGCAGAGGGGGTGTGGGAATGGGTATCAAAAGATCGTGTGAGAAATGTGCAGCGTCTGACTAAGGTAAGTACAAAGAAGTAGAATGGCAATCTGACATTGATTGCCACTCCGTGGAAGTTTGTGGCTCTTTTGCACCCAATTTTGGGCTCAATCTTAGCCAAAAGGGTGTGTTTTATTTCTTTAAAACTTAGCATGCTGGACTTCTCCTGGACCTGCTGTCTGTTCCCATTTGGATCTGTTTGACAAAGAAGCCACTACTCAAGCCTCAAGCTATCAAATTTCATCCTGATCCGCATATTAAGAGGGTTTACGGTTGAGTTCAAAGATCAGAATGGATGAGTTCTCTGTTCAATTTTAATTGCATCCCTGAGTCTGGTTTTGCCAGGAGTTGGATATTAAACTCGACCCCCAAGCACTATGTTTAATTGTGAAGACAAATTGTTGGGAACCTGAAAGAAGGATTAAAAATAATATTGCAAAGATTTTAAGTTTGGCTTTTAAAATTGCAGTGTCCACTTGCTATGTAATTAACTAGCATGCAGCTATCTGTTTCCATTGAACAAACAAAAGCGATTCCACTAAGCTATTTAAGTAATGGTTTCGCTTTGAAATTAGCCCGAGTGCTCTAAGATCACTGAATGGCTGGTTTTAATCACGACAACGCGACATAAAATTGACAACTTTGACAACCACCTCATTGGAAAAAGGAGGATGAAGCCACAAATGAATTAACTAGATACTCATCTGTGAGCAAATGAACAGGGCAGCTCATTCTCAAAGAATAAGCAATAATTCTATCATACTTCGCAGGCTGAGTTATAAAATAAATTTATGTCAATTACCATATTAAAAATAACACAGTATGTTCTTTTCATATAAATACTTTAGCAAGCTGAATATACATTTACAAATCAACCAAGGTGTGTTCATTCTCTTTTTTAAATTCTTGCATGGAATGTGGGTATCGCTACCTAGGCAAGCATTTGTTGTCCATTCCTAATTGACCTTGAGAAGGTGACTTGAGCCATTGCAGTCCAAATGTTGTAGGTGCATACACAGTGCTGTTAGGGAGAAAGCTCCAGGATCTTGATCTTATAACAATGAAGGAACAGCAATATAGCTCCAAGTCACGATGATTTATGGCTTGGGGGAGAACTTTCAGGTGGTGATGTTCCCATGGGACCTGTACTGAGTAGAACATGGAACATAGAACATAGAACATTACAGCACAGTATAGACCCTGAGCTGACCTGAGAAACCAATCTAAAGCCCATCTAACCTATACTATTCCAATACCATTCATTTGTTTATCCAATGACTATTTAAATGTCCTCAATGTCGGCAAGTCCACTACTGTTGTAGGCAGGGCATTCCACGCTCTTATTACTCTCTGAGTAAAGAACCTTCCTCTAACATCTGTCCTATATGTATTACCCCTCAATTTGAAGTTATGTCCCCTGTGCCAGCCATCACCAACTGAGGAAAAAGGCTCTCGCTGTCCATCCTATCTAATCCTCTGATCATCTTGTATGCCTCAATTAAGTCACCTCTTAATCTTCTTCTCTCAGTGAAAACAGCCTCAAGTCCCTTAGCCTTTCCTCATAAGACCTTCCCAAAATACCAGGCAACATCATGGTAAATCTCCTCTGCACCCTTTCCAATGCTTCCACATCCTCCGTATAATGTAGCGACCAGAACTGTATGCAATTCTCCAAGTGCAACCACACCAGAATTTTGTACAGCTGCAACATAACCTCATGGCTCCGAAACTCAATTCCTCTACCAATGAAAGCTAACACACCATACGCCTTCTTAACAACCCTATCAACCTGGGTGCCAACTTTCAGGGATCTATGTACATGGACACCAAGATCTCTTTGCTCATCCACACTGCTAAGTATCTTATACCATTAGCCCATACTTTGTATTCCTGTTACTCCTTCCAAAGTGAATCACCACACATTTTTCAGCATTAAACTCCCTTTGCCATCTCTCAGCCCAGCTCTGCAGCTTATTTATGTTCTTCTGTAACCTGCAACATCCTTCTGCACTGTCCATAACTCCACCAACTTTAGTGCCATCTGCAAATTTACTAACCCATCCTTCTACTCCCTCATCCAGGTCATTTCTAAAAATGACAAATAGCAGTGGCCCCAAACAGATTCTTGTGGTATATCACTAGTAACTGAACTCCAGGAAGAACATTTCCCATCAACCATCACCCTCTGTCTTTTTATAGCTAGCCAACCTCTGATCCAAACCTCTCCCAAAGAAACCCCCGCACTGCATCTTAGCAAGGAATTGTCCTTATCCATTGTGGGGGGTGGGGGTGTTCCACATGTCCATGGGGGATGAAATGCAGCGTGGGTATTTGCCCATATACGTGGAGGGGGTTCCTGAATTTTTCCTGAAATTCCTGAACAGCGATCAGGGCTGTATGACTCTTCTTCAGAGTTAAAAAGAGAGAAAAATGTGATGGTTTCATACTGTTAGAAAGGAGGTGAAGCAGGTAAAATGAAATGGGAGATCAGTGATAGGTATGAGCTGGGACAGATTGCAGAAAGATGTTTAGGGCACAAGAGAAGGGAAGTTTAATGGCAGTGTTAAGGTCTACAGAAGACGTTAATAGTGGTATAAAGGCCTCTCATCTGATGAAGGGCAGCACTCTGAAAGTTTGTGATACCAAATAAGCCTGTTGGACTTTAACCTGGTGTTGTGAGACTTCTCACTAGGAGACCACTGGTCAATGCTCAGTGAAAACAAAAGTAAAGAATAAGTGACAGGTGAACCTATGGGAGAGGTGTGGGGAGGGGTGGTTAAACAATAGTCACATGGACTCAAAACTTTAACTATTTCTCACTTTACAGATGCTTCCGCTGAGCTTTTCCAGCATTTTCCATTTTTATTTCACTTTCCTTCGAAATGATGCTTGCACTACTGCTAATGACTAATAAATGAGAAGCTTTTATTCTAATATTAAAGTCACTGATATCGATGATTCTTTAAATTTTTCAGTGCAAGTCAAATTTAGTTTCAATTAAAGGTCATTTTTGTGTCCTTTGAACTGCTTTTATAATGATATGTTAAGGCAGAAGTACTTTGATCACCACATGCAGCAAAATCATAAGTGTTTTAAATGCATTTATAATAATGGTAACTCAGTAGACATTGAGTTTCAGTCAGCTTTTGATAAGGCACTGCATAAGAAGCTCTCATAATTAGATTTTGTGGAATTCATGGTAAACTGCAGCACCGAACTGGAAACCATTCAAATGAATAGCGGCAGAAACCAGCCGACAAAGATTTAATATCGTCTTGGAGACCAGTTAACTGTTGCTCACCCACAGGAAATGTGACAGTACTTTTGCTATTTACCAAATGATTTATGCACACTGATGGAATGATCTGCAAGTTTCTGAATTATACCAAGATATGTGTAGCATTATGGCCAGCACGGTGGTACAGTGGCTAGCAGTGCTGCTTCATAGTGCCAGGGACCAGGTTCGATTCCGGCCTCAGGTCACTGTCTGTGCGGAGTCTGCACATTCTCTGTGTCTGTGTAGGTTTCCTCCGGATGGCCCATTTTCCTCCCACAATCAAACAATGTGCAAGTTAGGTTGACTGGTCATGCCAAATTGCCCCTCAGTGTCAGGAAGACCAGATGGATAAAGATGTGGGATTATGGGGATAGGACCTGAGTGTGACTGTTGTCAGCGCAGACCTGATGGGTCGAATGGAGATTCTATGATATGATTAGGGCTGGAAGGAATGTTTAAATACAGATCAAAGTGCTAAATGTTACTTCACTCAGCTTCAGTGCACTTCCCTGCCGCCAGCCTTCACCACGGCTTGGAAGCAAGTTCTGCAATTTCACCTTTCACCTCTGATGAGGAAGACGAGCTAAAACCCCACACCACCATCACCAGCTGCCTTCTCCTCAGTCGCATGCGCCTGAGCCTAGCGGAGGGATTGAACGCCAATAGTCATTTACAAGGGAGTGAGATCGCCAACATAGAGTTTACAGGTAGATGATCAGCTCTCTTGACATATCTCTACATAATTGCCTCAGGGGGAGGTTCAGCCACTCACAGATCACTGTTAACAGCTGCAGTCTCTTGGCCAAAGCCCCCCTTCCCACTGGACCAGACAGAGCATGCCTGTCACATCATGCTGCTGATACTTCCCCCTCCCCCCTCACCATCACCCAACAAGTCAGCATCTCGCATCAAGTTGTGTGCTCTTTCCCTTCATAGAGAGGAAATGAATAGTCTGAGCATAATAAGTTATTTGTAGAGGAGAGAGAGAGGGGGACAACCTTTGCGGAGCATAACTGTGGAATATGGATGTGAGCGGTCAATAGGATGAGGATGAGTTGAAGCGTTAGTTCTTGAAATGAGGAGGTGAGATGCATGCAGAGAGAGGAATGAGTGAAGTTGCAAGGTGCGTTGTCCTGAGCAGTGCTGTACAGCAGGATGCTAGGCACCTGAAAGTGTTCTGTCACTCACCTTTCCTGCCTTCCTGAGGACCACATATTTGCTGCTGACTTACTCAATCACTTCCATCCATGCCTGTTTATTTTGAGAGGGTGGTGACTTTTTATCACGCTTGAGAAAGATCATCTCTCTCCATCTTCAGATTTCATAGCAAGACCCCCCGGGTAAGAGTGAGAGCTTTAAGAGGTGACTTTTCCAGCCTCCTCTCCATTTCTATGGTTGCTGCAGCATCAAAAATCCAAGTACTAGTAAGCATTTATAATTCATGTCTGAGTCTCTTTAACAGAATGAATACCTACTTATCAACACTCCCTGTCAGTTGAAGATTTGATTTTGATTTGATTCGATTTATTATTGTTATATGTATTAACAAACTGTGAAAAGTATTGTTTCTTGCACGCTATACAGGCAAAGCATACCATTCACAGAGAAGGAAAGGAGAGAGTGCAGAATGTGGTGTTACAGTCATAGCCAGAATGTAGAGAAAGATCAACTTAATGGAAGGTAAATCCATTAAAAAGACTGACAGCAGCAGGGAAGAAGCTGTTCTTGAGTCAGTTGATATGGAAGAAGGTGAAAGAGAGAATGTTTGGGATACTTGGGGTCCTTAATTATGCTGGCTGCCTTGCCGAGGCAGCAGAAAGTGTAGACACAGTCAATGGATGGGAGGTTGGTTTGCGTGATGGATTGGGCTACATTCGCATCCTTTTGTAGTTCCTTGCAGTCTTGGACAGAGCAGGATTTGTACCAAGCTGTGATACAACTGAAAAGTTAATAAGAAATCGGAGCTGACGTGCAAAATTTCCTTAGTTTTCTGAGAAAGTAAACGCGTTGATGGGCTTTCTTAGCTATACAGTCAGCATGGGGGACCAGGACATCGAAAAACTTGAAGCTCTCAACCCTTTTTACTTCATCCCCGTTGATGTAGATAGGGACGTGGTTTCCTTTATCCTTGCTGAAGTCAATGACAATCTCCTTCGTTTTGTTGACATTGAGGGAGAGATTATTGTTGCTGCACCAGTTCATCAGATTCTCTATGTCATTCCTCAACTCTGTCTCATCATTGTTTAAGATCTGCTCCATGTGGTGGTATTGTCAGCAAACTTGAAATCAAATTGGATGGGGATTTGGCTGCACAGAACCCAGAGGCATGATATTAATGTTGTGGCTTTGGGAAAGACTCTCAGCAAAGCTTACCAGTTAGTCATTTGTGTACCTGATTCGTAAATGGTCCTGCCCATCATATCTAGTTTTAACCTTCTCAAGTTGCTGGTGATTTTTTTTTTGGTGTTTTAATTCTAATCAAAGAAGCCTGCCCAAGTTAAATCATGGTCCCCACATGAGACACAAACAAATTGAAGTTGATAAGACAAAATATTGCATCCCATCTTGGGCTGGATCAAATAAGATCCAAGCTGGCAGGATGAGGCATTGCATCCCTTCCCAGACTTGATCTGATGCTTAAGTTTAAGCTTATTTATTGGTATCACAAGTAGGCTTACATTAACACTGTAATGAATTTATGTGAAAATCCCCTGGTAGTCACACTGCAATGCCTGTTCAGTTACACTGAGGGACAATGGCTAATGCACGTAACCAGCATGACTTTTGAAAACCTGAGCACCCAAAGGAAATATATGCAGACATAAGGAGATGTGCAAATTCTGCACCGACAATGATCCAAGCTGGGAATGGAACTCAGGTCCTGGTGCTGAGAGGCAGCGGTGCTAACTACTGTGTCACCATGCTACCCATATTTTACCTTAGTCAAAAGGCCAAGATAGCTTTGAAACATTGCATCAAGTCAAGGCACTGTTTAACTTCATTGGCTACCCTGATCCTTTATTCAATCCTAGGTTAAGCAAACCACGATTGCAGGCGTCAGCACACCCCAAGTGCAATGGGCTAGTCTCATCTCCCGCCTGGTCATGGTTTCACCCCTGCCAGAATACTATTACCATCATACTTGGTAAGAAGAGCTTCAGGATGTGGCTGGCAGTGTTGAGGCTTTGGAGAGGATGCCAAGGAAGACTATAAGAGCAAGTGATAGCATAGTAGAATTGATATTGGACTAGTAATCCAGAGGGGAATAGATTAATGATGGGATTGTACATCCATTCAAATCCCACGATGACCCCTAGGGTATTTAAATTTGATTAATAACAAATTTCTAATTAAAAAAACTAGCATCAGTAATAGCGAACATGTGACTAACAGCTTGTCATAAAAATCTATCTGCTTTAGAAAAACAGATTTGCACCTTATCTAAGACTCCAGATCTATAACAAAGTGATGGCCTCTTGAACAGCCATTCATTTAGGAACGGGCAATAAATGCTGGCCCTGCCAACAATCCCTCATGTATCCTTAAAAATAAAGATTAATTACCAGTTTAACACCTTATTTACACAAATTGGCTCAATGAGTAAGATATCAATGCTTCAGAGAAGTGCGGACTTGTTGATTTAATTAGGGCTTATGATATAATGAAGGAATTAGGTTGTATTTATATGAACCATTATCTCAACTGGATATGACAGAGACGAACAGGGATTAGGTTAGAACTTGGCTGGATGTTACAGTTTTCATTTTCCCAGACAGTAGTGAATTTGGAGCAGGTTGGTATTTCACAAGGTGAATACTGATTTTTGATGCTTCTTCACCAACAGCTGAATTTGTTTCTGCTTGACATCAAGGTGCCTGGCGATGTAAATCAGAACAATACAACCACTTGAATTAGTTTGATCACCCATGGGTATCAGAGAGGATTTTTCAGTTTTTTCCCCTGATTGGCCTTGGTTTTGTCTCTGTTCTTTATACCTCTTTCAGTAGCTATGTGGATAGACAGTGTATGTTCTGTAATATATAATGTTATGACATTGCATATATAAATGTGATATTTGACAAATGTAAATATGAAAATAAATATTGAAACCAAAAGAAGTGATCATAATGCATTGTCTATTTAAAAAACATGTGTTTTTGTGCTTGGATCTTTAAATTGAAGAAAGCAGGCTGTAGTAGCCAATTTTGCAACATTATGTCAAAAGCCTTGCAACCAGAGTTCCAGCATAGAAAACAGGCTTTTGAATTGGACCAATGAGTTCAGAGCAAGCATTCAAAGACACAAAACCAATTGAATTCAAATTTGAGTTGACAGCCTCAAGCCACTCAAATTGCAGAAATATTGTGAAGTAAATCTAGATATTTAAACCCAGACAAGGAGAAATAATGGTTAGAGTAATCTTACCACTTATTTAGTCAGAAGGAGGGTGAAGTGAGTCTCTCACATAGAATCCTGCAGTTTAATGTATGTCTTCATAAAACTTATCATCTACGGTTAAAAAATAGATCAACTCAGAAGATGTGTCAGATCTGAACAGCGAAGATCTTCAGACTTCTAACAAGTGCCTCATTGTATATGTATTCTTTTAAAAATAATTAGAGTTTAAAAGCTTTTGTTTCATTCATGAATCTTGTATTATTCAGGCAGTATTCTATTGGGGAATTTATTCACTTTGTTAATTGCTTAAATAAGGTTGTCACCAGTTTTAAAATAAAGACCGGTTAACTGTTCATGATAGAGAATATCTGATCCTGCTTTAATTTACCTAAATTAATAACTTCCTACTCCTCACACATACTTACTTAAGATTACGAGCAAGGCATATCCCTTTGGGTCATTCAAAAATCACTCAGAGGGAAACATCACGTCCATGTTGTAACAATAAGGAGGCATCAAAATTGCCCAGAACAAGCTGGATGATCTGATGGATCTTTTCCTGTCCATCACTTTTTCATATGTAAGAAGGCAGATAGAAACTTGGAGGAGAGATGAAAAGGTTACAGAGAAAGCAACAAGAAAAAGAGAAGGGAAAGAAAAGTATGAAGGGCAACGAGAGAGGAGGAGAGAAATAGAAATAGAAAATGGGAAAGAAGAATGGTTTGTTCAATGGGTTGAGAAAAGAGCAAGTTGGAAAAGAGAGAAGAGAGCAAGAGGATAAAGGTCAGGAGAGAAATGGCAGGGTGAAAATGGAGGAACAAAGGTTGCAAAACAAGCTCAACTTGGGTGGGGAGTCCAGTCTAGCAAGAAATTTTGGGGTGGGGAATATAGCCAGAATAATCTGTGTCTGTCATTGGAGCTACAACAAGTATATTGCTAATAGCTACATGGTGACAAGGTTGTGAGAATGTATAGCGACTGGAATTAATTTCATTTGTCTCCCAATAACTATTTGATTTAAAAACTATTTTAAATTGGGAACTACAATTGAGTCTTGTTAACTGCAATTAGTCAAATGAAGGAAAAATAAATGAGTATAACAGAGATTATTCCGCCAATACTAAATAAACCGTAAACTACGTTCTATGTTGTTGGCTGATATGGTGAATGTTGTTCTATAAGATTGTTCTCACAATTGTATTACAGTGGAATTCAATTCTGACAATCAATTTGAGCAGGTTCCCAAATGATTACTATAATCAAATGATTACAATGTGTAGGTGCCAGTTGAATGATTTCAGTGATAGTTTGTGCAGAGCAGCTGAGGTTTAGGCAGCTGTTCTGTTGCTCAAAATGCTACTACATCTCTAGAATGCTTCCCCTGGAAACAGATCACGTTATCCGAAAGCATGTTAATTTAAAAGTGTGGCTAAAATATACCACCTGAACACAAAGTGAATGCCTGCCCTTGGAGTTGTTTAAAGTACCAGAGAGAATGGTGTAGAATACACAATCCCATCATATTTGAATCTAAATTAAATGCAACTTTTCTTTCCCCCTCCTTTAAAAATGATGGGGGGAATGTTTTAGTGTAGAATACATGACAGCTAATTTGCCAACTGTATGCTTTAATAAAACAGCAAAATGATAATGACCAGATTATGATACTTTCAGTGATGCTGATCAATATTGGCCAATATTGATCAACATTGAAATATTCTGACAGCAATTATCCCAAGCGATAACTTTGGATGATTCATATATTTTTATCCTGGCATTTTACTTGGCTGGCCTGCTCCCTTCACAACAACTTTATTAGGACCCTGTTCCTTCTTTTTCCATTCTCAATTAGCCCCCATCTTCTTTCACAGAGTTGTGTTATTTATGGAGGAGAATTTACTATGTAAATAACTTCACCGGGAGATTGAACTGAGGGTTGTCAGTGATTCAAAACTATTTATTGCCTGGTGGCTATTCATGGAATCTCACATGATAATGGTCCTTTTATGGCATCATTAATCACAATTTTCAGAACAGTAAGACATCGCCTATGCATGTTAATAGGCTAATTTCATTCAAATTTAGTAAAGTTAAAAAGCAAACTAATGCAAAATTAAATGTCTTTTATCTTGTGCAGGGCAGCACTCAGAAAAACTAACATCAGTTTTGCTTCAGCTGATGTTAGTGATGGAAGAGCTGCAGTAAAGTGGGCTCATACCCTCCGGTTACTATTTGGTGGGAAAACTTGTTTTATATGATTTCATTGTGGTTCACAATGGCAGAAGGAGGATTTTTTTTTTGCTTTACTTACTGAAAAAGAGACTAGTAAGACTGATAGAGCTTATGCAATCTTCAGATATAAGTGGCTTCCCTATGCATGTGTTTTGTCAACTCAATGATGCATAGGGAAAGAACCAATGTACACCGTTACCGTAGTTGCTAACACTCACTTACATGAAGGCGAAGAGTACAGTTATTAGACTCCTCCCTGCTGGTAATATATGGAAAACCAATCTAATTGAAGGACGGTACCGTGTCACAGTGGCTAGCACTATTGCTTCAGGGACCCAGGTTCAATCCCCGGCTTGAGGTTGCTGAAGTGGGGAAAATAAAGAAATGCTTACCTGGCACACAAAATGGTTACCTGGGAAGAGACATTAAACAGACACTAGCTTTTAGCAGAGGCAGTCACTTAAAGTTAAAACATAAAGTAAACAAAATGCTGCAGGAAGAACTTGGGGTACTTTAAAGATAAGGGCTCACCCAGAACAATAGAGACTAATAATAGGATCAGCCCTAGATGGGAATATAAATACGTAAATGCAACAAAAACCAATACTGAATATATAAATTGAAATCCGTCATTGATAGAGGAAATGCATCCATTCTATGAACAACGCTATGTTAACTGCCCATGTCTGTACCTGTCTGATTGCAATGATGTGTTAACTATCGTTCACCATGATCTGTCTACTCAACTGTAACAATGTGTTAAACAGCTAATGTCCAGACTACCTATTGTCTGAAAGGTATAAAAATGATCAATTGCTATTGTATGATTGAGATGATAGCTGCCAAGTACTATAAAATACCAGTGTTTTCTTCTGAAGCTTCCAAAATAAAACTGTTATTGAACCTCCAGTCTGACTCTGGTGATAAATTTCCTACAACATTGCTGTCTGTGTAGAGTCTGCATGTTTTCCTGTGTCTGCATGGCTTTCCTCTAGCTGCTCCGGTTTCATCCCACAGCCCAAAGATGCGCAGATTAGATGCATCTGCCATGCTCAATTCTCCCTCAGTGGACAGGTGCCAGAGTGTGGCGACTAGGGGATTTTCACACTAATTTCAATGCAGTGTTGATATAAACCTACTTGTAACACTAATAAATGAGCTTTACTTTACTTAGTTCTAGTTGTTCAAAAACAAAATACTGCAGCTGCTGGAAATGTGTAATAAAAACAGAAAATGCTGGAAATACTGAACAGGTCAGGCAGCAGCTGTGAAGTGAAACAGAGTTTTGGTTCGATATTGAGATAGAATTGGAAAGTAGAGGAGTTATGCTAAACCTGGTCACCATTTTATAAATCATGGCTGAACTTTCACATCAATGCCACTTTCCTACCTTATCCCTAAATCCATTGAATCCCTTACTGTCCAAAAATCTACCAATCTTAATCTCACATATACTCAATGATGGAGCATGCATATCCTGCTGTGATATAGAGCTCCAAAGATTCACAGTCCTCTGAGTGAATACATTTCTCCTCATCTCAGCCCAAATGATCAACTCCTTATCCCGAGACTATGACCCCTAATTCTAGAAGCTAAGTAAGAATGAATGAGGAAGGATAAGAGGAGGGCTTGAGTGCAGAATCAATTCTGGAATGGGTTGCATTGCCGATTGTTTAATTATTGTATGTTCCAAAAAAAAACTTAACTGGACCAGTTACATACGGCAACAAGTGCAGGCCAGGGGTTGTGAATTCTGTGGAAAGATAATTATCTCCTGAGTTCCCACTGTGTCTGTCACCTACAAGGTGCAAGCCAAGAATGTGATAGAATACTTTTCAGTTGGCTAGATGAATGCAACCCAGCATATTCAATGCAAAGCAGTTCTTTAGATTGGCATCCTATTAACCTCTTAAACATTTATTCCCTCCACCATTGGCACAACTTGGCTGCACTGTTTATCATTCACAAGAAGCACTGAACCAACTTGCCAAAACTTCTTTGACAGCACCTCCCAAAGCTTCAATCGCCTAGAAATACAAAGGTTACTAGAACTGCCTAGAAACACCACTTCCAAGTTCCCCTTTAAATCACACAATGATTTGACTTGGAATTATGTGACCATTATTTCTTTGCTGGCAGGTCAAATTTCTGTGACTCACTGATTAAGATAAGAGTTCATGGTATTGGACGTGGATAGTTAGCAAGGATAGATGATTGGCTAGCTGAAAGGGAACAGAGAGCCTGGGTAAATTGGATTATTTTTAGATTGGCAAACTACAACTAATAGAGTGCCGTATGGATCAATGAAGAGGGCTCAATTATTTGTGATCTAGATTAATAATTTGGGTGCACCAAATTTGCTGACGATAAAAAGATAATTAGAAAAGATAAATTGTGAGGATGATACCAAGAGTATGCAAGAAATTTGACAAGTGGAATATAATGTGGGAAAATGTGAGGTTGTCCACTTTGACAGGAAGAATGGAAAAGCAGAATATTATTTAAGTGGAGAGAATGTTGCAATAAGGAGGGTTCTGGTATCCTTGTACACGAATCACAAAAGATTACTCTACGGCTTGAGCAAGTAATTGGGAAAATAAATGGAATTTTGGCCTTTATTGCAACCTGGATAGAATATAAAAGTAGAGGAGTCTTGTCAAACTATACAGGGCAATAGTGAGACCACACCTAGAGTATTATGTACTGTTTTGGTCTCCTTACTTAAGGAAGGATAAAGTTGCATTGGAAACAGTTCAGAGGAGATTTTCTAGGCTGATTCCTGGGATAGAGCGGCTGTCTGAGGAAAGATTGAGCAGCTTGGGCCTATGCTCATTTGAGTTTAGAAGAATGAGAGGCAATCTGATTAAAACATGAACGATTTTGAGGGGGGTAAATGAACAGGAAGGTTTACTCGTGGGGGAATCCAGAACAAATTTCAAAAATGAGCCTTCCAATTAAGACAGATGAGGACTGATCTACAACAATAACTGATATTTGTACAGCACTTTTAATGTAATAAACATATCCAGGGTGCTTCACAGAAGCATCATAAAATAAGGTAGGACACAGAGCCATGAAATCAATGACCTAAAGCTTGGTCAAAATGGTAGATTTTTAAGAAGTGGCTTAAAGGAGGAATGTGATAAGAATTTTAACGTCAAGGCTTTGCTTAACCTAGAGCTAATATAGGTCAACAAAAAAATAAGGTGACAGGACAATGGAATGGGTTGGTGCAAGTTAAGACATGTTCTTAAGATTATGGAGGGTAGAATGTAATTGCTTGGTGTGTACGTGAGAAGTGTCAATTTAGAGCCCTATTTTATCATTTTGATTCTGGCAGACTTGAAACAGGGAATGTTTCAGATCTGACCTTTAGATCCATTCTCAGCAAAAAAAAAATCAGTGATTCTGACTTGGCACAAGCCAGTGGAGGGGGCTTAATGTGTCCGAAACCCTGCAGCTCTGATCAGTACTTCCAACTGCGCATGCGCAGGAAAGAAATGATAGAATGCTGCTCCCCTACCACATCCCTCACTGGCCGGCTAGTGCCCCCATAGACATTGTCCCACCTCCACAACATTATTGACCCCCCGCATTCCCCCAAACCCCTGCCATCCAGACCAATCATGGGCTCTTCCAACCTTCCTGCCCACCAATCCCAGGCAATGTGGCAGCAGACCCCCTTTCCCCTCCACCAATCTCAAGCAGAGTGGCAGCAGACCCACCACCCTGAGCTGAAGCAGAGAGCCATCAGATGCTAGACACCTACCTGCTCACTAACTGGAGCGCCCAAATCGGACTTCTATGGAGCATGTCGGTTTCGCACCGATTTTGGATGAGTGTACGCAGTGGTAAAGGGGGAAGTGTTGGTAAGGTTGGTCATGCAGCCCATAAGGTCAATTTAAATGCGTGTAAGTGCATTTAAATGGCTGTCACGCTCTTTTCAGACGTGATCCCACTCATGGCCATTTTTATACCTTGATAAAGGGGGAACTGGTGTGGAGGTGGGCACAGATTGCATTACTGACCTCACACCCAACTTAACCCAAGTTTTTGTGCCCAAAAATAGCCGCAATGTGATGGTAAAATCTGGCTGTTAGCGGTGAAAAGCCTGAATGAAGGTGTGAGTAGCAGATCAGATGAAATAGTGATAAAGTTAGGGAGGCGAGAATAGGCAATCTTGATGAATACATGGATATGAGGTTGGATGTTTATCCTGGAAATCAAATGTATACCAAGTTGGTGAATAGACGGAGTTAATCTCAGGCTCTTGCAGGACCAGGGATGGAGTTGATAGCTAGGAAATGGAGTTTGGAGAAGGGATGGAAATAATGACTTTAGTCTTCCCAATATTTAATTGGAAGACATTTCTGCTCATCCAGTATGCTGCACAGACTGCAAAAGTTCAAGAAATCAACTCACCACCATTTCAAAGACAATTATGATGGGTAATAAATGATGGCCTTGTCAGCAGTGCCTACATCTTGTTAATGAAGAAAGAAATCTTTCACCTTTAGACATTCACTGCAGGAATTCTGAATTTATGACCTTGTGTGTTACAATAAAATGATAACCAAGCTTTTGTTCCTATAAAATATGACATTTAGACTATTTTTCTTTCATTATTTACCCAGTCAAGGGGCAAAATATTTAACCTAGCTCCTGATTCAATATAATGAAAACCAAGCTGTCCAAATTATCCTTAATTATATGTATAATGACTGAGATCATTTGTTCTCCACTGCTCATCTTACAGTTTATTCCCAATTTCTATCAAGTAATCCAAACAATACTAAGTATTGGACGTATATTAAAAGAAGATGCAGGAGGAGCTGTAGTGTTTTGGTAATGTCACTGGGCTAGTGGTCCAGGCTACTGCTGTGGGGACGTGGATTCAAATTCCATCCTGGCAGCTGGTAGAATTTTAAACTCGGTTAATAAATTTGGAATATAAAAGTAGTCTCAATAATTCAATCGTGTAACTATCATTTTTTCTGTAAATGCTCACCTGGTTCATTAATATTCTTTAAGAAAGAACTCTACCATCCTTATCTGTCTGTGACTCCAGACCTACAGAAATGTTGTTGACATTTAACTACCTCATGAAATAGAATCACAGAACCCTACAGTACAGAAGGAGACCATTCAGCCCATCGAGTCTGCACTGACCACAATCCCACCAAGCATTATTCCCGTAACCCCATTTACATTTACCGGCTAATCGCCCTGACACTAGGATCAATTTAGCATGGCCAATCAATCTAACATGCCCATCTTTGGACTGTGGGAGGAAACAGAACACCCAGAGGAAACCCCCCACAGCCATGCAATGAATGTGCAAATTTGACACACAATGACCTTAGGCCAGAATTGAACCTGGGTCCCTGGTGCTGTGAGGCAGCAGTTCTAACCACTGTGCCATCATATTGCCTCTAATAGTCTAGCAGCCATTCAGTTAAAGGACAAAGAACAAAGGACAAAACAGCACGGGAAACAGGCCCTTCAGCCCAACGAGCCCACGCTGCTACCTCGATGTTCCCACTTCTACCCATGATCCCTGTCTATGTTTATAGATCTATGCATTGAAACCAAATTTGAGACAATTTAGGGAGAATTGGGAATGAGCAACAAATGCTCCAGGAAAGTATAAAGATTAAAAAATAAGAAAAATACATCTTCCAACATATTATTCTTCATTTAGATCTTTGTACTGCTGGCTTCCAGGAATGCTCATTTTTACTTGGCATCCAGCATCTCTAAGAAATTATTGTTGCTAACAGGACCTGTATAATACTCAAAGAATGATGGGTGGTGCAGGTTGATGATGAAAGCTAAAGTGAACATTGTAAATGTGTCAATGTTATAGACAATACAGAAGCCTGTCAGAGCAAAGAATGCCCATGGTGGGGACCAGTGAAATGCCTCCGATATCTAAATGATATCAACTCCAGAAGATCAGCTAAAGTCTGTGGGACTTTTGGTGGCAGGCTCTGCAAGTATTTGGAGGTGAACTAATCTCAGCCATATGTCTGATTTATACAACAACGGGGTGATTCTCCCATCCCAGCACACTGTTTTTATAGCATGATGGTCCCAGGAAACTTGAGCGGAGGCTATTTTGCAGATCCCTGTTGGGCACCAGGGCCTCCACACTGATTTCCAGTTCTATCAGCTACATGCTGATTTCTGGCTATTAAGTCTCCGGGCCTGCTAGCAACTCCCCCCCACCCTTGCCTGCCCCCCTCCACTACTAGGAGGGTTTACTATAGCTCCTCACTTGTGATAAGCTGATAGTCTGACCCTGCTGGAGTAAAGGGGGGCATTCGACGCTCCCTTAGAGGGTCTACAACTGGGGGGTTCCAATGGGTATTGTCACCTTGGCAGAATCAGCAAGGCACCCCCTTGCACAGCCCAGGGGACAAAATGCCAATGACCGGGAGGCATCTTGGCACTGCCCACCAAGGGTGTGGGGCCGAATGGGGTAGGGCCAAAGAAGAGGAAGATTGATGGGGGTGGGGGAGCGTCCCACTGCCCATAAGCACTGGGATCTGTGATAGAGGGAGAGAGACCAGTGATCAGGGCTGGCCATCAGGGTGGTGGGCGGATGTGGGGAGGCAGCCTGCTGTGAGGGGACTGTTCGCATTGGGGGGCGGAGATCAGCAAGTGTTGGGGGGTGCAATCAGGGGGGGTGTTAGTGGTGGTCAAGGGGTTGGCCAGTGATTGAACTGGCCAGCAATCTGAAGACTAGCAGTGCTGGGCTATTGCCTATGTTTCGATCACAGCAGTGTCCTGCTCAGCGCTATGCCTTCGGCTTCTCCAGCAGGAATAGGTTCCACCCCACCAATTTCTGCAGTGAATCATGCCAGTGCACTCTGCGGTGCACAGAGTGTGGGAGATACTTTTTGAACTGCCTACTGGAAAAAAACAACCTGATTTACACCAGTTTTTACACAAATTCAACACAGAATATTTTAGGAAGCATCGACTCCAATATGTGGTTTATTTTTCAACTAAGTACATAACAAGAAAATCACAAAATGTTCAAAGCTCTTCAAAATGGGAGAAATGCTCACATCAATTGCTGAAAATGGAGTTGGCCTGAAAAACATTACTGACTTCCACAACTTATTTGTTATCAAAATAGAAACCATCCAGGCTAACTGATGAATCAACAACAATATTATATAAAAGAAAAGATTAAAAATTTTAAAAATTCTCCGCTCCATGAACTTTTCTTTGCAGAGTAATATTCTCCAAGATGGCAGTGAAATAATCTGTTCTTCTGCCAATATCAATTTTCACTCACACTGAAGAATGTGAAAGTGACTCAAGTCTTTCTTTTTCCCCTCGGAAATTTAACTTTGGGCTTATTTTGCAAATTTTAGAAGTCATATATAACCAACAATAAACAAGATCCTTTCCCCAATTACTTTGAAGCAAAGATTAAATGGGGGAAAATGTAGCTTTTAGTCTATCATTAGTAGACTGCGCAAATGGTTTACTTAATTGAGAGCTTTCAATGATCTGATTCTGTGTCAGAATTTTGTCAATGAAAGCAGATTGAGTTAAATATTTGATTTATTAACATTTAGAAAATCTAAATGTTCTCAGTACTCAGTTTCAAGAGGAGATTGTCTTCTGTTCAGAAGGAAATTTGTGAGCAAATGCTTTTATCTGTACATTAAGAGTTTCCCTCAGATATATTCATTTTAAATCATAGTGCTTGGCTGAGCCCTATGCCGGAATTATACACTCCCACCCACCATGGGTATCAGAGCAAGTGAGGGGCAGACAGTGGGAAGGTCCATTGACCTTAGATGGGATTTTACAGTTTCAGGATGAATGAGGTCACAAAATTCCATTCAGTGTCTGGAAGGTTCCAAATTTGGCCTTTTGTCTGCTGGCTGATTTCAACCAGGAGAGCAGGGAAGATTTGATATTGGCAGAAGGATTAAAATGAAGGAGATTGTTATTGACTTCAGAAAGCATAAAGGAGGACATCCTCTGTCTACATCAATGGGGATGAAGTTAAAAAAGGTTGAGGGCTTCAATTTTTAGATGTCCAAATCACCAACTTGTTCTAGTTCCTCCAGGCCAACACTATAGTTAAGAAAGCCCATCAACACCTCTACTTTCTTAGAAGACTAAGGAAATTTGGTATGCCAGCTATGACTCTCACCAACTTTGGTGAGATGCACCATAGAAATCATTCTTTCTGGTTGTATCACAGATTGGTATGGCTCCTGCTCTGCCCAAGACCGCAAAGAACTACAAAAGATTGCGAATGTAGCCCAATCCATCACGCGACCGAGCCTGCCATCCATTGACTATGTCTACATGTCCCGCTGCCTTGGCAAAGTAGGCCAGCATAATTAAGGACACCACACACCCTGGCCATTCTCTTTTCCACCTTCTTCCATTGGGAAAAGGATACAAAATTCTGAGGTCACGTACCAACCAAACAGCTTCTTCCCCGCTGCTGTCAAACTTTTGAATGGTCCTACCTTGCATTAAGTTGATCTTTCTCTACACCCTAGCTATGACTACATTTTACACTCTCTCCTTTCCTTCTCTATGAACAGAATGCTTTGTCTGATAATGCACAAGAAACAATACTTTTCACTGTATGTTAATACATGTAACAATAATAAATCAAATCAAATCAGTTCATAATCCCAAATTGCTGGGAAAGCAGCAGCAACACCAGATGGTCAGGTATTCTGCCTTATGAACTGTCCGATGATTTCTGGCTCAAGTGATGACAGAGTTAGGTTAAACAGTTTTCCTCTTTTGGTCAAATGCAATGTAAAATCTTATTCTGCTGCCTCACACAAGAAATGACTACATGAGTGAGGAAACAGTGATGATCATCAAATGTATCCCAGCAGGGAGTCAGCATCTTCATTACCCCATTTCTGCTTGTGGAACTTTGTGGTGCTGAAATTGAATACAATGGCTGCGAAATGGCTTGAAACGTCTGAAGACATATAGCAGATTAAATTGGCTAACCCCTGAAAACAGGCACAAGGATTGTGATGCATGAGTAACTGCTTCAATTCATTGCACTGCAGGCAGTGTGTCAACTTGGTGTTGTCTGCTGGTTTTCGCAATTGCTGTATGCAGCAAGTGCTTCCCCGCTGTTGACTGGCAGTTTGTATCAATAGTGAATATTGTGACTGCCTCGCATTGCTTAGAGTTGTTCTGTACTATTTAAAGGGGAAGTGCTAAGATCATTCTGAACATTGTGCTGTGGAAGATGCGACAATGGTTGATCATGACAAAGAGAAGAAGCATGGATTTTCATTGTTGCACTGGAAGTCTTTGTGGAAGAGCTGGGGAGCAGGCATGTTTCGATTGTGGGATGCAACTAGCAGTCTTCCAGATACATGTCCATAAGGCAGACGAAAGAGACAATAGTGGAGATCAATGTCAGAACTTAACCCTGAAGACCTGGATGCAGTGAAAAAAGATTCTAATGAGATTGCATGTGAGTTAAGGTCAGCGGTGCCTCTTCGAATGCCATATGCTATCAGTTGCACCATTAGCTTCATCCCTGCTCAACTTACTACACCACCACTGTCCACTTACCAGCAACCTCTCTCAACCAGAACTTACACCCAACATTCCTATGTATCTCACCTCCGTACACTTAGCACTGTTGCAAGCCTTGCATCCATATCTCATTTACATATATATGTATACAAAAAAGTAAGGTCTGAGATACCTGAAGTTATAATCCAATGGAAAATATGAAATATCTGACAACTTTGCAAAAACCATGCAATAAAAGCGAAGTGTAGGCTGTTAACAAAAGCATTAGCAGCAAGTTGACCATGACAATCACACTATCCAAAACATATTGGATGTCCACAGATACACTTCTTTTTCTTTCATGAGAAGGTGCCAACAAGAGGCAGCAGGATATTAAGAGATGGGGTAAGAAATACTTGCGTGTTTTAACCCCACCAGTGCTGGTCTCTATAGGAAGGAACAATGCTGAAAGCCCTCCGAACCCCCTTCCTCCCTCTTCTAGCAGCTTGTCTATCTCATTCTCAGTCCTGTTCATTGCCAATAGACCATCTATGTCTGGAAGCTACTGCCTTGTATGTGCCTTTAAATCACCAAGAAATACTTCTGCATCTGTCAGACCACCCCCTCGCTGTTAACTATTGCAACTTTAAACAAGTATGGAAAAATCTTCAACTGAAAACTGAGAAAAATCTGGAAGGAATGATTTAACAACTAACTTACAAATAGTAGATAAACTTTTTAAAGAGTATTGATCATGGCAATGGGGGCTAGTCCTTTACATCATTGAACAGGTGTTCAACTGTGCAAAATTAAGAGCAAATAAACAAAACATATCTCCACTTAAGGGGGATTCCAGAAAACAATGTTAATTTAGAAATTAAAAAAATCTACAAATTGGAAATAAAAAGGAAATTATACAAATATCTGTTCGCCATCCATATTCTGAAGTGCACAGGTCAATGATATCAAAATCTGTCCTCTTGCCTCACAAGTATTGACATGTTGTTTTCAACATGTTTCTATCTTCATGAAAGCGGTTAGGGCAGACTTCTCTGTTTGAGACTAAATGCAGTGGCAGGAGACTCCAATGGTGCCTTTCCCACGGCAGGGTCTCATGCCAGACTCTGTATTTGCAACTTTATTCATTACAGGCGAGTTCCCCGCTGACTCTCCTAATGGCCTCGTAGCTGATTCATCTACCCATCCTCAACTGATGGGTTTGAAGATCCCAGTGCCATATTTAAATTCCAATCCAGCACACTCATGTTCCAGCTTACCTGTCCGCGCCAGCAACACAGAGGGAAAAGGCTAGCAGCCACAAAAGGAAATCTGTTCCTTGACTCAACCGTCCTCCAATCGAGCCCATGAGGCATCCATGCTCCACTTAGACCTCTATCCACCACTTCTGGAGTCTTCATGCACACCCTTGCTGTAAATATATTGTATCCCTTTGACCCCCATATTTATGAGCTTTTCATACAGCCTTACCGGAGTCCAGTTTCCCTCCCCTTGGCCTTCCCTCTGCCATTCATTGTTTGTCATCCTCATTCAACTCCTTTCCCCATTGCCTGACATCATTGGTCCTCATTAATTTCAGTATTTTGTTTACCCCATTTGCTTTGCCAGAGTATTTGACTTTGTTACTCTTCTACCAAAGTATATCATCTCATATCTATCCATGCACATTCTGCTAGTTCATATTTTTCTCATGGTGCTTCTCTATACTTAACTACACCCCAATTTTGGTGTCATCTGCAAATGTTAAAGTTATTCTTCCAATTCCTGATCCTAAATTGTTTTTGTTTAAATTTACTTATTATTAGTCACACTGTAATGAAGAAATTATTGTAAATAGTGAACACTGTGGTCTGCAATGATCCTTATGGAATGTTATTTCCCAACATTTTCCGAACTGAGTAATTAACTTTACCTCCTGCTCTCTGTTTTCTGTTTGTCCAAGCAGTCCGCTACTTGTCCTCTAGCTCTTCACATTTAGATCTTAGACATCAAACTACCAGGCAGTACCTGATCAAAATATTTTTGGAAATCAAAATATATCCAGCAGAATTTTCCCGGAAAGTTTAAATGTCATAACTATGAAAATGGGAGGTCTCCGTGCCAGTCCTTTCACACCCATATTGTAATCTTTTGGCACTTGGTGCAATGAAAGGGCCACCATGTGAATCACACTGGCATAGAGGTCAAGGCACCAGAATCACCCAAAGTAGCCACAACGGCACATTAACAAGGGGGTGGGGCCACGTTTAAACAGTAATGATGGACTTACAGTTAGTCATGCCAGGAAGATGGCATCATGAACAGTGGTTCCATGGTTCATCAAGGGGGAACTGGGCCAGTTGCTGGACACATTAGAGGAGAGGAGGGCTGTCATCTTCCCCCGAGGTGGTCAATGACCCAGGGGTTGGGCAGCAATGCAGCCTGGCAGAGGTGGCAGCAGCACTGAATGAGTGCCTGCATACTGGCACAAAGGATGGGTGCCCAATGCCAAAAAAAGATGAACAACCTCCTTTAGACAGCAAGGGTTGAGTGTCCATCCCATCGTGGCATCAATGTTGTACGTCACTACTGGAGTATCCATGTCTCCTGACACCCTGCGGCCTCCCAGCACTTGATCCCCTAGCATATTCCTCGGGCACTGCCCCACACTGCCCATAGCCTCTGCCTGCTGAGGTACACGGCTGATATTCGCCACTTGATCACCCCTACCCTCGACGTCCTCAACACTCTGCACCTTTCCATCTGTCAGGCATTCAATCCTCCTGTTGTCCAAGGAGGGGAAGAGAACCCATAATCACGAGGAGTAGCAGAAGACCTGAGATGTTGTTCTTGAGCTGTGGCTACTGGAACTCTGCAGGGATGGGGTCTAAAGGGGCCAATTAGTGGTGAGGGGAGTCCTGCTGTCATTCCGCATAGGGATCGGTGGTGGGCTGGCAATCCAGGTTGTTGGGGTGGGGGATCAGGACTGCCGGGAGAGGGGAGGTCGGGGCTGATGGGAGTGGGGAAACATCGGGAAAGATCCAAGAGGCCAGCTATCAGGGATTGGGATTTCAGAGGAGCAGCAATGTGGGGATTACGGAACTGGCCAGCGATTGATCCAGTCATTGATCAGGAGGTTGGCAGGATAGGGCCACTACATAGTGCCTGGGTGAGTGCCTGACAGATTGGCACATGCAGTGGCCCGCTCAGCCAGCCTCTCGGGAATAGGCCCTGCCTCACGATTTTCAGAGTGATTCACACTAGGGCACTTTGCAGTGCACAGAGTGTGGGAGATTCATTCTCAAAATCCCATTTAAAAAATTAGTGGGAGTTACTCCAGTTTTCACACAAATTCAGCGCTTAGATTTTTTTTGGGAGAATTGCCTCTGTAGTGATTCATGCCGGGGTAATGTCTCGCTAGGGTCTGAAGGCATCCAAGAAGGAGAGAATCATGTGTACTAGCTTCATTCAAGATATTGAAATCCATTCAGATGCAAGCTAATAAGCTTAGTACCCATCTTTATGGGCTTATAGTAGTTCATGCCAGTAACTAGAGGCTGGGAATATAGTAAACTATTTGGTGCCAATCACAAATCTGATTTTTAGCATCACATGCTATTTTCCCACTTCACCATGCTGATCGATGAGCGCAATGGTATGGTGAGATCATGCCCATTACTTTTATTGCATTAAGCTTATTCACCCTTTCCATTACTTCTTCAGATAATTCACTAAGGTTGTTGAGCATGACCTTTCTTTTTGGAATGCACACTGACTGCTCTATTATATAATGCCATATACAGTATATGGCAGAACCCTTTACTGAGAGACAGAGGGATCTGGGTACACAGGTCACTGAAAGTGGCAATGCAGGTGGAGAAGTAGTCAAGAAGGTATACAGCACACTTGCTTTCATCAGCCAAGGTATTGAGTTAAAAAATTGGCAAGTCACGTTGCAGCTTTATAGAACCTTACTTAGGTCACACTTGGAATATAGTGTTCAATTCTAGTCGCCACAGTACCAAAAGGATGTGGAGGCTTTGGAAAGGTAACGGAAAAGATTTAGCAAAATGTTGCCTGGTATGAAGGGCATTAGTTATGAGGAGATGTTGGCGAAACTTGGTTTATTCTCACTGGAGCGATGGAGGTTGAGGGGAGACCTGATAGAAGTCTACAAGATTATGAGAGGCATGGACAGAGTGGATAGTCAAAAGCTTTTTCCCAGGGTGGAAGAGTCAATTACTAGGGAGCACGGGTTTAAGGTGTGAGGGGCAAGGTTTAAAGGAGATGTACGAGGCAGATATTTTACAGAGAGTACTGGGTGACTGGAACTTATTGCCAGGGGAAGTAGTGGTGGAAGCAGATATGTTAGTGACTTTTAAGGGGTGTCTTGACAAGTACATGAATAGGGTGGGAATAGAAGGATATCCCATAAGTGTAGGGGGTTTTAGTTAAGTTGGACAACATGGTCAGTGCAGGCTTAGCAGGCCGAAGGGCCTGTTTCTGCGCTGTAATTTTCTTTGTTCTTTATAGTTTCATATGTTTTTATTACATCTTTAATTAAGGATTATACTATCTTTCTATTACTGATGTTAAGTCTTGGTCTGTTGTTCCTCAGGCTTACTCTAAATCACATTTTATGTAAAGAATTCACATTGGCCATCCACCAATCCTCTGGCATTATTCCTTTTCCCAATGAATTTTTATCAATGTGCAGTTGAGCCTCCACTATCTCTTCCCTAACTTATTTCAATCTGTGCAGATGCAATTTATCCAGACCAAGGGTTTTACCCTTTCCAGCTCATTCATTTATCATTTATCTTGTCCCTACATATCTTTATATCTCTTTTTTCCAACTCTTTTTCTGATGTTGTGTAAGTCTCCCTGTTAAACACTGGGACAAAAGGATTATTTAATATTTGCCATTTCATCATCATATAACCCTTTGTGTTTATTGTGTGCATCCCTTACTAGCCCTTGCCCTATTGTGATCTTTTTGTTATTTATGTATCTGTAGAAAATCTTTGTTTTTATATTCCTTAGCAATTGTTTCTCTTGGTCTTCCGAATTTCTTTTCCTAACCTTATAATAATGGAATACCATTTATTAAAAATGAATTCACTTTTAATATAATAGAAAACCTGTAAAATTAACCAACTGGGTGTACCAGAAAATCCACAATATAAACCAGGATAGATTCAAAAAAGCTGTGAAATTCATTAACTTGCGAAGCCCACATCAATATGGGGACATACTTCACAGCCACATCTTCTCCTATGGGTTAGAAACGTTTATGTCATTTTAAAGATGAGCAACTCAATGAGTCTAGACCTGAATCAAATAGAAGGGAAGCAATTCAAATTCCAGATTCTAAATCGCAAGAACCCACAAGAATAAAAGGACTGCTCTAGAGATTAGGATTACATTGAAATTAATTTTCCTGAGTAAAGTCTGGCACTGCGAGGAGTGAGGTCATGGCAAAAATGGTTTACACCCTTATGCAGTAGAGCCACTAGAAAGGGTATACATCATCTTTTTCTTCAAACTTAATACTTTTTCATCTTTAAGCCAAAGAAGTAAATGAAATTGGTCTATAAATGATGTTATATCATTTCACCTGTAAAAGAATTAAATCACAAAAGACCATTGCATATTTTAAACCTGATAGGGAATATGGAATGAATTGTGAATTCAATACCAGGCTTGCATAAAAGTCAAAAGGAGAGAAATATTACAGTTTCTCGTAACATTCACATCATATCCCAGAGGCACAGTAGCGCTGAGCTCTGTACAAACTGTTTATGAACAAAAATGTAATTTGAAAGAATAACAATAATATCGTTACAAAATATTATAAGACTATAAACGAAGAGTAATGTTCCAGTTCATCCAGTTAAGCTGCTTATGAATTTGACAAATCTGCTAAAATGTTGTTAGGTTGACATTCAGCTGTGCAAAGATGTTGATTAGAATGCATTATTAGGATGTATACCATTTTATATTGGATTCAGACCAGCATTTTCATGTGTAGTAAACGTCTATATTCAACCTCAAAACCAGCAATATCTGTATGGGAATTGTTAATTAATTTTATCACCATCCTTAGCTTGCTGATAAAAATTCTGCTTTTGTCCCCTTCCTTCTAAATAGCTTTAAAAAATGTAATGTTTGATTTAAATTGATTGAATTCAGTGAGATGCAACATGCAGATCATTGTTAGCTATAAATCAGATCAAAATATTTACAACAGTGAACAATAGGTGTAAGCACTTTTGTAAAAATAGAAAAATGTCGCTGTGTGGTCAGATGTCAAAATACAGTTGACAATTCTTTGTATAGAAATTACATGAGAATTATGGATCCAAAATTGATGTAAAAGGTTCCTGCATAATTGAATCCAATTTTATCACACTAAATATGGTTTGAATCTTCCGTCCGCAAAGAAAATAGTGAATCTCATGTAATCTACTGTCTGTCTCTTACTGCTTGCTCATTCTATTTCATCATGAATTTATCTTGACTCATGCAGTCTTCTGAAGACATAATTGTCCCATAGACCTCCAAAGACCTATTAGCAATCTCATGGCAAGATTTTAACAGATATGATGCCAATCTGAGAATATTGGTGTCAGTTTTGTCAGGTTATGATGGATGTTTCTTCTATCTGCATGTTTTATTAGTGTTCTGCTGCAGAGACAGTGGCAACAGGGACTTAAAGTTTAATAGCACCCCCATGCTGTGCCTGCTATAGTGCCCTGCAGCTAAACGGCAATTCTTTTCTAGTCTTTTCCAAAGCAGTGCGATAAGTATACATACACAACAGGAACAAAAACAGCACATGGTTCGTATTTGTTGGAGACACTACAAAGCATTTGATACTCTACAGTAGAAATACACTTCAATTTTGAAGGAGGCACCTATAAATAATTTCCATATAAATTGTAGTATGTTAACAGCATGAGTTAATAAGATACATAGAAACAAAAGATTTCAATGAATTTGATAATAATATCCTTCTGCTCATTGCTGCACTAGAAGTCTAAGGCTGGTAAGGCAGACTTGAGTGGAAATCATGCATAAAACAGCTTTTTGGTAATCAGTAAGTTTGCATTGTCAAAGAAGGATAATCATATTTATCATATATATTTATAAATATATATATTTATGCATATAATCATATGCAAACATATGTCACAACAGGCATTAGGAAAAGGATTTTCATTGTTTGCTATTTAGAGCAATATAAGAAATACATTCTTAATCCACATCTACTGGAAAACAATCATAATTTATAACTGGCTACACAAAGACCTTGCATATAATAGATGCTGAGTAACTTTAAATGTTTTGTTTAAAAGTTTAGTGCTGAATAGTGCTATTCCTTTCCTAAATCCAATGTCAGGAATCATCTACTCTATTTTTGTTTATTCAAAAATGAAAAGTGAAGTCACAATGTGGAGGGAAATCTTTTTGGGATTAGCACACCTTTAATGGTAGTTATTGTCAGCGCAGACTCGATGAGCCAAGGGACCTTTTCTGTGCTGAATGACTCTATGGGCCTTGCTCGACCCAAGACCAAAAATCCTGCTCGAGGTCAACGGATATTTCCACTGTCTGCCCCTGCCTGCTCTGACTCTGTCAGTGATAGAATTCTGGTGTATGACCCTAAAATAGAGGAAACAGAGCAAGAGGGAGTACAGATGATATTTTAACCTCGAGCAGGTATCCAGGGACAACTGTGCTGGAGAGGTTGTTTCCTGCCTGCCTGACAGCAGCAACTTCAGGACTCTTATTGTGTCACCAACAACTGTTGGCCTCTAGAAAGTCAAGCCATCCATTGGTAGGTGGGTAGGAGTGGACTAGGGGGGATCCATGGGAGTTCAGGCAGGGAAGATCTAAATTTGCTAAGAGACTCCAGCCCGACAGAGAAAAGTTGTTTTTAAAAACCTACATTTCAGAATCCTTCACATCGTGAGATGGAATTCTCCCATTTTGAGACTTAAGCGCCGTGGCAAGGCAGGAATGTTTCCCGCTGTGGCAGCCCACAGGGAAATAAGTCAAAGTTTTTTTAAATTTATTTAAGGTATATGGATGCTACCAGCTGGCCAGCATTTATTGCCCATCTCTATTGCCCTTCTGAAGGTGGTGGTGAAATGACTTTTTGAAACACTGCAGTCCATGTACTCTGGGTTGACCTACAATGCCATTAGTAAGGGAATTCCAGGATGTTGACTCAGCAACTGTGAAGGAACAGTAATATATTTCCAAGTCAGGATGATGAGCAGTTTGGAAGGGTGTTGATATTCCCATGTAGCTATCGCCCTTGTCCTTACAGATGGAAGTGGTCATAGGTTTGGAAGGTGTAGTCCAAGTGAATTTGGCGAATTTCTGCAGTGCATCTTGTAGGTAGTAGCAGCAGTGTGTACTGAGTGTCAGTGGTGGAGAGATTGAATGTTTGTAGATGTGGTGCCAATCAAGTGGGCTGCTTTGTCCTGGATGATGTCAAGCTTCTTGAATGTTGTTGGATGGAGCTGCACCCGTCCAAGCAAGTGGGGATTATTCCATCACACTGCTGACTTATGCCTTGCAGATGGTGGACAGACTGTGTGTGTGTGTGTGTGTGTGTGTGTGTGTGTGTGTGGTCAAGATATTAGTTACGCTGTAGTATTCCTAGCCTCTGACCTCCTCTTGTAGCCACTGTGCTTATGTGGTGAGTGCAGTTGTGTTTCTGGTCAAAGGTAACCTCAAAGATGTTGACTGTGGGGGATTCAATGATGGTAACACCATTGAATGTCAAGGGGTGATGGTTAGATTATCTTTTATTAGTGATGGTTATTGCCTGGCTTTTGTGTAACCCAAATGTTACTTGCCACTTGTCAACCCAACCTGGATATTGTACAGATCTTGTTGCATTTGAGCATAAGTGCTGAATATTGTGCAATCATAGGTGAACATTCCCACTTCTGACCTTATGACCGAAGGAAGGTCATTGACTAAGCAGCTGAAGATGGTTGGGCCTTGGACGCTAACTTGAAGGACTCTTGTAGAGATATCCTGGAGCTGAGATGGCTGACATCCTACAACCACAACCATCTTCCTATGTGCCAGGTATGACTCCAACCATTGGAGAGTTTGCCCCAGATACCCATTGATTCTAGTTTTGCTAGAGCTCCTTAATGCCACATTTGATCAAATGTCATTAATATGGATTAGCTCTTTGTTTGAACCAAGGCTGTAATGAGGTCAGGAGCTGAGTGTCCCTGGCGAAACTAAATCTGGGCATCAGTAAGCAAGTTACTGATAAGAAGGTGCTGCTTGCTATCACTACTGATGACCTCTTCCATCACTTTACTTTGATTGGGAGTAGACTGTTTGGGTGGTAATTGACCAGGTTGTATACAAAACATATCTGCGCAATTGTCCACAGTGTTGGTAGATGCTAGTGTTCTGGCCTCAGCCTCATTAATCATGCACCTGATATTTCATACCGTATTCTGTGGCCTTCATCTGCATCCCATTAGCAGGATGTAAATGATCCTCTGATGGGTTTTCTGACCCACCATGTCAGGCACCCATGGGAGTTCCCACTGTAAATTCAGGCCAGCGTGAAACCGATTTCTGACCCACCACCATACTGTCCTACCATGCCTGCCATCAATCACACCAGCAGGAGCTTGGGACAATTCTGCCGCACTGTACAGTTTCACCTTGGTGGTAAGGCACAATGGCTTCCCTGTTCAAGTTTGAGTTAAAATGGTTGACAGGGCCTAATAATGTCATCAGACCATGAAAAGCATATTGATGAAGGATCCTGCCAGCATGAAATGCCATTCGCTCAAGAGAGTAGACTAAAATCAAGATTTAGAAATCCGCAGGTAAATCACCCAGGGCATTTTAATTGCCAGCTAGATTACTGACCAGTTCCTGCCAGTTAGCCAGGGTTATGCAAAATGTTTCAGAAACAGTCATGGTCTCAGCACTGAGCCCTGAGACATGTTGCTTACCATCTTGAACTCTCTTTCATAAATACCTATATTTCAAACAAGGACATTTCTATCCCCTTTGGAACTTTTCTCATCATTCAAAAGACATACAGAGATGCCATGTAAAAGGCAGTCCTTAGTATCCCTCTCAAGTAGAGGTTTGTACTTGTCAGCCTTGCCTGCCAATATAGAGATTATCTGGAGTATCACAGCTTCTTGATCTTTTGGCTAAGATCAGATGTAAGTATTGATGTCCTGCACTTGGATGAAGTCATGAGGTTATACTGAGGCTTCATTTGGAGCAATTTTTTTAAAAGTGGTATCTCGGCCTTTTAGCTAAGACGCAAATGAAATCAAACCTTGGAGAAGGTGCAAAGCCTGTTCTAATCAGCTTGGATCATGTAGATGAAGTCCAAGACATGAAGTGGGAAGCTTGGATCTGGAATATCTCACTTATTGACAATTTGAATTGGACTTTGATTGGATTGAATTGGATACAAACAAAAATAAATCATATCCAAACCCAAACTTGGCCTTGTCAATGTCTACATATACTCAATTACAGTAGGAGTCATCTGCACGATTAGGAATAATGAACCAAACTGGCATCCATTCTCTATCTCAGAGACTTCGGGACCACTTGTGGTAACTGTTATGGACAAAAGAGGGAGGCACACTTTACTTTTCTCATTGTCTGCCTATAAGCAAAGTTTTTGCTTTTTGAAGTAGTTTTAATGTGTTTCCCCAAAACCTCAGTGCATGAAGTCAACTTTAATTTGCAAACTCACTGTCGGGTTAAATCAGAGATATTGTTGATTCATGGATTTAAGCTGGGGGATGGCACGCACGCACGCACACAAAGAAGAAAGAAGTAGGAAAGAAAACAATTTTACAAATATAATTTAAAAATAGAAGCAAATAGAAGATATTAATTCATGTGAATGTCAAGGTCTAGTGAGGGTTCTTTTATGTAGGAGTTAAGGTTCAGACAGATTCAGCTAGCTAAAGTGCAGCAAAGACAGGGATGATCAGGATCATGGGTAGGAATGGGAACATTGAAGTGGCGGCGCGGGCTTATTGGGCCAAAGGGCCTGTTTCCCGTACAGTTTTGTTTTTTGTTTTTCATTCTTAGTCCACCAGGCAGATGATGGCAGAAATCCTCCAGAGAACCAGGCTTCAAGGAGCTTTAGACTTTGGGCAGGCTTTGCTGTCAACTTGGAGGCCAGCATTGGTATTGGCAGCCTGGATTTTTAAACAGTAAATTGATTTGGGAGTCCAGAAATTTAATGTTAAAATTTTCCAAAGGCCAAAATACTTTAGGTCATGTGGTTTTGACCACTGAGCAATCAGTTTTAGGGTAATAATCAGTTTTTATGCCTTAGGTCAAAATCCATTGTTCACCTTAAGAGACAGATGGTGGTTATTAGCACCTCTGCAGATAAAGCAAGTTTCCCTCTTCAGGTATAACACATTTCAATGGCTCTCTTTTTGTTATAAATTCAGTTTGGGAAGACAGACCATCTGTTGCTCTTGTTTCTCTGATTGAAAAGAGGCCACACAATGACAGGTGTGACATTTTACAAAGATGAAGGTTGAGCTTTGTCCTATAATTACTAGCAAATCATGTGACCTATAGCAGTCATGCTTTTGATCAAGAAAGGTACATTTTTAAATCAGTAGGAAGTAAGGTTTGACTATTTAATGATCTACTTCACGTCTTATGATGTGGAGATGCCTCTTTGGACTGGGATAAAAACAGTAAGAAGTTAGGGCTATGTCATATCTTATGGACATGACATAGTCCTAATATCTCAGCTCAGATAAACTAAATCAATACAAAATAAGGAACAAAAGTTAAACTTGCTTCATCAGTATCACTCAATTATTCAGTTCCTAAAGCAATTAACCTCATCTTTTGTATTATTTTAACCGTATTCTTCTTGGCTGTAAGTATGAACAAAATAGTCCCCAAATTATATGAAAATAGTTTCCTTCAACTTGCTGATTCTTTCATTCCCCCTTGATAAACATGACCCCACTGTCATCTGTCCTTTTGTTCTTGGTTTGTAATCAGCTTATAGCCAATTAAGGTCCTATGCCAATTAAATTGACTTCATCTGAATATATTGTAAGCATCTATCAATCAGCCATTGTCACATTGGGTTCTTGTGTGTTTACATACATTCTTAACTGCTTACGACTTGGACAAAAAAAATTGTATTGGAATATGATGGATTTTTAGTTACAAGTACTGAAATATGAAATTAGAACGAGAACAATTAAAAAAATCTTTACCTGATCTTGCAATGTAGAACAACACAATCACCAATCTCAAAGCTATTTATACAAAATTGTTGATTCATCTATATGCCAACTAGTCTTGTCTAATAGACCATAATTAGACCTTGTTTCAAATTGTAATCTTATTACAAATAATAATGTATCAGAGCTGCAAAAGTATGCAATTATGTGAGCAGAATATGTAATTTTAGATGCATGATTGATTTGGAAACCCACTTATTGATTCAATAGAAAATTATTATTAATTACATGCTAATTTGATCAAATGTTCATATTCAGCTGGAAACAAACTAATTGTCATTGTGTAAGGTCTCTAAATATTCAATTAAGCGAGGAAGCAACAATATTGCAGTTAATGGAACGCAAGCTGCTACAGTTTAAAATTTTTCAAAAATGGCTTGTTTTACGGCAGAATCATGCACCATTTGTCTTCTTGCCTACTATCCACATTTTTTTTATTACTATTATTATACAGAGCAGTTTGCTTAAAGGATTACAGACAATATATTATCCATTTCATGTCACTTACAATATTGAGAATGATGCTGTCCAAATCTGCAGCAGGGTTCACTTCTGCCTCACTCACCTCCAGATCAAATGACTTCACACAATAATGTTCTATACACTTGCAAGACTGGAACTTTCACATGCTGTATACATTTTATAACATTATTATGACAATATTATTGCAAAAGGGTTAGATTTTCCCTCCATGCAGTATTCAAGTAACCATCCAAAAGTTCATTAGTACCAATGGGATGCTTTGTCCCTTTAGGGGGTCAGGTTTCCATGGGACAGGTTTCTGTGGGACAGAGGGCAGAAAGTGAGCACGCTGGATATAACATTTGGACAGCTAGTAAGAAAGAAATCTTTCAGATGGATCACATCCAAGATGAAGCACCCCCTGTTATAATGACCTGAATTCTTTTCATGGAGTTCAGAGGAGTACTCCTGCTCCTGGTATCACCAAAATGCATAAGTACTTATCTGTGAACTCTTTCTAGACTGTCAGCTGGTACTGGGTGGAGCATTGTATGGCGCACACTTTTCTCAGTTGAGTCCTTAAGACAGTCACAGGTTTTTTTTTGGTCTTATTCAGCCCAAAACTGTAAAAATCATACCCGAGATCAAAGGACCTTCCCATTGTCTGCCTTTCATCCACTCCAATTCCCATGGCAGGGTAAAATTCCAGCCATTGACATCATACAACCCAAGTTTAAATTAATCGGGCACTTGCTTAGAGCAGCTGTCTGAATTACTTATTTCAAAGAGCAAAATCACTAACCTTCAGGTGAATACTTTTCAGGAATGTTTGGGCAGCTAGTACCCAATTTATGCCAGATGGGAGACTTCAACATCTCTCAAGATATGCCAAAAATGGAGTGTGCCAAACTAAATATTACTTCTGGCACACAAGATAAGGAGTTGGTTTCCCACTTCCAATGCAATACTGAAAGTGTTTCAATTTGCCAACAGTTCACCACTTTCATTTCATTCACTTCTATGGAATTCAGGATGGGCTGGGGGAGAGATTTACTCAAGTTATGAGAACTGTGCCCTTTAAATACAGTGCCCCAATATCTGTGCAACTGGGCTTTGCTGGCATATTGAGGCCCTGCCTCCCTACATAACAGTATGAAACACACCCCCTTTATTTTCTTTTGGCAGAATATTATAAGATCTGGAGAAAAAACCGACCAGTTTCTCGACAGAAAAAAAGCTGCCATTTTTGGGTAAGATTCTCCCCATAGCCCCTCTCTTTCTAATATTTCCAATCCCACTTTGAAAAGCCTGGGAATCCCTTCTCGCAACTGATCCTGCTTCTCCTCCCATGAAGGTCAATTTCTCATCTGGCATTGTGACATGATGGTTAACACTGCAACCTCACAGCACCAGTAACCCGGATTTGCACATTCTCCCCATTTCAGCGTGGGCTTCCTCCGGGTGCTCCGGTTTCCTCCCACACTCCAAAGATGTGGGGGTTAGGTGGACCGGCTATGCTAAATTGCCCCTTAGTGTCATTTACCTATTTAGGGTTATGTGGATGGGGCCTGGGGTGGGATTGTGGTTAATACATGCTCAATGGGCTGAGTGGCCTCCTGCAATGTAAAGTTCTTTGATTCTATGAATTTCTCCATCAGCATCCAACAGCAGCTCACCTTTATGATAAACAAGTTGGCTAAAATGTATATTCACCATGTACACTGTTGGCCCCTTGCTGTCTCAGTATGCAACAATCTACAGCAAATTCAACACTGGGCTGTAAGCTTTAAATATTGAAGTAGGAACGCAGCATGGGTGCTGTCTATCTCAGTGGAACACAGAGTGGACTAATTCAGGGGCCCTTGCGACCAAAAAAACAGGAGCAATCAAGTGTTCCCCCTTTCTCCCCATTCGGGTGAAGGAAACTACAAGAAAGATCCTCATCACATGAAAATCATTTTAAAAAACAAGAACAACCATGATGAAGCTTAGTTAAACTCTTCAAAGTTCTGAACACTTTTGCAGCAAAATTTTTGTAATAAAGTAGTAACTGCGCTGAAAGAACGTAATCTTATTGCCAAAGTATCACAGCAGTAAGATTGATTCCAATGGATGCCCACAGTCACTCTCTGGATATTGCAAATTTTAACACGCATGATTCACAATATTGGGACTGCCTTAGGATATTTAGCTTAAAACAATTATTGGAAAAATGCAGGACACTTTGACCCCTTCATATGTTTGACATAATATCACCTTGAGGAAAAACCATGATCTAGCTCTTGACCTTTTGAAAAGATGACCTCTGGTTCAAGAAGACCTGGACAGAGGGCAGTGGGGAGTGAAAGACAAATGTATACTGCTCCAAGGATGGAAAGATTTAGTTCTGCCAAGTAAGGATTGAAACCTGATAACAATTGGCGATTCTCTTGAATGCTTTTGTTTTCATTATCAGTAAAAATGTGGATATTAATTAGGTTGAGTGCAGAGTAGAACAGGGAACTTTGAGGTAGCACAGTGGCAAATGATTAACAATGCTGCTCTCTGAGTGCCAAAGACCTGGGTTCAATTCCAACTTGGGTCACTGTCTGTGTGGAGTTTGCACTTTCTCCCTGTGTCTGCATGGTTGCCTCTGGGTGCTGCCGTTTCCTCCCATAGTCCAAAGATGCATGGGTTAGGTATATTGGCCATGTTAAATTCTCCCTCAGTGTACCCACACAGGTGCTGGAGTGCGATGACTAGGGGGTTTTCACAAGAAAATCATTGAAGTGTTAGTTAAATAAACTTGTGACTCAAATAAACCTTTAATTTTGACTAGGTTTAATGCAGCCATTGTGGCAGGAACCATGTTGTTGGAAAAATCTCATTTTACCTCTGAGTAACGTGAAACCACCCCCCCCCCCTAAATTTAGGTGGGGGAGTGCTGGAGCAGAAGAGACTGACACAGGATTGTCATTCACTGGTGGCGGGATGTCAGTTAGACTAATTAATAAACCAACTGGCACTCATTATCCCTGGGTCCACCGCAATTTAGTAGTGACTTAGGGATTAAATAGAGGCCACACAGATCTCCTGTGCCCTTGTAAAGCCCCCCCAGGAAAAGCTGTCAGGTTTGCCTCACTGTGCCAAATCAAGGGACCAAGAATTGGACACTTGGTTACTGATTGCAGTTCATTGGATTTCCAACTGGTAGGCAAGGCCCCTTTTGGCCCAAAAAAACTCTAGGCATTGTTTTGATGAAAAAAAATTATTCATTTACATGACAGTTATAATCTAAATAATATTATTTTATCTCAGCATCAAAAAACCTCCATCCTTTGCCAAATTATTTTGAAAAATATAGTCAGTAGAACTATGCTTATGATCAAAATAGTGGACAACTGCTGCGGGAAAAATAACAATGTGCACCATTATTAATGCACAAATTCATCAAAATTAATATGATTTAGTGATCCACCATAAGCAGCGAGGGAATCACTTGAACTTGCTAGTCAATTTGGTCCAATCTCTCATCTACATGGTGCACATGGGTCTTTTAGCCAGCCAGCCATTTTTCTTTATTTTATTAGTGTCACAAGTAGGCTTACATTAACAATGAAATGAAGTTTATTGTGAAAATCCCCTAGTTGTCACACTCTGGCCTTGTTTGGGTAGACTGAGAAGAAGTAGCATGGCCAATGCACTTAACTAGCATGTCATTTGGACTGTGGAAGGAAATCAGCGCACTGGGAGGAAACCCACGCAGGCATGGGAGAACGTGCAAACTCCTCAACAGATAGTGACCCAAGCTGGTAATCAAACCTAGCTTGTGACCTTCAGTGCATTAACCAATAAAACGATACTGGCATTTTACCACTATAGAAGAGACAGAAAGGATAGACTCTGAAAACCCATGAATTGTGATCTATGTACCATAAGTCAGCTGATCCTATAACATGGGAACAACAAATTGAATAATTATCTCACAGGTCTTCATGATTTTCTTTTAACCGTGGGGTAACTGCATAGGGAAAATAAATGATTCTAGCTAATGTGGTGAAGAGCTATGTAAAAGATTTAATGCATATTATATTACTATGAAGATTGGTTCAATGCAGCTGAGATTTTGCTCATCTCTTGCTGCACAGTATGGGACTACAAATGTTTTTGCTTTGAATGTTTTCTTCAGATCAAAATTCAAGTCAAAAAATGCTCATCATCTTCAAAAGTAGTACAATCAACAACAGTGGTTTGGAAGTGGAATGATGTTGTGATTTAGGATAATTATAGAATATAATGGTAGCATGGTGACACAATGCTTAGCACTGCTGCCACACTGGGCCAGGCACCTGGGTTCAATTCCAGCCTCAGGTCACTATCTATATGGAGTTTACACATTCTTCCTATGTCTGCATGGGTTTTCTTCAGGTGCTGCAGTTTCATCCCACAGTCCAACAATATGTGGGTTAGGTTGATTGGCCATGCTAATTTGACCCTAGTGTCAAGAGATTAGCAGGGTAATTATGTGGGGGGCTACAGGACCTGGGTGGGATTGTGGTTGGTGCAGGCTTGATAAATCAAATGGCCTCCTTTGGCACATAGGGATTCTATGATAACCCATACGTTGCAGAAACATAGGACTGAATTTTGCAATGCACTTTGCCCTCCCCCTACTCCTCCCAGGGGCAGGTTGTGGGGTAGGACAGCAATGTAAATTTGGGTGCATTGTCGCAGACACCATTCCCAGTTCCTACCAACTGCCCCCTTACCCCAACCCCATAGCAATTAATGTCCACTTAAAATCCCTTCCTGTCCCACTACAATTATTTCCATAGTGGCTAAGGGCAGAGACAATGTGAAGCCTGGTAGTTTTCAGGCTGCTGGTGGGCAATGGAGGGGATTGGGGGTACCAAGTGAGCTCACCACAGCCCAACCAGCATCCATCTTCCCATACTGGCCTGTGCATTCTGCTGCCTCCAGAACACTCTGGGGCCTCCTGGCCTGGTGCCAACAATACACAGCTCCAGCAATGCCCAATGATTAGGCACTGGAGCAGTTTGAGCTATGGTCGCCATTCCCAGTGGTGATGCTGGAATCAGGAAGGCATCAGCCATTTGGTTAGATTGCGGCTGTAGAATTAATGGACTTGCTCCCCTGCTGAAGCTGGCCTGCTTCAAGCAAGTTAATGGCTTCATTGTGGCAGAGTGAGACCGGGCTCACTCCCAATATTTAGACCCTGGCCAAGCTTAAAATCCCCTCCATAATAATGAGGGGGAGACAATATGGGATAAATACAAAATTACCTGTCACTGTGGGTCTCTTTTGTCACCAACTGAAATGAGTTTGGTCATTTAATCTGTTGCCTAAGGGTGAGCTGTGTATCATCAGTCTGTGGTGCTTGCTTACTTAAGGCAAAAAGCACATTTAGCATATAAATATGAACTATGAGAAAAATCATATTTATAAACAATGTTAAGAAACATCACAGAACACTAGAATGCCTGACATTAATATACTTCTATGCTTTCCAGTACTCATTGTTTGGCGTTGGGGTGGGGAGCATGGAGGGAGGTGGTTTAAATGTATGGGAAAATCCACACCCATACTCACCCCAAAACCAGAAAATCCCATCTGAGGCCAAAGAATCTTTCCATAGCCCATCCTTTACCCAAAGCGATTCCCATTGCGGGAGGAATGGAAAAATTTGGCCCTATGTTTTTAATCATTTAGTGCTAAACAATGACATTTCTGGTGAAATTTTTTAAAATCCAAATATGATAATGATGAAAATTTCAAAGTGATTCAATTTACCTTCTGCTTTCTCCCTCCACTTTCCCCTTACGCAATAAATACTCTGTGATTCAGCAACACAGATCAATGTGAATACTCTTTTATTATATAATCCTAAATCCAGATATATCATATATATTACATCTCCACAATATATGTCGAGGTAGTTAATTAAACTAAATGTGTTTTTTGCCTTAAGTAAGCACCACAGACTGATGATACACAGCTCACCCTTAGGCAACAGATTAAGCGACCAAACTCATTTCAGCTGGTGACAAAAGAGACCCACATTTAACTGCCCTCAGAACTATTTCTCCTGCTGCCAAATGTACTGAAAAGGCAGTATCTGGTCAAGTATCAATGCCTGCATCTGCTGAATCCAATTGTTTATTCATTAACCTGCCCAATTTTAAACTGGACAAGTTCAAAGTCCAAGAAATTGAAAAATTACATTCTATATTGCTTGCACGCCAAAGGCTGATTTGACAAAAACAGCAATAACTAATGCTGGACAAAATGGCTTCTTAAGGAACTACAGGAGAGAGAAATCACAGGATGTTGTAACTGAGTACCACAGAAACCTGTCTGGCATTCCTCTTCCGAATCATAGGTTTAGCATAAAAGCACCTTCAGTTATGTGGTGGTAAATGATTTTTTTTTACAAGGCAATAGATCAGGAACCCAAAGCCATTTGCAATTGAATGCAGCATCAGGAAAGGACCAAGAAAAGGTAACTTAACTTTTCTCAAATGGTGCTCGGGTAGCAAGAAAGCTTTCAATATCATTTGCAGTTTTCCTACGAGGAGCTTGAATTCATCAGTGAAGATTGTTTCCTATGTATACTGCTGCTCCCTTGATCAATTTCTCAACTCAAAATTCTTACAGCACATTTAACAAAGCAGTATCAGATCTAAATGCTGTATTCAAATGTAAATAGCTTTGATATCCTGATTATTTACTGTGCAAAATTACTTTTTTGAAATAGCCTGATTTATGTAGCCTTATGAGCACAACATGTTGCATAATGCAAGTTGTTTAATTCAGATAATTAAATTTAAATAACAATAGTTTAATATGAGGCAAGTTTAAAGTAATTAGTTCAGCTTCCAATTTATAATTTTTTATGCGTATAATTATAGATTTTCCCGCTTGCCTTTACTGCCCACTTTTTCCATCGCCTACCAAGATAATTAGAAACACTTTAGCTTAAACCTTCCTTAGAGATCAGTCTGCCCTAGTGAGAACACAACAATGTGGGTGAAGATTGGGTTAAGAGAAAATCGTCTTTTCTTCAGCAATAGAGGGAAGTATAATGACCACAAAAAGAACAGGGAATATCGTTTACACACGCACACAGGAAATGGCTTCAATTTTTAAAAAGGATGCATTTATATTGTGCGTTTCAGAATCCCGAGAGTACAGTAGGAGACCATTTGGCCCATTGAGTCTGCACCGACAGCAATCCCACCCCATCCCTGAAACCTCACATGTTTACCATCTTAATTTCCACTGAACTAGTGTAATTTAGCATGCCAATCAACTTAACCCACATCTTTGGAATGTGGGAGGAAACTGGCGCACTCAGGAGGAAACTCATGCAGACTCTGGGAGAATGTGACAACTCTACACAGACAGTGACCTAAGAATCAAACCTGGGTCCCGAGCACTATCAGGCAGCACTGGCCACCATGCTACCCAAGCTCCAAAGTGCTATACATCTAATGAAGTATTTTTTTTTAAATATAATCACTGTAGTAATGCGAGAAACATGGCAATAGCCAATTTTCAGACAACAAGCATCCACATACAAACACGTGATGAATGACCAGATAATTTATTTCTGTCTTGCTATAGAGTCAAAAGGTGGATTTTTTACAAATTTAGCAAAGGCCAATGGCGAGCAGGAAGAGCAGCATTTAAATTTTAAACATTTGATTTCATGGGATCCAGGGTGAGCTATCTAAATGGATACAAAATTGGCTTCTTGACAGAAGCCAGATGGTGATTGTACAGGGTTCAAACTGGAGGCCAGTGACTAGTGGTGTGCCTCAGGTGTCAGTGCTGGGTCTACTGTTATTTGTCATTTTTATGAATGATTTGGATGAGAATATAAGAGACATGGTTAGTAAGTTTGTAGATGACACCAAGATTGGTAGCATAGTGGACAATGAAGAAAGTTACCTCCGACTGCAATGGGATCTTTATCAATTGAGTCAATGGGCTGACAAATGACAGATAAAGTGTAGTTTAGACAAATGCAAGGTGATGCATTTTGGTAGATTGAACCAGGGCAGGGCTTACTCAGTTAATGGTAGGACACTGGGGAGAGTTACAGAACAAAGAAATCTAGGGGTACATGTTCATAGCTTCTTGAAAGTGGAATCACAGATCAACAGAGTGCTGAAGAAAACATTCAGCATGCTTGGTTTCATCGGTCAGAATACTGAATACAGGAGTTGGGGCATCTTGTTGAAGTTGTATAAGACATTGGTAAGGCCACACTTGGAATACTGTATACAGTTCTGGTCACCCTATTATAGAAAGGATATTATTAAACTAGGAATAGTGCAGAAAAGATTTATTAGAATGCTATCAGGACTTGATAGTTTGAGTTAAAAGCTCTTTTTTTCTGGAGCATAGGAAGCTGAAGAGTGATCTTGTAGATGTCTATAAAATAATGAGGGGCACAAATTGGCTAGATAGTCAATATCTTTTCCCAAAAGGTAGGGAAGTCTAAAAATGGAGGGCATAGGTCTAAAGTGGGAGGAGAAAGAATCAAAAATGTCTAGAGAGGCAATTTTTTCCACACAGAAGTTGGTGAATGTCTAAACAAGATGCTTGAGAGAGTAGTAGATATAATTTTATCTTTTAAAAAGCATTTAGACAGTTACATGGGTACAATGGATATAGAGGGATATGGGCCAAATACAGGTAATTGGAATTAGTTTAGCGGTTTAAAAAAAGGCAGCTCAGACAAGTTGGGTCCAAGGGCTTGTTTCCATGCTGTAAACTTCTGTGACTCTATAACCCACCAGTGGTGATGGCTTTTTCCACGTATTGATAGCCAGTTAGACTGAAAGATTTTAGGCCATACGATTCATACTGGCAAAGTAACGGCCAACTTCTGATTCGCCCAATCCACCATCATTTCTGTTGGGGATGTTCCATTTAAAGGTTGCCCCTGCACTCACCAGCCACCTCCCCTGGATTCATAGCAACATAGCAAAGGAAATCTTATTCCCAGTTTCTCAGAAGCCTCCCTCACCAGGCTGCTGGATGTCATGGATATATGGCGTGAGGTTCTGTTCCCTTGCACAGGGAGAATTTCAAAGAAAGAGCCCTCCAGTTGACCGGAGAACAAGTTGACCGTTCCTGTGCCAGTGGAGGGTATTTGTCAAAATGCACCTCCACACATCTTGTGGGTTGTTTCCCTCAGCCACTGTACTCTTTATTCACTCACAAAGGCGATGTATGTGCCTGCCCACTCAGCCGGTGGTTTTGAGAAATCATAGTAGACAGTGAATGTGGAGATGAATGTACCAAGCATTAAGTGCTGAGTGGCAATCTCACATATTAATATTGGTTTAGTGGGCATAATTGGATAAGAAGTTAGACTCTAGATATGTTAATCAAGTTATAGTAAATGATCTCAGCTACAACAGAAGGCTCATTACTGATATACCTCACCATTACATTTGTCTTTGCTTGCAGCCCCACCCAGCCATCCCACCCCCACAACATTTGAACAGTATTCTGTAAATTGCATGTGCCACTTTATATGTCTTTCTCTGATCAGAACCTTCCACACACCTGACAAAGGAACACCATTTCTGAAAGCTTGTAGGATTACTATCAAAATAAATTGATTGGACTTTAACCTGATGTTGTGAGACTTCTTACTGTGTTTACTCCAGTCCAATGCCGGTATCTCAACGTTATATTTTATGTTCACCAGGGAGAGTAGACTTGATTTAACATTTCCTGCCGAAAGCAGCCCTGATCGATCATCCTGGGATTTATGGAATCCTTCTGTATTTGGGGTGATTTTCCCATATCCCAGGCATCCAGAATGCTTTTCACCTGTAAATGTGAGGTTTGAGCTTCCTACATGCCCAACATGTACCCACACATGCTGTCACAACAGGTCTACAGCAGATGCCATTTCTCTGGCCCTGCCCTCAACCCTGGAACATCTAGATAACAAGGACACCTATGTCAGGCTCCCATTTATTGACTGCAACTCAGCCTTCAACATTATTATTCCCACAAAACTCATCTCCAAACTCCATGCCTGGGCCTTAGCACTTCTGTCTGTGACTGGATCCTGAACTTCCTAATCCAAAGACCACAATCAGTAAGGATAGGCAACAACATTTTCTTCCATGATCATTCTTAACACTGGTGCCCCACAAGGCTGTGTTCTCAGCTCCCTACTATACTCCTTACACACCTATGACTGTGGCCAAATTCTTCTCCAATTTGACTTTCAAGTTAGCTGACGATACCACCGTAATGGGACAGATCTCAAACAATTATATGACGGAGTACAGGAATGCAAGAGTATCTGGTAAATTGGTGCAGCAATAATTTCTCATTCAATGTCAACAAAATGAAGAAGATTGTCATTGACGTCAGGAAGTGTATAGAAGAACATGCCCCTCTCTACTTCAATGGGGATGAAATAGAAAGGTCGAGAGCTTCAAGTTTTTAGATGTCATGATCAACAACAACCTATCCTGCTCCCTCCATGCTGACACTATAGTTAAGAAAGCCCATCAATGCATCTGGGTACTCTCTCAGGAAACTAAGGAAATTTGGCATGTCAGCTATGACTCTCACCAACTTTTACAGATGCACCATAGAAAGCATTCTTTCTGGTTGTATCACAGTTTGGTGTAGCTCTTGCTCTGCCCAAGACCGCAAGGAACTACAAAATGTCATGAAGGTAGCCCAATATGTCAGGCAAACTAGCCTCCCATCCATTGACTCTGTCAACACTTTCTGCTGCCTCAGCAAAGCAACCAGCATGATTAAGGACGCCATGCACTCTGGATCCTTCTCTTGTCCACCTTCTTCGTCAGGAAAAAGATACAAAAGTCTGAGGTCACATACTAACCGAATCAAGAACAGCTTCTTCCCTGCTGCTGTCAGACTTTTGAATGGATTTACCTTGCATTAAATTGATCTTTCTCTACATCCTAGGTATGATTGTAACACTACATTCTGCACTCTGGTATGCTCTGTCTGTATAGCTCCCAAGAAACAATACTTTTCATTGTATGTTAATACATGTAACAATAATAAATCAAATCAAAGTTCACACCATGCATGCATAGACCACACCCACGCATGCAGAGTACGCACCACACATGCATATGTACAGCACACACAGGTACAGTACACACACGCACGTGCGCTCTGTACTATGCTCTCTGAGCTGCCCCATTCCAGCGACTTGAAAACTCCACTACACCCCACCCATCTCCATTCTTAGAAAATGTCCTGTAAATTTCTGGCTGACACTTGGTCACTCTGCATCCATCAACATAGTGGGATTCTGAGCAAATACTATCTTCTAACTCAGGAGCAAGAGTGCTACCCATTGAACTGTGGCTGACATATTTTGAGCAGCATGGTGGCACAAGGGTTAGCACTGTTGACTCAGAGCCAGGGGCTGGTGTTCAATTCCAGCCTTGGGTAACTGTGTGTGGAGTTTGCACATTCTCCCCGTTTCTACCTGGGTTTTCTCTGGGTGCTCTGATTCCTTCCCACAGTCCAAAGATACACAGGTTAGGTGGATTGGCCATGCTAAATTGCACATTAGTGCCCCAAGGTGCATTTATTAGATGGATTAACTGTGAGGAATGTGTGGTTATGGGATAAGGCTGGGGAGAGGGCCTGGGTAAGATAATCCACCAAGGGAGTCAGTACAGGCTCAGTGGGCCAAATGGCCTCATCTGCACTATAGGAATTCTATGATTCTATTCATATATTATGCCCTGGGTTCTCCATAGCTGAAGTTTCTTTTTCTGTCAAACACCACTCCTCAAACAAAAACGAACGTATCTCTAATGGCAATATATTTTGCCGACAATATAGTTAGCAGCTCACTTTGAGCTGAAATATCACAATAGACCTGTAATTTTTATAAACAAGAATGCTGAATGCAAATTACATTCATGTGATTATATCTATAAAATTTTAGTACAGTCACATGGGAATCTTTGATTTAAGTAATAAATACTGATCAATATAAATATACAAATGAATTAATAAAAATTATTGCAGATTATCTCCAGTCTCTTGGGACATCTATCCCCGAGTTACAAGCAGTTCAGCAAATGTACTCAGATAAATGTTTGGCAATTTGTCATTTAAATAGATGTCACGCAGTTCTTCAAGATTAAATCCTAAGATGAGATTTTCTAGAGGTTAATAATTTCTGCACTGATAGTTGAGGTGTTCTTCATTGATACATTTCAAAACAAGGCAATGATTTGAAGACTGTACAACTGTGATGATCTGCAAAGCTGAACGGACATTGTGTTCTTTAAATGCTAAGAGAAGTTTATTTTATTGCCTTTCCTTTCAAAAGCACAATCTTTCCTCAAACTGTAGGCAACTGTGTCCCTGTAAATTAAGTCAGTTACTATTCTTCAGTTTTGCACCAGTCACCATAATTAATTGGAACATTCAGTCACAGTAGTGGAATTTGTATCAGCTGACTATCTCATCAACAACCTGTATAAAAAGTGAAATAGAGCGACAAATGCTTCATCCTTTTAAATTTAACAACTGCTAATGTTCATAGACAGCATCCAATGTGGAACACAAAAATGTTAGAAGGGCAATACTGACTGTCAAAGATATAAATCAATGTTACTACTGAGATGGCCTTTGAACTTAGCAAAACCTTGTTAAGTTCACAGATAATGTTCTAGTAACCATTTATTCCTTCTTCGAGCCATCAGTCAATTCTGCTCATTCTCGCACAACCTTAAGATTAGCTGGTGCACAAAAATTCCCATGGAAAAACGTGCCAAACAACAATGTCTGCAGAAATGCCTTTGCCATGGAAAGGGCAGCTCACAGACTGTGTAAAATGCACAGTTACTCATATGAATCAGCAATTCGCTGATTCACACTCGTATAGATTTCTAGCACAATTCAATCTTCACATTCTTGTGGTTATGGGATAAAACGTAACAAAAAAATCAAATGTTATATGGTCAACCAAATTCTATGGTTTTGGATACCTGACCTGTGTTGAAGAATTTTAATTACACCCTTCCTTCCGATTTTATAACAAAACAAGATACTCCAGAAACAAGGTGAAAGGGGAATTTAATCTCTAACCACAGCTGAATTTTGCAATGAGTGGAAAATAGTGCCAAGTGTTTTTTACACTGGCATTGTCCATGGACTTTCACATCGGGAGTTCTTGATAACCGGCTTAAAAAGGTGCAGCCCCCTTCTGCACAGCATGTGGAACCTACATGAGCAAGGCAGCCAATGGTGTAACTCTTTAACTAATCAAGTTGAAACATTAATAACGAGGAGCATAGAGTTTAAACAAGGATGTGCTTGTTCAAATATTTAATTCTATATCACAGAAAGTAAAATAAAGAGATGAAAAAAAATAAAAAAGAAAAAAAAACGAATAAAATACATTCTTGTATAACTAACAATTAGAATTTGGGGATTGACACTATATTTGTTAAAATTAATTTCAATGCCTACACAGTTGCTTGACAGTTAAAAGACATGTCATACCATTAGGAGGATACCTACCTGCAATGGACTAATCGTAACTTTATTTAACATGTATCTATCTGTTAATTAGATTAACTTCATACCATTCCATGTATTTCAATGGCAAGTCTCTTGGAGATATATCATTATTATAGCAGGTTTTGGAAGAGCTGGCCAACTCGAACAGTGACTTCCTGATTTACATGCTGTTAAGGAGACGTGGTGGTATTGTCATTGGACTAGTAATCCAGAAATCAGGGTTCAAATCTCACCACGGCAGAAAGTGAAATTTCAATCCCAAAGCATGTGAAATTTGAAATCTGACAATGAAATAATTGTTGTAAATAGCCATCTGGTTCATTAATGCCCCTTGAGGAAGGAAAACCATTTTTACTTTTCAAGCCTACATGTTTGATTTATTATTGTCACATATATTAGTATACAATGAAAAGTATTGTTTCTTGCATGCTATACAAGCAAGGCATACTGTACATAGAGAAGGTAACAAGAGAATGCTATAGCTTATACCCTAGTTATAGCTAGGGTATAGAGAAAGATCAACTTAATGTAGGGTAGGCCCATTCAAAAGTGATGGCAGCAGGAAAGAGGCTGTACTTGAGTCAGTCAGTACATGACTTCAGACTTTTGTATCTTTTTCTCAATGGAAGAAGATGGAAGAGAATGTGATTTATTATGCTGGCTACTTTGCTGAGGTAGTGGGAAGTGTAGACAGAGTCAATGGACGGAAGGTTGGTTTGCGTGATGGGTTGGGCTACTTTCATGACCTTTTGTAGATCCTTACGGTCTTGGGCAGAGCAGGAGCCTTACCAAGCTGTAAAAGAACCAGAAAGCGTGCAGGACCAGGGAGATGTCATCTGCTGTGGACCTATTGAAGGGGAGGCTAGAATTGATTTGTGTCATGATAGCCTTTCAAAACATGTCATAATGATTGATATCAGAGTCACCATTTGATAATCATTAAGGCATACTGCTCGGCTTTTCTTTGGTCCTGGGATAACGATTGTCTTCTTGAAGCAGACAGGGACCTCAGGTTGTTGTAGAGAGAGGTTGAAGATATCTGTAAATACCTCTACTCACTGATCCATGCAGGACCTGAGTTCTTGTCTGGGTGCCACATCTGGGCCAGTCACTTTCTGTGAGTGACTCCAGAATGGGTGAAATGTGACTCCAGGCCCATAGTAATGCTATCTGAAATGGCTGAACAAGTCACTCGGTTCAAGGCCAAATAAGGACGGCAATCAATGCTTGCATAGCCAGTGATGCCCACATGAATGAATAAAAATGGAACTGTGCATGTGCAATCATGAGAAGTTTTATCCGATCCATATTTAATAGTAGTGTTAGCCTTACTAAATATTTTAGCACAACATTTACCCATTACATTTATTATTTGCGCTATCATTTAGTTTGAATATTTTCAAGTTAAAGTATTCCTTGAAATTTTGCCTCCACTATAACACTGCCACACACAAGCCTCACTGAATAAATGCATCAAGCAATTTAAAGAAAGATAGATCTTGGTTTCATTGGTAGCAAGAGCTGAATGCACTGATATTGTTTAAAGCAGTGGAAATGCTCCAAGCAGCCTCAAAGCCTACTCCTGTTTATACTCCAATGGAAATTTGCATATCCACATCTGGGCTTGAATTGAGAAGCCTGCCTGTGTAGAATAGTTCACTAACGTACATTCTTCAGATGGACATTTACAGAAAGATCACTTGAAAGGTGTCTGTGAATGAAACCAACTTTAGCTTGAGCGGGTCTTTTACAGGAGGAGGAGGGTACATTGGAAAGCTAAAGCTCAGTCACTTCCAAAGATTAAGAAGGAGGGTCTGATTGTGAACTATTGACCAAAGGTTTCCAGTCAGCATGAAGCTACTATCAACAAGACTAATAATGTGCTGATAACTTCAAGGATATTTTGCATGAGATGAAACAATTTCTGGTCTTGCATTTGTGACCCTAGGAAAATCTATTAAAGATTTGGGGCTGTCTGTCTTGTAAAGGATTTTTTTATGTCAGGGAAGGTTTAGGAAAGAATAATAAGGATGATTGCTGGCTGCATCTGCATGTGAACTTTGTGATTCATGTACAAGAATACTCAAGACTGTCTGAATGCAAATATCCTAGACTTTCAGTACATAAAAAGTACTCTGCTTTTGCATTTTTTCAATCAAAGTGGATACTTAGCATACATGTCACCATATTGTATTGCCCTTGCCATGTTCTTGCTCACTTACCCAACCTGTCCAAATCTCCTTGCAGCCAATGCTTTCCTGCTGCTTACTTTTCCAGGTAACTTTACATTATTAGCAAACTTGGTTATATTACACTCAATCTCTTAATCCGGGGTGGGGCAGGGAAGGCGGGGAGGCAGTGGCTAATAATACAGAGGGCCAGGCTAATGCTCTGCAGGTTCAAATCCTACCACAGAAGCTGGTGGAATTTAAATTCAATCAATAAGTGGGTCTTTTTTAAAAAAGCCAATTCTCCATGAAATCATTGTCAATTGTAAAAACACATCAGATTCACTAATGACCTTTAGAGATGAAAACTTGCCTTCCTACATGTAACTGAAGCATAAGAAGGAGTGGGCTTTGAGGCCGCTTGGAGCATTTCTACATGTAACTTCAGACCTATAGCAATGTGGTTGACTCTTAACTGCCCCTGAAATGGCCTAGCAAGCCACACTGCTCTTAAGTCTACAACCTGGAATGAAACCAGATGGATCATCCACTGTTGACTTGGCAACCGGAAATAACAGAAATCCAAGCTCTGCTGAGCCCACATAGTCCTTCTTACTAACATCTGGGAGTTAGTGCCAAAATTGGTAGAACTATCTCACAACAACAGTTTGACATAGACATACTCATGGAATCATATCCCCCCAGACAACACCATCACCTTCCCTAATCACTGTGGGTCATCAGTACAAGAGGTGGCAGCACCGTGATATACAGTTGGATGAAAGTTGCCCTGAATGTCCTCAATATCCACAATAGACCTGATGAGGTCTCATGGCATTAGGTCAAACATGGTTAAGGGATATTCCTGCTGATAACCACATACTCCTCCCACTCAGCTGATGAATCAATGCTTTAGCATGTTGAACACCACAGATGAAGCACTGAGGGTACAGAACGTACTGTTCATGGGGACTTCAATATCTATCATCATGACTGGCTCAGTATTACTACTGGCCATGCCGTAAAGTACATAGCTGCTGGGTCTGCAACAGATGGCAAGGGAACCAACAAGGGAGAAAATATTTACTTGACCTCAGCTTCACCAATTTACTTGTCACAGATGCATCTGTTTATGGCAGTATTGAGAGGAGTAAATACTGCACAGTCCATGTGGAGAAGAAATCCCATCTTCTCATTCAGAGTACCCTCTGTTGTATTGCGTGGCTCAACCACCAGGCTCACTCTCCACCACTGGGATAAATTAAAAACAGATCTATCACCTCAAAACTGGACAACCATGAGGCACTGAGGACCATTGGAAGCAGCAGAATTGTATCCAAACACAATCTGTAACCTCATAGCCCAGCACATCCATCGCTCTACTATTACCACCAAGCTAAGGGATTGAATCTGGTTCAAAGAAGAGTGCAGGAGGACAAGCCAGGAGCAAGACCAGATATATCTAAAAATGAGATGCTGACCTGGTGAAACTACAATACAGGAATATTTGCATGCCAAACAGCAAAACAGCAAGTGATTGACAGAGGCCAAAATTCTCCCATCTTGCCCACTGTAGGATTTATGGGCAAGTCAGAAAATTCAGCAGACCGTTTAAAGATCCATCGTGCTCGGGTGGGAATTTCTGGTCTTTGAGTGCGCGCAGTTCAAAAATTCTGCCCAGAGTTAAGCCATCCTATAATCACAGATCATATCTAAGCTCTGCAATTCGGTCACATCCAGCCATGAATGGTGATGGAAAATTATACAACTCACTGGAGGAGGAACCTCCACAAATATCCCCCATTCTCAGTGATGGAGGAGTCTAGCACATCAGTGTGAAAGACAAAGCTGAAGCATCTGCAGCAATCTTCAGCTAGAATTGCCAAGTGATGATCCATTTAAGCTTTCTTCTCAGATGCAAGTCTTCAGCCAGCTTGATTCACTCCACATGATATCAAGAAATGGCTAAAGGCACTTGATAGTGCAAAGATTACGGGGCCTGAAAATATTCCAATAATAGTAGTGAAGACATGTGAGCCAGAGCTAGCTGCACCCTTAGCCAAGGTGTTCCATTGCAGCTATAATATTTGCATCTGCCCAGCAATGTGGAAAATTGCTCAGATATTTCCTTTCACACAAAGCAGGCCAAATCCAACTTTGCCAATTACTGCCCTATTAGTTTACAATCAATCATCAGTAATGTAATGGAAGGATCATCAATAATGCTATCCTTCAGCACTTACTCAGCAATAATCTGCTCCCTGATACTCAACTTGATTCTGCAAGGGTTACTCACCTCCTGACCTCATTTGAGCCTTAGTCTAAACATGAAAATAGAGTTGAATTCAAGACATAAGCTGAGAGTGACTGTCCTATGCCTAGCAAAACTGGAATCAATAAGAATTAGTGGCAAAATACCATTGGTTGAGTTATACCCAGCACAAAGAAAGATGGTTGGTACCCCATCCATCAGCTTAAACATTCACTTCCACTTCCTCTGCCACTGACAGTGACAGCAGCGCGTACCATTTACAATTGCACTGCAGCCACTTATCAAGATTCCTTTGATAGCACCTTTCAAATCTATGACCTCTACCACCTAGAACGTCAAGGGCATGAGATGCACCATCATCTCTCTCTTTTCCATCCTGATTTTATAATTGCCTCTCACCTTGTAACATGTTCACCAATGCGGTATCAAATTCTTCCCTCAGTGTTAAACTTTTCTCATAAGAGAAACCTTACCTTTGATCGTCTGCCAACTTTGAGTGCTGCAGTTGCTCTGTATTTCCTGCCCTCAGAGCTTTTTTTGTTCAACGCATTCAACAAGTCTGTATTCAATGCAATAACAAACTTAAGGTGGCCTTATCCTATAATAGGTAAAGTCATCATAGTCCCAGATGATCATCAGCTCTCCCCTTTGAAGGGGAGAGCTGACCAATGGTGACCTAAACTGAGGGTCATCACACCATCACAGGCTGAGAAGATCCGGCCTTATTTAAATATTTTTTAATGGTAACTATTTTACATTTTCCCCATGTCTGCATGAGTGTCGTCCCACAATCTGAAGGACATGTATTGATCCAAACAGGCACCAGAATGTGATGACTAGGGGAATTTCTCAGTAACTTCATTGCAGTGTTAATGGAAGCCAAAATAATAATAAATAAACTTTACTCATGAATACTGCAGCTGGTATGGGAATTGTAGCTACACTGCTGGCCTCATGAACCAGCTGTCCAGCAAACTGATCTAAAGGCAGTTTCATATATATGTTTGTCACGTTAAAATTTCTCTCTCTACAATCCCCTAATCCACCTTGTACTATTTTCAATGTAATTTTGATGCTGCAAATAATGGGTATTATTCATAATAGAAGTCACAGACCCCAGATTTTTCAGCAGTATCAACACATCTATGTTATGAAATGCAATACTAACACATGAACCAGTTCCTACCAGTTGCAGGGCTCAGAAAGGAAAAAATGTTTCTGAACCATGTTTTGTTTTCATTTTCTAAATTGGGAAAACCATTACTAATCCGCAAGTACCTGTACATCAATAAAGTTAAATTAAGTGATGATTAGCTTTAGATTTTCAAACCAAGCAATAATGAACTTCAATAGGGATACTGTATTCCGAACATAGCATTCATATTATGCAATGCAACTGTTGACTGAAGCTATGACTGCTCTAGTTTCCAAAATGCACCACTTTAAACTGGTTGTTAGAAAATTACTCCTTTCATGAATTGCTCACTCATTAATATGTTTTTTAAAGCAGCATTCAAGTTGCACATTCAAGGCTAAGTAATCCATTCATCCAACAGTATTACTGTTTGTACAGTTTAATTTTACAATTTAATTTAAAAAACCAATTTGAATAGTAACTTCACTAGCTATATGAATGCAATACATTACTTGTAATCCAACTAAGTTGTCAAATGCCTCATACATAACCAGGATTGTTTATTCTTAAATTTCTTCTTAGTTCAACCAGTACCTCCACCTCGCTATTAAAGGGAGATTAAGTGTACAGTGTACATTCTAAATTATAGGGATTTGAAACTTCTCAGGGTGGCAATGTACATCATATGCCATTGAATAGATAATCTTTTTCTTTCCTAATCCATTAATCATTTCTTTGTGATTATTTGATGTGTGTTTTTTTTAACCAGGTGAAAGCTATCAGGTGTATGTATTTATTGTAAGTAGGCAGTTTGAGTTTAAAAGAATCAAACATCACTTTCCTTTTCAAAGCAGAGGATGAAATTTGAATAGTTTGGAAAAGATGCCAGGCTTCCACTGTTTATTATAGCAGGTGTACATTTTTGTTGCACTCTGAATTTTAATCAATGAATGCAATGAAAATGGATATGCAACTATTGTGTAAACAATAATTTCCTGAATTCAGCCAAGAATAAAACAAATTATAGCTGTTGAGTTTCACTGAGAAGTATTTAACCCGACTTTCAAAACAGAACAAAGCCTTATTTATTTGAATTACTGGATGTCTAAATCACTAGCTAAATCACAGTATACAAAATAAACATGATGACAAATGGAATTGGAAGAGTTAACTGTACCAAGTAGCATTATTACATTGCGTAAATTTAAAGATTCATTTTATAACTTGTCATTTTATGTTGCGCTGTGGGTTCAAAATTGATCGAAACATAAACCTTTGTCTAAAATGAACTTTCTATATCTAAGCCACAAAAAGGAAAATCACTGCATGAATGCACCAGTTTGCACAGAAAGACAGTAGGTGCACAGAGCTGTAGTGACAATCCTTGATATTTGTATTGTCAGTAGCTTTCTTTCCTTTGTAAATGCAGTTCCATTAATCTCTGAAGAGCACTATATCCTGCCTGTCTCAAGAAATGAAAAGAATCACAACTTTGTTTTTCATGATGCTGGAGGATACATATTGTAGACTACATCTTAAGCAAACTAGAGAACCAATGGATGCTATGCAAATTTGAATTATCTATACATTGCTCGGCAACACACACACATTTTATATATTCAGTATATCACCCATCAGTCCATTTTCCAGCAATATTTGTGTATGTGTTTTGAATAATTATTTTATGAGAAGTTCATTCAATGCTAAGCAAGCCCATCTGTGTCGAATGTCCCGTTGATTGGTAATAAAGAAACCTTTTAAAAGACACTAAAATGTTAGACTGGAGAGAAATGGTACATAATTTTTATGATTATAGATAAGATGATGAAATTGATATGATGAAATACACAAGGTTTTTCAAAAGAATGAACAATTGTATGCTAAATGAATTATAGAATTAGGAATGTTAGTTAAGGAAATGAGATGTTTGCATGACATCAAACATGGACTTGTTATCATGATATAGCAGATTATGAATCCATAGCACTTTCCAAAGTATTAAAGTCACTAGAGGTAAAGAACAAGGTAGCTCTCAATCAACACCTCTGTTCCCAAACCCCTTTGATGTATAAGGCTTACTGAGTACAAAAAGAAATACATGAAAGCAGTACTCTGCTGAGAACTTGCCTATTATATCACCAGTGGGAATAATGGTAGATCACTTTCACATAGGTCTGTTCTACAATGTATGTTAACGTTCTTGGCTCTCATTCTCAGACTCTCTTTTGATCAATGTGGTAAATGAGTTTTATTTCCTACACCTCTGCCTAATCTCCCTGCAGTTTTATAAATGATGCTTGTTTGGATTGAAGCTAAATATTTCTACTGCATTATTAACCATAAAATCCTGCACTAATATAACATGCTTCATGTCAAAATGTATCCAAAAACACTTTATAGTCAACAAAGCACATTTGAAGGGCTAACAATGATGTATTGTGTCATTTTGCACACAGCTAGGTCACACAAGCAGCGTAAAAACTTGATAGAATGATAAGGTTCTGGATTATCTACCCAGATGTATATGCCAGAGGAGACAGGGCTGTCAGAGCATCATGAGATGTGCATATGAGGACTGGCGAAGACAGAGGGTGGAATATTTCTCCCTCCTCACAGTATGTTTCATGGCAGTGGGAGGTGGTGTGTTGCTTGCTAGTGGCGAGATCTTATGGTCCCGGCATTGTTGATGGGACTTCCTGTTGAACAGACCCTTTGCCTCCAGGCAGAATGCACCATCAGCAAGACAGTAAGATTGCTTTGACATGAATAGCAGCAAGAGTTTGATGAATGTAAATGGGAAAGGACAACCAATCTGACCAATGTTTTAGCTTATTGATTTTCCACAATTCTTCCTGAAATGAATATAAGAACACACAAAAACAAAAGAATTGGGAGAAGAAGTCAGCCATTCAGTCCCTTGTCCCTGCTCTGTCATTTGATAGATCATTGACAAAGGAAGAGTGGTAGATGTGATTTATATGTACTTCAGCAAGGCATTCGATAAGATACCCACGCAAGACTTCTTGAAAAAGAGAGAGGGCATGGGATCCAAAGGGCTGTTGCCTTGTGGATCCAGAACTGGCTTGCTTGCAGAAGGCAAAGAGTGGTTGTAGATGGGTCTTTTTCTGCATGGAGTTGGTCACCTGTGGAGTGCCTCAGGGATTTGTTCTGGAACCCTTGCTGTTTGTAATTTTCATAAATGGCCTGGATGAGGAAGTGGAGGGATGTGTTGGTAAGTTTGCTGATGACACAAAGGCTGATGGTGTTATAGATAGTTTGGAGGGATGTCAGAGGTTGCAGTGAAACATAGATAGGATGCAAGACTGGGCAGAGAAGTGGCAGATGGACTTTGATCCGGATAAATGTATAGTAGTCCATTTTGGCAGGTCCAATGGGATGAAGGAGTATAATATCAAGGGCAAGGCTCTTAGCAGTGTAGAGGATCAGAAGAACCTTGGGGTCTGGGTCCATAGGACTCTTAAGTTGGCCTCGCAGGTAGAGGATGTGGTTAAGAAGGTATATGGTATACTTGCCTTCATGAATTGAGGGATTGAGTTTAGAAATCGGGAGATAATATTGCAGCTTTATAAAACCCTAGTCAGACCTCTCTTGGAATACTGTGCTCAGTTCTGGTCACCTCATTACAGGAAGGATGTGGAAGTTATTGAAAGGGTGCAGAGGAGATTTACAAGGATGTTGCCTGGATTGGGTGGCATGCCTTATGAAAATAGATTGAGGGAGCTCGGTCTTTTCTCTTTAGAGAGATGGAGAAGTGAACTGATAGAAGTGTATAAGATGTTAAGAGGTATAGATCAGGTGGATTCTCAGTGGCTTTTTCCAAAGATTGGAATAGTTGCTACGAGAGGACACAGATTTAAGGTGCTGGGGAGTAGGTACAAAGGAGATATCAGGAGTAAGTTTTTCACTCAGAGGGTAGTGGGTGAGTGGAATCAGCTGTCAGCGATGGTGGTGGAGGCAAATTCTATAGGGTCTTTCAAGAAACTTCTGAATGAGTACGTGGAACTTAATAGTATTGTGGGTTAATGATAACCTACTAGGTTTATCTATAACATTGGAGCAACTTGTGGGCCAAAGGGCCTGATGGTGCTGTAGTTTTCCTACGTTCTATGCTGACCTGATCATGGACTCAACATCACTTTCCTATCTGTCTTCCATAACCTTTGAATCCCTGGACTTCTTTATTGGTCAAAAATCTAACTCAACCTTGACTATATTCAATAACCCAGCTTCCATTGTTCCCTGAGAAAGGAAATTCTACAGCCTAGGGAGAAAAATTCTCCTTAAGTTAATCAAATGGGAGACTATTCTTTAAACTATGTCCCTTAATTCTAGATTTTCTGCAGCAGCAGCAGCAACAATTCACTATTTATATTTCGTTCCCCTAACAGTAAATGCCAAATTCCACTTGTCTTTGCCAATTATTTACTAAACCTACACACCAACTTTTGTGATTTATGAACCAAGGCTCCCAGAATCCCAAATCCTTGGGACTTTTGTGTATTCTACAGCGAAGATGGAGAGAAAAAAAACTTTATGAAAGTTAAAATCAGCCATGATTATTGCAATGGTGTCAGACATCCTCTCATTTCCAGATACACTTCAATTTGTCTTCCCCTTGATTACCCAAAATAATATTCTTTCAATGGAGGAAAAATATGCCAAATTATGGAGTGAGTAATAGTTATGATCTAAAGAGAAGCTGAGATAAATTCCAACTTTGGTAGATTCAGGTCTCATTCCAGAAATTTGAACATAAAAAATTCCAATCTGGATTTTACAACACAAAAGGAGACCTGCACTACTAAAGCTCCTATACTTCAGATGAGACTTAAACTTCTAGGTGGATGTAATAGATCCCACAGTACTATTTTTCAGAAAAACAGGAGCATTCTACTGATCAATTTTTATCCTTCAATTAGCCTCACTAAAATAGATTTGCAGGAGGCAATGGCAAACAACTGCAATACTTCATCAAGGATAGTAATAGAATCATAGAATCTTTACAATATAGAAGGATGCCATTTGCCCCATCAACAAGTCTGCTCCAACTCTTCACCAGAGCATCCTATCCCAATCCTATTCCCGTAACCTCATTTTTAACCCCACTAATCCTCCTAAACCACACATCTTTGGATGCTAAGGGGCAATTTTGCACGGCAAATCCATTTAAACTGCAAATTTTTAACTGTGGGAGGAAACTGTAACACCTCGTGGGAACCCATGCAGACACAGGTAGAAATGTAAATTCCACACAGGCAATTACATATTGCCAGAAGTGAACCCAGGCCCCTGGTGCTATGAGGCAGAGTGCAAACCACCATGCCACTGTGCCATCCATGACACCAAACTGACGAAAATTCATGATAATCAACACATGCATGATACCTGAAGGAAAAGGGAAATAGATTATCTGATTATTATTATAATGCTGTCTATATGTTTGACCCTGCTATGTGCAAAAATAAAACACAGTGCAACACCTTCTTGTTTTCAAAAGTATTTCATCGGCTGTAAAATGCTTTGGAACATCCTTATGGCATGAAAGGTGCCACATAAATGCAAGAGTATGTTTTAATGGTGAATAATGCAGTAGCAATACTTATCTTCAATCCAATCCATCATTCTTTCCATAGCTGTGATGAAGGTTTGGCAGAAGTGTAGGAGATGAAAGCCATTTACTATTTTTGATCAAAAGGAGGTCTCAAACTGGGAGCCTGGGACATTAACATAAATTGTAGAACAAGCTTAAGTGAAAGTGATATACCATTATTCCCATTAGTGGTATAATAGACATGTCCTCAACTCAGTGCTGCTTTCATGCACTTCCTTTTGTACTCAGCAAGGCTTACATATCAAAGGAGATGTATCCTCACTAAATGTACCAGGGCAACCAGTGAGCTGTGACATTCAGCTGAAGAGTCTGGCAATCTTGATAAAAATAACTGCCATCAAGCCAATACCACTCAGATATGATTTGCTCCAATATGATCCCCAGAGAAGACAGATAGCTGCTAGCCACAAATGGTCATTATTTCTTTGAATTTAACAGTAACTGAATGAGCACCAGAACAGTAAGTAATCTCTTTAGTCATTCTAAATAGTGATAGAACATAGAATTCATGAACATCTCAGTAGACCCAGTTGACGAAACCATGCATTGAAGCTACTCAAACAGGCGTATCATGTTATTAACAATAACTGAACAACCAATACTTGAGAAATCACAAAGCTTTCATTTATAGCTACAAAATTCAAATCTATGATTTCCAGTGAAGTTCTTACCATTAACATAGCAAGAGCCAGATCAGGAGAGTGAGATAAGACTGCAACGATAATTCACAGCTGTATAATACCATTAACAACTGGCACAACTGGTTAATAAGTTTCAAAAATATGTCTGCAAACATCAATTTCAATATAACATGGCTCTATGAGGAAGGGTGGGCAATCTTGCTATCGCACCCCGCTGGCCTATTGGCGAAGCAAGCCAGTAAGTTTGCACGAGAGCTAAGAATCAGATGCACGACCGATTTCTCACCTGTTGCGATCTTACCAGCACCAGGTACCCGGCAAGTTCAACTTCTCACCCATTTCCGTCACGAGGCTGAATAAATTACTCAAATAAAATTTAAATAGAATTTAAATGAAATTAGTGAGCCCCGGACTCAATCCTCCAGGTTCGCTTGTCTTGTGGCCTGGCAGAAGAAATATGCTCTCCAGCAACGAATACAGGGACCAGATGTGATGGCCTTGCTGGTAGAACCAGAGGTCACTGAGGCTCTGTGGGAATGTTGGGGATGTGTCCTTTGGGTAGTACTAGCCTGGCAGTGCCAGCCTGGCACTGACCACCAGGCAGGGTGTGGCCTTCTGGCAGCGGGGCTGACTAGGTGTTAGTCAGTGGAGGGTGGCTGCTTTGCACCCTTCAGTTACAATAGCATGAGGAGCGCGGGGGTGCCGTCCTACCATTCGGCAGGTGATTGGTGGAGGAAGGTGGGAGGTCTCGCTGCCACACTGTGGGCAATCGGTGGGCGGGGTGACCTGCTGCCACTCTGCAGGTGATCAGTGTGAGAGAGAGGGGGGCCCTGCTCCACTCTGTAGGTGATCAGTGGGGGAAAGAGGGAGATATCAGTCTGGGAGGCAGGGTGGGGGTGATATTTCCAGGAAAGATAGGGCACACGATTGGCTGTGAACTCCCACAATAGCTGGGGGTAGCAGGGTCAAAGCTGGCAGCAGTAGCAGAGGCCTAATAAACCTCTCTCAGGTCTGTCAGGCTTCTGCTGCTTGTCATTGCGCATGTGCAGCCACAGAGATCTGCACATGTGCAGTGGTGTCCTCTGCTGGCAGTTTAAGGCTCTAAGGTGAGGTATGGTTTCGAGTATGTTTTTCCTGCATTAATTGCATTAAATTCTGGATTTGAACTCGCCCAAAAATGGGTGAGAAACTCTTCCATTTTCCCAATTGTCCTGAACTTAGAATTTTTTGGTAAGATTCCCCCCACATCTGTTTATCTCTCCCTTCCTCTCTTTATCAAAGTTACCACCAATTAAAATGTAATATTTCCAATTAATAAGGCCCAGGTGATACCAGTTACAATGTGTTTACCATTGAGGCTGTCAAAGTTAAACGCAAATTAAGGTGAAGACAGACACTGGGGCCAATTTTAACTTGAGGCTTAAATGGAGCAGTAGCATTTTAGGAGGTGATCTTTAGATTGATATCTGTTTCAAGCAAGAGTCTACTTGAATATGGAAATCAGCATCCTATTAAATACATAGGATCATGAATGAAATCATGAGGTACAAGGAGAAGACCGTGTACATGCATGCTCAGTATATTTGGACTGACATTGAGTGCCCTAACAAAAGACCTTCATTGGCAAAAATCAAACTGATTTTGTATACTTGTGAGGCCAGAGGAGCAGCAACATTGTGTTCAAATTCACTAAACAAAACAACAGACCATGATCTTCAACCAGATGAAATTAATCCTCAAATAAAATTAAATTTCCGTGTTGTTCATGCATTGTACTACTCAGTGAGTTACAGAAGCATACAATAATAAGCACGGAAAGAGATTCAGTCCATTGAGTCAAAGAAACACAATAAATAACAAATGAAAAGCAGCGTTGAGTGTGAAGAATGTTTCAAGTACATGGGCAATCACATGTCATGTAGTGGGGGTCTGGGTGGGTAAGTGGATGGGTGTGAAAGGGGCTAGGTGGGTGAGGTAGGTAAACAGTAAGGTTAATAAGTAGGGAGGTGGGTAAGTAGGTATGCTGGATGAATAAGTAGGGTGGATGAGATGGGGAGGATGGAACCAGGCTTAAGTCTGGACACAGATTAGAGATGGTTAAAAGGAACTGCCAAATGTCAAGGTGGGCTGATGTAAAGGTCTACCTCAGTTCTCCAGGACTGTTTTCTGAAACATTAGGTCCTTAAGCTTTCACCCCACCCCCTCCTTGCACCCTTACTCCAACCCATTTCTGGTATCATATATATCAATCCATGCCCAATCCCACCCATCTCCATGTCTCCTTTCAACTCTGATGTCAACTTAGTATCAATTTATGCTCCTCACCCACCACTCTTTGTCCTCCATGAGCAGACCTCAGGAGCCATGAGATATTAAATGAAAGTTCCAAATAGCTATTAAAGACTCCACTATATATAAAAAACTATCATTCATGAAAGCCCATCCAGTAGTGTTCAATATCTTCAAGTATTTAATTCTTAATAAAGTAGTATTTGTTGTCATAACCACATATCAAAGATAGTTAATCCTTTACGTACCTTTCTGTGTAGTCAAACTGTGACTTTAGAGTCCCCCATTGTAATAATAATAGTTGCATGAAGCAGCCAAGCATTAATAATACTATAACGATATCACTTAGGGTTATGTCAACAAGCAACTATTGCAACTCTCACACTATTTATTTTTTGTTCAACTCTCAGACATAAGTAGATTATTTAAAACATTAAAGAGCAAGTAATTTAGCTAATTTAACAGCTTGATTTTTTACATACTTTATCTGCCCTCCAAGAGCATTTGTATTTGTTCTAAAATTTCATGACTCACATATTGCAGAATAAAGTTCCAGCAAAAATGTACTGAAAACTGATTTCCTACATGAGTCACATCCCAATTGTAGAGTAGCTCCAATCCCACAAACATCCTGGCCATAGAGTACAAAAGAAAGTAAATTATGCTGCACCCTTATAAAGTTTGTAAGATTGTTATGTTTTGAGGTTGCAGCTTTAATTTAGGGTTTGATGGGGTAGTGATGTGGATCATATGATATTCTCTCAATTCCGCTGACAATGAGCCTGGGTGGCTTCATTGTAAATGTTAAGGAGGAGTTTTTTTTTACTGGAAAGATGGTACAAAATATTCACAACAAACAGCTATGCCAAAATTGGATTGTCTCCAAGTCACAGGGTAATGTAAGGAATGTCAGGTCTTGTCGACAGTTATACTTTAAACTGTCTACTTAAAATCACAATAGATTGGAGTTGCATGTCTAGAAAATAATTAATTAAGAGTTTTACCTAGGTTTCATTATAGGAAGCCTTTATAGTATTGGGTTGCAGATTTCCCGAAAATATCATTGAACCTTATAGACATGGTCAGTTTGTAAAAATCCAAGAACAACAGAAAGAGAGGGAGAGAGACAGCAGTGGGGTAGACAGCATTGGATGTGGATGGATCCTAATGCTCAGATTGTAGACATCAAGTATTTGAGGGTTTGAACATAGACTGACAATATGTCTAGAATTGATTTGGAGAAGAATATCCAATTTGTCCCCACTATGACAGTTGGTTCTGGGATTAGGACTTACCCAATTAGGAAAGGAAAATAAGTCACTTTGAAACAGTTCCAGGAAAACAGAGCTGCAGAGTATTGTATGGTTTTTTTTCCCAGAGATTGTAACAATTAAATGGAGGATCATGTTTGTATTTCAGAGTAGTAGCGGCCTACTGAAATAGTGTATAGTCAAGGTTGCTTTTAGTTTGTGCTGCAGTAGAAGTCTTAAAACTTGAAAACTTGTTATGTGATTCTTTCAGTTTTTCAGGAAGTTAAATTTCTTTTTAAACATCATAATCTTTATAACGATTGTTTCACATTAGTCGGCCCCAGTTGAGGTATTATGTTCCACTCTCAGCACTTCAAGCTAGGAAAGAAAGCAAGACCTCAGAAAAGGTGCAGAAGAGATTTACCAGCATGTGTCAGCAATGTTACCTTCGTAGAGAGACTAGAGGAACTGGGGTTGGTAGATCAGAAAACATTAAGGGAATATTTGATAGACGTGTTCAAAATCAAGAAATATTTTCATAGTGTAAATAAGGAGAAACTGATTCCACTGGCAAAGAATTAATAACCAGATTAATTGGTGATTTGGAAAAGAAACATAGGTAATGTGAAGAAAAAAATGTGCAGCAAGTTGTTGTGAGTTAGAATACCATTTGAAAGAGTGACAGAAACAGATTCAATAATAACTTTCAAAAAGGGAATTGGATAAGCACATGAAAAGAATTACATTTCAGGGCTATTGGGAAAGAACAGGAGAATAGGTCAAAGGATTAAAAATCCTCCTTCTGAGCAGTACTATTCGGCGATTCTACATGTTTAAAGTTGACTATATATCAGACTGAGAAAAGAAAAGCATAACTCAGCTCTGAAAATGTATTTTCTCTTAAATTAATAATCATTGATCAAATAGTTGGGCATTTATTGTATTATTGCATGTTCTTGCTATTATTGCTCAGTTCCACCAGATTATATAGTTTAGTCCCAGATCTGCCTTCCGAATCAAACCTTGGGAGGCTGTATGTCTATCTGTTGGTCTTGAAATTAGACACTGCATAATATGGATATTAAGCATCTTGCTAGACTGATGGTATACTTTTAAAAAAAAGGCAAAATCCTTTTATCTGTGTTTTACTGATTGAAGTTTTAATTGCTTCTTAGTTGCACCTCATTAGTTACTCCCTGAGATTAAATGATTTACCACATGAAACTAGTTAATGTAGTCAGATGCTAATGGATTTATGAACTACTCAACTGTAATTTTAATTGTGTCATTACTATCTCTAAAGGAGCACCATTTGTATTTCTCTTAGAATGGGGAAATCAATATAGGTTTCACCATTGCTAAATGACAAACCAAACTGGATACAGTGGAAGGGAGGAGGAAGAACTGGAAGAAACATGTAGAATAAACAAAAAACAAATTCATTGCCCAGGCATTCAAACCACTGTTATAGTACACTGCAGTTGTACAAATATTAATATAAATATGAGCTGTCTTTGAAAGTAAAATGAATAGAAGTCAACTGTGACAATGCTTTATTTGTGTAATATTTTATGCAACGAGAATATTTTACATCCATTTAGTTTTTGAGCTATGAAAACAAATTGAAATACTTAGATTACTCTCAATTAAATAAACAAGGCAAGAAATAACAAAACTACTCAAATTGCTAAAAGAACTGGAAATTCTTTGTTCTCTAACTCTTACTCAGCATGGTGTAGATAGTGGGAAGGGAAGAGCTACAAGCAGTCACAAAGGTAGCTTAGAAAGAAAAGGTTAACTAAATGGAACAGTTGAAATTTACCATTTTTTCAATGCTCAGTAGAGAACTTGATTCTAATAAAACAGTTGTCCATCAATTTGAGAGTATGCTGAACAGAATAAGTAAGCTGATCTCTGTCTGTTGGTATTGGAAAAAGAACTTGCAATTGATAGCAACTTGCCTAATCTCACAATGCTCACATTTCACAATCAATAAATACATTTGAAATACAGAGCAGGATTTTACAAGCCACCCGCTGGTTGGAAAATGAGATGGGGGTGGGCAAACCTGTAAAACATGACACTATGCCATCAGCACTCACACTCCTTCCTCCGCTGCAATTTTATGAGCAGCAAGGAAGGTGCTGGATGTGCTGCCACTTAGGTCCTAATTGAGGCCCTTAAGTGGGCAATTAATTAAAGGCATTGTAGTTAAGAAAACCCACCAATGCCTCTACTTTCTCAGAACACTAAGAAAATTTGGCATATCAGCTATGACTGACACCAACTTTTACTGATGCACCATAGAAAGCATTCTTTCTGATTGTATCACAGCTTGGTATGGTTCTTGCTCTGCCCAAGAACACAACAAACTCCACAAGGTTGTGAATGTAGCCCAATCCATCATGCAAACCAGCCTCCCATTCATTGAATCTGTCTTCTCTTCCCAGTGCCTCGGCAAAACAGCCAGCATAATTAAGAATGACACACACCTTAGATATTCTCTGTTCTGCCTTCTTCCATCAGAAAAAAGACACAAAAATCTGAGATCACGTGCCAGTCGACTCAAGAACAGCTTCTTCCCTTCTGCTGTCAGACCTTTGAATGGAATTACCTTGCATTAAGTTGATCTTTCTCTGCACCCTTGCTATGGCTGTGACACTGCATTCTGCAATCTTTTGTTTCCTTCTCTATGAACAGTATGCTTTGTTTATATAGCACGCAAGAAACAATACTTTTCACTATATGTTAATACATGTGACAATAACAAATCAAATCCAAATCAAATCAAATCAAATCAAGTCAAATTAAGGGCCTCATCCCACTGCCAATCAGATTGAACTGGTCCTTTCTGGCCCCTCTCTCCCCCTACCTCATCTCCAAGAATTTTCTTTCCCCATGGCCATCCTTGCCTCAGGTAGAGGTGGGAACATTGGAGTGGCGGTGCGGGCTCATTGGGCCGAAGGGCCTGTTTCCCGTGCTGTTTTGTTCTTTGTTCTTTGTTCTTTGTATCCTGTTCAAAATTCGAACTCACTCCCTATAATGTGGCATGCCTGAAATCCCTGGAAGTCGGGACCACAATTGAACACTTCCTCCTTTGCTTGACTGCAATATCGACAATAGTCACTGCTCCTGGAGATGCTGCTGATGTGCTGCTGTGACAGTATAACTGCTAGTCTATATTTAGGTGGCAGCTCTATGAGGCAGGGCCTCTTCCTGGCAAGGGGCGGAAATGTTGTCTTGTCATATATTATAACCTTATTGACTCAAAACTAAAGCATGTTAAGCCAGTCAAGCAGAGGTGGGCTTACCCCCGGCATTATGTTGAGATGCAGGAGTCTGCCTCAGAGTTTAATCCAGCCCATAGTCATAATATTATCATGTAGCGAAGCTAAGAAGCCTGTTTGTGCTCAGCAGCATTTCCCAGACATCAATGGAATAAATGACAAGATAATCTGTTTAGTGATATTAGTTGAGGGCTAAATCTTGTCCAAGACACCAGGCAGAAATCCCCTAATCATTCTAATTTTTGTATGAGATCTTTTAAATCCTTAATACACAGACAAGATCAATATTCCCTCTAAGTTGTGCAACTGTGCAGCAATCTGAATATCTCTGTGCAAGCCATGCATGTGTGGCTGTGAAAGAAAATATTTAAAGGAGCTGCAGACATAAAGAAGTTACCTGTGCATTCCGAAACACAGAGAACTTTGGACTGCACATCTTCTCCAAAACATGATGGTACAGTCGTTAGCACTGCTGCCTCACAGTGTCGGGTTCAATTCCCAGCTTGAGCCACTGTCTGTGCGGAGTCTTCATGTTCTCCCCATATTTGTGTGGGTTTACTCCAGATGCTCCAGTTTTGTCCCACATTGGCCCTGCTGAATTCTCCCTCAATGTACCTGAACAGGCACCAGAATGTGGCAACTAGGAGATTTTCAGAGCAACTTCATTGCAGTATTAATGTAAGCCTACTTGTGACCCTAATAAACTTTAAAAAAAAATCAAGTCACATCCAGCTTTGCAGCAATCCCATGGTACTTCACTAAACCAACTCCCCAGCTACAAAACTCAAATCTCTGAAGTGGGCCTTGAATCGATAAACTCAGAAGAAGAATACTGACTACTTTGCTAAGGCTAACACACATCAAAAGGAAAGGGGCAAAGATCTAACTTTGAGGTACTCCCAGGTGATCATGCAGGGATGAGTGGAAAGGTTCTTCCTGAAGATTTCTGATTAACTGCAATATGAAGGACTATGGGGATAGTGAGTGCAAAAGGCATTGAAGTGTCTGACCAATCATGATTATATTGGATGCCAGAGCAGGCTCAATGGGCTGAATGGCCTATTCCTGTTCCTATGGTTCTATGTGATGTATTTGCATTTAAAAAGGTAAACTCAGAATAATAAGATGAATGGGAAGAATAAATTTAGAACAGAACCCTGTAGAGCATTCTTCACAGACAAAGTGGTAATGGTGATCTGGAACAATCTGCAAAGCAAGGTAGGAGTGCTGCAGACTTTTAAAAAATTCTTTCATGGAATGGGAACATCATTTGCTAAGCCAGCATTTATTGCCCTTCCCTAATTGCCTGGAGAAGGTGAGTTGCCTTCTTTAAATGCTGCCGTTCATCTGGCATATGGACACTCGGAGAGCTTTTAGGAAGGCAGCAGTTTGCATAACTTCTAGAGATTTGGACTTCTTTAACATTAAAGAAAATATGATTGATAAAAGGGTGCATGCACTCCCAATAAAAGCTAAACAACTTGAAATGCTAATTCACAAATATAAAAAAAAATTAATGTATTCTATTTGTTTAGCCTTTGTTATGTCCTGTTACAGATAATTGGCTTGAAAATTTTTTAAAAAGCCAATTATTTTTAAATGGCGCATTTTAGTTATAAAACCACAGCCAATTCAAAGGCTAAACGTACATTAGTGGGAAATTAGTGTTCTTTTTGTCCAATAAAAGTCACACAATACTACTTGGTTGAAGTTTGATAGTGGCAAAATATGGTGGATGCTGGAATCTGAAACAAAAACAGAAAATGCTGGAGAAACTCAACAGATCTGACAGCATCTGTGAAGAGAAAATCGAGCCAACATTTCGAATCTGGATGATACTTTGTCAAAGCTGATGGTTTGTTATGGTTAAATCATAGAATCCCTACAGTGCAGAAGAAGGCCATTTGGCCCATCATGTCTGCAGCAACCACAATCCCACCCAGGCTCTATCCTCAAAACCCACACATATTTACCCTGCTAATCCCCCTGACATTATGGTCAATTTAGTATGGCCAATCAACTTAACTTGCACACTTTGGACTGTGGGAGGAAACTGGAGCACCCGGAGGAAACCCAGGGAGACACAGAGAGAATATGCAAACTCGACACAGACAGTCACCCGAGGCCAGAATTGAACCTGATCTGTGAGGCAGCAGTGCTAACCACTGCACCACTATACAGCCCATAAAGTTTGAATTGATTTAAAAAATTATTTGAATTATTTAGCATTGCAATATTCTCATAACTTCTCAAAAGCTTAATGATCTCAAAATTAAGTTGGATCCATAGTTTATGAAAAAGAAAAGAAACTTCATTAAAAATGGAATTCTAACCTATTTTGCTAAAGGCTTTTTTGGGACAGGTTAGATGAAGCAACTTCCTGCTTGATGTGGGATGTTAGTGTGCCTGTGCAATTTAACTTTATAATTTTAACAAAGGAGCTGATAATGCAATAAATAATTCGTAATGCTCTAAACCAAAAGTGCAACATGTTTCACTCGCACAAATTTCTAACCAGTTCTCAAAGTGTGTCACTTTCCACAAGCACTGCAGCAAAATGTCTAGAACAACATTTGATACTATATCACAGCAACTTGTGCTCTAAAACACCTTCTTCCACATAAAGTGCTGACCAACTTCAGCAAGTATTCATTGGAATTGTTGCATGAAAATAGCAGACTCCACAGTGCTGTCTAAAATTATAATGCGAGACAATCACTTTCTCATGTTATTCTGAAATGCAGCTAATGAAAACCACATTATTGTACTAGACAATATCATGAGAGAAGACAAAGCAGCCTCTTGAACCTAATGCGTCATACAGAGAGATTGTGAGTAATCTCATCAACCCAGCTTGGCTCCAAATCCCTTCCTACTTTTGGCTGGCAAAAGTCCATCAATCTCAGATTTAACATTATCAATTCAGCTAGCATCTATTGCTTTTTTTGGAATAGAATTCCACACTTCTATAATCCTTTACATAAAGAAGCATTTGTTAACTTCTCACCTGAATTGACTGTATCTTGCTTTAAGGTTCTATCCCCTAACTCTTTCTTTTTAAACTCAGCCACCAATTGGATAACAATACAACCTTTAGATTTACTAACCTCTTCACCCCTCTCCTCCCCCTCAAATCTCACTTGTTTGGGAAATCCAGAACTAGGGGTCACGATTTAAGAATAAGGGATAAGCCATTCAGGACTGAGACGAGGAAGAACTTGTTCATTCAGAGAGTTGTGAACTCTGTGGAATTCTCTACAACTGAAAGTTGTTGGGGACAGTTTATTAGATATGTTCAAGTGGGAGCTGGGCATGGCCCTTGAGGCTAAAGGGATCAAGGGGTATGGAGAGAATATGGGAGTGAGATACTGAAAGTGCATGGTCAGCCATGATCATACTGAATGGTAGTGCAGGCTCGAAGGGCAGAATAGCCTACTCCTGCACCTATTTTCGATATTTCTATATTCCTATCCCACAATGGAGTTTGGCTGCCCATTCCTTCATCACTTCTGGTTCTCCAGGCTGAATATCAATGTGAGCACAATCAACGTAAGTATTGCAGCAATTCAAGGACAAGATCCATTGTCACTATCAAAGGGCAACTAGAGGTGGGGCAATAAAGGCAGTCTTTCTCATGTTGCCCACCGTAAAAGGATAAATGATTGAGAGAAAATAGGATACTTCCTTTGGCAAAGCACTAAAATACAAATAAGTACAATTTCAACCACAGGCAATAATCTGATCTCAGGGTTAATTATCCTTATAAACTGTGTAGATTTTGCTATTGACTATTAGCGCCTGGTACAGATTGTGCTGATCCCAGAAAATAGTGTGGGGGCTGAAAAATTGGTTTCAAAACCAGCATCAAACAATTTGCAATCATCCTGGTCCCTTGCTAATGGTGCAAACCGGAACTGGTGTGAGGCCGCTTGGTATTTTATTATACATAGCCTGTTCAACACCCAGCTCCTGGGATCTTCTGACCTTTAGGTGCAGCTCAAGAACAGCGAGAATGACTACTTGTCTCTACTAGTGGAAACCAAGCATGATGGATATGCTGAGGTGAGGTGGGCGTAATGGGGATGTGCACAGACGGCATTAAAGCCCCTGGGTGGTCAGGGACATGGCCAGGCAATGCTCATCAGGCAATGTTCACATGGCATTGCCCATCTGGCTCCTCAGCAGTGCCCACCATGCACTCCAACAATGCCAATCAGGCTGCCCTACATTAATCAGCAGGCATCCTAGTATTGTCAATTATGCACTGTCAGTGTACTAGGGGCATTACTAAGGGAGTAAAGTCTGAGTAGGAGCAGAACCTGAAAGGGTTCTGTGATGGGGGCATCTGTGACGCAGTGAATCGTACAGAGATGGGGCATGAAGGGGGTCATGATGGGGGCATGTCGAGGGTCAGGCAGGTAGACACATCAGGATGGTCCCAATGCCTCGACACCAGTGGCCTGGGCTGAGGAGGGGCTTGGGGAACATGCCACCAAAGAGGGAAGCGAAGGAGTGGGGGGAGTGTGTCCCAATGCATTGTGAAAGCAGGGTGTCCTTGCGAAATGGTGCCTGAGTGCTCTGCAGCCAGACTCACTAGCATGTTTAGATGCCTTCCCACCTTCCCCTCCCCTCCCCTCATTCCCGACCCCATCCCAGTACCAGCGCACAACTTATCACTCTCCAAAAAAAAATGAATTGAGTATGAGACAACTGAGGTCCAGAATGTACCTGATGTTTAATGTGGATTGCACTGATATTGCCTCCATTACAAAGAACAAAGAACAAAACAGCACGGGAAACAGGCCCTTTGGCCCAACGAGCCCGCGCCGCCACCTCGATGTTCCCACTTCTACCCGTGATCCCTGTCTTTGTTTATAGATCTATGCATTGGAACCAAATTTGTGAGACAATTTAGGGAGAATTTGTTTTGCCAATCAGCCTAAGCACACATCTTTGGGATGTGGGAGGAAACCGGAGCACCCGGAGAAAATCCACACAAGCACGGGGAGAATGTGCAAACTCCCACAGACACTGGCCCAAATCCATGTATCTGCACAGCACAGCGATAGTCACTGAGCTGTCATGTTGCCCATCAAATGGTCCAGGTCAAGCGTACACTAACAACATGAAGCAGTAGGATACTCTCGAAAAAGATCCAAGAGCAGTCCTCTCACGACCCATCGTGTGTATGCCCCTCGTTAGACAACAAGGTAAACCAAAGTACCTGTAGGATAAAAACAAGTACATCAATATCATCGATTTACACACTTCCCAGGGACTCCCAAGGCTCATGATCCCTATTTTAAATCAGTTTTCTATATTCCTCCATTCCCATTCTGTTCATGTGCCCATCTAAGTATTCCTTAAATAACTCCAGAGTGCCTGCCTCCACCACTTTACTTGGCAGCGCATTCCATACCCCCACAACCCTCTGTGCGAAAAAACTCTCTCTAGCATCCAAATTATACCTTACCCCCCTCACCCTAAGCCCGTGACCTCTCGTGATATTTGAGTCCAACCTAGGAAAAAGCTTAACCCTGTTTACTCTATCTATACCCCTCATAATCTTGTACACCTCTATTAGATCTCCTCTAAGTCTACATCTTTCTAACGAAAACAGCCCCAATTTGCCATTAGGTCAGTTTTTTGGGAGGGGTGGGGTGGAATCTCTATCCAGGATATCTAAACTCTTCACTGGATTTGAACACACTCACTATTGTTAGCGCCGTTGAGTGGAGTGAACTAATACAATCCCAGGCATCTGATTAAAATTTCAAAAATCGTACCAGTTTCTACTCATGCTTCAAGGCACAATTCAGTTCCAAATATATATATTTCATGGGCGCAAGCACAGTACCTTGTGCGTGAAGCCTGTGTACTGAATAAAAACAGATGAATTCAAAAGGAAAAAAGAAATTCCAAGGCTGGAATTCGGAAATAGAAATAAAGGCATTGAAATGTGCAGCTGCTCTGTTAGGATATGAAAGGGAAAATATTGATTGGGTTGATATTGGGCAGATACCCTTCACTACAATCTGACTTTGAAACTTACAATACTAATGGATGTTTTCAGCATTTTCCTTAATACTGCTGAGCTGGTCTCTAATATTGCAATCACCTCCTAGATCTAGTTAGACACAAAAAAAGTGTTTACTTATGTTGTGCATTATATACTTGAATGATCAGCTAAGCACAAAATTACTGTTGTGCAGAAGACATTGTAAAAGTGACTGAAAGCCTCTTTTTACAATAAAACAATAAAAACACACCTGGCATGATTAAAGTGCACAGCATGAAACTGTCAGCAACAGTAAACTGCAGCATAATTGCTCAAATTATTTAAAATAATGGTGGCATTCTACAGTCCCCAGTGGAATTAAAATTGCTGAAAGTGGTAGTCGTGACACGTAAGAAAACGTAAGTACTGTGCAAATTTCTGAAATTCGTGTTTTGCTCTCCAAGGGGACTTGCTTCCCCCTGTGATAATGTTAACATAAAACACATTTAGACAGAGCCTTTTCAGGAGAAAATGATGCTGGGACACAGAAAACTGCCTCCAATAAACGAACCTATAACATCTGCCGTACAAATTAAAGTACCAATTGCAATCCCAGAAGGGCAAAGGGTACATATGATTGTGTGAAGTTACATGATTCAATTTTATAACACCTGAACCGAAAATAAAAACCAAATCCGACGTAGAGGCAGCTCAGCCTCCTGTCTGACAAAACAAAACATTTAGATGCACATTTATTTAGATATTGACAATGTGTAGGTTCACATTTAAGCTGTGTAGAGAGCTTTACTTACATTGCTTAATGTACTGATTAATTGTGGGGGACACAGTGGTTAGCAATGCTGCCTCACACCGCCAGGGACCCCCGATTCCAACCTCCGGTCATGTCTCTTTGGAGATTACACATTCTCCCATATCTGCATGGGTTTCTTTCTGGTGCACCAGTTTCCTTCCATAGTCCAAACATATGTGGGTTATGTTGATTGGCCATGTTAAATTGCCGCTGAGTTTGAGGGGGGTCTAGCAGGGTAAATACATAGGGTTACGGGGATAGGCTCCAGGTGCGATTGTTGTTGATGCAGGCTTGATGGGCCGAATGGCCTCCTTGTGCACTGTAGGGATTCTCAGATCTGTTTTATCTGAAGAGATTAATACGAGGCTGGAGTTTTGCTCCAGGGTCCCAATCCCAAGCCAAGAATGCCATGACCAGAATCCTGGAAGTGATTTTTGGAGATAGTGACCAAAGAAGTGGTTCCCTGCAGGATTACCATCTAGTTAAGGATACTGGGCAGATTCCCGAGCTTGGAGGATCAATAGAAGGCCTTCCAACACTGAAAGGTCCGGAACCTCACCATCAGATTAGGAAACAGTAGAAAGAGAGCACGTCTCACGGTGTTGGCGCCTTCTGAAGATTTTTTTACGGTTTTATAAATACAAGGAAACCACAGCTGCCAAGCCAGCATCATGGATGGGTTTTAGTTCTGGCAGTGCAGTGGAAGCGGGCATAGCAAGGGTGGGCATCAGGGAGAGGGTCTTTGTAGGATGGTGCACCAAGGATGGTTAATCAAGTGCTGGAAGGCTGTCTCCATCCCTCCGTTTGTTTCAGCCTCAGGGGTTGGCCTAAATATTGACTGGAAGACTTGGTAGATTCCATTTGGCATTAGTTGGCAGAGTGACCTTAATAAGTTTAAGTTGATGACTTAATTGGCTATTGCAGACAGGTAGCCGCCACCCTCCATCATCCACCAACACCACCCCCCACCCCACCGCCGCCGCCGCCTCTGGCCTCTCCAAATCTGTTTAACAGACGCCCCGCTGGATGCCACAACCTTCAAGCACCTCCCAGACCAATATTCTTGGAGTAATCAGCTCTGCACTAAAAATTGGTGCAGAGCTGATTTAAATATTTAAATCTCAGTTTATATTTCATTATCGGGCTTGGGACTGAAGTCTCTGGGCCCATTAGTGTCTCCCCCCACTACCTCACCACTACCATTACCACCAAAAGTGATTCACTCTGCCAGAGTTTACAATACCTCCCCACAAATGGGGAACTGGCAGCTGACCCACTGGAAGGGAACAGAAGCCATCGAGGACCCCCCAGGAAATCAGGGGGTAAGGGGCTGTCCCCTGTGCAGTGCCAAGCTGGCCCCCGGGGGTCAAACCGGCAATGTTCAAGGGGCACGTTGGCACTGCCCACCACACATCAGGCAGTGCCAAGGGAAAATGGCCAGAGGGCATGAGGCCTACCAAGGTCTGGCCTATAAAAGGGGCGGTGGTGAGGCAATCAATCATGGTGTGGGATGTCTGGCTGCCACTCAGTATAGGGATCAGTGGCTCTGGGAGGGAAGGGGGTAATCGAGGCTGGCCATCCGGGTGGAGGGGGGTAAGGGGGGAATCAGGAAGGCGGTGTCAGGACTGTTGGGGGTGGGTGTTGAGATATCGGGGCTGGCCTGGGGAGGGAGGAAGAGATGGGGAGGGGGTGGTGGCGGAGAGATATGAGGCTGGCCTAGAGAGGTCCAGGAGGCCAGCGGTTGGGGGATTAGGGGGTCAGAGGGATAACGATGCAGGGTCATGGAGCTGACCAGCAATCCGGAGGCCAGCAGTATGGGACTACTGCTCATACAGCACGGAGATTGGCACATACGCAGTGGCTCATTCAGCGCTAAACTGCCAGCCCCTCCAGCAGGAATAGACCTCACCCGCTGATTTTCACTGTGGATCTTACTAGGGCACTCTGCAGTGCTCAGTGTGGGAGATTCATTTTAAAAATCACGCTAAAAAAAATCATTGGGAGTTATTCTAGTTTGCACGCGAATTCAGCACTTAGATTTTTGGGTGAGAATCTCCCCACGTATGGTATATGAAAACCCAGAAAGAGAAAGCAAAGAGAAAATAGCAATTTATGCACAAACAAAAACTTCTGCCTCTCACATAAAACACAGATGTTCACTCTTTTTGCTGTACCTTAAAGAAAATCTAAGGTGTGGACTTCATTTGTTGCACGGATATGGTCAACTTGGCTAAACTTAACAACTTAAATAGAGAAAAACTGAAGAAAGCTAGAATATTTTGAACAGTTTTGGTCTCCCGATCTAAGGAAAAATATATTGGAGGCAGTCCAGAGAAGGTTCATAGATTGATTTCAGGTATGGAAGGATTTTCTTATGAGGACAGTTTGAGTAGGTTGGACTTGTACTCATTGGAATTTTGAAGAATGAGAGATGACCTTATTGAGAATACAGGATTCTCAGGGGCTTGACATTGTAGCTGCTGAGAGGTGGTTTCCCTGTGGTGGAGCGTAGGACCAGAGGGCATAATCTTAGAGTAAGGGGTCACCCATTTAAAATAGAGATGAGGAGGGCTTTCTTCTCCCAAAGGGTGGTGAATCTCTCTCGCCAAGAATTATAGAGGCTGAGTTGTGAAGGGATGGTACGGTAGCACAGTGGTTAACCAGTGCTACTCAGCCTCTATAATTCTTGGCGAGAGAGATTCACCACCCTTTGGGAGAAGAAAACCCTCCTCATCTCTATTTTACAGCTCCACAGCTCCAGGAACCTGGGCTCGATTCCCAGCTTGGGTTACTGTCTGTGTGGAGTTTGTACATTCTCCTTGTGTCTGCATGGGTTTTCTCTGGGTGCTCCAGTTTCTTCCCACAGTCCAAAGATGTGTGGGTTAGATTGATTGGCCATGCTAATATTGCCCTTTAGTGTACTAGGATGCTTAGGTTAGCAGGTAAAATATGTAGGGATATGGGTGTAGGGCCCGGGTGGGATTGTGGTCGGTGAAGACTCGATGGGCTGAATGGCCTACTTCTGTTCCTACATCTTATGACCTTAAGATTTGCCAGATATTCCCCTTGTTGCAACAGGATCAGAAACAGCTTAACTTTTCAATTAGCTTCAGAATTTGAAATTCAAATAAAACACTTCAACCTTGTCCCCACATGGTTTCAAAGATCTACAGAAAGTGAAGTTAAAATCTGTTCTACTTATCCATTATAAACATGATTGGATATTCCATAAGTGCTAGCAAATGAGGAAAAGCAAGAGAGAGACTCAAAACATTTCGAAAGCAAAAATGATGAAGTAAATTCCCGACTGCCCTGTATTACAGGCTAATCAAATAATGTAGTCATGACATTTTAAATACATGCTGTACTTTTCATATTGATTTCATATTGGCCAACTTCAGTATCAACATTTTGCATACAAATTATTAGCTGGCTGTCATTAGTGGCGAATTTATCGGCGTTCTTTTTTGTTTTATTGAGACGCACAATAAAACATTAATAAAGTTGCGATGTGTTGCACAATTTTGAAAAATAACTCTTTTCTGATCAATCGACATCTGTGACCTTCAGAATATTTTTCATTGCCTTCTGTAGTAACAGCCGATCTGACAAGCTTTCACTACTTACCTCAGGGGTTTACTGTCCAGCAAGAGCAATAATGGATTGGGACCCCCCTAATATCACATATATAAACAGAATAAAATCAATGGTTTTAATTTTCACATTTAAACCTACTGTTTTCAACTGCTGAGCTCAGCGGGTTTTAATAGGCACAAGCAATTCCTTTTTATTGTTTTAATTGTTTTAAGCTTAAAGTCAATCATTTTGCATCCCAGCTTCCTGACAGTACCAGGAGAGTATGCATTAAATGGCTTGTATAAAAGGGCAGTGAGTTCAAAAACCGCAATGTTTATTCAATACTGAAGGAGCCTGATGGAACTGGGCTTTTGATTGTGTTATAATTGCCTCTCACAATGCCAAAAGTTAATTTTAAAATTTTTGCAAATATAAAATATAAAACCTGTTTAACAGAACAGCAAGCTGTTTGCAATACTACATTGAAAACTCACGTTGTTAAAAAGCAAACTATTCATTTGTCTGCCCCATGAGGATAACTTCAGAGAAACTGTCCAGCTGTGATTATGCTTTGTGCAATGAAAGTATATCAGGAGTTTAAAAAGCCTTATCCATTTGGTGGTTATTGTTCCTAATGTGACTCTGTGCACTACACAACAAATTATCTTAGGAGATAAAGCAGTGCAATAAAATCTGAAAGGTAGTTACATTTATACATGATGACTTGCTTTTAAAAGTATGATATTAAGGGGCTGATCTTGTGCCTGCTCTCTCTGTGCCTGAGATTGACAGTGGGACAAAGTCCAGAAATCGTGCCTGCGTGATTGTGATCTCTGATTATTACCACACCACGCTGTCCATTGTGGACATTAACTCGATTACAATATGTTTAAATACATTTTAATATAATTAATATTATATAATTTGCCATTATAGTTCCCCCAAAACTTCGCTGACAAGACATCACATCAGCAAGATTTACAACAGGTTCACCCAGATGTGAACCTGACATCAGAATCTCCCAGGGGCGAAAAGTTAAGTATAGCCCCCAGAGTAGACGGACATGGGTAGGCAGCGCCCTTGCATTGCTACCTGGCACCATTCTGGCACAGTTTGGCACCATGCCCATGCCAAACTAGCATTGTCAATTTGGTGGTGCCAACCTATACCAGGAGGCAGACACTAGTAACAGTCTCATGGGGGAGGGGGGGAGCGGACTCATTTATTTGTAGTGGTAGGAGGGAGCAGACATTGAAAATGTAAAGATACTGGCATTGGCTGGTTGGGATAGGAGGAACCTGATGCCAGCGATGTTTGGCATGGGGCAGGTGGAAGACATGCTACTTTGATTGTGGGAGGGGATCAGTGAGAAGCCCTGAGACCTCCACAATAGGGTGGGCAGAGGTTATGATTGCTCTGATTAGAGTGCCCTTTGAAAATGGCACCATGATCTCTGTGGAGTTAGCTTTGCCAGTGTGGTTAGGCCATGCCCGTCAACATGGTGCCACGAACCACACCCACCTATTAAAATCTAAGGAGACCAAGATTGTCGTGAAAACCCATTTGTTCATTAATGTCCCTTTTAGGGAAGGAAATCTGTCATCCTTACCAGGTCTGGCCTATGGGTGACTCCAGAGCCACAGCAACACGCCTGAAGTGCCTTTCGGACAGTGAAATTAGAGAGATAATAAATACTGACGCAGCCAGCAATGCCCATGAATTAAAAAAAAATCTGCTGAGGGAGGTGACTGACTTTAACAGAAAAAAAAATCTCTTTTCAGCCTTTTGTTTGTCATCTTGAATTGTGCCTGTTAATAAAAAAATCTCCAGGTAAAATTCAAGGGAATTTTTTTCCTTGAGTACTAAAAGTCCCGGACATCAGATGAAACTTGTAACTGTAAGACTGAAAACCAGTAGATCACCTGCCTAGGAACTGCCATCGGAGAGCCATTCCATTTTACTAACTGGGTTTGATTAATATACAGTTGGCCACCCACAATGGAATTTCTGAAGAAAGATAATGAAGGAGCCACTGCTTAGTTTTTAAATTCCGTACCACCATTTCTTGAAGAATGATCCTCCAGACTGGTAATGTTGCCTCTATTCTCTCTCCACACATGCTGTCAGACCTGCTGAGATTTTCCAGCATTTTCTGTTTTTGTTTCGGATTCCGCATCCACAATCATTCGCTTTCTCCACCATTTCCTGCTGGGTACAGGAAGTTAAAATATACACTCACACTGTTCGATACCAACTATATGGCTTCCACACAATGACATTCCACTTTTCAGCAAGTCTTACATTATATTTCCTCGTGATATTCACATCTACTTTAATCATCTTCAATATATTGAACATCCAGCTGAAAATCTAAAGGTAAAATACTGCAGATACTGGAATCTGAAAACCTATTTGCAGGACTCTATGTCTTCTCATGGAAGTAATTCATATTTGCCTCTCTTTATCCTCTTTGTAAGTGGACTGCTTTAAAAGGTTAAAAAAATAACTCTTACAAACCTCTAAAGATTCAAGCTATGATTTCAGTCGAGCACCTAGGTATACCCACAATTACCAATGGTCAGGGGCTAAGTTACGTTTCTGTTCATACATTAGTTCACTGGATGTGGGGTTGCCCCTGCTCATACTTCAACCTGTCATTTAATAAATTGTAAAATAGCAAAAGGTTGAGCACACCATTCTCATCCAACGTCGCTCTTCCGTTGGCCAGTTCAATGACTTGGCCTTGCCTTATCCATCCAGGCAGAGCCAGACAATCTCCTGCAATGGCTTTAAGGTTGCATGGTGGCATGGTGGTTAGCACTGCTGCCTCACAACATCAGGGACCTGGGTTGAATTCCTGGCTTGGGGTTACTGTCAATGTCTGCACACTCTCCCCATGTCTGCGTGGGTTTCCTCTATGTGCTCTGGTTTCCTCCCACAGTCCAAAAAGACTTGCTGGTTAGGTGTATTGGCCATGCTAAATTCTCTCAGTGTACCTCAACAGATGCCGGAGTATGGTAGCTAGGGGATTTTCACAATAACTTCATTGCAGTGTTACTATTATGTCTGGAATGCTGCAAGGCTCTATCTTTGACCTACCCTTTTGACATTTCTCTTTCAAATGGAAAACTTCAGTGGCATAATCTACAAAAACATCATGAGTGGTTCACACATATCGAAAGAAACCTAATTCAACCACCAGCTCTTTCAGCTCCTGAAGTGTCCATTTTATGGAGCTAAATTGCCTCTTAGTGTCAAGAAGATTAGCAGGGTAAATACATGGGGCTGTGGGGATGGGCTGGGTGGAGGTTATTATTAATAGAGGCTCAATTGGCTGAATAGCTCCTTCCTGCACTATAAGGATTCTATGATTACTTTATGATCCTTTATTAGACAGTTTTTCTGAAAGCCAGTGTTAGATGAAATAAAATTTGTTCAGTTAAATATTGGAAAGACTGACACCACTATTTTTGGCTCCCAACAAAATTCTGTTCCCTAGCCCCCAATATCATGTGTATTTGATCCATCATTTCCCTCGCACAGAGGGAGCTAAAGAAAAGTAGGAAAGTGAAGAAAACAAAGAGGATTACCAACAAAGTGAGAACAAATGAGACTGAATTGTGCAAGAAACAAATAATATGTTGGATGCATAAATTTACTTTATATTATTCTTCATGGCACCATTTAAAAACTGCTATTCAATGAGTAGTCTTTATTAAAAAATGGTACCATTAAAAGTAGGCTTCTGTTTTTCAACGTTTAAGATCGTAGTAAATTGGAACAGAAGTAGACTATCCAGCCCACCAAGTCTGCTCTGCCATTCAATAAGATTATGGTTGATCTTTGGCTTCAACCCTAATTTCCTAACTGTTCCCCCATATCCCTTGATTTGCTGAGAAAACAAAAATTTGTCTGTCACAGCCTTAAATATATTTCAGGAAGAAGCATCCACAACCCTCTGGGGTAGAGAATTCCAAATATTCACAGGCCTTTATAGAAATTTCTTCTCATTACTGTCCCAAACAGTTGTCACCTTTTACTGAATTCCTTCCCCCTTGTTCTAAATCCCCAGCCACGGGAAACAACCTTGTTGTTGTTTATTCTGACAACCTTTTAGGATCATGTAGGTTTCAATTATCTCTCATTCTTTTAGACTCACAAGATTATAGACCCAGTTTACGTGGCATCTTATCATAAGACAATCATCCCGGTGAACATTCCCTGAACTGCCTCCAATACAAGGAAATCTTTTTCTTAAATATGGATCCAAGACTGTACACAGTGCTTCAAGTGCAGTCTCACTAAAGTAATGTTCAATTGTTTGGTTCCATTGAAAGGAAGGCCAACATGCCATTTGCCTTGCTAACTGTATCCGCAAACTAACTTTCTGTGCTCCTTGTATGAATAATCTCTCAAAGCACTAACATTTATAAGTTTCAACCCTTTTAAAAGTGTTCTGCTTTTCTATTCTCATTATCAAATTCAATAACTTCATTTGAAGATATGTCCCACTATGGTTCTCCAGGTTGAAACTCCTAATCTTTTCATTGAAATTGTCTCTATTTGTAGTTGCATCACCGCAGATACCTTTATATTACTTTCAAAAATGTAATCAATATTGGTAAGTAGGACTCACTGCTTGAGTGTTCAGACTGCAGGGTTCTGTCTTCTCTACAAATGAACTTGGTGCAGAAAAGCTGAGACACATTTACACTCAGTATCATAGATAGAAATACAGAGAATTGACAGCAGAATTAACCTCATCAGAGTTGCTGCAGAATAATAACTACACCGATAAAACCAAATGTCTCCAATCCTTATAAAATTGACCTTAGGCATCCAGATTGGAGAATATAGAAAAAGATTGTTCAATTTTCACAGATTGGCCATTTGATTCATCATTTTCAGGTACACTAAAGTTAAGCCTGAGAAGGATCTTAACAGATAAACAGGGGAGTGAAGAGGAGGCAGAAAGCAAAGGAGCAGTGAAACGTAGGGTGGATTTCTCCCCTCTGGGATTTAGTCCTGTGATGGAAGCAGGGACCAAGAGTGTTTCCCACTGCAGAGGAAACTGTGCCATATCTTCTAGCTCCAACACAATTAATCATGCATACAGGGGTTTTATGCTGTGTTCCGAGGCTTGATGGTGTGCATCCTGCCATCATACTCAGGTGGCATATTTAAAAGGTATCTGGACATCCACAATGTAAGACCAAAAACAGAGAGTTGTCTGCAAGGTTATCCACTGACCCTGTTCTGGAACTTAACAACATCTCCCTGCACATCCTCCTGGAGCATGTAGTGTACCTATCTAATGGGCAGGATGCCAACTCTGCATGGGCACAGGTACCCAGGATGCATACAAGAGTTCAGCAACACAGTGCTGGAAGAGAATGAATGACCTGATTTGCTCCATTAGAGCAAGTCTCATCAATTGATCACATAAATCGCAAAGACTTCAATGTGTCAGGATCCAAGACCCACTGGCAACACTATGTCCAGTTCCAATTTCAGTATGCCAGGCTGCAGTGGAGTGACCTCTGAAGTTTTGTCACCCTTCAGCAGATATGGAATGCTATACAAAAGGAGGGATTTGGAGGGGGGGGGAGGGAAGGAGGGGGGAGGGAAGTGGGGCGGCATGGGAGGATGGGTGAGGGAGCGGGGGGTGGATGGACACAGTAACCTCTGCAAATTGCCCGTCTATCTGAGCCTTCCCCCTGCATGTGCATGTGCACAGCATGCTGGAGGGAGTTGATCCATAGCTGCTGTGCTCAAACAGTACCAGTGACTGATCTGCTTCAGAAATGGGCTATGAGGATAGTGATAAATGAATCAAATTCCACTGCTCCAATCCATGCACCATACAACTCCTCTCAAACAAGCTGTTCCTTTTGTGCAAGAAAAGATCCGACACAAACAAGGGGAATATGAGAAGTCAGGAAGAGTCGAGAAATTCGTCTCACATACAAACTCCACATGGGGGTGGAGGCGTGCAGAGTTGGAAATGGGAAACCCTGCCTTCAAAATACTTGTGGTCATTGAAAATTTCTGAACACATTTCTTGTGTGTGTGTGTGTGTGTGTGTGTGTGTGTGTTGGGGGAGGTTGCGGTGGAGGGGTTGTTGGTGGATGGGTGGTGCGGGTGCAGTATCTAAACATGTCAGTGAGCCCAGCACCAGAGTGCTCAGGCACCACTTTACGAGAGTGCCAAAATCTCATTCAGCAGTTGGCAACTCCCCTGCTCCGGCCATGGACATTGGATCCTCCACCCCTCATTGGCCAGTTGCTGTTCCACCCTTCCCCGACATGGGTCATCAGCACTGAGGCATTGAGCATCAGGAACATCCTAATAGGTCCCCCAGCAGGACTCCAGACGTGATCCATCCCTGTATGACTTCCCCACTGTATAGACCCCACTCAGGCCCCAATCCCTTGGCACAGACCTTGGCACACTAGTAGTGCCTAACTGGGCACTGCCAGATGAGCAACACCTAGTCATACTCCTACCATCAATGGGCTTCAATGGACTCCGAACCCACCAAACAACCATCGTGCCAGGTTTTTGCTGGTGATTTGTGCCATTGTGGCTTCCCACCGGAAAGGTGGGAATCTTCCAAGAGGGGAGATGATCGCGTGCCAAATTTGCTAATGAGATTAAAATCCAGCCTATCTGGGTGCAATCCAGTTTGCACTGGTAGAAAGGATTGCAAAATGTTTGATGCTGAGTGCGGAACCAAATTTAGGGCCCAGCTGCTATTTTCTGGGATCAGCATAGTCTGCACCAGGCATGGCAAAGTCAGAGAATCACATCCCCAACATTACAATGGGCTGGGTATAATTGCTTTAAAGGAATTCTTGTTGGGCAGAATTTTCAAGGATCATGGTAGCTGGAGGATCCAAAGTGGGAGAAGAATCCAAATGATTATTTCCACATTCCATCAGCATTCCCAGGTTCTGGATCTGCATTTCTTCCCAATTGCTAACTGAGACTCAGGAATGAAAATTCTGTCTAAAGTCTGATTATTTTAGCCAAAGTCCTGACTCACTCGTTATGATGAGAACTTTTATTTAAATGAAAAATTCCTGAAGGTAGCAGTAGTTTTAAAAGCTTTTAAGATTTGTTCTTAAAGCTTCAATTTGTCATTTTAGCTAAGAGTAGAGATATTGAAGAATTGAACTCTAAGGACATTGCCATGGTACTGTCTTAAACAGATACTGCTATCTATTCAACAATCATATGTCGAGGAGCACACAATCACGTGTTATTAATATTGTGTGTTGAAAACTGCTGAACCTTAACTTTCAGAGAAACATTGCAGTTTTTACAGACTGGATTTAAAGCTAATCTGCCTAACTAGCTGGGCATATTGGGATCAGATCCCACTTCATTCCATATCCAACCCACATCATGAGAGAGTAAACTTGGGCGGAGAGGTGGGTTGTAATGGGCATTCGATTCAAGTCCACCCAGTTCTTCTGGACACGGTAGTTCAAAGTCAAGACAAGGGTGGCACAGTAACACAGAGACACAGTTGCTCTGTTAACAACTTTGAAGTTGGATAACTTTATCCAACTTTGAAGTTGGATAAGTCCCCTGGGCCGGACGGGATTTACCCTAGGATTCTCTGGGAGGCAAGAGAGGAGATTGCAGAGCCTCTGGCTCTGATCTTCAGGTCCTCGTTGGTTACGGGTGTGGTTCCGGAGGACTGGAGGATAGCGAATGTGGTCCCATTGTTTAAGAAGGGGAAGAGAGACCTTCCAGGGAATTATAGGCCAGTGAGTCTTACTTCTGTTGTGGGCAAGGTATTGGAGAGAATTATTAGGGATAGGATTTATAGTTATTTAGAGAGAAATGAATTGATTGGGGATAGTCAGCATGGTTTCGTGAAGGGTAGGTCATGCCTTACTAACCTCATTGAGTTTTTTGAGAAAGTGACCAGAGAGGTGGATGGGGGTAAGGCGGTTGATGTAGTATATATGGACTTTAGTAAGGCGTTTGATAAGGTGGCCCATGGAAGACTTCTACAGAAAATGCAGATGTGTGGAATAGAGGGTGATTTAGCTAATTGGATTAGGAATTGGCTGGCAGATAGAAGACAGAGGGTGGTGGTTGATGGGAGATATTCATCGTGGAGTTCGGTGACAAGTGGTGTGCCTCAGGGGTCTGTTTTGGGGCCCCTGCTGTTTGTAATTTTTATAAATGATCTGGATGAGGGTATTGAAGGATGGATTAGTAAATTTGCAGATGACACTAAAGTCGGTGGAGTGGTAGATAGTGAAGAGGGGTGTTATAGTTTACAGAGTGACTTGGACAAGTTGCAGAGCTGGGCCGAGAGGTGGCAAATGGAGTTTAATGTGGAAAAGTGTGAGGTAATGCACTTTGGCAGGAACAATAAATGTGTAGAGTATAGGGCTAATGGTAGGGCTCTTAATAGTGTTGAGGAACAGAAGGATCTTGGTGTATGTGTCAATAGATCCCTGAAAGTAGGCAGTCAAGTGGATAAAGTTGTTAAGAAGGCATATGGAGTCTTAGCTTTTATTGGTAGGGGGATTGAATTTAGGAGCCGCAGCATCATGTTGCAACTGTACAAAACTCTAGTGCGGCCGCACTTGGAGTATTGTGTGCAGTTCTGGTCGCCACATTATAAGAAAGATGTGGAGGCATTGGAGAGGGTACAGAGGAGGTTTACCAGGATGTTGCCTGGTATGGAGGGCAGGTCCTATGAAGAGAGGTTGAAGGATTTGAGGTTGTTTTCGTTAGAAAGGAGGCGGCTAAGAGGGGATCTTATTGAAGCATATAAGATGATTAGAGGTTTAGATAGGGTGGACAGTGATAGCCTTTTTCCTAGGATGGAGAAAGCTAGCACGAGGGGACACAGCTTTAAATTAAGGGGTATGAGTTATAGGACGGATATCAGAGGTAGGTTCTTTACTCAAAGAGTGATTAGGGAGTGGAATGCCCTGCCTGCAGCTGTTGTAGATGCGCCAAGTTTGGTGGCGTTTAAGAGGTTAATTGATAAGTATATGGAAGAGAAGGGAATGGTTTAGTTTGGAGGGGCATTGCTTTTTATTTTGGTCGGCACAACATCGAAGGCCGAAGGGCCTGTTCTGTGCTGTAATGTTCTATGTTCTATGTTCTATGTTCTAACTAACTGCAAATTTTTCAGTGTACAGACAATGATTCATTAGAGTTTCTGCAGACATTACCCAAGACACATTCAAGAACAATGCTGATTTTATGTAACATCCAAAACCAAAAATTAGTTACTGATTTGAGTTCAAAAGGGTTTTTCTGTAAAATCTAAGTTTGGTAATGGTTATTTCTTGAAAACAAAGCATTTTTGCAGTTAACTGCGACTATTCAATCTATACTTCT